>CM023532.1:70107456-70364316 GCA_013350335.1 Chimonanthus salicifolius | reverse complement strand
ATCTCTAAGTATGTAACATTTACTTCCAAAGACTTTGAAGTGCTTAGAGTTGGGCGTTCTACCAGTCCAAATTTTGAAGGTAGTTTTGTTTAACCCCGCTCTTAAGTAAACACAGTTAATAATAAAGCATGCAGTGTTAACAGCTTCGGCCCATAAATTTTTAAGGACATTTTTACTTTGAAGGAGAATGGCCATCTCTTGGAGGACTCTATTTTTCCTCTCTGCTACTCCATTTTTTATGAAGTTTTGGGAGGAGAATATTCATGATGAATTCCACGTTTTTCACAACATTTGTCAAATGATTGATTTTTGAATTCTCTCCCATGATCAGTCCATATTCTATGAATATTGTACTCCTTTGCATTCATTATTCGTTTTGCAGTGATTTTGAATTCATGGAATGCATCAGATTTCTCTCTTCGAAAGGCCAACCATGTATACCTAGTGTAGTCATCAACTATCACCAAAAAATATTTATTTCCACCAAAACTTTCATGTTGAGTAGGTCCAATCAAGTCCATATGAAGCAATCTCCACATATGGACTTTTAGGATCGCCTTACTTCAGGTAACCCCTTTATATGGTCACTCAATTTGGACAAATCTTTGAAATTTATATGTCCAAGTCTTTGATGCCAAAGTTCATCCTCACTTATTTTGGACATGAAGCAACAATGTTTGATGGGAGTTGATGCACTATCCAAGACATAACAATCATCCGACGTAACAATGCCACTCAAAATAACATCACCTTTTTTGGAATAAACATGGCAATCATTCTTTCTAAAGGTGACTTCATTATCTTTAGTACATAATTGAGAGATATTAAGTAAATTATGCTTAAGCTGCTCAATAAGATATACATCATTAATGACACCTGAAGGTGATAGACTTAATGAACATTTCCCAATTATGTTGGTCATATTTCCATCGCCAAATACGACGACACCTCCCTTGAAGTCAACCAAATTCGACGTATATGCACTGTTTCCAGTCATGTGTCGGGAGCATACACTATACAAGTACCATTTTGATTGCCTTTCAACATTTAAGGCGGTGTGAGTCATAAGGCTCTTAGCCTCTGGAACCCCCTTAGATGAGGAAGATGAAGTAAAGTTCAAGGTCTTTTGATGTACAATTTGACCAAATTTAAAGTAAGGCTTTCCATGAAAATATTTGAGCCTTGGGTTCCCCAACTTCTTTAGAATTTTTTTCAATTTTTGATTTAAGAACTCATGCTTTGTGTTTCCATTTTTCTTTTGTTTTCCATGATTCGCACTTTTGTATTTTGAGACAAGTGGATAAATTCTCAAATGGCTTTTCAAAAGGAAGCATTCAAATTTGAAGTGACCAATCTTACCACAGTAATAGCATAGTAGATTTGAGAGTTGAGGCAATTGGCTCTTAACAAAGGTGATATGATGTCTAGGCTTGATTTCCAAATTTTCATTGTACCCAAGCCCAGACCTATCGTTGTACTTCTTACTACAGTTAAGAAGCTTCTCTAGTTTTCTTCACCTGATGTGAATTTATCTTGAAATTGATACTTTAAGATGCTTCAAATGTTCTAAATCTGAGCTCAAGATAAAAAAATTATTTTCAAGGCATCTTTTCATTTCAACCAAATTCTTGTGTTCCTTTTCACATAATTTTACTTGGCCTTGAAGATCAGGTTCGCTTTTTCTCAACTTCAATATCTCATCAATTGAGTTCTTAAATTTTGTTGAGAGAGCTTCTTTATCAGATTTCTCAATTTCAAGAAGGTTTGTAAGTTTGGCATTTTCGCTTTTAAGTCTGTGAACTTTCTAAGCCAAATCACTCTCAAGATCAATGCACTATATGATTCTTGGCGTTCATCATGGTCTTCATCATCTTCTGATTCAATAGTGCATTCCTTTTCATCGGAAGTAATTGAAGCTACAAAAATATTTAAAGACTCACCTTTGCTTTGTTTCTCCAAGTTTGATGCCAACTCAGAATCTTCCATAGCATTTAGAGTAGTCTTCATTTCCTTCCTGATTTTATCATCATTTTCTTGTTTGCAAGTGTGGTTACCTATCAAAGGATTCAAAGAGGCAAGACCAAATACAAAGTTGCATGCATCTAGATAGTGTAGTGAATTTGAATCATCCAAGGAGAGTTTTTCAATAAATTCATCTTGGATAGAAGTCCATACATCGTCTTCATATGACGCCAACACTTTCTCTTTTTTGGTTTTAAGAAATTACAAGATAGTGTGTACAAATAATAGAGAATAGTAGATGAAATTTTTGGTGCCCATGATTCCTATTCTAGCACAAAGATCTAGTCGGATGGTTAGATCATTTATACAAAACACAAGGCTTTGATACCAATTGAAAGTCCTGGAGCGCTAGAATGAATTATCTAGAGGGGGGAGTGAATAAGACAATCCCCAATATTTCTAACCTTTTACGATTGAATTGATTAATAAAAAATTAATGTACCAATGTAACGTAAATAATCAAGTTGAAAGAGTATATAATCCACTAATTACAAATGACACATGATATATAGTGGTTCAAAGTAAACCCTCCTACATCCTCTATTGGACTCACCTAGTCTTGGGCTATCACAAATTCACTATGTAGGGAATTTCACCCTCACTTATAGTGTAGGATTTTCACTTACACAATCCTAATTTTGTAAGGTTCGACCAACCCCTGCCTACTTCCTTATCCCTCTATTTTAAATAGTGGTTCAAGAGTAAACCCTCTCTAATCCACTTCACAATATGATAATTGAAAAATAAAAATTAAATGAAGCACTTGTCTTTGTAGCTCTTTTGAATGTAGATGTGCTTCAAAAAATCTCCCTTGCCTGATCTTCTTGATGTAGATGATATACCAATGTATGCACAATCACAAGCTTGGGAGGATCTAGGATCTAAAGTTCAACAATGTAATCCTAGAGATGATTTTTCCTTTCTCTCTAAATTCACTCAAGTGATGATTTACCAAGATGAAGATTTGTAAGAGATAATGAGGGTGTGAGAGAGTACAAGCTCCAAATAATATCTCAGGTGTTTTTGGCTCAATGATCCCTCTCACATAAAGGAAAAATAAGGAGTTTAAATAGGCCATCCAGATAAGTTCAAGTCTAAACTGTACCGATAGGTTGAACACACTAACGGGTCCGTGAACTCAAATGTGTTCGTTCAATCACTCGACAGTTGTGCATTAATTGCACTCCAACGGTACAGAAAGTGGACCTACCGATGGGTTTGTGTCACTAATGGGTCGACAGACTTATGTTGGACATGTTGATCTTGTTGATGGGTCGATCCAGTTTATCAGAGAACAACATAAAAATACAGAGCCTGCTCTTCTAGAACCTTGATAATACTGATCGACATGTCTATCCGTCGATGGGTTGGTGTTGGTACTCTCGATGGGTCGATGACCTCAATGTGTCTGTCTAAGAGTACCCCAGAGTCTTAAGTCCAGAACTCAAACTTGACCCAAATCGACATGTTGAGCTCGCCGACAGGTTGAACCCGATTATCAGAGAGTAGACTGAATTTATACTCTGTTCTGTCCAGAGACTGCATAGTTTCAGTCAAGATATCGAGGACCTCAATGGGTTGGTCCTATGTACACCGATGGGTCAGTGGACAAGAAATACTCGAGCCCTGAATGGCATTTCTTCCTGTCCAGAACCATTGTCAATATATTTGACGTGTCGATGACCTCAATGGGTTTGTCCTATGTCATCGATGGGTCGGTCGACTCGACAGGTCGTCCTAATAGATTACCAGATCTTCCAATGTTTATACCCTCTAGTTCTGTGACTATCCAGGGTGCTTTAAGCTTGATTATGTGTTTACCAATAAGTTCCACAAATCATATGCATGGTCCTTTAAGGGTGTGGGTTCCTCCTAAGGTCATCTATGACCAATTTACCTGTGTGATTTCCGTATATGGGATGAAATTGGAAATTCAATTGATCTTCATGGCATTGAGGCTTGATTTATTGGCTTCAATCTTCCATTGCAATGCTTTACTGAGGTCACGAATATGAAAAATAGGTGACTCGGCAAGCCAGGGCACTAACAAGCATCATTTTCCGAAATAAACTTTATAATTTTAAAGAAATCATTTCATAATTGTCATAGTAATAACAAAGTATTTAGGGTTATACCCCAGTGCTTCAACAATGTTGGAAAACCTACCTGATCAAAGGTGATCAGTGGAGTAGAAAGGGTTTCGAAGTGGCACGAACGGCATTGGGGGAAATCTCGGATCTTCGTTTTATTTCCATGTATGTCAAAATACAACAATCATGTCATTAAACTTAATCCAATTAATTGTCCTTAGTTCTCTAAGCCTCATGTTGTATCTATTTGTAATTAGACATGTAGAGGCCTTGCCTAAGGTTTAGGAACCATGTTTGAACAAATGGGTTGGGTCTTAGAATTCTTGAACTGCCTTCACACATCCTAAGGTCACTTTGGGTGTGCTTTGTCCTAATCAAGGGTAAAATGGTCATTTTACACATAATACTCCGTTTAAACTTAATTCATAAAAATCCAAATTATTCAAAGTCACTGATATATTCTTTAGTGAATTAGAGTTTAGGAATAAAATGTTCATTATTAGAAAATAATGTTTCAGATCTGGTGAAAGTGTCCAAAACTACTCTTTCTCATTTTGAAATACAAACTGCGTACTGTTTTTTGTAAAAATCATTTTAGGTACTTCGTGATGTCCAAAAATTACGAATAAATACTTTTTGAAAATCATTTTCATAGTTGAAGATCTGAAAAATATTTCCAAATTCCTAGAAAATCATTTTGAGACTGCGACAGGTCCATTTTAGGGACTGATATGTAAAAACAGTTTTTCTATCTTAGAACAGTTCAGCTTTTACAAAATTATTTTGGGAGCTTTCTGATGTCCGAAAATTGCGAATAAATACTTTTTGAAAACCACTTTCAAGAATATCTGAATTATAGTTACAAATTCCTAGAAAATCATCTTGAGATGTTTACTAGTCCATTTTCGAGACTGATATGTGAAAACAGTTCTCTATCTTAGAATTGTCCAGTTTTTACAAAATTATTTCGGGTTCTTCCCGATGTTCAAAAATTGCGAATAAATACCTTTTGAAACCTCTTTCATGGTAAAGATCTGAAAAATAGTTACAAATTTCCATAAAATCATTTTGAGATGTTTACAGGTCTATTTTCGAGACTGATATGTAAAAATTGTTTTCTATCTTAGAATTGTCCAGTTCTTAAAAAAAAAAAATCGGGTACTTCCCGTTGTTCAAAAAATTACAAATAAATACTTTTTTAAAAGCTCCCTCATAATAGAAGAACTGAAAAAAATTTAGAAATTTCCAAAAAATCATTTTTAAATAGATTCAACTCTATTTTATGAAAATAACTACTACTTTTTTATTTCTTCCTTCCACTCCATTTCTTAGAATCTCTCCATGAACCTCCATTTTGTAAATCCTGATGCACACTTCTATTGAACATCCTAATGGGGTTTTTCACACTTCTTGTGTATGCACCTAGAAGTCATAGATCTATTTTGGTCCGATTTAGTTTGAACCCGTATATTTCTAATCTCCATGATTTGGAGACAGAAAATCAAACCCCCATTCTCTTTGGGACTGATTTTCAAGATTTAGATATAGTTATTAAGAGGAATAAAATAACTATTTCAAGGGAGATGTGTACCTTCCACTAATGACAACGTCCACCTGTCCCTGTGGGTTATTCGATGGAGTGATTTGCAAGGAGATTCGTATGAGAGGAAGAACGAGAGGTGGAGAAGAGTGTACATCAGAAGTGGAGAGGGAGAGATATTGTGCAAACTTTAAAATTTATTACTCGCAAGCGCACGAACCATTTATAGTATAGCAAGGTGAGTGCGAGGTTGAACCCAATGGAATAATAGAAAATATATCTTTGAAAAACATTCACATTCAATTATTAATTATTTAATTTAAAGATCCTAATGAAACTAATGTTAATGAATTAATTAGAAATCATGGGAATAATTCAAATCTTAACATAACTAAGAATCATTTTTTTTTTTAATTTTCTTTCCTAGTTCACAAACAAGATTTGGATTTTTGGATTTATGAAAATTCAAAGAATAAAAGAATTGAATGAATGAAAGAATTACAATTAAAGAATCAATTGGACAAAGAAAGTAAACAAATGAATTTAAATGACAAGTAAATAAACAAATAAACAAATAAATAAAGTAAATGAAACAAAAAAAAAAATTCAAATACAAATAACAAGTTTTACATATCATACAGTGGAATTGACTTTAAAATATCACCAAGCCATCATTATTTCATCACAAAATAGAATTAAAGCCTAGACATGGAGCTCACGTAAATTAATTATAACCACTTTCATGTCTACATCCATAATTATTTCTAAGATTAAATCTATGGAGTTCATTAAAGTGCATCTTTCAAAAATCAGACCCTAGACTTGAATGATTATCCTTGGTCCCTTTCCTAGTACTAAAAAGACATTGCACTCTTTAATAAGAAGAGACTTAGCAACCAAGATTGGGGATTAATCAAGCTAAAAAGTTTTCCATCCAATTTTGTAATCAACAAATTAAAACCGACTCTAAAGTTTAATTAAGAAATTAAAATCAATGCACACAATCATAACATAATTATAAGTTAATTGGAAAACCATAATCTAAAAGACATTGCACTTTGAACTCTATTATTTATCATGGAAATTGAATTACAATGTTCAGATTTGAATTCAAAAGAAACACAAGAAAATAATGGAAACCAAAAATAAATTCGAACCAGGAAGATCGAATTCCATGGTCTTCTTGTTTTCTTTCTCCTTCTCATCCTTTGGTCCACAACAGGTCTTGATCTTTCTCAGTCAAATTCGAATTCAACCCTAGCCCAATGCATCTATTTATAGGCTCTGGGAAACGGTGCATGGTTGGGATTATTCAGGGTTTAAGTTGGATAATTGGATGGCTTGGATTAAAAGTTGATAAGTGGAATGTATATGGAGGTGTGGATGGCTAGGGTTAAGAGGGTGAGAGTATTGTGTGTGTTGATTTGTGGTATCGAATGAATGGAGTAAATAAAGGGTAAGAGTAGTGTCAGAGGATTTGGCTTTGGAGAGTGTTAATGCCCCAGCTAGCCGAGTCACCTATTTGTCAATTCCACGACTTAGGTGAAGCATTGCCTTAGAAGGTTAAAGCTATGAAACAAGACTCATGGGAAGCGAATTTGAATCAAGAGCCTCAAAGAAAGAAGGTTAAGTGAAGATTCATGCATCATTACATGTGTACGGCAATCAAAGGTATTTGGCCATAGATGATTTTAGGTCGTACCCACACCTTAGGGGGACTATTCCTAGGCTTAGTTGAACAAATAGTAAAATCATAAAAAGCTTAAATAGGAAGCTTGACAGTGAATTGGAAGCGAACTTGGAAATATGAATTAAGTTCACCGTTAGCTCGACCAGTCGTTCTCACTGACCCGTCGGTGGAGACAGGATCGACCTATCGTTGTCATAGACTGGTCGGCCAGATTGATAGAGGTTCTGGGTTATAGAACTGTAACACCCCGGATTTTCAAGTTATAAATATTTACGGAAATTACTCATTTATTTAATGAATTTTGGATATGGACCTTAGATGGGTAAAGTGTTGTGTCCTTGCCCAATTAAGGCCCAACGGATTGTGGAAATGTTTTCAAATAAATTAAATGGGGCTGAATTTAATTAGTGATGCAATATCTATGAGGGATATAAATTAAGTGACATGCGCATAGAGGGAACAAGGAAAGGATATTAATATTTTAATGGAATATATATTGCATGGCCGAATTTTAGATATCCATATCCATGATTTTATGCTAGAATATCTTGAGAAGATATCTAAGATTAAGTGGAAAGATTTTAGGATGGTCCTAAAATGGGTCCCACGTTGGGATTAGGCAATGATATCTTATTGCCAAATAATAAGATGTCTATAATTAACTATATGCGCACGATGTGTGGATTATTTTTAAAAAGGAGTCCTTTCTTTTATTAAGAGAAATACTAGGGATTTGCAAGAAAGAAAGGTTTGGCACTTTCTATTTGAGACACAAGCAAGGGGCGCATGGCACCTTCTAAGTTGGAATTAATGGAAGTTTATAAAAGAGGCAACAAGAGGGGCGCATGGGACTTTCTAAAGATGGAACTAAGTGGAACTTCTATAAAGCAAAGTTAGTGCACACGGCATTGTCTAAATGAATAACCGATTGGGTGTTTTTATAAGAGAAAGACAAAGGGCTCACGGCAATTGCATATCTTAGCACCTTCTAAGATTGGCCGATGGGAGATCAATAAGAGAAGGGCAGCAAAGGGCGCACGGCACTCATAACTTCAAGATTATTCACGACATTATTCAGAGAAGAAAGAAAGAGCAGCCAGCTAAGTGCAAGATGAAGAAGAAGGAGAGGAAAAGGCTAAGGAAAGAAGAAGGATTGGAAGAACAAGACCAACCGAGGGAAAACCGGAGGAGTCGCGAAACCGGTAAGTGATTTTATAATTTTTGTTTAAAAAGAAAAGAACCATAGGGTTCAGCCATGGTGTATGGCCGAACCCCATGGAAGAAGAATGGGAGATGATTGGAGTATCAATAAATGGAATGATGAACCATAGGGTTCGGCCATGTGGTATGGCCGAACCCCATGGAAGAACTTTGATGATTCTTTTTAATGGAAGGATTTTGGAGATGTTTAATGGAAGGTCTTTGGTTATGTTTATCGGTTCAAAACCATGAAGAATATTAGTTATTTTAATGGAATATGAAGATGAAAATCAGAGGTGTAGATTCATGATTTTAAAGGGTTTAATTGGATGTATGGTTGATGGTTTTTGGATACATGGAATATTATTGATAATTGTTAAAAGAAGATTATGGACCATAGGGTTCAGCCATGGTGTATGGCCGAACCCCATGGAGTTGTATTGGTATTTTTGATATATGTAATTGATTAAAATAAAAGGCGGAGATTAAATTGGAAAGTTTCTAATTGCGGAAGGTGGAGATTAAATTGGAAAGTTTCTAATTATGGAAGGTGGAGATTAAATTGGAAAGTTTCTAATTATGGAAGGTGGAGATTAAATTTGGAAAGTTTCTATAATTGGGAAGTTATGCATCATAGGGTTCGGCCAAGGTGTGTGACCGAACCCCATGAACCAACTAAGGATCATATGGGTCTTGAATGGACCTAATATGATTAAAGGAATGGAAGGTTTTATTTGTGGTTCTATGGTTATGGATCATTGGTGGATCCATGTATGTAATATTATGGACCTATGTGTGGAACCTAAACATAAGTTGTTGAAGGCAATGGTACATGCCAAAATGGAGGATCATGGGTTCGGCCATGGTGCATGGCCGAACCTCATGAGGTTTCTTTTATGGACTTGTTTGGATTAAGGATCGGTTTGGAATTGAACATGAGGTAATGGCATTATTGTAATTAAGTAAATTAATGGACCATGGGTTCGGCCACGGTGTATGGCCGAACCCCATGGGAATTGTTTGGTGGACATAGGACTATGTTTGGCATATTAAAATGAAATATTAACAAAAGATTAGACCAATGGGAATTTGGTAAATAAGTGTGATAATGGTAGGCCATGGATTCGGCCATGGTGTATGGCCGAACCCCATGAGGATTGTGTTTATGGACTTAAACAATGTTGTAAATCAAATGGGACATGTTTTAATTGATTGTTATATTATAAGGTAACGGGACCTCACAAGGTGTTTACGATCGTGAGCTGTTACCGGACGAAAGACGCAATGACACGTTAGCGGTCTTTGGTAGGATTCCACCTCTTTGAAACCATGGGTTTATGTACATTGTTTTTATCTTATCTTTGATGAATATATGTTGCAAAGTATATGTTTCAAATTGTGATTTTAAATGCTATGTTTATATGATAAAATAGCATGTGATTTAAATGTGAGTTTTAAATGCTATGATTTGTATTTCTACATAGCATTTTGGCATTTGCATCTCACGCATAGCATGGGAGGGATGAAAGGGAATCGGAGGGTCCACACTCCGTCGGGGCATCCGAAAAACCTATGTGGGGTACCTTGATGTGATTTTCATCAAGAGGATACTGTGTATGAATTGTAACCGAAGATCCACACTCCGTCGGGGTGTCATAAAACACTCATGGGGGATAACTTGATGAGGAGCATTCCATCAAGAGGATACTATGTATGAAATGTAACCGGAGATCCACACTCAGTCGGGGCGTCCGTAACACAATCGTGGGGGATGCCTTGATGAGGAGCTTTCCATTAAGAGGTTACTATGTGTTTGTGATGGGTGGGACTCATTGCATATGATAGAATGGCATGGCATTGAATCAGCATGATTATGATTTTTATTATCATGCATGGTTTCTGGCTTTTATCCGTATGATTGGATCTCTATTATCATACAATGTTTTGGATACAATGTTTTATAATTATGGTATGATTTATTATAATTGGGTTTTGATATATGTATTATATCTGGATTTTTGGTACTAACCCATGTGTTAACCCTAATTGGAATACCTACTCGGCGCGTTGTTCTAATGCCCTACTTCTACCCTAGTGGATGATACAGGAAACAAGGAGAACGATGAATGAGAAACGGGCCAGGCATAGGAGCTTGGAGGATTATAATTTAGATTTATTTAAGATACTCATGGCTTGTATTTTAATAACTTATATGAATTTGCTATGGTTGGATGTTTTATTGGATAATTAATTATGAATAAAGACTTAACGTATTTTGCTATCTGAAATGGAATAGAACTTGTTTCTATTATGATTCCGCATGTTATGATTATAATTCCCCATGTTTTGATGTTATTCCGCATGTTTGATATTGTTATATGTGAACTGTTTTCATGGACTTAGTCCATGCACACATAGGGTTGGCCAGTTAAGGGTCGGACTTAGAAGTTCGGACTTAGCTCGCGTCGTGATGTCCCGATCTCTATCACTCTACTCTGTTATAAAATAAAAAATAAACTCTGATTTACGGGAAGAAGCAAGTGAAAAAGGGCGAGGCGTTACTGTTGGTATCAAAGCGAACCCCAAACATTGAATCTTTCGGAGTAAATTAATCTGGCTTCCGTGCATTAATTTACTTCGTTAGACTCAGACGGATGATAGCAAATGAAGTACAGTCAAAATAATTGGAATTATCCAACATAGCAAAATAGGATATATTCCCCTAAAACAGAGAAAAATCAAAGAGTGCTTATTTGGAAATTTTACCCCAAGGACAAGAAACACAAGATGATTATTTGGCAATCTTCCCCAAACAAGAGATATTATGTGATACATAGAGAAATTCCCCAAACAAAGAGTTAGTTTGATTAGAACTGATATTGGCATTGACATACTTCGGTTGTTGTGATACAGATATGTCAGGCAACACAGAGTATACAAAGTTGTGGGACAGAGGGACACCTAGTTGTCCGATAGATCTGGTTTTTTCGTCCGATGATTCCAGCAAATCAAACTTCATCAATGAAGTTGTAACTAGTCAGGACATGGAAGTAGAATCACTCGAGTACCATGTTGGGGTTGTACCAGCCTTTGTACCCGAAGAGGACTAGGAAGATGTCTCAAACTTAGAAGAATCTGCAGGGGAGATAGGCTCGCCCGAGTATACTCCGGCTACTCCGACTTCTGATGAGTTGACAGATTATTTGTGCAAATTATGTAATCAGGAGGGACACAACGGTATTTATTGCCCCCATCCTATTAAGGTTATTTGCCCTGTTTGTGGACTTCACGAGCACGGGAATGAGAGGACTAACTGTCCTTACATTGGGGGAACGGGAATAATACCCTGTCTGATTTGTGGAGTGTTGGGGCACACGTCATGAAATGAACCGGTCCTTAGATTTATTTGTGGCCATCGAGGAGCCGTATGAAGCGTAGGTCTCATGTGCGGTTCTGGAATAGTGATGGGAACGACATGCCCTGACAACTTCTTCGATTTTTATGATGATGCAGGGCCTTCTATGGAAGGTTAGGCTAAGGAGTGGTAGAGAATGTCGAGGAAAAGGGAAAGATTTTGTAAGGGTTGTGGGTACATTTTGAAGGGTTTTTCTAACCCTACCAACCCTTGTATTGTGATGAAAGTTTGAATGATTTTCAATAAAGTATGCAAGTTTAAGAGTTTACGAGGACATGAGCACTGAGATATATGTGACGAGGTCACTTGATTATATTGAGACATGGTATGGATACGTCCCTCACGTGATATTGATGAGATAAGTATATAGATTTCATGAGTATGGCTTAGAGTAGCTATGAAACTGAAGGAACCTCGATATGAAATAAGGAGACTTGGTCCAGTAGGGTTACCGTTGAGGAGTGGGTCCCTCGCAGGCTACGCGCTGGAAGGCGCTCTCACGGCTATTTCGCACATTTGTTGTGCATGGATGCGCAGAGCTAGGTACTATGTTACCCCGTGGGGGTGGTGCTAGCTTCGTTAGACGCGATCCGACCGCCTTAGAGCTTGATTGAATCACCCTTGGAGTGAAGGCATGCAGGGCGGGGTAGACTTGATCACGTTGGACGTGGGTCTTCCGATTAGTAAGTCATGGGCCCTAAGTCTTGCTAGGGGTCGGGGTATATTTGTGATTTGGTATGGTTGCCACAGTCAGGTAGTGACTCATTCGAGTGTTGCTTCTATGGATAAAATATCTTATGGTGGAAGATGTACCTGGTTTAATTATGATCAAGGATGGATTAGTTATGCCCACGAATGGATTATACCCTGAGGGGGGTTATATTCATGGATGGTTATTAATCATGGATAGATGATACTCACTGATATAGTGGTACCAGGGATGGATGTCTATAACCGTGGATGATAATTCCCATGGTGGTTTGGATTAATGTCGGATATTGGTACCATGGTAGACATGTCAGTAATATGATGGACATGTTGGTCTCATAGATGACATAGATTTAAAGATTGGGACGTGCTTCGATTTACATTCCACGTTATAGAAAAAGGTGTTAGTCGTATTACGACTTGTATCACAGGAAATTTAGTATGGAGAGATACTCGGTATCATAGAAGTTATGAACAAAAGGGCTAGTCACATAGTGACTTATGTACAAATAAAGGTATGCTTACTTTTGGGAGATGTATTTAAGGGAAAGGTTAAGAGTCTAGTGAAACTCAAATGGGAAGCTATGGACGACTGCCGAGTGAGACTGATCACCTGACTCTGTAGTTAGCCGATGGAGTTCCAAGAGAGTGAAGCTAGAAGCCTAGTTAAAATGGAATTAAAAAAAAAAGGCTTGAGCATAGGCTCGTATTGGCAGGTTACCTCACACAAAGAGTAGACAAATGAACGTATTGAGTAAGTACGTATGAAAAATATTTTAGTAGCGGGTAAAGTGAAACAGAGTACATTGATCTACATAAGATCGCAAAGGGGTTCACGAGGAAAAGAGATAACAGGAGACAGAGTAAATTCTGCGAGAATGAAACTCATAGGTTGATATGAGTGATTTTGATGTAATTAAGTAGTACTTGACAAGATTGAACAGGAATAAAGGATAGATCCGGAAATGGAAGCGATATGGGTCGTGGGGACCGACTGACCAAGTCAGCACATATCATTCCCATTAAGATGACAGACTCATCTGAGACTTTGGGTTGGCGGTATATTAAGGATATCATCAGACTGCATGGTATTCCTCGGACTATTGTGTCCGATAGAGATGGTCGATTCACCGGCAGAGTATGGTAGAGCATACAGTCGGCTATGGGAACAGACTTATTGACTAGTACAGCATTCCATCTACAGACTGATGGGCAGTCTAAGAGGACAATACAGACATTGGAGGATATGCTGAGAGCATGTAAGCTAGATTTCAAGGTTGGATGGGAGGATCACTTGCCATTGGTAGAATTCTCATACAACAACAGTTACCAGGCAAGCCTCCAGATGACTCCATTTGAGGCATTATATGGTAGACCTTGTAGGTCACCAGTGTGCTGGACAAAGGCCGGTGAGCCTGCAATGATTGGGCCTGAGTTGGTTGCAGAGACTACAACGCAGATATAGTTGATATGGCAGCATCTATTGACTGCGCAAAGTTGTCAGAAGAGCTATGCTGACAACAGAATGAGGTTTTTTGAATTTGAAGTGGGGGACATGGTATTTTTGAAAGTTTCGCCACGAAAGGGACACATGAGATTTGGGAAGAAGGGAAAACTATCGCCAAGATATGTGTGACCGTTTTCAATCATAAGAAGGATGGGGGACGTGGTTTATCAATTGGCACTCCCATCACAGTTGGCATCCTTACACGATGTGTTCCATATATCGATGTTGAGGAAGTACAATCCTGATTCTTCTCATGTACTGAACATGCAAGACATAGAAATTCAAAGCAACGTGACATACGTTGAAAAGCCTGTCCGAATGGTGGACACAGAATAAAGGGTATTACGAAACCAAACGATCCAGTTTATCAAAGTGGTATGAGATCGACATGGCATTGAGGAAGCCACATGGGAACTCAAGTCGGAAATGAGGACAACTCATCCTAAGCTACTTAAGTAAATATTTGAAACCCTACTTCACTCGATTTTCGAGACGAAAATTTTAAAAAGAGGGTTGTATTGTAACACCCCGGATTTTCAAGTTATAGATATTTAGCGAAATTACCCATTTATTTAATGAATTTTAGATATGGACCTTAGATGGGTAAAGTGTTGTGTCTTTGCCCAATTAAGGCCCAACGGATTGTGGAAATGTTTTCAAATAAATTAAATGGGGCTGAACTTAATTAGTGATGCAATATCTATAAATGAGGGATATAAATTAAGTGACATGCGCATAGAGGGAACAAGGAAAAGATATTAATATTTTAATGGAATATATATTGCATGGCCGAATTTTAGATATCCATATCAATGATTTTATGCTAGAATATCTTGAGAAGATATCTAAGATTAAGTGGAAAGATTTTAGGATGGTCCTGAAATGGGTCCCACGTTGGGATTAGGCAATGATATCTTATTGCCAAATAATAAGATGTCTATAATTAACTATATGCGCACGATGTGTGGATTATTTTTAAAAAGGAGTCCTTTCTTTTATTAAGAGAAATACCAGGGATTTGCAAGAAAGAAAGGGTTTGGCACTTTCTATTTGAGACACAAGCAAGGGGCGCATGGCACCTTCTAAGTTGGAATTAATGGAAGTTTATAAAAGAGGCAACAAGAGGGGCACATGGGACTTTCTAAAGATGGAGCCAAGTGGAGCTTCTATAAAGCAAAGTTAGTGCACACGGCATTGTCTAAATGAATAATCGATTAGGTGTTTTTATAAGAGAAAGACAAAGGGCTCACGGCAATTGCATATCTTAGCACCTTCTAAGATTGGCCAATGGGAGATCAATAAGAGAAGGGCAGCAAAAGGCGCACGGCACTCATAACTTCAAGATCATTCACGGCATTATTCAGAGAAGAAAGAAAGAGCAGCCAGCCGAGTGCAAGATCAAGAAGAAGGAGAGTAAAAGGCTAAGGAAAGAAGAAGGATTGGAAGAGCAAGACCAACCGAGGGAAAACCGGAGGAGTCGCGAAACCGGTAAGTGATTTTATAATTTTTGTTTAAAAATAAAAGAACCATAGGGTTCGGCCATGGTGTATGGTTGAACCCCATGGAAGAAGAATGGGAGATGATTGGAGTATCAATTAATGGAATGATGAACCATACGGTTCGGCCATGTGGTATGGCCGAACCCCATGGAAGAACTTTGATGATTCTTTTTAATGGAAGGATTCTGGAGATGTTTAATGGAAGGTCTTTGGCTATGTTTATCAGTTCAAAACCATGAAGAATATTAGTTATTTTAATGGAATATGAAGATGAAAATCATAAGTGTAGATTCATGATTTTAAAGGGTTTAATTGGATGTATGGTTGATGGTTTTTGGATACATGGAATATTATTGATAATTGTTAAACGAAGATTATGGACCATAGGGTTCGGCCATGGTGTATGGCCGAACCCCATGGAGTTGTATTGGTATTTTTGATATATGTAATTGATTAAAATAAAAGTTGGAGATTAAATTGGAAAGTTTCTAATTGTGGAAGGTGGAGATTAAATTGGAAAGTTTCTAATTCTGGAAGGTGGAGATTAAATTGGAAAGTTTCTAATTATGGAAGGTGGAGATTAAATTGGAAAGTTTCTAATTATGGAAGGTGGAGATTAAATTTGGAAAGTTTCTATAATTGGGAAGTTATGCATCATAGGGTTCGGCCAAGGTGTGTGACCGAACCCCATGAACCAACTAAGGATCATATGGGTCTTGAATGGACCTAATATGATTAAAGGAATGGAAGGTTTTATTTGTGGTTCTATGGTTATGGATCATTGGTGGATCCATGTATGTAATATTATGGACCTATGTGTGGAACCTAAACATAAGTTGTTGAAGGCAATGGTACATGCCAAAATGGAGGATCATAGGTTCGGCCATGGTGTATGGCCGAACCTCATGAGGTTTCTTTTATGGACTTGTTTGGATTAAGGATCGGTTTGGAATTGAACATGAGGTAATGGCATTATTGTAATTAAGTAAATTAATGGACCATGGGTTCGGCCATTGTGTATGGCCGAACCCCATAGGAATTGTTTGTTGGACATAGGGACTATGTTTGGCATATTAAAATGAAATATTAACTAAAGATTAGACCAATGGCAATTAGGTAAATAAGTGTGATAATGGTAGGCCATGGGTTCGGCCATGGTGTATGGCCGAACCCCATGAGAATCGTGTTTATGGACTTAAACAATGCTGTAAATCAAACGGGACATGTTTTAATTGATTGTTATATTATAAGGTAACGGGATCTCACAAGGTGTTTACGATCGTGAGTGGTTACCGGACGAAAGACGCTAGGACACGTTAGCGGTCTTTGGTAGGATTCCACCTCTTTGAAACCATGGGTTTATGTACATTGTTTTTATCTTATTTTTGATGATTATATGTTGCAAAGTATATGTTTCAAATTGTGATTTTAAATGCTATGTTTATATGATAAAATAGCATGTGATTTAAATGTGAGTTTTAAATGCTATGATTTGTATTTCTACATAGCATTTTGGCATTTGCATCTCACGCATGGCATGGGAGGGATGAAAGGGAACCGGAGGGTCCGCACTCCGTCGGGGCGTCCGAAAAACCTATGTGGGGTACCTTGATGTGATTTTCATCAAGAGGATACTGTGTATGAATTGTAACCGAAGATCCACACTCCGTCGGGGTGTCATAAAACACTCATGGGGGATAACTTGATGAGGAGCATTCCATCAAGAGGATACTATGTATGAAATGTAATTGGAGATCCACACTCCGTCGGGCGTCTGTAACACAATCATGGGGGATACCTTGATGAGGAGCTTTCCATCAAGAGGTTACTATGTGTTTGTGATGGGTGGGACTCATTGCATATGATAGAATGGCATGGCATTGAATCGGCATGATTATGATCTTTATTAGCATGAAAGGTTTCTGGCTTTTATCGGTATGATTGGATCTCTATTATCATACACTATTTTAGATACAATGCTTTATAAGTATGGTATGATTTATTATAACTGGGTTTTGATATATATTATATCTGGATTTTTGGTACTAACCCATGTGTTAACCCTAATTGGAATACATACTAGGCGCGTTATTCTAACGCCCTACTTCTACCCTAGTGGATGATAAAGAAAACGAGGAGAATGATGAACGCGAAACGGGCCAAGCATAGGAGCTTGGAGGATTATAATTTAGATTTGTTTAAGATACTCATGGGCTTGTATTTTGAGTATCTAGAATTCGGATGTAATAACTTAGATGAATTTGCTATGGTTGGATGTTTTATTGGATAATTAATTATGAATAAAGACTTGACGTACTTTGCTATCTGAAATGGAATAGAACTTGGTTCTACTATGATTCCGCATGTTATGAATATAATTCCGCAGTTTTGATGTTATTCCGCATGTTTGATATTATTATGTGTGAACTGTTTTCATGGACTTAGTCCATGCACACATAGAGTTGGCCAGTTAAGGGTCGGACTTAGCTCGCGTCGTGACGTTCCGCTCTCTATCACTCTACTCTGTTATAAAAAAAATAAAATAGACTCTGATTTACGGGAAGAAGTGAGTGAAAAAGGGTGGGGCGTTACAAGAATTGTCATTCTGGGTAAGCCTCTAATCAAGAGTCTCGTATGCACTGACCCCTCGGTGATGGACCTAACGACCCCTCATGGTCAACTACTCATCAATGAAAAACTTGTGAGTTCTAGACATTGAAATCAAGTGGCCTCTCGAGAAAACAGACATCTCGGTAACTCAATACCGATCGAGAGTACCAGGACCGACCCCTCGTTAAAGGGCGACAGGTTGTTCTGGGCAGGACAAGTTTGGGACATGAAACTCTGTCTACATAGTGTTGCCCCAGACCGAGCCTCTCGTATGGACCGACCCCTCGGTGCCATGACTATCAACCCATTGGTGATACAGATCCTCCCTAGGCTTACAATACTCATTGGTAAATCATAAGCATGCCTAAAGGAAATGGACCAAAGACTAGTGGTATCCACGAAC
This sequence comes from Chimonanthus salicifolius, assembly GCA_013350335.1. Classification (NCBI taxonomy): domain Eukaryota; kingdom Viridiplantae; phylum Streptophyta; class Magnoliopsida; order Laurales; family Calycanthaceae; genus Chimonanthus; species Chimonanthus salicifolius. Next base: position 70,345,632 of record CM023532.1, on the reverse strand, counting down.
AAATCTTGGGAAAAATGTTGAGTGTCAAAATGCCAGGACTTGGGAGTCTCTTCCACTCTACAAAATGAAGTAATCAACTGGTAAAACCACCATGGTTGGATACAACATTAAAAAAATCTTTTCATAAAGCCCAAGAACACTCAAAACGGAGTTTGGGAGCCCAACATATGGCCATTATTGTTAAAAGTTTTTGCTGAAAATGGTCAGGACGACCAATCGTAAGCACGACTAGTCGTAAGATCAAACAATCGCAGGTGACCATTTTTTTACCGTTTTCTGCCCGTTAGAGCACAACGGTCACAATTCTCAATGATCATATGCAAGGCCCATCGTGAGCATGACCCATCACCCTTTCTTTACCCGAGATTCATTTGAATGCCTATATACTCCAAACTCCTTTGAGTTGGTTTGGAGCATTGAATTTAAAAATACTCTAAGGCATTCCTAGAGGTCTCATACACTCCCAAGCATCTCCCCACTTTCTCTCCATGCACTACACTTGGTGAACCAAATATCCAATTTTCTTGATTGTGATTAAGAGAGAGAGAAAGAAAAAAATATTGATCTAGGAATCCATTGGCACATCAAAATCTAGAGACCTCTCATAGATTGTGATTTAGCATACACAAGGCACATCTTCGACATCTTTGACATCACATTGGGAGTGTAACACCCCGATTTTTCAAAGATGCTAATATTTACGAAAATGCCACTGGAATGGTGAATTTAAAAGATGTGATCGTAAATGAGAAAATGGTGGGACCCATTGTTCAAATTAAGACCCTATGAACATATTATAAGGATCAAATTTAAATAAATGGGTCACCTACGTCTAATTGGGTCAAGATAGTTGTTTGGGTCAAAGGACCCAATTGGGACCCAATGGGTCATAATGGACTTATTTGACCCTTGGGTGAGCTCAATTTTAATGGGATTAAGCTGAATTGATTGGAAAATAAATGGAGCATAAATGGGTAGGCTTGATGCAAATGTGCAAACCACATTTAAATGGGTAAACCACCCATAAATGGGTCATGGTGCCAATTGGATCAATGAGCTAAATGGGGACCCAATGGGTCGAGTTGACCATGTTGACCATGGTTGACCATGTGGACCCTCAAGTGAGCTTAAAGGGTGAGTCAAATCAGGTTGAGTGGGGACTGAAATGAGTGGGATTTGAATTAAGTAATGGAGTTGACTCAAGTGCATTAAACGAATGGCATTAAATGTGGTGAGTTGGGCTAATGAGTTGGGTGAGTTAAATTGGAAACCAAAGGGACCTTGAATTCAAGTGAGTCAAATGGGATGTGAGGAGTTGCCTTGATCTCAAACACCACCAGAAACAAGTCCCACACGTTGGGTACTTGTGGTGTGGGTTTCCATGCATGGAATTCAAAGGGATGAGATAAAGATCACCTTGGAAGCTTGGATGGGTTTCCATCTCATAATGGAAACCCAATACCCAACAAGGGGAGCTGAATGGATGGTCTAAGCTAAGGCCAAGTGTCCCATAGTTAAGCCATGAGACTCCTTGGTTTGATCAAGAATTGATGAGGGTAAATGAGAGGTTCAAGGGCTATTTTAATAAAAGGAATAAACCACACCCCTTGGCCGATTTTCATTCCAATGAAACCATAGACTTCATCTCTCTCTCCCTCTCTCAAAAACCCATCCTCTTGGCCAAATTATCCTTTGGTGTTTTCACCATTGTTCAAGCTTTCAATCAGCTAAGGACTAAGGGAGCAAGAAGGAAGAAAGCAATGATCAAAAGGAGAGAAGAGAAGCAAAGGAAATTGGTAAGTGTTTACATAAGAATTTGGTTAAATAAATTGGTAAAGGGAGCATGATTTGGCTAAGGAATGGCGGAATCCATCAAGGGTTTAAACCTTGGATAAATGTTGTTTAAAAAGGATAAAAGTGGATCATAGGTTTGGCCACTTTGGATGGCCGAACCCGATGAAAAGATTTGGTTAGGTTCATGGTTTTGAAAGCTAAAAGTCATGCAATACTATGGAGATTTTTACATGTTGTTAATGGACATAAGATATATGTTAAAGAGGTCCAAATCATGGTCATAGGGTTCGGCCACTTAGGATGGCCAAACCCCATGAAAGGATTTGATAAGTATATGGTGCTCTTTGATGGTTTTGAGAGATAAAAACCATACAAGGTATGGAAGGGTTAAGGTGTTTAAAAATGGAGATAAGGTGTATGTCTTAGGTCGGCCAATGTATGGCTGAACCATATCTTTCTTATGGTTAAATTAGTATGTCAAAACCATGAATAATTATGGGAAGTATTGAACCAAGAGAACCATAGGGTTCGGCCATGTGTATGGCCGAACCCCATGGACCATTTTACTGGATAAATGGACCTTTGTATGGGTATTTGGATTTAAGTTCATGATTAGAAATTGTTAAGGGTTGTTATGAATTTTATTAAGGTTAACATAGATGAAACAATGATGGACTTAGATGCTCATTGTTTATCAACAAGAATGGCAAAGAGTAGCACCCAAAACCAAAACGGGTGAGGTTCGGCCATGGGGTATGGCCGAACCCCACCAAGTGTTATGAATGGCGTTTGAATTTAAAAAGGCTAAAGATATTCCACTGGATGAGGTTATAAGATCCATTCTTTGGGGAATAAAAAGGAACTATAGGGTTCGGCCATGTGTATGGCCGAACCCCATAGAGTGACAATGATGAACGGTTAAAGGCTAGGTAAATGGATGATTTGAATGGCATTTGAATGTAATTAGAATGGATTAAAGGACCAAGTTGGAGATAGTGAGGTTCGGCCAAGTTGTATGGCCGAACCCCACTAAGGTGGATTTTTGTTGATAATATGGTTAGCAAGATTAATTATTAGTTAGTCTAGTGGCAAAACCGTAAATATAAGTTATAATGGAATAAAGGAATAAAGGACTTGAAAGAGGGGTCAAACCAAGGTGGTATGGTTCGGCAATGCTGTATGGCCGAACCCTACCAAGTTATAATATGTAATATAAGGTGTTTATATGGATGGTATTGATCAAATGAAAAGGAGGATCAAATCCAAAGTGGGTGAGGTTCGGCCATGGGGTATGGCCGAACCCCACAAGATGGTTTTGGGACTTAGATGTAAATGGAAATTAAATGATAGTATATTAACTTGCTGTTATATAAACAAGGTGACGGAACTTGAACGGCGAACGAGTCGTGAACGGGTGATGCTTAAGAAAGAACGGGCATTTAAGAGAACATGCAGTAGGTTTCCTACCTACTTGTAACCACTGTTATATTGGGTTTTATCATGGTTTTTATGAGTTATGTTGTTATTGTTTTATGTTTCAAATGGGTTTTGAATGTTGAGATATATTTACAAATGACATATATTCATTGACATCTCATGCATGGCATGGGGTGATGATTATGGAAACCGGAGCCCACACTCCGTCGGTATGCCCGTGATGCATCTGTGGGGCCTCCTTAGGCGATGAGAGTCCCGCCAGGAGGAATAACTTAATGATGAGAGTCCTATCCATAGGAAATGAGAAGTACTATGGGTTACTTTGATGTGAGAGTCCCGTCAAGTGATAGTTATGTATACTTGTGATGGGTGGGACTCATTACATTTGCACATACATACATAGCATTGATTTTATATGTTTTTGATGATCAAATATTATGATATATGCATGTTTTTATATACTAACCATGTGGTAGCCCTGATCTGAAAACCTACTGGGCGCGTTGATCTAACGCCCTAATTCTATCCTTAGAGGATGATGCAGGAAAAGGAAAGGGAAAAGGAAAGGTTGAGGATCGCGAAGGAAGCCAAGCATAGGAGCTTGGGTGTTGGAATGGTTTATTATTATTTATTGTTATTTGGACAAACTTCATGGATATGTATTAATGTAGATAACTGCTATGGTTTGATTTAAGTTTGAATAAAGGTTTAGTTTAAGTAAATATGACTTGTACTTTGCTATCTGAGAATGGAGCAGTCTGAGGATTGATTATAATTCCGCATATTTGATTTATTCCGCAATCAATTATGCTTATTCCGCATGATTTATTTAGTTCCATGTGTGGATCGATTTTCATGGTCTTAGTCCATGCACACATGGGTGGCTAGTTAAGGGTCGGACTATGGAAGTCCGGACTTAGCTGGCGTCATGACGCCTCCCGCTCTCTTCCGGTTTTACTATATTATTAAAAAAAAATTAGACTCTGAATCCCGAAAAGGGCGGGGCGTTACAGGGAAAGCATCCTCAAGAAGCATATATCTACAAATGGGCTCATACAGAGGCAAATGCTTCTTAGTAATTTTATTTTATAAATCATCTTATGAAGTGGACTAAGGCAAGGAAGCCAAAACGGCTATAAAAAATAGAGGGATAAAGAAGTAGACCTTGGGCTGGTCAAACCTTTCAAAATCTAGGACAAATGGATTAAGGAGAGGTACTCCCGAACCACTATAAAAAACTCTACACAGTGGTGGGTGGAGTTCTCAGCAGATTGAGTGAGGTGGAATTCCTACTCTATTTGTGAGGGTGTAAGTCTCCACACAGTGCATTCAGGATAAGCCAAGGCTGGGTGAGTCCTTAGAGTGGATGTAGGTTGTTTAACCAAACCACTATAAATTGGTCTTATGGGTGTTGATCTTGTGTGATTGTTCTCATAATTGTGCACATTTTTTATCACACAACTCATCTCTCTTGATTAACATTATTAATCCGCTGTAAATTTGTTAATTAATCAAGAAATTTGTGAAGACCATAAAAATTGGGGATTGTCCAATTCACCAACCCCCCCCCCCCCCCCCCCCCCCCCCCCCCCCCCTCTCTCTCCTCCCCTCTAGTGAGAATCTTAGTCTTTGTTCTAGCACCCAAGGGAACTTTCAATTGGTATCAGAGCATGAGTGCTCTTCATAAAGGATTACACCATCTGAGTTGATCCTTGCTAGAACACCTTCATGGGTACTCCAAAATTTGGTCACCATTCTCTATTGTTTGTTTACTCTTATTTGAAAACAAAAATAGAGAAAAGACTTGCATCCCATGATGAAGATGATTGGACCTCTATCCAAGATGACTCTATTGATAAATCTTGCACATCTTTGGATAGTTAAATGGAAGGCTCCACCTCTCATAATAAATTGGAGAATCATGAGAGGTGAAAATTTGAAATGTGTTTTTACCTCCATTGTACCCAACCAAGAGGGATCCTTAAGTGCAGATGAGGATAGTGTTGAGGATCTTGATGAGGATGATGATGACTTCCAAGAAACCTATAATTCCCTATACTTTGAGGGTTTGAGATTGGCAAAGGAACTTGAAAAGGTAAAAATTGAGAATGTCAAACTCTCTAGCCAACTTCAATGTGTTAATATGGAAAATGATCTTCTCTCATCAAATTTGAAAAATGCAAATGATGAAATTGTGAATTTGAGAGAGAATCAAAATTTGCTTCAAGAAAAAATAAATGTTTTTTAAAATGAAAACTTGAAGCTCAAGGAAGTTGGAAAATGTTTTGGAGAGAAGAATGTTAAGAAATCTCAAGACATGGTTACCCAAAGAAATAAAAAATTAGAAAAATCCATTTTGGGTAAGTCTCATAATGATTGGCATGGTTTTGGTTATTCTCAATCAAACCTTAAGAGACCCATGAACCAATCCATACTAGGAAGAAGCCACACCACACACACGTCTATAGTAAAATGTTTTTATTGTGGTTTAACCGGGCATTTGAAGCATGAGTGCAAAATAAGGAGAATGCAGGTTAAGTCAAAAGTGGTTGATGGTCTTCCTCAAGGAGAAAGGAAGAGAAAAAAATGAGGTGATTGGACAATCACACTATGCAAAGAAGAAAAAGGTAAATCAATTTGTGAATGTTCCTAGGAAACACTTTTCACCTCACACTTCACATCATCCCTTCATTGGCAAATAAAAAAGGGATAGACCAAGATCTCCTCATACTCTGGTTATAAATATGAGAAGGAGAGTCTTGTCTCAATTCATTGAATGAGGGCCAAATGTTCATGATGGTAGAATCAAATTGCCCAAAGTTCAAAGATTTGAGAGGAAAGGTCCGGATTTAAAATTTGTATGGATCCCAAAGGGATAGGACCTTACCCATGCCCTACTTTGGTCTAAGACTTGATCTTAATTTGTGTACCACTAGACCAATTGTAGTTGAACTCAAAATTGGTATAACTGAGTTCAAACAACCAAGTATTGTGGCATGGCACATTCGACCACTTGCAAGCACCTGATTTCATTTTTCCTGGCTATAGTGTTTATCATGCTTGAAGGGTCATAGAGTTGTGGACTTAGATTCCAAGTCCCACAATGTTTGTCCAAATGTATTATGTTCTTTGTATGGTTAACACATTTGAATCATGTTTTGGAACCATCCTTGTCGTCTTGCCTTCATTCCATGTTCTTCTTTGATTGTTGGAATAATCATGTGCAAGATGCTTGTGTGGCATATATGCTCTTAATTTATAGAATTAAAGTTTTCATATGCCATAGGTGTCTCATACTTCATTTCCATGCCTTTATTGCTATATCATTTATGAAATGAATGTATGGTTGTGTGTTTGGTCTTCATTCCTATGCTCATCATTGGTATACGGTATGAGGAATGATCTCAGTTCATAAGCACCAAGTTTTTGCTAAACTATGAATGTCTTATCATATGACATCACACATGGGCAATGGACTTTTAAAATGGTAAATTAAAATGCCCAAGGATATTGGATTAGGTTTGGATCAAAATTTTTAAAGGATGGACTCTTAATGGTAAAATGATCCAAAATTCAATCAGTTTGTGCAAGTATTAGTAATTTTGTTGAATCATAAATGGCACAAATTGGTGTGTGAATGTATAAGTTTTCGTTGGCATTCAAAGGTGAATTGCAAAATTTGTTGTCTTCTGGACTTGCATGCATCACAAGCACACACTCTTCATCCCTCAATTCGCAAATCGTATAGGCATGTATTATGCTACTTCTATGTCTTGATAATGCACTATCTTGGAAAGTCATTAGATATTGGAAATGTGTTTTTGGAGAAGTGTACAAGCAAAGAAAATCATCATTCTCCAAAACCTTGTGCACCTATGTTGTGGCTTTCATCTTTTAAAGGTGAATGTTAAAACCAAATGGGGTTTGGTAATGAAAGTCAACATGGTTATATGGTCCAACTGTTAATGGACTTGGTGCATTGTGCTCTTAAATCATTGAGTAAAGGAGAGCAAACCTTGGAATTTTATGTGGGAGAAAAGAGCCCCCATATTCCAATAATTAATACATTTCCAAGGATTGATATTTGTTCATTCATTGTTCCCACATTGGTGTATATGTTGTTGAATGAACATGGTACATGTTTGATGCATTTGTACTCACATATGTACATGGTTATGCATCATTGTACTTACTCATATGATCTTTTCATGGAAAATTCCTCGTATGAATGATTCCCTCCTCGTTGGCATGCATAACCATTTATGTTTCAAAATTAGTATACTTTTTGAAAATGCATGTGGCCCTTGTCCTCCTTCTCCATCTCCTCTAAGTCCAACAATTGGGACTTGCTGAAGCACACTACATGTGGTATATAAGTGCTTAATGCGCTTTGTCAAATTTATGACAAAAAGGGGGATAATTTTGGAAGCTTGAAATATAAATTATGTTAAGGGGAAGAAAGATTAGAAGCTTAATGTAAGCTTTGGAGGAGAAGCTTAAAGATCTTAGGGGGAGAAGATCTTTAAGGGAAGATAGTTTTTGATTAAGGAGGAGATTGATCAAGACTAAAGGGGTTATTAGTTCACATATTTAGGGGGATATATGTGACTAACATTTGAGGGGGAGATTTCTATGCTTCCACCATTGCTTGCATTGTTTGTGTGTACAGGTACATTTGACGCACCTTGAGGGGGAGCAAGCTGAGCAAAATAAAAATGAACCAAAGCATAGAGTCTAGGGTCTTTTCATTTGAATATGTACTTATAATTGTTGTATCTTTTGTATTCAAATAATGTATATGGGTTGGGCTAAGTCATCAAGTCTGTATTCATTAACTTCTAGGTGTTTTGTCAGGGAAATTGACAACGGTGGAGATTGTTAGTGCCCCGGCTAGCCGAGTCACCTATTCGTGAATTCCATAACTTAGGTGAAGCATTGCCTCAGAAGTTTGAAGCTATGAAACAAGATTCATGGGATGCGAATTTGAATCAAAATCCTCAAAGAAGGAAGATCAAGTGAAGATTTAAGCACCATTACATGTGTATGGCAATCAAAGGTATTTGGCCATAGATAACTTTAGGTGGCACCCAGACCTTAAAAGGACCATTCCTAGGCTTAGTTGAACAAATGGTAAAATCATAAAAACCCTAGAGAGGAACCTTGACAGTGAATTGGAACCGAACTTGGAAATATGAATTAAGTTCACTGTCAGATCAACTAGTCGTTCTCATCGACCCCTAGGTAGAGACAGGATCGACCCATCATGGTCATAGACTGGCCGTCCAGATTGACAAAGATTCTGGGTCATAGAACTGTCATTCTGGGTAAGACTCTAATCGAGAGTCTCGTATGCACCGACCCCTTGGTGATGAACCTAACAACCCCTCGTGGTCAATGACTCGTCGATGAAAACTTGTGAGTTCTTGACTTTAAACTCAAGTGGGCTCTCGAGAAAACAGACATCTCGGTAATTCAAGACCGATCGAGAGTACCAGGACCGTCCCTTCGTTAAAGGGAGACAGGTCGTTCTTCTGCATAGTGTTGCCCCAGACCGAGCCTCTTGTATGGACCGACCTTCGGTTCCATTACGGTCGACCCATCGGTGATACAGACCCTCCCTAGGCTTACAATACCAATTGGTAAATCATAAGCATGTCTAAAGGAAATGGACCAAAGACTTGGGGCATCCATGTACAAATCTTGGGAAAAATGTTGAGTGTCAAAATATCATGACTTGGAAGTCTCTTTCACTACCAAATGAAGTAATCAACTGGTAAAACCACCATGTTGGATAGACCATTGAAAAAGCTTATCATAGAGCCCACGAACACTCAAAACGGAGTTCGAGAGCCCAAGATATGGCCATTATTGTTGAGAGTGTTTTTGCAGTCAGCACAGCCGATCGTGAGCACGACTAGTCGTGAGATAGAACAATGGCAAGTGACCCTTTTTTTACCGTTTTCTTCCAGTTAGAGCACAACGGTCACAATTCTCAACGGTCATATGCACGACCCATCGCCCTTTTTTTACCGGAGAGTCATTTGAATGCCTATATATACTCCAAACTCCTTTGAGTTGGGTTGGAGCATTGAATCTAAAAATACTCTAAGGAATTCATAGAGGTTTCATACATCTCCCCACCTCCTCTCCATGCACTACACTTGGTGAATCAAATATCCAATCTTCTTGATTGTGATTAAGAGAGAGAGAGAAAGAAAGAAATATAGATCTAGGAATCCATTGGCACATCAAAATCCTAGAGACCTCCCATAGATTGTGATTGAGCATACAGAAGGCACATCTTCGACATCGTCGACATCACATTGGGAGAGCATCCTCAAGAAGCATACATCTACAAGTGGGCTCATACAAAGGCAAGTGTTTCTTAGTGATTTTATTTTATAAATCATCTCGTGAAGTGGACTAAGGCAAGGAAGCCAAAACGACTATAAAAAATAGAGGGATAAAGAAATAGACCTTGGGTTGGTCGAACCTTTCAAAATCTAAGACAAGTGGATTAAGGAGAGGTACTCTGGAACCACTATAAAAACTCTAGAGCGTTGTCTCTGGCACAGTGGTGGGTGGAATTCCCAAGCGATTGAGTGAGCTGGAATTCTTACTCTATTTGTGAGGGTATAAGTCCCCACATAGTGAATTTGGGATAACCCAAGGTTGGGTGAGTCCTTAGAGTGGATGTAGGTTGTTTAACCGAACCACTTTAAATTGGTCTTGTGGGTGTTTATCTTTACTTGTGTGATTATTCTCATAATTGTGCACACTTTTGATAACACAACTCATCTCTCTTGATTAACATTATTAATCCACTGCAAATTTGTTAATTAATCAAGAAATTTGTGAAGATCATAAAAATTGGGGATTGTCCTATTCCCTCCCCTCCCACCCCCCCCACCCAACCCCCTCTCGGGACAATCTCGGTCGTTGTTCTAGCACCCAAGGTAACTTTCAAAGAGAAATTTGGATCTAAGATTTGTTTGGAGATAAAAGTGGGATTGGATGAGGTCGGAGGATTGTGCAAGATATCGATGGATGTATCTAGATGGATTCAAGAGTATATGAGTGGAGTGAACATCAAGAATTCCAATGTGTCAAAATCGTGTATGACTGTACAATGGATTGGATGAGATTTGATGGAGATAAATTTGGGATTTAAATGACATGGAGATGAGCTTGCAATATTCGAATGGATGGATATGGATATGGATATGGAGTTTATGCGCATGATCCTAGGGTTTCTAGATGATATGGATGAGATGCACAAGTAGTTGAGATTAAATGCCTAAAATGAATGGTATGGATTGCATGCGCTTGGGATAATGGCTTTCGGTTGGATATGGGCTAGGGACTTAGTGCAATTGGGCTTTGGTGAACTCTAATTGGACTATTGGCTTTCAAACTTAGTGGACTTGTGCTTGAATACTGATCTGGCCCACTAACTGAATTCGCATGGAGTACTAGGTTGGCCCAATGGACTGGATTTCTCGTCCATATTCTTCAATCTCAGACTTATTCTCTTGATTCTCAACTTTTCTCTCTAGAACATAGAATAATTAATTTACCACTTAAATCTAAGAATAATTGACATAATCTGAACTCTCATAATTGGATCCAAATTAATCAATTTAGAATGAAAATTTCTTAAAGTGGCAAAATCAATTATTAAAAATTCTAGGTCTTCCAATTTAAGCACAGATTACAGCAATTTCTTTTGGTTTTTGAATGATTTGCTGATTTTTCCATTTTTCTCTTCAAAACCAGCAAACAATATTAAATGCACCTAATATATACAAGATAAAGAGCTAACTAGTCTAATAATCAAGGGTAAAAATGTCATTTTTCATGTCTCAATAGATACCCCCAAACTTTGATTTTGCTAGTCCTCGAGCAAAACTAACTTAAAAACTAAGATTTGAAATTTAGAAATCTACCTAATTCCTAAAACTAAAAAGTTAAAAATCCTAACTAAACCATTTTCGCTGGAATTCTCAATTGCATTTAGTCTATGCAATAAGCCTTTAAACCCCTAGGTTACCCTTAGTGGACGAGTTGTAGTCGTGTGAGGGCTTGCATTGATTATACCCACAAACATCAACATCTTTAGCAGTCACATAGCCAAAAGATCTAGATATCATAAAATTCGAAAATTCATTTTACAAGGTTTATACTCAGAGTGTAGTGTGTGATAGCCAATATTTGTAACACCCCGCCCTTTCCGAGAATTTCAGAGTCTAATTTTTTTTTTTTAAAATAAACATCGGAAGAGAGCGGGCGGCGTCACGACGCGAGTTAAGTTCAGACTACCCAAGTCTGAACCTTAACTGGCCACCCATGTGTACATGGAATAGACCATGATAGTGAATCACACATGGAACTAACATCAACATGCGGAATAATCTAGATAATTGCGGAATAGAAAGACGAGATAGCAAGTAACAGTCTTAAATATTAAACAACATAGATCAACCATCCACAGGTTATTATCCTAATCAAACCATAGCAAATAACGAATTATTACATGTCCAACAATAGTATTCAAATGACAGTAATATAACGTAATCCAAATCCATCATTAAAGCACTTAGGCTCAGCTCCCCTCCCGGTCAATGACCTTTCCTTTCCCCTTGCTTGTACCTGCAATCTCCTCTGAGGATAGAATTAGGGCGTTAGATCAACGCGCCCAGTAGTGTTTCCGAATAGGGCTACCACATGGTTAGTCAAAAACATGCAAATAGTATAATAATAAAACATGTGAGACAAAATTCCATAAAAACATGCTATGTATGAAATGTACATGTAATGAGTCCCACCCATCACCATTCAACATAGCCATCACTTGACGGGATTCTCATCGTCAAGGTAACCCACAGTGGTCTTTCGGACGCCCCGACGGAGTGTGGCCTCCGGATTCCTCCTGATGGGATTCTCATCATCAGGGTACCCCACAGTGGTCTTTCGGACGCCCCGACGGAGTGTGGCCTCCGGTTACAACACCATCATCCCATGCCATGCATGAGATGTCTATGCAAACATGTCATTTAGAAACATAACTTTACAATCATATAAGTTATCGAAATCAACATAAAACAGCATATGAAATAGTGGTTACAATAAAGGTAGGAAACCTACTGAAGATTCACTTCAGTACTTGATCTTTCTTTCGCGTCACCCGGTCACGACTCGCACGTCGTTCAACTTCCGGTACCTTATCCATATAACAATCAATAAATCATACTATCACTTACTTGTTCATTCATATCTAAGACCCAACTACATCATGTGAGTCCTTTGATCAATCCCTTCGTTTGACTTGTATTCACAGATTTGCCACTGGTATAACCAATGTCTAATCTTGCTCATAATCAAAGTTCATAAAAGTAATCTACCTTAGTGGCTGGTTATTTACTTATCACTAAGTCCAAAGATAAATCCATATGTTTACTTAATCCAACTCATACAACCAAGTCATAATCTCCAACAAAACAATCGATGGGGTTCGGCCATTCATATGGCCGAACCCTATGATCCTCCTACACAATGATCCCATCATTTGTTTACAAGTTAGGCTCTACCATTTAGCCATATTAACTACAAGGTTCAGCTATCCCATGGCCAACCCAAAACAGCAAGCTTATTTCATTTAACATACATAGGAAAACCCATAAATCTTGGTCCATTCATCCCAAAGCTAGCCCCATGGGGTTTGGCCATGCACATGGCCGAACCCAATGGTTCTCTTGATCTGATTATCACCATGATCACTCATGGTTTAATCATGCTAATTCAACCATGATCAATACATGGTTCAGCCATCCAAAGGCTGACCCAAATCAGTAACCATAACCCTAAGTAAACAAAATAAAAACCATAAAGCAACCCATGGGGTTCGGCCATTCACATGGCCGAACCTCATGGCTCTTTGGGATTCAATTATTCTAATAATCTTTCATCATTTATCCTGTATCTTAGGCATAAAAACAGCAAACCTAATTCTATTTAAACTCCTATAGAAACCCCATGGTATTGCATGGTTTCTAACTCTTTGATTTCACAACAATCATCAATCTCTTTCATGGGGTTCGGCCATTCAAGTTGGCCGAACCCTATGTCCATGAATTGATCCTTCAAACATGCATTAGGTGTTATTTAAATCATGCAATATCAGTACCCTTTTGCTGCCCTTATATCTCTTAGAAACCCTCTAATTAAATTCATCCAAACAGTCCATAAAAGTCCATGGTTTCCATGTTTCCCAACATGAAAACCAAGATTCTTTTACATGGGGTTCGGCCCTCCATGGTGGCCGAACCCAATGGTTATGTTTACTGTTTTTAAACCTCAGATAATCATATAATAACAGTAAATAAAAATCAGGTTTTACCTTTCAAACAAACATCCAAAATCAACACAACTCCATGGGATTCGGCCATCCAAGATGGCCGATCCCCATGGTCCATTTTTTCCAATTTTAATCCACTGATTTAGACCACATAACTTCCACCTTTTCTGATATCCAAACCCATGTTTTAACCCTCTTTAAAACATGTATTTTAAATCTATTACAAACATCTAACATCAGTCCCAACTTATATGGTTTTAACTTCTAAAAACCATCAAAACTAGCCACTTGTTTTCATGGGGTTCGGCCATGCTAAGTGGCCGAACCCAATGGTCCATTTCCATCTTTTAATCCACTGATTTTAGACCAGATAAACTTCAGTCCCTATGTCAATCAGATCCATGTTTTTTAACCATTCTAAAACGTGTATTTAAATCTTAAATCAAAACCCAAAAACAGTCCACAAAATCCATGGTTTTCATGTTTCAAAACATGAAAACCAAGCCATCTCTTACATGGGGTTCGGCCCTCCATGGTGGCCGAACCCAATGGTTTCTTACCATTTTAAATCCTTCATAATCAAGGTTAAACACTGGTGTATTCGGCCATGACCATGGCCCAATACATACCCCACTTTATTAATCCAAAAGTCCATAAAACACTTACCAAATTCCAAGCTCTTGTCTTGCCTTTTGATCCTTGCTTCCTTTCCTTCTTATTTCCTTCCTTCTTTCTTAATTCCTTGCTGGTTTAAGCTTGAATAATTGATGCTAAAAACCTCTGCTGTTCCACTTAAGCAAATGAATTGGAGAGAGGGAGAGAGAGATGGAGAATCTTGGCTTTTCAATGGTGAAAAATGGCCAAGATGGTGTTTGTTTCCTTTAATAATTCAGCCCTCACAACCCCTCCACTTCCTCATCAATTCTTGCCTAAACCAATGGGACACTTGCTGCCAACAAATGCACGCATTGGCATTCCAACATTGAAGGCTTGGGGTTTCCAAATGGAATAGAAACCCCCCATATTCCATTTAATGTTTTGCATGAAACTCTCCATAACAAGTCCCCAACGTGTGGGACTTGTTTGGTTTTGTTTGAGATCACCACACCTCCTCATATTACACTTAACTCACTGAATTTTCAGCCCATTTGACTTCACTCACTCAACTCAATGTCCAACTCACCATAATTAATGCATTTCATTCAATGCACATGAGTTAACTCAACCCTTGATTTAATTCCAACTCACTTCAGTCCCACTCAACTGATTTAACTCGTGTTTTAGCTCCCTAGAGGGTCCACACGGTCAACCATAGTTAACTCGACCCGTTGGGTCCACTTTTAGCTCCTTGACCCGTTTTTGACTCCATGACCCAATTATGGTATTTTGGTCATTTCTAATTGGTTTTTACATATGGATCAAGCCTACCCATTTTTTATCCACTTGATTTCCAATCAAATAGGCTTAACCCCATTTAATTTAAAATCACAAAGCGGTCAAATAATCCAGTAAGACCCGATGGGTCCCATTTGGGCCCTTTGACCCATTTAGCCATTTTCGACCCAATTGATGTAAATTACCCATCCAATCAAACTTGACATTCATAATGTGCTCATATGATCTTAATTTGAGCAATGGGCCATACCATTTCCTTACTTAACATCACAAAATAATTAATTTAACACATCAGGGGCATTTTCGTAATTTATCCACTTCATTGAGAAATTACCCATCCAATCAAACTTGACATTCATAATGTGTTCATATGATCTTAATTTGAGCAATGGGCCCCATTATTTCCTTATTTACAATCACATTTATTGAATTCACCAATCCAGGGGCATTTTCGTAATTATTCCAACCGTTGAGAATTCTTTGACCCAATTAACCATTTTGACCTAATTTGATGTACATTACCCATCCATTATAATTTGACCCTTATAATATGTTCATAGGATCTTAATTTGAACAATGGGCCCCACTATTTTCTCATTTAACATCATAATTAATAAATTTACCAACCAGGGGCATTTTCATAAATATTCATCTTATTGAGAAATCGGGGTGTTACAATATTAAGGTAGACTTATTTTTCCAAATAAACACAAGTTTAATAACCACCATTGGAAAATGCGCTTTCGCTTCAAACCTCACCAGTTATATCTCTCACAAAGATTAACGCTCAGAGGTTTGGATTTTATTTTCTCTCAAAGGTATATGTGAGCAGAGTTTATGTATTCAAACAAAAACATTTCACATATGTTTTTAGAAAAGATGGCACAAATCAAAGAAAATAAGAGATCTCATGAATGGATTTCATTTTCCTGAGAACATTTAGTCATATACCATCACTTTCCCTCCTCTATTATCTACATGAAATACCATATTTAGACATAAAATGAATAGGACTTCCTAGTAGAACGAAACATGGCTTGGGATTGGGTCATATCATAGAAGGGTAAAAGACTCTGAAAATAATACTTTGACTCAGAAAAAGTTAGAGGTCTTTATAATTTTGAATGGGATATTCTTCCTCTATCTTTCATTTCAATACTTTTCAATGTATATTTTTCTTTCTTTTTCTTTTTCTTTCAGATCCTTATTTTGATGTCTGGATGTTCCTTTTCTTTTTCCTTTTTCTTTTTTGATGCTATATAATCTTTTTCTTTTTGACTTTCTACATCACTCATATTTCTTTTCTTTTCAAGTGTCATTTTTTCAAGGTACCATCCCAATTTTTCATCTCTTACTTTTTTTTTGGATCCTTAGTCTAAGTCACAGATATTTCAAATTAGGATCAAACTCTACAGCCGGAGTTGTGTGAGGTAAACATGGCTAATCAATAAAATAGGATACATAAGGCTCAACTGAGGAACTATCAAGATAAAAATGACCAAAAATAGTGATGTACACTGGAAATTGATATATTTTATCTTTGTATTTGGACTAGTTAGCCCCTGTTTTGTGTATTTTAGATATGTGTAATGAGATTTTAGAAGTTTTGTAGGATTTAAAGGTAAATACAAGAAATGAGAAAAGGAAAGTGGAATAAAATGCTAATTTTTGGCATGAAATGCTATTTTTGGAAAGTATGGATTTTTTATCAATAATTTACCACAATTTAGGGTTTTATTGTAAACTAATTAATTCAAATCAATTTATGAGAGTTTGGATTAATTTAGTACAATTTTAGAATTGAATGTAAGTGGTAAAATTATTTATTAGATTTTCCATACTTTGAAAAGCCCAATTATTAAGCCCATTAAGAAAAACCCATGAAGAAATCCATATGTGTGGAGTCTATTTCATCATCTCAAGATACACATGAGGAAATTCAAAATGTACAAGTCATTATGAGAAGATTTTCGAATTTGCCAAGTGGATTAAGGAAAACGAAACAAATTAAAAAGTGGAGACAAAGAAAGAAGGTTTGACACAACCTCAGTATTTTGAGCATAACTTTTCACTCCGATCTCCGATTCCATTGGAAAGAAGACTTGTAGGGCTACAACTTTGTAATTCAGGACATTTCATAATTCGGACGTTTACGAGGTAAAAATTGAGCTTAAAGATGGGCTATGTGTAAAAAAAGGGATTTTGTACCCACTTTCCATGGTGTGTTCACGCCATGCCCGACTCAACCCCTTTGTGTTCACATCTTGCACGAATTTTACTAATTTTTTCACCTCTTTACCTCCTTTAATCCATTCCATGTTTAGCACAAACCATATCAGCCCTCCAAATGTCCCTTGCTTTATTTAAATCTTTAAATCCAAGCCATTCACTCCACCTCCTTTCATCTATCAATACTATCCCTCTCCCATTGAGAAAATTGAACATGGCCTAACAGATTTGGAGAGTTTGAGACTTTAGAGAATTGGAGAAGAATTTTGGAGTTTTTGTAATGGCCCGAAATTTTTAAATCAATAAATATGTGGTTATTATTTATTTTAATGATGGAAATTGAGAATTTTAATGGAATAAATGTTAAGTGAATAAAAATTTGGGCAAAGGCCCAAGTGTAGTCCAATGGACCATGGGTTGGATGAAATTCATTTAATTGGTCAATAATGATTAATGTAATGGCCCAGAATTTGTAAATCAAAATATATGTGGCTATTGTTTGTTTTAATGGTGGAAATTGGAAATCTAATGGAGTAGAGGGTAAATGGATCAAGATATGGATAAAGACCCAACTAGGGCCCAATGGACTATGGATTGGATTTAAGTTTACTTAAAGGGTCAAAGATGGTCAAATGGACCAAGGATGGTCAAATTGGGCCCAATACCATTTGGGACCCAATGGATCAAGATGATGTAAGCTTTAAGGTAAATGGGTAAGATGAAAATGTAATTGGGCCATGGGCCCAATGGTGATCCAATTGGAATGTATGGAATGGATTTAAATCACCTAAGTTAATTTGAATTAAGCCAAGGTGATGTGGCCAAGTGGGACCCACCTCCACCTAATCAAGTGAGGTGGCGTGTGGACCCAAGATTTGGTGGGGCCGGCCACCATGGTTGAATTGGTCAACCATGGGTTAGGCATAAAGGGAATTTAAGCAAGTGGAGTTAAGTTGAATGAAATTAATTAACTTAATGATCCAAGTAATTAGTTAATTAAGATAAGTTAAAAAGGTGGTCAAATGGTCAATGAAAGACCAAAACCACCCATTGGAGGACACAAAAAACGTTGGATAATGTTGTTGGGTCAAAAAGCATAAAAAATATCTTAGGCTTGGTTGGTGGGAAATTCATGTTAAAGTGTAAAGTAAGCTACTTTGGGATAAGATGGGTTCTCATCTTATCCCATTCTCATTTTTTTTACTCACTCCATCTCTCCCATTTTCTCATAGCCATCCGTCATGCCCAAGAAGTGGAGAGGAAGAAAACCATGGAGGAAAGAAGAAAAGAAAGCTAAGAAGAGAAGAAAAAATACAAGTAAAGGCCCACCACTCCAAGATCAAAGGTTGGGATCTTATTTCTCACCATCTCCTTTTCTCTCTCTCTCTCAAGCAAATCCTACTATGGCCAAACCCAAGTTTGGAGGTTGTCACCATTGATCAAGCATCTTAGCCGATTAAACAAGGAGAGGAAGAAGAAAGGAGGCCAAGGAAGCCGACGGGAGTGACGAAAGTCGGAGGAGGCGTCGGATTGTAAGTATTCCTAAACAAGAGATTTGGATTTTTAGGGTTTAAGTTTTGGGATCCATTCTTGTTAAATTTGATGGTGGCCAAATAATCATAGGCCTTGGATCTCAAATCCATCAAATGGAAGGTTGGAAAAATGGATAAATTAAGGTTAAGAACAAATTAAATGGATTAAGGATATTATGAAATTAAATTAGTTAAACATGGAGAATGGTTTATGATTTTGAGGTTTTTAATGATTAAATGTTGGAAGATTAAAAAGGGGTTTTTATGAGAAAAACCATGGTAGGTGATTGATTAAATTATTAGGGTTTGTAAGAATGGAAGCAATGGATAATGATTTAGGGTTTTAAGTGGTTAATGATTAAATGTAAGTGGCTAGTGAATTTTAAAAATTCAATGAATGAATGTAGTGATTTTGAAAGGGGTAGAAATAATGATTTAAAAAAATAAAACCATGGAGAGGTTCTTGGTGGATCTAAAATTATTTGGATCATGAAGACAATAAGGAAATATTGGTGGCTTGAATGAACCTTAAATATAATTAAGGTTGACCAAATGTAATAATCCAAATGTGGTTAAGAGTAATGGTTTAAAAGTGTGATTTAAACCACCTCAAGGAAGGATTTATTTTGGATCTAAATGATGTAAATAGACCCAAGAAAAAAATGGGAAAAGGACACCCATGACCCATTTGTAGGTCAAGTAATGGGGTATGTATGTGTGTGAATGAATAAGAATTAGGTTAAATAAATGGGAAATGTTGGTGGTGTTTTGGACCAATGTAGACCTAATGTTGATAGTTGCAATGGGAATGTGGCTAAGTTCATGGACTTAAATGTGATTAAAGAATGATGAATAAAAAATGTATGGTTTAGGTTATCTCAATGGAGGGACTTGTGATGAATCTAAAGTGTAACCAAAGACCTAAGGAAAAATGGGGATTTTGGTTAAGTTGAAAGGGCTGATTTTTAATGAACCTATGAGCCATTGTTATGAGCCACTTAATGGTCTAAGTATGGGGTTATATATTTATGTTTTTAAATAAATGGAGGTTAGGTTAATTAAATGGTTAATTGCTAATGTTCTTATGTCATGGTTAATGAGACATCAATGGACCCATTTTTGTGAACCAATGGATAGGCTAAGGTTAAAGTCTATGGATATGCTTTAGCTAATGGGGATTAGGTTAAGATATGGTTGTATCTCATGATTGGTGAGTGTATGGATCAATTATGAATAAAGGGAATGAGTGGATAATGGACTCATTGTGGGTTAAATGCATGATGTAAACCCCATGGAAAGATTTGCTGAATGGGGTATTTTGAACCCATGACCCATTAACCATTTAAAGGGTTAAGTATGGGGTTTTGTATGGGTTTAAAGGAATAAGGGTTAGGTTAATAAAAGGACTAATTTTATGATCACATGATATGGTTGCTGGGTCATTAACGGACCTAAGTTATGGATCATTAATGGGTCTAAGTTATGGATCCATCATAGACCATAATGTGTATGGAAGAGGGAATGAATTATCCATGGAAGAGTAATGGCAAAACTGTAAATATTGGCCAAAATGAGGAAAATCCACTAAGACATGATGTATGGGCTTAGAAATGGTTAAAACATGGACTAATTGTTAATATGTAATAAGGTACAGGACATCGCAAGCGGTACGCGGATCGGTGACCGGGTCTGTCGGACGGAAACGGAAGAAAAAACGCTAGTCGGTATTCGGTAGGATTCTAACCTTTTTGTAAGCCATGGATTGAGTGATGGTTTCCTTGAATTATTTTGGAAATTATATGGTATGTTTTAAGATTGGTTTTGAATTATGTATTATGTAGGGGTTTTTACTTGATTTATTCCGGTAAGCATATGATTGGTTTAAAATGGGTTTTAATGCTATGATGTGATTATTGAGGTTTTGCTTGATCTATTTTGGGTAATCAAGTTATATGTTTTATTGATGGGATTTTCTTTAAATGTCATGGTTTGTTATTATATTCATTACATGGCATATGGCATCTACATCTCATGCATGGCATGGGAGGGATATGACAGGGGAAGGATGAACTGAAACCGGAGTCCATGCTCCGTCGGGGCGACCGATAAACAGACATGGAGATATTTTGATATGTTGGATGTATCAGGGATGTTGTATGTAATTATGATACCTTGATGATGGTTCTTCCATCAAGGGGGAGGATTTGTGATTGTTTTATATCTGGACGAGGTTTTGCCGTCCAGGGGGATGATTTGTGATTGTTTTATATCTGGACGAGGTTTTGCCGTCCAGGGGAATGATTTGTTATTGTTTTATATCTGGACGAGGTTTTGCCGTCCAGGGGGATGATTTGTGATTGTTTTATATCTGGACGAGGTTTTGCCGTCTAGGGGGATGATTTGTGATTGTTTGTATCTTGACGAGGTTTTGCCGTCAAGGGGGATATGACAGCATGATGGTATGGATGATGGGTAGGATTCATAACACAGGCACCCATGGCATAGCATTCATTGTATGGTTTTCGTTATACTATTATCTATATACTTTGTTATCACTAATCCATGTGTTAGCCCTACTCGGAGTCCTACTGGGCGCATTGTCTAACGCCCTACTTCTACCCTAGCTGATGACACAGGAAATGCCGGAGCAGAAGGACGGGACAGGAGCCAAGCTTAGAAGCTTGGGGAGGCAAACTGTTTACTTTATTAAAGTTTATTTGTGGGAAATGTATATTTGAACAGTTTAGCTTGTCGGACTGTATAATTAGATTACTTCATATATTTTGGAAGTTGAGACGTTGTGATATTTTGGTAATATCATGAATTTATCTTCCCTGCTATCTCAAATTTGTAGGACAGTCTTTATAGTAATTCCGCACGTAGTTTAATATTCCGCGAGCTATTTCTACGTGTGAATCATTCTCCGTGGACTTCGTCACACGCACACGTAGGATTGGCCAGTTAAGGGCCGGGCTTTAGAAGCTCGGACTTAACTCGCGTCGTGACGTCCAGCCCTTTGTCACTCTTCTTAAAAAAAAAAAAAATAGACTCTGATTTCGGTGAAAAGGGGCGGGCGTTACAGTTTTAGAATTTTGGGTTAAGGTTAGTATTTTTATTTATTTTATTTTCCATTGTTATTTTGTAATTAGTTCTTCAAGTTTAATCCCATGTTTTTGTAATTTATTCATTTAATAAAAGTAGAATTTCTTATTGTCATTTTATCTTTATTTTCTTGAATTCAATGTTAATGTGTGATTAATTTCAATAATAAATTCTAAAATTCCATGAGTCTTCTTGTTTTGATTTTTCTTAAAACCAAAGTTCCAATGCATTGTAATTCTTAATTCCATTTTTTATTAATAAAAGAAAGGAAGAAAAACCCTTAGAATTATGGTTTTCCACTTATTTATTTTTGCATGATGAATTTGATTTTATTTAATTGTTTTTATGGATTTATGTGAGAGATTATTCTAAATTATTCAATGAAAACAAAAGAAACTTTTAAACTGAATAGAACTTGATTTTTTCAGTCTAAGGCTAAGCAAAAAATCTTTTAGATTTGGAATTGCAAGTGGAAATTTTATTTAGCCTAAGGCCGGATTTGAATTTTCATAGTTTAATAGATCTCCTAAATTTCATAGAATTTTAATGGATGAAAAATTTAAGTGCATGATAGATAATAAATGTAAGGTCCGTATTCTAAGCCTTGATATTATTTTTAAAATATGAAAAATAAAGCATCCTTAATTCTTTGATCCAGTCCACTGTAAATATGTATATATGTTTAATTTCAATTTTCTTTTTGATAAGCTTCAAATTCTAAAAATTGGTGAACTAGGTTGGTAAATTAATTTATTACATCTTAATTTTATGTTCTAAGTTAGGTTAAGATTATTAATAATTTCTAGATTAACTCCATCATCTTAATTGAATTTAGTTAAATTTTATGTTTTCCATGAAAATTAGATCTCTTGAATGGTTAGCTTTTATTTTTAGATGTTGTTTCTAATTTTAGACTTTGTTTTCTATTTTTAGAATATTTCTAAATTAAAGTTAGGTTTCCTAGATTAGATAATTAATTCAATATTTATGATTTATTCCCATGATTTTCTAAATTTCTTAAAATATATAATACAATGGTGTGTTTTTCTTGAATATATTTTCCTAAGTTCCGATGGGTTCGACCTCGCACTCTAATTGATATATTATAAATGGTTCGCGTGCTTGCGAGTATAAATTTAAAACACATCAAATAGTTTATATTTCTAGAAAAGTATGATATAAATAATTTTATTGATGTCTTAGTGCTATAAATGTGACTTTTTTTAAGTCAGATTGTCAAGACATAGGTAATCTCTTTAAGAGTAAAATTGACAGTGTTCTAGCCCCAAGAAGTCTAAGCCCGCACTTACTCTCCTTTAAAAATGATTTTGCCTATTTTTATCTAAGTAAGATTATGACTCGTTTAACGTCCGATTGTCAAGATGTTTATAGGCCGCTAAGAGAAAATCAACAGTTCTTTGGAGTTCAAGGCATCTTACTCTTTTCGGACTTACTTTACCTTTGACTAAATCCAAATAAATATACCCATTCATGCTTACAGGTCTATCTTTTGTTGCTGTCACATAACGGACTTCTTAATCAGATGTTATTCCATTACAATTTCCGCATCCAAATTTGTGACAAATTCCTAGCCTCTTAGCTTTCCATTTTGCAACCAGAGTGCTTCGACCGCAAAGAGGTCTGGGTTGCTCGTCTTTGATTTCCAGCTTCCTCACCCTCATAGTTAAGGAAATGATTTTCCCACACAAATCTGGGGGGAATTTGTAACACCCTGATTTTTCAAAGATATTATTATTTACAAAAATGCCATTGGAATGGTAAATTAGAAGGTTATGATCGTAGATGAGAAAATTGTGGGGCCCATGGTTCAATTAAGACCCAATGTACATATTATAAGGATCAAATTAAATTAAATGGGTAATGTACATCTAATTGGGTCAAGATGGTTATTTGGGTCAAAGGACCCAATTGGGACCCAATGGGTCATGCTAGACTTATTTGACCATTGGGTGAGCTCAATTTTAACTGGGTTAGGCTGAATTGATTGGGAATTAAATGGAGGATAAATGGGTAGGCTAGATGCAAATATGTAAACCACATTTAAATGGGAAAACCACGTATAAATGGGTCATGGCGCCTAATTGGGTCAAGAGGTTCAAATGGGACCCAATGGGTCGAGTTGACCATGTTGACCACGTTGACCATGTGGACCATCAAGTGAGCTAAAAGGATTGAGTTAAATTATGTTGAGTTGGAGCTGAAGTGAGTTGGATTTGAATCAAATAATGGAGTTGACTCAAGTGCATTAAATGAGTGGTATTAAATGGGGTGAGTTGAGCTAATGAGTTGAATGAGTTGGATGGGAAGCCATGGGGACCTTTTAATACAAGTGAGTCAAGTGGGTAAATGAGAGTTGTGTTGATCTCAAAGACCACAAGGCAAAGTCCCACACGTTGGGTACTTGGGAGTCATATCCCATGCATAAGACTTAATGAAATGAGATAAGAATTAAATTGGGAATTTGGAGGGTTTCCATCTCATGATGGAAACCCAAAGCCCAACGTTGGGGAGATGAAAGGTTTGCTTGAGCTTAGGCCAAGTGTCCCATAGTTAAGCCATGGGACTCTTTGATTAAACCAATAATCATGAGGGTAAATGAGTGGTTTAAGGGCTGATATACAAAAGAGGTGCAATACACCATTGGCCGAATTTTACATCTCAAGAAGATAGAAATTCTCATCTCTCTCCCTCTCTCGAAAATCTACCCCCTTGGCGGAACCATCCCTTGGTGTTTTCACCATAAGCACATAATCAGCTAAAGGATTAAGGGAGCAAGAAGGAAGGAACCAAGGATCAAAAGACAAGAAGAGAGGCTAAGAGGATTGGTAAGTGTTTCATAAAAACTTAGTTAAATAAATTGGTAAAAGGAAGCATGATTTGGCCATGATATGGCTGAATCCATAAAGGGTTTAAACCTTGGGTAATGCTGTTTAAAAAGGATAAAAAGTGAGTCATAGGGTTCGGCCACTTTGGATGGCCGAACCCCATGAAGTGATTGGGTTATTTTGATGGTTTTTTAAAGTTAAAAACCATGCAATATTATGGAGATTTTTACATATCTTAATTAGAAATAAGATGTATGTTTTGGGTTGGCCAATGGATGGCCGAACCCCATGAAAGGATTTGATAAGTATATGGTTATTTTTTATGGTTTTGAGAGATAAAAACCATACAAGGTATGAAAGTGTTAAGGTGTTAAATATGGAGATAAGGTGTGTGTCTTGGGTCGGCCAATGTATGCCTGAACCAGATTTTTCTTATGGCTAAATTACTATGTCAAAACCATGAATAATTATGGGAAGGATTGAGTCAAGAGAACCATAGGGTTCGGCCATGTGTATGGCCGAACCCCATGGACCATTTTATGGGATAAAATGAGATTGAGTATGATTAGAGTTATGATTAAATCTTCAATGTTTAAAAAGGGTTTAACATAACTGAAAGAATGAGGGATTTGGATATTTATGTTCATCATAAAGGATGACAAAGGGGAGCACCAAAACAAAAGGGGTGAGGTTTATGGCCGAACCCCACCGAGTGCTAAGTATGGTGTGTGTGGTTTGAAAAGTCTAGAAATATTCCAATGGATGGAATTACAAGAACCATCCTTTGATGGATGAGGGTATGAAATTCATTCTTTGATGAATAAAAAGGAACTATAGGGTTCGGCCCTGTGTATGGCCGAACCCCATAGAATGATAATAATGAAGGGTTAAGGGCTATATGATTAGATGGAAGGTTGGTAATTAATCTTATGAAGGAAGGATTAAAAAAGACCAAATATAGGTTGGTGAGGTTCGGCCATGTTGTATGGCCGAACCCCACTAAGGTGGATTTGTGGTGGACCTTGATTATTAAGCAAAAATTAAACAAGGGTTAGTTAGTGGCAAAACCGTAAATACAAGTTATAATGGAATGAAGGATAAAAGGACATGAAAGAGGGGTCAAACCAAAGTGGTATGGTTCGGCCATGCTGTATGGCCGAACCCTACCAAGGTATATTATTTAATATAAGGTGTTTATGTAAGTTATACGGATGGTATTGATCAAATGAAAAGGAAGATCAAATCCAAGGTGGGTGAGGTTCGGCCATGGGTATGGCCGAACCCCACAAGGTGGTTTTTGGGATTTAAACTTAATTAGAAATCAAAAGGTTATGTTATTAACTTGCTGTTATATAAACAAGGTAACGGGACTTGAATGGTGCACAAGTCGTGAAAGGGTGACGGATTAAGAAGAAAGGACAACTTAAGTGAACTTTCTGTAGGTTTTCCTACCTCCTTGTAACCACATATTATATTGATGTTTTATCTTGATTTATATGAGATATTTGTTAAAGTATTATGTTTCAAATGGGATTTGAATGTTAAGATTTATATACAAATGGCATGTACTCATTGACATCTCATGCATGGCATGGGGTGATGAATATGAAATCCGGAGCCCACACTCCGTCGGAATGTCCGAGATGCAACTGTAAGGCCTCGTTAGGTAATGAGAGTCCCACCAGGAGGAATACTTTGATGATGAGAATCCCATCAAGAGTAAACGAAAGAACACTGTGGAATACCTTGACGATGAGAGTCCCGTCAAGTGATGGCTATGTATTCTTGTGATGGTTGGGACTCATTATACTTGCATACATACATAGCATTGTTTTATGAGTTTTGGTGATCATATATTATTATATATGCATGTTTCTATACTAACCATGTGGTAGCCCTAATCGGAAGACCTAATGGGCGCGTTGATCTAACGCCCTATTTCTATCCTTAGAGGATGACGCAGGAAAAGGAAAAGGAAAGGGAAAGGCAAAGGCCGAGGATCGCGATGAAAGCCAAGCATAGAAGCTTGGGTGTTGGAATGGAGTTTAATTATTGACGTTTTGAATACATTTTTATGAACATGTAATAATGTAGATAACTGCTATGGTTTGATTTAAGTTTAAATGATTGCTTAAGTTTAAAGTAAATATGACTTGTACTTTGCTATCTCATATGGAATAGGATTGTTATCCAATTGTTATTCTGCATTTAGTTATATATATTCCGCAAGTTTTACCTAGGTCTATGTGTGGATTGGTTTTCATGGACTTGTTCTATGCACAAATAGGTTTGGCCAGTTAAGGGTCGGACTTTAGAAGTCCGGACTTAGCTCGCGTCGTGACGCTCCCCGCTCTCTTCCACTTTACTGGTTTATGAAAAAAAAAATTAGACTCTGATTTTCGGAAAGGTGGAAAAAGGCGGGGCATTACAGAATTTGTGTTCTAGATAGACACAATGCAAAGTCTAAAACTCGATCGTCTATGTGCATGACACCTATCTAGTTCTTTAACGTTTGCTGGTAACAAAGACGAAACGGATGATGGATGCTATTTTTTTCATTTTTATGATGATGAATCTCAGTACTCCCAAACTTAAATTGAACATTGTCCTTAATGTTCCCTAATCTACACTGGCCAGGTGCAAAGAAAAAGAATATCTTGTCAAATGAATAATCGGGGTTTGGACATACGTCAGACTATGCATGATGTGCTAAATGGACTAACTCCTAGGGTCAACTGACTCAATGACAAACCAAACTCGACACTAAAGGCTCAGACCTACTCAGACATAGACACATGGGTCGATGGGTCTAGGTACATGGGTGAAAGTAGGTGGATGGGTGAATGGATTTTTCAAATCAGTAATAATGAACAAGATCTTTGAAAGGAATCTCAATTTCTCCTTCAGGCTTTTGCAAAATCTAAGAACGGTTTTAACCTATGACCGTTGACTTTGAAAACATTGCCATTCTTAGGATTTCTAAGCTCGACTGCTCCATGTGGGAAAATGAAATGAACAACGTACGGGCATGTCCACTTGGATTTCAACTTTCCAAGAAAAAGATGTAACCTCGAGTTATACAATAGGACTTCTGACAACAATGAAAGATTTTCTAAAGATATGCTTGTCATGAAAGATCTTCATGCGATCATTGTATCTCTTTGCAGTGTCATATGCTTCATTTCTCAATTCTTACATCTCAATAAACTGGAGCTTTCTTTGCTATCCAGCAGAGTCTAGAGCAAGATT
The DNA here is from genome assembly GCA_013350335.1 of Chimonanthus salicifolius. Taxonomy (NCBI): domain Eukaryota; kingdom Viridiplantae; phylum Streptophyta; class Magnoliopsida; order Laurales; family Calycanthaceae; genus Chimonanthus; species Chimonanthus salicifolius. The sequence continues at coordinate 70,317,694 of CM023532.1, read as the reverse complement.
ACAACATTTGATTGCCCAAAACACTTTGTGTTCTAACTCTACTGGCAAATGACATGCCTTCCCATAAACCAATTTGTAGGGTGACATCCCTATGGTCGTTGTAAAAGCAGTTCGGTATGCCCATAGTGCATCAGTGAGCCCGGAAGACCAATCCTTTCTGTGGGGATTTACTGCCTTCTCAAGAATGTGTTTAATCTCTCTATTTGAAATTTCTACTTGGCCACTTGTTTGCGGGTGATAAGGAGTAGCAAGTTTGTGTAACACCCCATATGATTTCAATAGTTTATTGAATGGAAGTGTTTACCCCCATCACTTATGATGATGCGTGGAATACCAAATCTAGAGAAAATGCTTTCTTTGATAAAGCAGATGACAACCTTGTGATCGTTGGTTTTGCATGCCATCGATTCAATCCACTTGGCGACGTAGTCAACTCCTACGAAAATATAAAGATGAACAAAAGAATAAGGAAAGGGTCCCATGAAATCAATGCCCCAAACGTCAAAATGTTCAACTGGTAAGATTGGGTTTAGTGTCATCATATTTCTATGAGGCAGACTATGTAATTTTTTTATATCTTTCACATGTAACACAATAGGTATGGGTACCTCTAAACATGGAGAGTGATTTGAAATACATCCGACGCCCTTATTCTCCTTTTTTGGATGAGCGAGCGAAACTCGAATTCTAATCATCTTTTGGCAACTCATCAAAAACAAATGGGAAAAATGGGATTGAGACAGTATTTTTTTTAACGTGGTAAAACCCTTAGACTGAGGGCAACCTCCACGTGCCAATCTAGGAAACATATCCACTATAATGAGTAGTCATACAAAAAGTATTCCTTACGTCTATGATACACTTAAAAACAAGAGTGAAATAGGGAGTGACATCCTCCAACCTCTTCTACTATTCTGATATCTCATTCATACTCCTTATGTTGTCTCTGCAACGTGAAAAAGCATTCAAAATTGAGAGAGAGAGAATCAACTCCTCTCCTCTCTCTTTCTCTGATGGGAATTTTATCCCAAAAATAGTGCACCAATCTCTCCACCATGGATATGTAGTCTCTCTGGTCCGCATATGTCTCCATGATGAGTGCGCCAATCTCTCCACCATGGCTACATGCTCTCTCTGGTCGGCATATGTCTTCATGATGAGTGCGCCAATCTCTCCACCATGGCTACATGCTCTCTCTGGTCCGCATCTATTTCCAAGAAATCTGGGCCACCATGGAAAAAGTGGACCCTTTCATCTCCCACAACTTCTTCTTAAGTACCCCAACCTTTAAGTTGGTTAGGAACCGCCAAAAACCACTAGGAATTGTCACTGCACGAACAAAAACTGAACGAACTGCTTCAAAACCGTCGAAAAAGCATCGTTTCCGCCAATTAGTCTCCAATCTGTCTTGAATCATTCTACTGATAATCAACAGATAGTAGACTAATACTACCAAAGACCATTTGTAAAATACAGACAGTCAATCAGTCGATGTATCAATTCACTGATGGTCGACTGATACTTCCATAGGATTCTATGGGTCTTTCCATACAGTCTTCAATCGACTGACATTATCTGGATGGGAATTTTCTACATTTTCTCGATCTTTTTCGGAACTGCACGCATGAAGATCCACCTAGATCATGGCTCCACTTGTTTAGGGGATTTAGACTCTTGCTAAATCTCAAAGTTGTCGATGAAACTTAGTCCTCTATTTGTATCTCGATCTGATTACGAATTAGAGGGCCAATAAAATCCACACTGCAAAATCTATGCAGTGGTCTTTCTAGCACTAAAATGTCCTCCACAAGCCTGGTCATGGCAAAAACTAATGACACTGTGTTTCTCTTCTTCTGGAACACAACGGCGAATGACTTGATCCGTACAGTGTTTGAACAGATATGGATCATCCCAAATGAATTTTCGGATCTCTGCCAGAAATTTGGACCTATCTTGCTTAGCCCAATGCGGAGGCATTTGACTAGTGACAATATAATTCACAATGTCTCAAACCAAGGTACTTGGGAAATTGACATGAGTTGCTCGTCAAGAAAGGACTCAGCAATAGAAGGAGTGTCATCAGTGAATTCAGTTGCTAGTCTAGATAGGTGATCTGCTACTACATGTTTAGAACATTTCTTGTCCTAGATTTCGATATCAAATTCTTGTAGCAAAAGCATCCATTTGATCAAGCGTGACTTAGCATCTTTTTTAGAAAGAAGATACTTAAGTGCTGCTTTGTCAGAGTAGACAACAACTTTTGAACCTACAAGGTAAGCACAAAATTTATCTAGAGCAAAGACTACAGCCAACAGTTCCTTTTCCATAGTGGAATAATGGATTTGCGCATCGTTCAAGGTTTTACTTGCGTAGTAGATAACATGGGGTAAGTTATTCACTCTTTGACCTAAAACTTCTCCAACGTCATAGTCTGAGGCATCACACATGATTTCAAAGGGTACAGAGCAATCAAGTGGTTGTATGACTAGAGCGGAGGTCAAAGCAGTTTTCAATTTTTCAAAGGCTGTAACACATTTCTCATAAAAAATGAACACAGCGTCCTTGGACAAGAGTCTATACAGAGGTCTGGATATTTCACTGAATTTTTTAATGAATCTTCTGTTAAATCCAGCATGACCTAGGAAAGACTTGATATTTTTAACAGTTTGTGGTCTGGGAAGATTAAAGATCAAGTTGACCTTAGCTTTATCAGCTTCAATTCCTTTTTCAGATATGATGTGCCCCAGGACTATTCTCTGTTTAACCATAAAATGGCAGTTTTCCAATTTAACACTAGGTTCTTTTCTTTGCATTTGACTAAGACAAGAGTCAGATGGTATAGGCATTGGTCAAATGTTGACCCAAAAACAGAAAAGTCTTCCATGAGGATTTCAAGGAAACGTTCAACCATGTTGGAAAAAATACTAATCATGCATGGCTGAAAGGTGGCAGGTGCAATGCAGGTCCGAAAGGCATACGACGATAGGAAAGCGTACCAAATGGACATGTGAATGTGGTCTTTCCTAATCCTCAAGATAGACATAGATTTGGTTATAGCATGAATAACCATCAAGAAAACAGTAGTACGCATTACCAGCTTAATGCTCAAGCATTTGATCAATGAAGGGAAGAGCATAGTGATCCTTTTGAGTAGCAGTGTTCAGCTTACGGTAGTCAATACAAACTCTCCAACCCGTTTGAACGCGTGTTGGAACTAATTCATTATGCTCATTCTTTGCTACAGTAACTCCAGATTTCTTAGGTACAACCTGTATCGGACTCACCCACGCATTGTCAGAGATCGGGTAATAATACCTGCTACGAGAAGTATTAAAATTTCAGCTCTCACCACTTCCTGCATTGCTGGATTTAGTCGTCTACGTGGTTCTCTAGATGTCTTGGAGTTTTCTTCCAAGTGAAGTTTGCGCATGACCACAGAGGGGCTAATTTCTTTGAGATCGGCAATGGACCATCCTGTAGCTTCTCGATGTTCTCTAAAAACAACGAGGAGTTTAAACTTCTGCTCTGAAGTTAAATCGGAAGCTATAATAACTGGTAATGTGTTGGATGATCCCAGATAAGAATATTTCAAAGCTTCAGTCAGTGGTTTAAGTTCTAACTTTGGTGGCTTCTCGATTCAGGGGATTGATACAGACTGATTGACAAGGAGAGCTTCGGATGTTATCGCTCTTTCAATATATGGAGCTTTTTCAAGTAGAGTGTTCATCATTTCCTTACCATTTTCATTGAATTCTGTGTCAAAAGTGGACAGAGATTTTTCGAATGAGTCGTCACAAATAAAGTGAAGAAAATATTCTTCAACAGAACTTTGAATAAAGTTAACCTCGTATAGATCATCTGTACATGGAGGTTGCTTACACAGGTTGAAAACATTGAGTTCTGTTGTCAGATTTTCGAATGACAATCTAAGTATATCATCTTGCCAATTGATGACAGCTTTAGCGGTGACCAAAAAATGGTCGTCCAAGAATTACCGAGATGTTCCCCTTTTCGTTATGCACAAGTTGGGTATCCAACACCACAAAATCTACTAGAAAGTAAAATTTGTCGTCTTTGACAAGAACGTCCTCTATCACACCTCTCGAAATTTTCACAGATCAATTAGCTAACTGAAGTGTCATAGGGATGGGTCTAATTGTCATAGACCTAATATGGTAGTAGGCTGTCACTGGCTCCAAGATCTAGTAAAGCCCTGTCATTTTTGTATATACCAACGGTGCATGAAATGGTTGAAACCCAAGGTCTTTATGTTTGATTGGAAATGGTTCCTAGAGGAGTTCACTGGCATTTTCTGTTAAAAATGGGTTTCGAGGTACATGAGTTTTCTTTTTCACCGTACAGAGGACTTTCAAAAAATTGGCATATGAGGGCACCTAATTTATAGCTTCAAGAAGAGGTATATTATACTAACATGTTTGAAAACCTCTAATATGTCACTATATGGTACTCATTTCTTAGAATTGGCCAACCTCTGAGATAAAGATCTTTAGGCACAAAAGTGTTTTTAGCCAGATTTTCCGGTATATTTTGAACAGATGTAGGTTTAGAGGAGTCCTTAGGATGCTTTGGTTGGCCAACAATTTGATCATTCGATTGTCTAGGCATTTCCACTCTATTGTCTACCTGTCTCCCTGATCTTAAGGTAGTAATTGATTTGACATCCTCTGTGTTGGAGGATGAAACCTCATGCTGTCCCTTTGAATTTGGGATAGGCTGACAGGGAAATTTGTTTTTTCTCCCTATCTTCTATCGCAGTGGCTAACTGTCCAAGCTGTATTTCAAGCTTGTGTATAGCCTGCTGGGTAGATTGCATGAACTGCTGCAACGTATCTTCAAGAAATGGCTTACGTTATTGCAAAGGATTAGACTGATGTGACTGATTTCAATGGGGTGGCTGATTATGAGGAAGATAAAATGTCTGACTTTGATATTGAGGAGGTGGCTGATTTATATATTGAAAGGGTCCTTAACTTACTGAAGGTTGATTCTGACACCAAAAAAAATTGGGAAGATTTTGCTAATTAAGATTGTAGGTGGCAGAGAATGGTGTTCCTTACTGTCTTCCAAAATTGTTGAGTGCATTAGCCTGTTCGGCTGAACACTCAGCCATTGATCCTAGGGAAGAACAATTTTGGGAGGTTTGTCCTAAGTTAGAACACAATGCACAAAACTCAGCATTCATTCTTAATGATGGATTCATCGCCTGAGTCATCGCTAATGAGTCTACTTTTTTCGTTACGTTGGCAATTGCTAGCTTAACGTCAAAGTCACTACTAACTTCATACAAACTTCTTTTCTTTGAGGTTTGTGTTAAACTATCTTTTTTGGAGAAGTCCCATCGTTGAGAACTTTTCGCTAAAGTTTCTAAGAAGGTCCGTCCATTGTTCTTAGTCAGTTTTAAAATTTTTGCACCCTTCATAGACTCGACCATTGTGCGGTTTGATGTGGTTAAACCATCATAAAAGAATTGCGTGAGTCTCAACGTTTCAAAACTATAGTGGCGGCATTTACTCAACGTATCTTTGAATCTTTCTCATGACAGAATTGTTCACCCTCCTTCTGATTAAAATTTGCAATTTCTCTTTTGAGGGCATTTGTTTTAGATACGGGGAAAATTTGTTCAAAAACTTGTTAATCAACTGATCCCAAGTTGTGATGGAATTCGCAGGTAAAGATTTAACCATGATTTCACTTTTTCATTGAGGGAAAAAGGAAATAAATGAAGTTTAATAAATTCATCAGTGATTCCATGAAGTTTGATGGTGGTGTCATGCAAGTAAGGATCTTCACGACCAAGGCCATGGAAAGCAGGTAAAAGATGTAGCAGGGATGGTTTGAGTTTAAAGATTGCATTAGTTGCTGGAACAACTATGTCTGATGGTGTATCGGCTGTGACGGAGAAAAGTAGTCTTGGAGAGTTTTCTCTTTGACTCATTCTTGGCCCATGATGAGTGGTGGTGGTGGTAATGAAGAAGATGATGGTGATGAGGGTGGTGATGTAGGTGGACTGTCTATGTCTATGACTGACCTTGACTGAGCTCCGGACGAAACGATCAACGTAATGACGGAAAATGTAACTCGAACTATAGCGTCCCTCCCTCTCCCCCTCGGATCAGAGTGATTGATTAGGAATATTTTAATGGGAAGAGAGGGGAGGGCGCCACGATGCGAGTCAAGTTCTAGTACTAAGACCCAACCCTTGACTGGCCCAAACCCATGTGGGTGTATTTGGACAGTGTCCATTTAAAACTTTTGCAACACGCTTTGGTAACATGTAAAAGCATACATAATATTTGATATACTTAATGTATCATAACCATTCCCATTTCATAAATTCATAATTCCCAACAAAGCAAGTATTGGATTTCCCATCAAGTTAAAGAGTCAAATAACATAGGATTTGCAAGTCTAGAATTTCAAGCATCTAGGAGTTTAAAAATAAATAATTACATCTTTCCATGACTTCTACAAATTACATATTTCAAATCAGAATACAAAACGTATCCATTAGCGTTCCAAATCAAGTGTAGGTGTTTCTTGGCCCGGCTTCGTCGACTTTCTCCTTTCCTACATCAAATTCTAAAAGAAAGAAAGAATTCCCATCAATATGGGTACCAATGTGTGAAGTTATAAAATGATCGTAAGATAACATAAATATTTGGAGCGTTATAAAATTATATTCGCAAAACATACCATCCCACGTTTGAAATTCATATCGAAATCATAATAGAAAATCATGCATCAATCTCAAAATCATAACGTATCATAATCATTAACACACTTCTCAACTCTCTTAGAAATTGACATCAAGTGAAATGCCATGGGTACCATGAATTCTATGCAAACCCTTTCATGCCCCGCATTGAAAGATCTATCTTTCTCATTCAACGGTTTCGTCATTGGCCACTTTTGTCTGTAGCTTTTTCGTGGCATCCGGCTGGGAGCTATAACCCAATACTTAGCATTTAACCGGAACTATCGGGGGAGTGCTACCACCGATTCTGTCCTGCGCAGGTTTCGGGACTCACACCCAGGAGCTTCAACCCATCTTACATGCCTTCCGTAATATTACATGGACGGGACCAAAATGTATACTTTTGTATATAATTCGTTCTCATAAGTATTAAATGCTTATGCATTCCCTTCCCTCATGAAAGCATGAATTACATGTGTGAGAAATCCCTTGAAAATAACAAATCAAATCCATTTACATTTCTAAACAAGATAACATATGTATAAATTCCATGTCCAAACCAATCATACAATATATTTCATAATATTGAAATCCAAACAACATACATATATTCACTATGGCACTTCAATGAATGTAGGAAAACCTACTTGATTACAATGGTTCGGTAGTGGGGATTGATCTTTGAACTTCCTTGCACAATGTCGGGGTGACTCCAAGTTCTTTGTTCATTCCATGCATTCAAAATGTCAACCTCTAATCATAATCTTGTATCATTTCATTTATTTGGGTCTTAATTAAGGCCTAGCAATTATTTAGTGAAGGTCATGAGGGTCCAAGGGGACCCCAAATGCATAAATCACTTTGATTAAGTTAAATCCCCAAATTTGTTAACTGTCCTGTAGTACATATCGACTTTGGTCGATATGTCCTGTGGGACAAATTCTGTACATATTTACTAAGGTCAATATGTACACTGGGTTCGATTCTCCTCCCTTTCTTTTCTTCGTTTTCAACCCCAGGAATACACATCGACCACAGTCAATGTATATCCGTGGGTTTAGTCTGAATATCCCAAGTCTTTCTCTCTGTACCTTCATTTTTATTCCAGAGATACACATTGACCAGCGTCTGTAACACCCCGAGTTCTCAATGAAGTGGATAATTATGAAAATGCCCCTGGTTTGTTAAATTAATTATTTTGAGATGTCAAATAAGGAAATGGTGGGGCCCATTGCTCAAATTAAGGTCATATGAGCACATTATAAATATCAAGTTTGATTGGATGGGTAATGAACATCAATTGGGTCGAAAATGGCTAAATGGGTCAAAGGGACCACATGGGTCAAAATGGATGATTTGACCATTGTGTAAGCTCAAATTAAATGGAGTCAAGCTGAACTGATTGGAAATAAGGTATAGCAAAAATGGGTAGGCTTGATGCACAAGTGAAAACCATTTAAAAAGTGGCAAAATCAGCCCATGAATGGGTCATGTTGTCAAAACGGGTCAAGGGACTGATTGGGGACCCAATGGGTCGGGTTGACTAGGTTGACCACGGATGACCGTGTGGGTCCTCAATTGAACTCAAGTGTGAGTTAGTTCAGCTTGAGTTGGACTGATTTGTAGTGAGTTGGATTTAAGAAAATGACTTGACTCAAATGCATTAAAATGAGATGCATTAAGTGTGTTAAGTGAGGTGAGTTGAGTTGGAACAAAAAGGGCCTTGAGTCAAGTGAGTTAAATGGATATTGAAAGGGTGTTTGAATCTCACACAACACTTAAGAAATAAATCCCAACCGTTAGGAGTGAAAGGGTGCCTTGGCCAAGCCAAGGGACACCAAGGTTGGGGCGGCATCATCTCATTTAATGAGATGCAATGGCTGATTTGAATAGATGCACCGTTTGGGTGAAGGGGTGCCTTGGATGGCACCCAATGACCCATCATTTTTACCAAGAGGTTATGAGGGAAATAAATGGAGGTTGTGGCTGATTATATAAAAGGATTACACCCATCTTGTGGCCATTTTTCACACAAGAAACCTTAAGTTTTTCCATCTCTCTCTCCCTTTCTCCAAACTCTTCTCTTGGCCGAACCAGTTGCTGTATTTGCACCAGTGGATCAAGCATAAACCAATAAAGGATTAAGAAAGAAAGAAGGAAACAAGAGGGGAGAAACCAAGGATCAAAGGCAAGAAGAAAGTTTGGAAAAGTTGGTAAGATTTCTTAAGTGTTTAAGCCAAATAAATTGTAAGAAAAGGGTGTGTATTGGGCCATGGTTATGGCCGAATGCACCAAGGTTTTAACCTTGAGTAATAGAGGTTTTAAAATGGTAAAAATAACCATTGGGTTCGGCCACCATGGAGGGCCGAACCCCATGTAAAAGATTGGTTGGTTTTGATGTTTTGAAACATAGAAACCATGGAGTTTTTGTCGACTGTTTTTTGAGGTGTCTTTAATATTCAACTGCATGTTTTAAAGAGGGTTAAAAACATGGACTTGAATAACATAAGGACTGAAGGAATCATGGGTTAAACCTTGGATTAAGGTTGTTTAAAAATGATGAAAAGAATCAAGGTGGCCGAACCCCATGAATGGATGTTGGTATTTTGATGGTTTTTAGAAGGTTAAAAACCATGCAAAAATCATGGAGGTTTTTACATGTTTTAATAAGGCTAAGTGGCTGATTAGTAAGGTTTAAAATTGTAAGCCATTTCGTTCGGCCAATTGTGTTGGCCGAACCCCATGAGATAGTATGACATTTTTATGGTAATATGTGATGGTTTTAGGAGATCAAAGTCATACAAGTTTATGGGTTTCTTATGTGATTTAAATGGAGATAAGCTTACTGTTTTGGTTGGTCATTGGATGGCTGAACCATGTAGAAATCATAACAAAAAATTATGTATGAATGTTGGAGTTATGGAACCAAGGGAACCATTGGGTTCGGCCATATGTATGGCCGAACCCCATGGACCATCTTTTATGGTTGTAAAGTTTCTAAGTTATGGAATTTAGTGAACTTAGTGTAAGCAAATAACAAATCATGGTTGATGATGGAAAGTGGGATAAAGACCCATAGGATGTGGTTCGGCCATGTAGTATGGCCGAACCCCATCAACAATTATTTGATGGAAATGACAATGTTTTGATATGGCTTAGCCTAGTGGCAAAGCTGTAAATACGGTTGATAATGTAAATATGGATTGAGAAAGTTTAAAAGGACATGAAAGAAGGGTTAAATCAAGGTGGTATGGTTCGGCCATGGTGCATGGCCGAACCCTACCAAGACATGTTTAAAGGGTTAAGCAATTAAGAGTTGATTAAATGAAAAAGGAAATTAAATCTTAAGTTGGTGATGTTCGGCCATGGGCATGGCCGAACCCCACATGATGTGGTTGGGTCTTAGATATGAATGGACAAGTAAGTGATAGTATGATTTACTGATTGTTATATGGACAAGGTACCGGAAGTTGAATGACGTGCGAGTCGTGACCGGGTGACGCTAAAGAAAGATCAATTACTGAAGTGAATCTTCAGTAGGTTTTCTACCTACTTGTAACCACAATTATGATTCGGTTTTTATCAAGTTTTTATGAGATATGTTGTATTTGATATTATGTTTCAAATATGGTTTGAATGATGAGTCATGTATTTACAAATGATATACAATGCATTGACATCTCATGCATGGCATGGGGTGATAGGAATGAAACGACATAAAGATAAGTATCCCATCCAGAGGAAATGTGGAGTACTCTGGATTAACTTGAACATAAGCACACTATCCAGAGGAAATGTAGAGTACCCTGGCATACCCATCTGGAGGAAATGAGAACTACTCCGGAATACCTTGATGTGAGAGTTTCTTGAGATAATGGCTATGTAGACTTGTGATGGGTGGGACTCATTACATGTGCATATACATAGCATTTGTTTTCAGATGTTTTATTGATAATCATGTACTATGATATATATGCATGTTTTATATGCTAACCATGTGGTAGCCCTGATTCGGGAACCTACTGGGCGCGTTGATCTAACGCCCTAATTCTATCCTCAGAGGAGAATGCAGGTACAAGGAAAGGGAAAGAGAAGGTCGATGACCAGGAGGGGAGCCAAGCCTAAGCGCTTGAATGTTGAACTGGACTTCTTTATTACTGTCATTTGATTTATAGATTGTGGACACGTAATAAGTTAATACTTTGCTATGGTTTTATTAGGTTATTAACTATGGGTGGTTGTTTATGTTAATTAATATTTGAGACTGTTACTTGCTATCTAGTCATTCTATTCCGTAAATAGTCTAGTTTATTCCGCAAGTTGTTGTTAGTTCCATGTATGGTTTATTATCGTAGTCTAGTCCATGTACACATGGGTGGCCAGTTAAGGTTCAGACTTGAGTAGTCTGAACTTAACTCGCGTCGTGTCATCCCTCCGCCCTTGTCCAATTTATTTTTTTTAAAAAAAAAAAGACTCTGAAATTGTCTCGGAGAGGGCGGGGCGTTACAGCGTCGATGCATATCCCTTGGTGCACAACAACACTGGTCAATGTATACATCTGGGTTTTCTGCAACTTCTTCTTCTCGAGTTGCATGTCTTCCATTTCCCATTTTCTCTTCCAATTTGTTACCTAAGTTATCTTCTAATGTTCTAAGCTACTTTCTTAGTTCTAATCACAAGATTTACCACATACCTTGGCGGATCTTGGAGGTTATGAGTGTGGAGAGTCCTTGAGCTCGGATTTCAAACTTACATTTTCTTCCTTGTTTCTCCTCATTTCTTCATTGTTTACTTCTTCACTTGTCTCATGGATTCCCTCTCTCCTTATTTCGAGATGTGGAGTGAGAAAAGGGGAGAGTGAGATTAAGAGAAATGTGGGGAAGATGCACCAAGGATTTTTTGGAGTGGAGAGGGGAGAATGCCTTTCTCTTCTCTTCTTATTTATTTCGTCCCTTCTCTTCTTCTTCTCATTCGATTCCCTATCTTTTCTCTCTTGTCTTTCTTTTCTCTCTTATCCATAGCTGGGTTGCCCTAGAGCTGAAGAGGGAAACGAATAGGTAGGTGGAGTTTGCGTGTAAGTTTCCCTCATGCATTTAATGCATGAGGTGATAGGGACAAGACAATGGTTGTACGATTTGACTTAGCAGATATGGGCATGGACAACACATCAACAAAGTCGATGGGTATATTTTCTGAATAATGATATGTATCGACCGAATACGATACGTCTCATCTAAAAATGTAAGCTTCGAGTTTTCTATCGCACATATCGACCGAAGTCGATATGTACACTTTTGGATACATTGAGTTCGGTCGATGTATCCCTCTGGGTGACTCTAAATATCTGTTTTCCTTCTTCATTCTGTGTACTGGGAATTTAAACTTCGGGTTGTTCAGCACTGTCAAACACCTGTGCTCCTAGTCAAGCTATATTAACTTTAGTCGATACATACTAAGGTGTCTAGATACATGGAGTATACATCGCCCCCAGGTGATGTATCCTGTGGGACGGAATCTGTATATGTGTACACCTGAAATTTCTAAATTTTTCAATTATTTGTTTTCCACTATATTTCCTATTCATTTTTATAATTCCCCTTTAATTATTAACACCGTGCAACTTCCATTCCTTCTTAGATACCCCGATTCAAATACATACATCATTCTCCACATTTAAATGTGGTTACAAGGCACTTCACATATCATTTACACTTCAAATGAAATACTTTACATTTCAACGTATTCTAAGTTAACATAAATAAAATATCATGCCATTCCATTTCATTCATTACAAGATAATCAAACTGTTTATAAGACTAAAAATTCGGGGTGTTACAAATACTAACGCCTTTTGGAATTTTCGTCCCGAAAATTGGACAAGGTAAGGTTTAAAGAAACTTACACAAAGAGTTCCGGATGGTGCATCCTCATCTCTGACTCTAACTCCCATGTTGGCTCCTCGTTGTCGTGCCTTTCCCAAATGACCTTGACAAAAGGAATTGCCCAATTCCTGAGTACTTTTTGTTCTGCATGAATGATTTTGGTTGGTCTTTCGACATAGGACACGTTCACTATGCACATCCAATACATGTGATGGGTCTAGATGATATTTTTTTTCAACATCAACACATGTAAAACATTGTGTACCTTTGATAACTGTGGAGGGAGTATAAGAATGTAAGCAACTTCACCAATCCTTTCAAAGATTGAAAAGGTCCAATATATCTTGGTGACAACTTCCATTTATTTCCAAATGTTATTTGGCCCTTACGTGGCGAGACCTTCAAAAATACTTGGTCTCCCTCTACAAATGCCAAAGACCTTATTCTCTTGTCAATGTAACTTTTCTGTCAGCTCTATGAGGTCAAAAAAGTTGTCTGGTAATCTTAATATGCTCTGTAGTCTCTATGACCAATTTAGGTCCGATGAGTGTAGCTCCGCCTGCCTCAGTCCAACATACAGGAGACCAACAAGGCCTACCATACAGCGCCTCGAAGGGTGCCATCTGTAGACTTTCTTGATAGCTGTTGTTATACGAGAATTCCACCAATGGGAGATGGTCTTCCCAACTTCCCTTGAAATCGAGCATGCAAGCTCTCCACATGTCCTCCAAAGTCTGTATAGTTCTCTCAGACTGACCATCCGTCTGTGGGTGAAAATTTGTTCTGTAAATAAGTTCGTTCCCATATCCGCTTGTAAATTCTACCATACCTTCCAGTGAATCTGCCATCACAGTCTGTTAGTGCCTCGGCTTTCCCGAGTCCCTAAGTTTGTCAATTCCATAACTCGAGAAGAAGCACTTGCTAGAAGCTTGAAGACTCAAGGTGATCAAGATAGAAGATCCTGCTCTACCGGATTAAAGCTCATCGTTATGGCAATCACAAAACAGGTATTTGGCCATAGATGACTTTAGGTGGTACCCACACTTTTGGAGGACCATTCCTAGGCTTAGTTGCACAAATGGTAAAATCATAAAAAGCCTAGAGAGGACGCTTGACAGTGAATTGAAAGCGAACTCGGAAATATGAATTAAGTTCACTGTCAGCTCGACCAGTCGTTCTCACCAACCACTCGGTGGAGACATGGTCGACCCATCGTGGTCATGGACTGGTCGGCCAGATTGACAAAATTAAGATGAGGGAGGATGAAGCCTTCATAGATTTATATTCCAAGGTTAGCAACATTGTTAATAAAATGTACAATTTAGGGGAAGGTGCAACCAAGGATAAGATATGCACCAAAATTGTTCGGAATCGTGCAGAAAGATTCAAACCCAAGGTTATGGCTATGGAGGACAACAGAGATGAGTCCTTAATGAACATAGATGATTTGGTTGATTCATTGCAAACCTATGAACTACACTTTGAACAATCAAAGGATAAATCTATTGCCTTGAAATCTTCTCTAAAAGAAAATAAAACTAAAGAAAATGAAAACTTTTCAGAAGATGATCTATCAAGTGATGAAATGGCAATGTTTGCCAAGAAGTTTTATTAAAACTTTGTTAAAAGAAATAACTTGAGAAGAATGGGTAAGGGTGAAACAAGTAACAGATACCCAAGAAGGCAAGAATATAACCGAGGAAAAGGGGTGGAGAGAGAAGTAATTAAGGAACAAACCTGTTACAACTGTGGGGGAGAAGACACTTCATAAATGAATGTCCCTCAGACAAAGTAAAGAAGACCATGAATGTGGGTGTGAACCATGTAGAAACTTCTGAATTAGAAAGCGATTCAGATGAGGAGACCCAACAAAAAATTGTTGTGTCAAACGATCTCACAGCCTCTATCATTGATGATCGTGAAAAACCCACAATTGTAACAAAGGAAGATGAGAGTGAAGATGATGAAGATCTTCAAGCCTTCTACAGTGCCCTGTTCCTTGAAAGTGAGAGAATGGCTAAAATACTCAACAAGGTTAAAAATGAAAAACTTAAGCTCTTCAATCAAGTGGAAGAGTTAAAAGATGAGAAATCTCTTCTATTTTCTAAGCTTAATTTCTCAAATGTTGAAAACACTAAGCTCGAAGAAGATATTAATAGACTATCTTTGGAAGTAAAAGATTTAAACCATCACAAAGAAAATTCCAAGATAAGTTTACCTAAGGAGATGAAAGACTTAAAATACTCCTTGGTTCGGGTAGACAGTATGGTGATAGGTCTGGACTTGGTGCCTCATCCACCAAAGTACCTATGAACCATGAGGTGCTCAGGAAAATCGGTATCTCTCGCCCCTCAACGGGTAAATGCAATTTCTACCATAAGGATGGGCATTTCAAAAGAAATTGCTATCATCTGAAGAGATACCTAGAAAAGAAAGCACTAAGAGACAATCAGCCTAAGCTTAAAAGACATCCACCAACACCTAATCCTAAAAGAAACCCAAGGAAGGTGGATACAAGGTAAGAATATTTGATAAAACAGTTGAATCATGTCTTAAAAGAATTGATGAATCCAAGGCTTGGTCATCAAAGGTACGAACATAGGGGTGTGTATGCAACAGCAAATGCCACAATCTTTGTACCAAGGAGATAGACCATTAATCATGTTTTTTCATGGTTTAAGATTCACTTCCATATCTTAGACCACTGCAAATGAACTCACAAGAGACCATGTGAGTTCACATAGCTGTGAAATGTTATGACATGAATAGAGGAATTGGCCACATACAAGTCTAAAATGTACTCTTCCTGGCTATAGTCATATTCTACTTGAAAAGTTATACATTCCATTCAAAGTGTTTTTGAAAGATATAATCTTTTGAATGAGAATTGTTATGTATGTGTGCATGATTGGATGAAACTGTGTTTGGTATATTTGTGCATAAATGTGTTTGTCGTGGTTAGAGTAGGATCTCCATCAAGTTGCACAAATCAAAGATGATTGTTCTGTTATCTGTACCCCTCGATGTTGTCGACATGTCAGTGAATAGACTGTCGGAGTGACAGACATGTCGTTAATGTGCGAAATAAAAAAACTGTTGAAAAGGGGGAAAAATCAAAAAGTCGACCTGTCGGTGGAGCCAACATATCGGTGAGGCAGAAAGTTCAAAATAAAAAGGGGTCACTTTCTGCCAAAGCGACAACACTTTCGAATTCACTGCCTCTCTTCCCGTGAAGGTCTGTGGTCCCTCTTTCTCCTCTCGTGTCCTAGAAGCCTGAAAATCACCATTCTTGTGATTATCATAAATCGATTAAAGCTCAGGTTTCATCTCATCCCTCCTCTAGGACCTGCTCTTGAAAAGACCCGGTGGGCCAAAAGGACCAAAAGATCAGCTTCTCGTTTTTGCCCTGGGTTGTGCTCTGAAGCTCATGTTCAGGACGAACAAGAAACTCAAGCATAGATGGGAGAAGAACCCATTGTTGACAAAGAAGTCATCTTCGTCTAAACTTTACGATAAGAAAAGGGAAAAGAAATAGAAGATGGGAATGGTCCTCGAACTGGTCATGAAGACCATGTTGATATTTCTGACGACACCAATGAGGAGGACAGTGGTCGGTCTGAGGATCTGAAGGGAGATTCTGATGAGGAAAGAGAATATGAATATCCTTATCAAGTGAATGACAGTCTGAACAACAAGGTCTTCAGATTGGAAAGAAGGATTGACTGCCTTGAGAGATCCCTAGATAGGTTGAGGATGACATAAAGGATCTTATTGTTGCTACCTTCTTCTCTAATCGAGTTCCAGATACTCCATCTCATCCTCCTCCTGCACCCCCTCAGTATGGTTCTGCTTAGGATAGTTTTTAGAAAAACTATAATTTTGGTATTTTGTCTAAGCACCCATAGTACTCCCCTTAGCATTAAACCATATGTACTCAATGCACATTTTGTCAAATGTAATGATATGGTTTGGTTTAGTATGATATGTGTATTGTTGTGTATGTATGTCATTTATCTCTTATGTATGATATACTAACATGCAGGTTTAAATGAGATGGTTTTGTATTGGCATGTAAGGGAGATAAGGGTTTGAACTGTGATGCTACACATATCCTTGGAGTATGGGGGAGCACAAAATATGTGCTGATTAGATGCTGTCATTGGTCATGACAGTTTGTGGAGGAAGGAGAATGCAAGCTTGAAAGCTTGAAGCAAAATCAACTTAGGGGCAGCTAAGTTTGTGAGGGGCAGCTAAGTTTGTGGGGGTCAGAGAAGAAAAAGCCAAGAAAATAGCTTAAAGAATAATGGAAAAAACCAAAAGAAGCTAGGGACATTAACTTAACCTTTGAAGCAATATGCTGGAAATCAGCTTGTGCAAAGGCATACAAGCCTTGTTGCACAAAAAGTGTGCACTGAACCATGGGGGAGAACCATGAGTTGGAATAGACCTCAATTAAAGCACCAATACACGAAGCATGGGGGAGTGCTTAATCTTGATGCTTTCCTACTAATCCTTTGTCAATTGAATGGCAAAATGGGGGAGAAAATAGTAGAAGCTGTAAAACATAAAAAACAATTAGGAGAATAATTGGTAGAAGGAAGATCCAACTCAATGAGATTGGGGGAGTCTAACAATTCATTGGTGTATTTGGGAGAAAATCTTATTTAGTCCATGGATGTTTATGGTTTGGACTGACCCATCTAATAATTGTCTAGTGTTGCTTGCTTTTGTGCTTAAACAAGAAAATGAAGCAAGTTGAGCAAGAATATGAAGATCATAGTCTTGTTAATCCATTTGAATATACATGTAATTGATGTAATGTTTTGTGTTCAAATGTGTTGTAATAAAGGGTGGGCTTGTAAATGGGTTAGCTTCTAGGTTTTGTCATGTAATTGACAAAGAGGGAGATTGTTAGTGCCCCGGGTTGACCGAGTCCCTATTTGTCAATTACATAACTCGGGTAGAAGAACTTGCCAAAAAGCTTGAAGACTCAAGATGATCAACGAAGAAGATCATGCTCCACCAAGCTCAAAAGGTCGTCGTCATGGCAATCACAAGAACAAATATATGGCCATAGATGACCCTAGGTGGAACCCACATCTGAGAGAGGATTACTAGGGTTAGTTGCATATGTTGGTAATAAACATAAAAAGTCTAGAGAGAAATCTGAACAGTGAACTTGGAAACATGAATTATGTTCACTGTCAGCACGACCCCTCGATGATGAACTTGAGCGACCCCTCGCGGTCAACGACTTGTCGATATAAAACTTATAAGTTCTGCACTGGGAACTTATAAGGCTCTCAATAAAACAGACATATCGACAATCAAAGATCGATCGAGAGATACAGGACCGACCCCTCGGCAAAGTGCGACAGGTCGTTCTGGGTAACAAGTTTCCCAAGTGGTGGATGGGATTGCTCCAATGCATTAATGATGCATGCAAATCTACTTTCTTGGTTTATGCGTTATTAATGCAGTAGAGATGAAATGAAGAAGCTTTAATTCAAAATCTTTGGTTTATACACGATTAATATCTCCATAACTTTTGAACTGAATAACTGTCAATTCAAAATCTACTTTCTTGGTTTATGTGCAATTTTGGTAACTTTGTGCTAGTTCTGACTAGCGTTGACACACTAAATATTATGTGTTACATATTAACATTATGCATTAACTATAATGCGCTATATAATGAACATATACACTACACATTCAACTTAGGGAATTGATCCAAATACAGATGCTTAAAACACGCAATTGGAAAGATTAATGAGAAAAAATTAGAGAGAAAAAAAGAGAGAGATTTGGGATGAAATTTTCTTCCTTTTTTTTTTTCTTCTTCTCTTCAAAACGGATTGTACAATCACTCTGGCATGTTCTATCCCACTTGGAACCGCCGATTACCATACAAGGAAAGAGAAAAACTACAAAAGAAACTCCCAAGAACCGCCAACAACGTGTGTAAGTTGATGTTTCAGTCAACTGAACATCATGCTTCAGTCCACTGAATTATGTGCAGATTGCTCAAAAAAATTCTGAGCCTTTTCAGTTGACTGAATTATAATTTTCACTCGACTGATTTATGGACAGATGTTTACAGAGATCTGTGTTCGCAGTCGACTGAAACACAAATTCAGTCAACTGACTTTTTCTCTAGTCACTATCTGTGTTTTACAAACAAACTCTAGCTTTGCCAGATTGAAGTTTAGTCAACTGAGCTTCATGTTTCAGTTGACTTATACTTCTTTTTTATCCTCCTGGATCATGGCTCTCCTTATTTAGGGGATTTAGCTTCCGCTAAATCTAGAAATAGCAGATGGAGTAACGTTGTGGTTTCTTTGTCTCGACTGTACCACCTCGACTAACTTGGCAATTGTCCTTTCTTGCCAATGCAAAAAGAGTCATACTTCCCCCACCTAGTTTCCATCAGCTTCTTCTCTAGATTGTAATCTTCAGACAGTGGATATTCTCGCTCCACCCACAAATCAACAATGGACGGTAGTCGAGTGTCCGAGGTCTGAGTCTTCAACAAGTAGAGAAGGTTCAAACAGCTTAAAGTTCTCAACATTGATAACTGAGTACATTTGCATATATTGTGGTAGATCAAGCTGGAATGCATTGTCTCCAATCTTCTTGGTGATTTTGCTCGATCCATATCGGATAGGTTTCAGCTTCTTTCCATCTCTCTTCAGTCGTTCCTTGCTCAGTTTCAACCAAGCAAGATCACCCTCTTGGAATGTACACTCCACGCGATGTTGATCATGTCAAGCCTTATACCTCTTATGTGATTGCTGTAGTTGTGCTTCAACTTCCTTGTGCAGCTTGGCTATCCGTTACAAGAATTGTTGAGCTCTGTTCCTATCCTTCTCTTCCATGCTTTCCAACTGACTGTCACCAATGGTCAAGCCAGATCAAAAGGGTTTTTAGGCAAGTAACCCAAAGAGACCTCAAAAGGTGACTTCTGTGTCGAATCATGGATTGCACAGTTGAAAACAAACTGCAGATAAGGTATGCTAACATCCCAATTCTTTGTATGCTTAGAATTGTAGCCTCGAAGGAGTTGCACCACTGTCTTATTCACAACCTCTATTTGCCGATCTGTTTGCGGATAAAAAGTTGTACTCTGTTTCAGCTTGATGTCCATCATTTCCCATAAAGCATTCCAGAAATGACTTAGGAACTGACGATCTCGATCTGAGATAATCGGAGTAGGCCATCCAAAATGTTTTCATACATGTTCGAAAAACAACTTCGCTACTGCTCCCCTATCACGTCTTCTTACATGGGATGAGTTCTACCATCTTGTTGAACAGATCCACTACGACAAACAAGTAGTCGTGGCAAGATTTCGTCTTCGGTAATCCTCCAAAAAAATCCATTGAAATGATCTCCCAGGGCCTCATAGGTACTAGCAATGGTGTGTACAGTCCTAACTTCCTGTTGGAGAGCTTCGACGTGTTGCATAACACGTAACCCCCGATGTAATGAGCCACATCCTAATGCATTTTTGGCCAAAAGACATATCTGCGTAGATTAAGTAAGGTCTTCTCAACTCCAAAGTGACCTGCCACTCTCAATGTATAAGCCTCCCAGACCCATTGTAATATGTCCCCTTCTTTTGCTATGTACAGTTGTAAACCCTTATACTTCAATCCGTACTTTAGTGTGAACTCTGTAGACTGTCCCTGGTGTAGCTTCTCAAATGTCACTCTGAAATCTTCATCAGCATTGTAACCTTGTGTGTTCTCAGAAAGGACCATGGACTAGATCTACATTGCCACCGTTAGAGTGGAGCTACTGTGTTGAGGTGGTCTAGATAACATATCTGCCAGCTTGTTGGTGGCTCATTTTTTATACTTTATCACTAAATTATTAATTCCACTTCATGTGACGAGTCTGCTGCAATTTTGATTGTATCTTTAAGAACTGAAGTGGTTTGTGGTAAGTGTGTACTATAACATCCTTCCCCAATAAATATACATGCCAATGTTTAATTGCTTGATGCAATGCATACATGTCCTTATCATAGGTAGGGTAGTTCAACACCGGTCTAGAAAACATCTCAGAATGGTAATCTACTAGTCTACCATATTGTATCAAAACAACTCCCATAGCATATGTTGATGCATCCACCTCAATTTCAAAAGGTCGATGCAAATTAGGTAATGCGAACACTGGGGCGTCAGATGTAATAGCCCGAATTTTTAAATCAATATATATATGGCATTTATTTGTTTTAATAATGGAAAAGTGGGAATTTTGATACCATGGATATTGAATGGATCAAAATTTGGGCAAGGGCCCAAGTATGGTCCAATGGACCATGGGTTTGAATGGGATCCATCAAAAGGATCAATGATGGTCAAAGTAGGCCTGATCACCATGTGGGACCCAATGGATCAAAATTGGTCCAACCCTAAGGAAAAAGGGGTAGAAAATAATCGGTTGGGCCGTGGGCCCAATGGTGGGCCAATTAATTTAAAAAGGGTGATTTGGAATTAAAACCCCTAAGTTAGTAATGAAATGAAATAATATGACTAAATGGGGCCCATCTCCACCTCACCCATTGAGGTGGCGTGTAGACTCAAGAATAGTGGGGCCATCCCCCATGGTTGACTTGGTCAACCATGGGTGGATTCATGGAAGAATTGGAGGGAAATAAAATAGAAATGTAATTATAAAATTAAAGGGGCTAAGTTAAGTAATTAATTAAATAATGGAGTGAATCACATAGGAGAAGGGGGGGGGGGGGGGGGGGGGGTTGAGTCAAAATGGTTTCCATCTGAGTTGACTCACCTAACTCATTGGAATGAGTTGTGACTCAAACTCATCCCCAACCACCTCCACTAAAGGAGACAAAGGCCCCTAAAATTGGGGGCATGCAAGCCCATACCTCCCTCCATGCTTGGTAGGTGGAGGGAGTCAAACCAATCATCACAACCATCTCTCTCTCACTCTCTTCCTCTCCTCTCCAAACCGTCCTCCCTCTTGCAAGACCAAAAAATACACTAAGGAGAAAAGAAGAGAAAGAGACTTAGAGGAAAGGGAAGAAGAAGCTAAGTGTTGGCCGATCACTCCTAAGACCCAAGACTTGAGATATTTCCCCATTTCCTTCTCCGTTTTTCCCTCTCAAAGCTGCTACACCTTGGCCGAACCAAACCTTGGTGACCTTACTTTGACCAAGCTCACCATTGCCGAGTATCAAGGAGGAAGAAGAAGGAGAAAGGTGAAGGAACAAGAGGAGCAAGAAACAACCGGGAAAACCAAGGATTGTAAGTATTTCCAAACATGCCGTTATGGCTCTTTTAAGAGAATCGCGAAAGAAGGAAGTACAAAATATGCAATGGAAAAGACTAACAAACAGTCAGTCGATTGAATCTGTGATTCAGTCGACTGAACTGACAATAAACGAACCAGAAACGAAGTTCTGGGAGTTTCAGCCGACTGAATCAGGGATTCAGTTGACTAAACTGATAATGGACGAATCAGAAACGAGTTTCTGGGAGTTTCAGCCGACTGAATAAGGTATTCAGTCGAGTGATCTAAGGATGATACACTACAGAAGGAGTTTCTGGAGGTTTCAGCCGACTGAATCATGGATTCAGTCGACTGAACATAAACGTCTCGATGAAGAAAGAAGATTATGGAAGTTTCAGCCGACTGAATGTGTGATTCAGTCGACTGAATGAATACTTATTGAACACGTAAGTGGTTAGTGATATTTCAGCCGACTGAATCTATGATTCAGTCGACTGAAAATGAACTGGCAAAACGAACAGATAACCTGAGGCAAAGTCAGCCGACTGAATCTATGATTCAGTCGACTGAAAGAGTATGAACCATGTTTCAGCCGACTGAATGTATATTTCAGTCGACTGAAACTGAACTGGCTAGAACGGACAGACAATCTGATTCAAAGTCAGCCGACTGAATCTGTGTTTCAGTTGACTGAACTCCTGATTCAGTCTACTGAACTCCTAATTCAGTCGACTGAATTGAAGGGTACGGTTTTGAGTATTTTAAGCGATCGCTATTAAGCCGGTAGAAGAAATGGAAAATTATGTTAAATTAAAGGGACTGATTTTAATGATCCTACGACACGATTTGGTAAGTCATTAACGGACCTAAGTGTATGGAACAGTTATGGATTAAGTTATGTGTGTAATTTTAGTCAATGGGAAGAGAGTATAAGTTGAGGGATCATTATGTTAATCTTGTAACATGGTTAAAGACCATTAATGAACATAGGTTTACGATCAGTTAGAGACTTAATCGTGGATAAGATATAGACTAACTTGGAAATGCATAATAAGGTATTGGCACATCGCAACGGTACGCGAACGGCGACCGGGATTGTCGGACGAGAACAGAAAAGGACGTTATCATTATTTGGTAGGATTCCTACCTTTTTGTAAGCGATGGATATATGATAGTATTTTAAATTATTTTGGTGTGGCTTATGATGGATTTATGATTATGATTTATCTTATGACGAGTTTTAAGTTATGAATTATATGGACTATATTTTAACATTATGCACTATATGGCTATGTATGGTATATCAAAATTATGGTTTATCTATATATACTACATAGCATAATGCACTACATCTCATGCATGGCATGGGCGGAAAAAAATAAACAAACCGGAGTCCATGCTCCGTTGGGGCGACCGAGAACAGACATGGGGACATTGATATGGTATCACCAGAGTCCATGCTCCGTCGGGGCGACTGAGAACAGACATGGGGACATTGATATGGTATCACCGGAGTCCATGCTCCGTCGGGGCGACCGAGAAGCAAGCATGGGGACACCTTGACGAGGATTTGCCGTTAAGGGGGATAAGAAATTTCGTGATGATGTAGATGATGGGTGGGACACATGACATAAGCACCCATGGCATAGTATTCATCACATGCTTATTTTGTTATATGTTATTTTATCGGTATGTGTATTATTTCTAATCCATGTGCTAGCCCTACTCGGAGTCCTACTAGGCGCGTTGACTAACGCCCTACTTCCACCCTAGCTGGTAATACAGGAGACGGAGGAAACAGTGGGCGTGATGGGAGTCAGGCTTAGGGGCGTGGGGAAGTGGCTATTTTGTTTATCAAGTTTTATTTTGGGAAATGTTGTAACTCAAGTAACATAGCTTGTTGAATTGTAATAATTTTGGATTTATTACTATGGTCTGGATTAAACTCTGTATGTTAACATTTTGAAATATAATCATGAACATGGGGGTATTTTGGTAATTTGATGTTGTATCTTCCCTTCTATCTAAAACCGGTAGGATAGTATCTATTATAATGTTCCGCATGTAACTATGTTCCGCGAGCTTACTTCCTACGCGTGAACCGTACTCGTAGACTTTGTTCCGCGCACGCGTGGGGTTGGCCAGTTAAGGGCCGGGCTTTATGAGTCCGGACTTAACTCGCGTCGTGACGTCCGCGCCGTTATCACTTTGATTTAATTCAAAAAAAAAAAATAGACTCTGAAATATAGTGAAAATGGGCGGGCGTTACATCAGAAATTTTTCGTTTTAATAACCATAAAGTGTCATCCTGTTTCTTCGACCACTCAAACTTCTAATTGGTCTTTGTCAAAGCATGTGTAACACCTCGCCCTTTTTCACTTGCCGAAAATCAGAGTATATTTTTTTTATTTAAATAGAGTGAGACAGAGTGGGACGCCACGAAGCGAGTTAAGTTCGGGTTTCCAAACCCGACCCTTAACTGGCTAACGATATGTGTGCGTAGACCGAGTCCACTAAAACAGTTAACACGCTATATAAATTAACTGTGGAAATAACATATGAGTAGAATACTATCCATAGACTGATATTAAAAGCAATGAAGCCCATCACTATTAAATTAACTTACGATTAAAAATCGAAAATCATCAATCAACCATAGCAAAATAAACTAAGTTATTACATTCTTTTCTTCATGAAACTCTCCCCTTATCATTTTTAAACATGTATTAAATCATTTATACATAAAATCCGTGGACATGCTCTACCCACTAACCAAAGTTAGGGTCTTGTCCATTTATCCTTTCATACTTGTTTCATATTATAAATCGAACATCACATTTCCTTGTGTTTCAACCATTTCCATCCTCTAGATGGTTTTCCGATCCCATGGCCTTAACATAATTCGGCCATCCATTTCAAATCAGTATATGGAATCCTTAGGTTTGGCCAAACCATGGCCAAATCTATGGCTTCCCTTAGTCTTAACCTTAATCCCATATTACTAACTCCATACATACCTCTTTCCTCGTCTCCTTATTTCTTTTTCTCTAAATTCCTCCTTAGTTCTTCTTTCCTTTCTTTGCTCTTTACTGATCTCCAAGTATAGAAAACGAAAATGGGAGATGGAGAGAGGAGGGGAGATGAAAATCTGTTTGTTTGTGCAATATGAAATTCGGCCAAAGGGGTGGGGTGTGTGCCCGTTGGTTGTACCCCTTTTGTAACAGCCACAACCCTTTCGCTTCCTCATTATTCTTTTGTCTAACCAAGGAGTCCCTTGGCTTAACCAAGGAGGCTCCTTGAATTCCATCGAGTAAAGGGTTCTATCTCAACTATGGTGTCCCTTGGCTTAACCAGGACAGCACTTGAGATGGAAACCCCTACATCTTCCAACGTGTTTACCTTGAGTTGGTGCCCTTTGACATGGAAAACTCTTCCATTTCCATTTCAACTCACCCATCTCAACTCAACTCCATTTAACTCACTTTTACTCAAGCAATTTAATCTTGAATCAGCTCCATCAATATCTTAATTCAATTGGATTCATTTGCCAACTCAACTTAGTTTAACTCAATTTAACTTGATTCCTTTGAACTCACCCATGGTTGACTAAGTCAACCATGGCTTAGCCGACTATGCATGTCACCTCACCCACTTGCCACCTCACTTGATGAGGTGGATTTGGGTCTTAATTGGGTAATTGACCCAAATAAATTAAGTCTACCCATTTACCTTCAAAATCAATTCACCTTGACCCATTGGGTCCCAATTGAGCCATTGATCCATTTATTTAAGGCTTACCCAATTATTTCTAATTCATCATTATCCATGACCTATTGGGTCTTAATTGAGTTATTGACCCAATTCCCTTACCATTTAGGGTCCATTTCAATTTCTAACCTTAAATTCAACCAATTAAGCAATTTAAGTAACCCAATCCAATATATTTATGATTTGAAAAATCTGGGTGTTACAGCATGTAAAGGCGCTGCAATCTATGAGAAATGTCAAATGAACTTCCGTAAATACTGACATGCTTCCATGAAGCTTCTCACTTCAGTCACTGATCGGATGCTGACCATTCGGTAATGACCTAAATCTTTGTAGGATCAACTTTCAACTCACATGTTCCAACTATAAATCTCAAATACACTAGAGATTGTTTCCCAAACTCACATTTTTTCCCATTCAGTTGTAGCTGATTTTATTTCAACACCCCAACACCTTTCTAAGATGATGAATATGTTCCTCCCATGTTTTACTATATATGAGAATATCATCTAAGTAAACAATAACAAAATCTTCAATGAAAGGACGGAGTACCTCATTCATCAATCGCATGAAGTTAGCGGGTGCATTGCATAGCCCAAATGGCATGACTAACTATAATGACCCGACCCTGCCCATCACAATATTGTCCGCTTTGGGTCCCATGTGGGCCCTCATGGCTTTGTTCTGGGCCCTGGCCCACATGGCCAGGCCCAAAGGCCTTGTGATGGAGAGGGGCTTTGCCTCCTCATATATAGTCCCCTCCACCCAACTCCACAACCGATGTGGGACTTGGGTGGGGTGCTACAATCCACCCTTCTTAAGACCAAAGCCGTCCCCGGCTCTGTCACGTCACACTGATAGGGGATCCACACACAGGCAGGCAACGTCACGCAAGTAGAGCCTACACAGTCCGAGTGTTGAACCATACTCTAATACCACTTGTAACGACCTGACCCGACCCTACCCATAAGAATATTGTCCGCTTTGGGCCCCACGTGGGCCCTCACAGCTTTGTCCTAGGCCCTAGCCCACATGGCCAGGCCCAAAGGCCTTGTGATCGAGAGGGGCTTTGCCTCCTCATATATAGCCCCCTCCACCCAACTCCACAACCGATGTGGGACTTGGGTGGGGTGCTACACTAGCCATTCAAACAGTCCTTGCTTGGTTTTGAATGCAATCTTCCAAGTGTCCTCTTCTCGAACCCGGACTTGATGATAGTCCAATTTCAAGTCCAATTTCGTGAAGTAGTGGGCGATTTGCAGTTGATCCAACAAATCATCGATCCTCATTAATGGACATCAATTCTTGATAGTGATTATGTTTAATGCCCTGTAGTCGATGCACATTCTCCAGCCACCGTCCTTCTTTGACACCAATAGTACTAGAGATCCACAAAGTGAACAACTTGATTTGATGACTTTGTGCTCCAAAAGCTCTTTGATTTTCTTCCAGATCTCATCATTCTCTATTGTGGAGGTACAATATAAACTCAGATTAGGTAGAGATGTATCTCCTGCCAACTGGATATCATCTTCTACAGGCCTTTGTGGTGATAAGCCTAGAACATCCTGTAACGACCCGACCCAAGCTAGTCGGTAATCGCTCCATTTGGACTTTAATCAAGTAGAATATATCGGGCAACTAGATACTTTTAGTAAATTGTCTAATGATTACTTGAATTTTGAATTCTAAACCCCTGTGTGTGCTTACCCTAGTCTAATTTGAATAATTAAGTTGGAAGCAAAGTTTTGACCCGGTGTTCCAAAAATGGCAGTTTCTAAATTTGGAAACCTTCTAAATTTAGCGTATATGGGACCCTCATCTATTTAATTAATTGGGTTGATGGGTGAATTTCATATTTTTTTAAATTAAAATTTTTAAATTGTGATGTTGAGTTTTGGAGTTAGGGTTTGGAAATTTTAGTTTCCATATTAAGAACTTGAAAGTAGAAATTTCGTATTGGATGTAAAATTTATAAACTTGAAATTTCTGACATGATATGTTTTTTTTTAAAAAAAAAGGGCATGAGTGGACCCCTCTGTATTTTTAGTAAGGATCTAATGAAATTAAAAATTGTTAAAAAGGGATTTGGTGAAAAAATAAATGATAAACATATCAATTAAGAATGCCATTGTCGAACTTTGTCTTCCCCAATCCCTGCACACGTTGGAAACTTCTAGGTATAGCAAAATTCGATTTTGTTAATCTTAACCCCTTTTTTGTCCCTTTTGGTCGAAATTCCCTAGTAGAATTAGGAAGCCTGGCCGACCCTCTCTCCACCTTTTTCTCGCATAACTCGATGGAACCCATTCTCTCACATGGTTTCACAAATTTAGAATAGAGTTTTCGAAAATAAATAGAATTCCAAATCCCATTCAAGCAAGCCTTCCTATTTAGTTGAGAATTTTGTACCAAAATAGCCCTTTCCAATTTATCTCTGCTTGGCCGACCTTTGTGCTTTTAATTAGAGGACATAAGCGCATAACCCACTCCTTCCATCAACGAAAACTCTCCTCTCTTTGGACAAAAATTCTCTCTTCCCCAAGGTGTGATCAAAAGTTAGGGCTTTGGAGTGTCCCTTTTTCTTTTGTTTGCATCAGGTAGGCCACCCAATCTTCAATTCTTTATTTCTTCGGATCCAAAACTCGTTTTCTGCGCATTTTTGCAAAAAAAAACATATCTGGAGTTCCCAATGGAATTTTTCGACGAAATCAGTTGTTTTTTTTTTAAAGTAGACTGGTAGATCTAGTTGTTATCCAAAATTTAGATCAAAATATGATGATTTGATACCTCAAATTAGGTCTGCAAGTTGGACCAAATTTCTATCCTAGATCTAAGATGCAATCTGCCGTGCTTTGCTAATCGGATCATAACTTGACTTTTCGATATCAAAACAATGCGAAATTTCTTTCTATTTTGATCTAGACAAGGAATCTATCTCCAATTGAAATTTAAAACTTTTTAAAAGGAGGTTTGATACCTCATAATTTATTTGTAAGTCAGATTAGTTTCAAAGGTTTAGAATTGAAGGCAGTTCTGCACCAGTTCGGTGTAGGATTTTTATCTTGAGTTCCTGGAATCAAAACACCATGAAATTTGTGCTCAAGCTCAAGATAACATAGAGACATATCTCCAGAATTTTTTTAAGAATTTAGGAAATTAATTTGATGGGTCGAATTGGGTCTGAAATCCGTAAGTCAGTGATAAACTGCAGTCTGTTTGGGCAGTGTAACTGTCGGAGTAATTTGGCAATAACTCGGGTTAGGAATATCTTCTTGGGACAAATAAAATATTTTCAGAGACGACATTTAGAGACCTATCTACTGGTAAAAGATGAGAATTAATTGATAAACGTGTTGTTCTTAGAAAATTCTGCAATATGAGTGAATTTTCACTCTCTTTTAATTTTCTTGGCAAATACTTGTAAATTTTCCCTCACCTATCTACTTGGACTTTTGGATTTTTATTTGATGGAAAAGAGTCCCTATGATCTTAGAAGATGGACTCATTTAAATTAAAACAATGAGGAATAAAATTCCTAAAGAGGTTTTTGGAACTTTAAATTAATTGTAGAGGGTTTGGTTTAAAATTGGGTGTTTAAAAGCTTGGATTTTTGGCGTATAGTGCAGCAAGTTAAGTGAGGGAAATAAACTCTTACATGTATTTGCTTTAATATTTTTAAGATTTCTTAAGGCTTGGTCCATTTGCCTAGGTGTGATTGGTTCAACCTAGTGCAATAGACATGTGTTGCATTTTTTATTTTGGACCTTAGATGAGCCTACAGTATAGGCCCATAGATCATTGCTAAGTGTGGTTATAAAAAAATCAATCGCGTTTTGGGCTCACATCGGTTTAA
Organism: Chimonanthus salicifolius; assembly: GCA_013350335.1. NCBI lineage: Eukaryota > Viridiplantae > Streptophyta > Magnoliopsida > Laurales > Calycanthaceae > Chimonanthus > Chimonanthus salicifolius. Next base: position 70,288,212 of record CM023532.1, on the reverse strand, counting down.
GGTGTGACAAGTTCAGGTGATTGATTTCTTCTCAGATCCCTGCCTGTGTTTTACAGGCATACTCTAACTCTGCCAGATTGAAGTTCAGTCGACTGAACTTCATGTTTCAATGAATGATACATCTTTTTGATCCTCTTGGATCAAACATGGGTCAAAGTCTAGTGCATGGATCGAAATGGTAGATGTGATTGCTCAAATGTATTAATGACACATGCAAATCTACTTTCTTGGTTTATGCACTATCAATGTAATGGAATTGAAGATCGAAATGATGGATGAGATTTGCTCCAGTGCATTAATAGCATATGCAAATCTACTTTCTTTGTTTATGTGCTATTAATCCACTGGAGTTGAAGTGAAGTACCATCATTGCAAAATCTTTGATTTATATGCTATTAATATCTTCATTAACTTTTTAAGTGAATAGCTATATATTCGAGATCTATTTTTTTTAGTTTCTACACAATTTTGATAACTTACATACTAATTCTTACTGGAGCTAAAGTTTGTAAGCTAATTTTGACTAGCATTACAGTTTATGCACTGATTTAGATTAGCACTGAATCTTATGCGTTAGTTTTAACCAACGCTGAGTTTATATGCTCATTCTGATTAGCATTGCAAATACGCACTAGTTCTGACTAGTGCTGCAAATATGTGCGGGTAATGAATCCAAATGTGCTACTTTATGACTATATGCATATTTATGAACGAGGCTTCAATGTGCGCTAGAGCAGGAAGATTCTTCACCTAAAAAGAGTTTGATTGCACGACAAGACACTTTGGATGAACAATTTATTTAAAGTATTTTGACATAAAATTAAAAATTTTAAAATATTTTTGATAAAAGATCCCATAAATTTGTGATAAAATAAGAAGGCAAGCCATACAGACACCCGGTTTTTCTTTCTCTGCACACCCTTTTTCAAAAATTTGAGTGAAATTACCCTTTTGCCCATCCACTTAATTCTTCCGCATCCCCCGACCAAACCGCCGAAGGAAGCCTTCCTTCGGACGATCCTTCGACCGAATGCATAGAAGATAGGGAAAAGAATGGTGGGCCCCACCGTTGATCCAAACCCAGGGTCTTCCTTAGCCATAAATAGGTGGGCCAGGGGCGATCATGGTGGTGTTGATCCTAGGGTCAGAATCGTAGGATTAACTTGAATCTAAGAAAAAAATCGATAAAATTAGGTTTCGGTCGCCCAAAGCAGCAGCAGAAGAAGAAATTGGCCGGAGGAGGGTCACACTGTAATACCCCGGATTTTCAAGTTATAAATATTTATGGAAATTGTCCATTTAATTTGTGAATTAATGGATATGGACCTTAGATGGGTAAGTGTTGGGTCAATTGCCCAATTAAGACCCAACGGATTGTGGATATGGTTCAATTGAAATAAATGAGTAAGATTTATTTAATTGGGTCAAGATTGTCAATTGGGTCAAATGCCCAATTGGGACCCAATGGGTCGTGGTTGACTTGGTTGACCACCAAGTGAGTTCAAGTTTAATTAATTGGGGCTGAATTAAGTTGGAAATAGAATCAAGTAATTGAGTTGATTTTAAGTGAGTTAAGTGAGTTGAGTTTAAAAGAATTAAAAAAATTGAGTTATGGTGAGTTGGATGGGAAGTTAATGGTACCTTCATCTTAAGTAAGTGGAGTGGGAAGATGAAGGGTTTTTGTTGTTACACAAACATATCCTAGGGTTACTCGTTGGAATGGTGGGAGTTTCATCTCATGGGATGAAACTCCAAAGGAAGCTTTAATGAGGGAGGTGAGGAGTTTTGTTGTTTCAAAAACCAACTTAAGGCTACACGTTAGAAACATGGGAGTTTCATCTCATGGGATGAAACTCCAAATAATCATTAATGAGGTGGTGAAAGGTCTTTGGAGGTTACACAAGGCATACACGTTGGATGAGATGGAGGGTTTCCATCTCAAGATGGAAACCTAAGCGTCAAACGGTAGGAGTGTTTCATCTCATGGATGAAACCTCCAAATGGAACATTAAGGAGGGAGGTGAAGGAGCATGAGAGTTACAAAGGGGTATCACCAAAGGACACCACCTTGGCCGAATCTCATTAAACAAGAAAAGACTAAGGGGTTGCATCTTAGATTCTCTCTCTCTCAAGCTCTCACTCAAGGCTGATCCCCTCTCAAGACAAAGGACTTAGAGTAGTTTTGATCTCAAGCTTGGCCGATCCTCTCATTGACAAAAGGAGAACACAGAGTTTTATCTCAAATCTTCTCTCTTTCTCCCTCTCTCAAACCTATACCTCTTGGCCAAACCACTCCTAGAGATTTTATCAAGATCAATCTCGTCCAAGGATCAAGAAAGAAGGAAGAAGAGGCTAAGGAAGGAAAAGAGCAAGAAGGAGTGAAAGAAACCGGAGGAGTCTTGGAATCGGTAAGTACTTGATGAGATTATTAAGTACGATAGTGTTTCATGTATAAAAACCATTAAAGACAAAGGAAGGGTTGGCTGAGGTTCGGCCATGATGTGTGGCCGAACCCCACCAAGGAATATGAACATGGTTACATAATTTTCAAGAGGAAGTGATGAACCATAGGGTTCAGCCATGTTGTATGGCCGAACCCCATGGAAGGACATTAGTTATTTTTAATGGATTTGAAGGATGGAAATCATAGATGTATGTTTATGATTTTAAAAGGTTTTAAAGGGTTTAAACGGATGTATGAATGAGAACCATCAAAGGATCAATCATGGATGTATGATGTGTTTTAATGGAAATGACGAACCCCATGGATCATGTTTTTGGATTAAGGAATCATGTATGGATCATTTTTGGGACTTAAGTCATATGTAAATAAGTTAAGTAATTAGCCATGGATAGAATAATAACAAAGATGTAAATAGGTGAAAATGATGGACCATGGGTTCGGCCATGGTGTATGGCCGAACCCCATGGAGAATGTTTTATGGATTTAGGGTGTTAATAAGGTTAAATGATTAACTTACATGTGTTTGGTTTAATGAATCAAAGATGGTATGATCTTGGACTAACATTGGTTAGAATGATCAAAGATCAAAAAGAGGGACTCAAAACCAAGTAAGTGAGGTTTGGCCATGTTGTATGGCCGAACCCCACTAAGACATATTTATGGACTTAAGTACGGTTGGAAGATAAATGGAACGATATTTTGATTTATTGATATGTTATAAGGTAACGGGACCTCACAAGGGGTGTACGAGCGGTTTCCTCACGAAAACGCAAGGACACTTTAGTGGTCATTGGTAGGATTCTATCTCTTTGAAACCATGGGACATGTAATATGAATTTAGTTCATATTTTTGATGAGTTATTTTGTATCAAATGTTATGTTTCAAATATGGAATTTTTATGCTATGATTTATACTATTACATAGCATGTGGACATTTGCATCTCATGCATGGCATGGGAGGGATGATATATAACCGGAGACCACACTCCGTCGGGGCGTCCGTAAGACAATTGTGGTGGTACCTTGATGTGCATAATCCATCAAGAGGTAACCTAAGTCCGCGCTCCGTCGGGCGTCCGTAAGGCAACCGTGGGGGATACCTTGATGAGGAGCTTTCCATCAAGAAGATAATATGTGTTGATGATATGGCTGATGGGTGGGACTCATGGCATAGGAACCAAATCATGGCATGAACTTGCATGTTTTTAATATTAAGTTTTTTATGTGATTTTTGTACTAACCATGTGTTAACCCTACTTGGAAAACCTACTGGGCGCGTTGTCTAACACCCTACTTCTACACTAGTCGATGACACAGGGAATGGACGAGACGATGAACGAGATCGGAGCTAAGCTTAGGAGCTTGGATGTTTAGTTTCATTTTGTTTAAGTTATTCATGGACTATGTATTTGAATAGCTAGCATCCGGGAATGTAATAACTTAGATTATTTGCTATGGTTTGAATGTTAACTTGGATATGTTAACTTAAGATAATTATTGTTAAGTGATGGACCTCCTTGCTATCTAAAACGGAATAGAATTGTTATTCTATTGTATTTCCGCATCTATGATTTATTCCGCATGTTAACTTAAGTACTTGTGAACCATTTTAGTGGACTTGGTCCATGCACACGTATGGTTGGCTAGTTAAGGGTCGGGCTTTGGAAGCTCGAACTTAGCTTGCGTCTGACGTCCCGCTCTCTCACTCTTTATTTTAAAAAAAATAGACTCTGATTTTCGCCGAGTGAAAAAGGGTGGGGCGTTACACAGACGCAAGTCTGATCAGAGATCTGATGGTACAGATGGATAAACCATAAAAAAATGGAATGGGTATGGTGGGTCCCGCCGGCAGAAACTTTCTCCATCACATGATCTAAGGCAAGAAGAAGATCTGGCTGTAGTAGATCTGTTGCCGCCAGATCTTCTTCTCAGCCTTAGATCAGGTGATGGAGAAAGTTTCTGCCGGTGGGACCCACCATACCCATTCCGTATTTTGATGGTCTATCCATCTGTACCATTAGATCTCTGATAAGACTTGCGTGTGACCTTCCTCCGGCCAATTTCTTCTACTGCTGCTTTGGCGACCGAAACCCAATTTTATCGGTGTTTTCTTAGATCCAAGTGGATCATATGCTTTTGACCCTATGATCGACACCACCATGATTGCCCCTGGCCCACCTATTTATGGCTAAGGAAGACCCTGGGTTTTGATCAACGGTGGGGCCCACCATTTTTCCCGTCTCTTCTCTTCGCTTCTATGCATTCGGTCGAAGGATTGTTTGAAGGAAGGCTTCCTTCGGCGGTTCTGTAGGCGGATGAATTAGTGAAAGGGTAAAAAGGTAAATTTATCTAAATTAAAAAAAAAAATGAAGGAAAAGAAAAATTGGATGTATAAACGAATGGCTTGCCAATAAGAAAAAAAATTAAAAGCATGAACCAATGAGCTCTATAGTTCTGCACGCACAATCTTCTAACCGTGGAAAAGTCACAGCGCACGCCTGCCACCATCGGCAAGCCAACTGATTTCGTACTCCTTCGTACTCTCCCCGTCTCTTTCTCACTTCGCTTGTCGCTTTATTTTTTTTGTGCAGTACAACCTAACAAAAACCTCCGTCTCAGTACATTAGCTCTCTTGCTCTGCAGTACGACAAACCCGCTGAAACCCATGTATTCCCTATCTATTTTTATATACTGACTGAAAGAAGAAATCCCAGAATGCCTTCCACAAGCTTCACTCATCATGTCCAAATCTTTCCTCTCCCTCCTCATCCTTTCCCTCTTCCTCTCCGTCTCCGCCCACGACGATGGCGACGGAGGGGCCCCATCAACGGACGCTCCAGATCTCAGATCCCGCCCACTAATTCTCGTCAAGATATGGTGCCTGATCCTTGTTTTTGTGGGGACCTTTGCCGGAGGTATCTCGCCCTACTTCTTCAAGTGGAACGAGGGGTTTCTTCTTCTTGGTACCCAATTCGCGGGGGGGGTCTTCTTGGGAACCGCCATGATTCATTTCTTGAGTGATTCTAATGAGACTTTTGGGGACCTGACAGAGAAAGAATATCCCTTCGCTTTCATGCTCGCTACTGCTGGGTATCTGATGACCATGGCGGCGGATTGTGTCATTTCTCATGTTTATGCGAAGAGGAGCGAGGGTATTGGTGGAGATTTGGAAAATGGAGGTTGTATGAATTTCATTTTCTTTTCCAATCTTAGATATTTATTTTCTATTTTCATGAATTAGTTTTCCTTTTACTGATTATATGAGATGGGTGGGGATAGGAGAGCTACAATTTATTTGGTAAGAAATTGGAAATTTTCCCAATAAATGGGACGCTGATATTTATTTTAGTTATTGCTATCACACTTTCGAAAACAAAATCTCCAGGGAGGGAGACTGTCTGAATCGTTATCTCCATTAGTTACTCCCTCTGATTTTAGCTGTCTCATTTCAAATATTTATGTTTTCTAAAGAACTCTTTATATAAAGCTATCTCATCTATTTTCAACAAACTTTATACTACTCAAATACAAATGAGATAACTATTTTGGGACAATTCTAAAATCCATATAGGATAACTAATTTGAGACAAAAGGAGTATAATAAATTTTAACTGAAAATTGATAAAATTGGTTTTTTTCTTTATGAATTTTGTCATCGATATATTTGAGCTTTGATGATTCTTGTTTTCTTTCATCACAAATCAGTTCTCAGCATGCTTGAACTTTGTGGTAATTTTTGTTATTTTCCTTTATATTTTGAGCTCTTGGGGGGGTTGAATTGAGCTTAGTTTTGGTCTTGATTATCATCGTCATCAATAAAAAAGCCTTTGTCCCACCTCTATATGTTAGTTTTAGTGCAGCTGGAAGTTGTAATTATTATTATTTTCCCACAGTATTGCTGACAGGAGACAAAGGAAGGCCATGAAAAGTGGAATTAATGTTACTTTTCTTGGGAATAATTATTGATTCTTTGCATGATCTGATTGAATAATGCTTCTATACTGAGGGTATACTGGATGTACCTTTCTTGGGTACCATACCTATTTTGACTGAATCATTGTTCATGGTTCTTTGTTGGATTTAGGACAGAGTAGAAAGCGTATACTGGGTTTGGTTGATTGACATTTTCTGCCATTTCCTTGCTTTCCGAATCAGTGGCAAGATTGTTTCAGGTATGACCTGAAACTATCTGCTAACTGTTTTGGGCCGAAAGTTGCTTCCTTTTTTTGAATGTGCAAATGTGTCCTTGAGTTCTATTAATTGGGTGTTTGATTTTCTTTGTAAATTGGAATTGACGGTTCAATTAGGCACTGATTTCACAATATATTCATTATTTTTGTGCTTCATGCCTGCAAAACTCTAAGATCACTATCCATGTTGCCATTTGCTTCTTCATCTACTAATTTACTACTTCTTAAATTTGAAGAAATCAAATCTGCTGCCACTTCTTTGCTACTTGAGATTTATGCAGTTTCTTTTTTTTTCCTTTCTTTCTTTCTCTTTTCAGGGGATGCTTCACAGAGTAAAAGCGTCACTAATGGAGAATATTCACAATCACGTCTTCAGGTGACATATTTAGAACCCTCGAAAATCTGTTCATGTTTTCTTTTTTTTTTTTTTGTGCAAAGAAAGTGACCTTTTGATCATTCCCTACAGTGACCTCTTTTTACTCCCTCTGTAAATTATCTTTTACTCATTTGCCTTCCCTTTTTTCTGATAAAATTTGCTTTAATGGGAAGGGTCCCTCTTTAGAACAATTCATAATTCAATCTTGCCTATTTTCTTAGAACAGCTTATGCTGCAAGCTTTGGAGATTAGGTACAAGCTGAAGTTTGGATTTTGCATTTTTTCCCTAACAGGTCAATGGGGGAGTGGAAGTTCAGTCAGTAAAATCATCACTTGTTGTCGCAAGTACACTGGGTGACAGTATTTTGTTGATTGTTGCCCTGTGTTTTCATTCCGTCTTTGAAGGCATTGCAATTGGAGTTGCAGGTAAAATACGTACTTAAGTACAACATTGTCCTTTCTAACTTGAGAATAAAATAAGTGGAATGTGTTTCTATGATATCCCTATCTCATACAGGCTGCAGTTTGCCATATAATGGGCGTGCTAGATGCTACAAGCTGCGTAATAAACCATTTCTTGAATGTTGTATACCTGTTGGTGGAAAATAGAAGATTATAACCAATGACTAATTGCCTCAGAAAGCGGGAGTCTTGAGTTTGATTCTCACTCTTACCTCAAAGGGCCACTCCTTGTAGACTTATCCGGTGTCTGAGTAGAGAGGCTTGCACATGCCCCGAAGGATTTACTTGGGTAAAGTCCTCTACGGTTGAGACACCTGGACATCTTCAGTCATAAAAAAAAAAAAAACAAATAGAACTAGTAGGATAATCGGCTGAGGAATCCTTGGTATGTGAATATGTGAGAGCGGGTGGAGAGTGGGGCTTGTTGGGGTAGGGGTTGGGGTCGATATCTGGAGAGGAAATCTTATATCTATTTGAGGTAGGCACGCCATCTAAGTTTTACCATCGGACATTGTTTGGTTCAACCCATTATATTTTTTCTTATCTTGGACATACATAGATGTATTTATTTAGGTTAGATATTTGAATACTATGATCTTCATTCTTAAAGGGGTTATCATACCACCCTTTCTTTATCTTTTCGGTATTTAGGTGATATGCTTACAAAGATGAGAGTAGTGTCCCCTTTATTAGAATGCATGGCATCGAAATCACTTATCTTTACTTATTTTTGTTGAGTGATGTACCTTCAAAAGCTGAGCTCTCCTTTCTTGTTTGTGGTTCAACTGCAGAGACTAAAGCAGATGCTTGGAGAGCTCTGTGGACTGTAAGTTTGCATAAGATCTTTGCTGCTATAGCAATGGGAATAGCTCTGTTGCGGATGATTCCTGATCGGCCCCTATTATCATGTGTAGCCTATGCTTTTGCTTTTGCCATCTCCAGTCCCATTGGTGTGGTAATTGGAATCATCGTAGATGCTACGACACAGGGTGTTGTTGCCGACTGGATCTATGCCATCTCAATGGGCCTTGCTTGTGGGGTTTTCATTTATGTCTCGATAAACCATCTACTGTCCAAAGGTTTCATTCCACAAAGACGGGCTGCAGTCAACTACCCATTTTACAAGTTCTTAGCTGTGGCTTTGGGCGTCGGAGTGATTGCTGTTGTGATGATTTGGGACTAATGCAACTATGTGGAGAGGATTACCTAAAAGCACTTTGCTAGCCTCTTGGAGTTTTGCTTGCATCAACAGGTTACTTTGAAACAGTTTCGTTGGTGTCTGCCGCAGTAAATATGCAGTTGGCAAAATATAGACATTGTATTTATTATGCATCTCACTTTAGATTGTTTCCTGCACAAATTCTTACAATTACTGTAGAATTGAACATGAATTGCTTGCGACATAGTAGTTTGTTTGCAATGTACGATTGTCACAAATACCGTTCTGGAGATATTAATAGTGATTGGTAATATTGAAATATTTTCAAAATTTCAAGTTTTTTTCAGAAAATTAATAGAAAAGTCCAACAGAACAATACTATTCATGAAAAGTAAAAAATTAATACTATTTTTTTGAATGGTAAATTTTTAATACTATTTATGAACAATTAACAATCAATTCAGAACAGACAATATATTTGAATATAGTTCAATAAATATCTTATAATCTTTAAAATATTGACAAATATTTTAAATCACTGTAAAAATATTATTAAGATTATTGCAAAGATTTTTTAATGAGGAATTTTCTAGTAATTTACCAGGAATTTATTGAGATATAATTGTGATATTGTCATTTATTGCAATTTTAATGTGATTTTATTGAAAATTTATTACATCATTGATAAATATGTGTTATTAAAGTGATAATTGTATTTTGTTGATAAAAATATTATAAATTTGAAATTATCATAAATATTTATAACATTACAATATACATAGAAAAAATGTGAGTTATGATAAGGATTGAATCTTCTCTCTCTCTCTCTCTCTCAATCTCTAATTTCTCCCCAAATCTCTTCTCTCTCAAATCTTTCTCTCGGCATCTCTTCTTAAACTCGACTTAGTTCCTTTCTCTCCCTCTCCTTTCTCTTGCCCTCCCTGCTCTTCATCGTCGTCTTGCCTTTTTCTTGTTCTCTTACTGTTCTCCTTCACTCTCCTCTGTCCTCTTCCTCTTTTCTCATGGTGCCATGGGTAAATCAAAGAAAACTCCCAAGCTTCGGCCTAAACCCAAGGCAGATTTTCCTAGTCTTCTAAAGGATGCCAAATATGAAGTTGAGTATCTTGAGAGAACTCCTCTCAGATTGGTTTGATGATGTCAAAGTCACCGGTTTGGTCATAGCCATTGAAATGAATATTGAACTACCTCTTACTGCTTCTGAGGAGCTCATCCATCAAGCTCAGATCAAGATCAGAGCAAATACGCAAGAGGGATTCATGAAAAAGTATGTCAAGTGCATTGATGATGTGGAACGCATTGAGCTCGTTGCTAGCTATATTTGCAACAAGAATGAAAGCGCTATCCCGATTAGTATTCCTCCAGAAATCATGTTCCAAGGAGTAGACTGTGCCGCTCTATACAAAAGCTATAATCCTTCAGAAACTTTCAATGACATTTCTGAAGGTTCTCCATCAATCAACCATTTCTGTTTTGATCCTAATACCTTCTATGCTTCCAGTAATGAAGAAAAGATCCAAAGCGTTGTTGCTGCAATCTCTGTTAATGGTGCTTTAATTCCTACGGACACTGATCCTTCCCTAATCACTGAAGCAAAACGGAGGATCCAGGATGCTCAGCGATCTTCATCCTCCAATGACAACTTGGGTCAGCTTCATGTTGTGAAAAGCACCCGTGGTAAGGATGCAGATGCTTCCTCTGATCTTGCCTCTACTCAAAGATCCCGAGGCAATCATCCAGAGCAGCAGGCTTTTGTTATTCCAGGGTCTCTCTTGGACTTGGCTCTGCTACTAAACCTCTTAAATTGCACATAAATGGCAATGCTAGTGTGGATGGTGCTGTTTCTATCACTCCGAAGGAAAGTAGAGTTAATGCATCTGCAATTGTGGCTACCATGTCACCTCTTGACAATTGTTTGCTGGACGCAAACAGTACAAAGCCCAATCCTGGAACCCCAAAACCGGCCACCAACATTAATGAAAACCTCAACTCTACCCAGGGCAATCCAAGCCCATTTGTGAAAGTTCCCGTATGTGCAAGAACACCGTGCTAGATTGGCCAAGAATGTCCTGAGAGGGGGGTGAATAGGACAATCACCAATTTTAATGATCTTTTAAAATATTCTTGATTAATCAAATGATTTACAACGGATTAAATTAGATTAATCAAGTGTGTGATAAAAGAGTTGCCAATTTAAAAATCAATCACACAATGAGCATTGACACTATATGACCAAATTTATAGTGATTCGGTTAAACAACTTACATTGACTGTTGGACTCACCCTCTCTAGGGCTATCCCAATTCACTAAGTGAGGAATTACACACTCACTAATAGAATGACTTCCACCTATCCAATTGATTGGGAATTTTATCCAACTCCTATCTTAGGATTTTGAAAGGTTCGATCAACCCCGGTCTACGTCATTATCCCTCTATTTTTTATAGTGGTTCCGGCTTCCTTGCCTTAATCCACTGTACAAGATGATGATTTAAAAGTTAAATCAAACTAAGAAGCAACTTGTCTTTTGTTAGCTCGACCTTGTAGATGATGTGCTTCTTGAAAATTACTTCCCAATGTGATGTGGTTCGATTACGTAGATGCGCCGACTATGTGCAATCACAATCCTTGGGAGGGCCACTAGGAAATTGGAGGTCCAATGTCTATCCTATATTTGGTTTTCTCTCTCTCTCTCTCTCAATCTCAATCAAGATGATTGAATTTGAATGATTCACCATTTTAGTGTTTAGAGAAAAGTGTGATCTCTAGATATGCCTTGGGATTTTCCTCACAAGAGAAACCAAAATACAACAAGGTTTAGTGTTTGAATAGGCAAACAAGACAATCCCTGACATTACAACGAACAATCAGTCGTGGGGTGGCGATCGGTTGTGAGGTAAATATAGATGTTGTAATATGACCGTTGGGCTCTAACGGTAACATCCTAGACATCGGCGAATGATCGTACCTGCACGATTGGTCGTGCTAGTCCATAAGAGATTGATCGTGGGGTGGCAATCCAATCGGCCTGAGGCTATCATGTTTTGACAATGTTGTCAAACAGACCTCAACTAAAACCCAGGGCGATGGGTCGTGTGCCCGATGTGTTTTTGCCCTATCCTGACGATAGGTCATGCAACCGACTAGTAGTGCTATACCACACCAAGGGTTGCCGACAGATGAAAGTATCGTCCTGAGACCAGAGGTGTTTGACAGTCGTCCCAAACTAGAACCTTTATATTTTTAGACTATTGGTCATATGACCACGATTAGTCGCTTGCTATCATTGGCGAATGATCGCTGACACGATGTGTCGTCCCTGACAGTGTGTTCATATTTCTAAGTTGGGTTCCAATTCCTTTTGTTGATTTGTCAAACACTCACTAGGATTCTTATGATTATCCAGATGTGAGATCTAAGCCTAGACACGGGCATCCTAAGGTGTCGGGTTCCACCTAAAATCATCTATGGCCAATTTACATTTGTTGTGATTGTCATACACTTGTGATGATGAATCTTGCACTTGATCTTCCATCTTCAATGCTCTTGATTCAATTTTCATCACACCTTGAGTCTTGCTTCATAGCTTCAATCTTCCGAGACAATGCTTCACCTAAGTCATGGAATTGACAAATAGGTGACTCGACAAGTTGATGCACTAATAATCTCCCCTTTGTCAATTTCCATGATAAAACATATAGAAGATAATGAATACAGACCCAATGACATAGCCCAACCCAATATATATCATTTGAATACAAATTGATACAACAATATTAAGTACATATTCAAATGAAAATCTAGACTCTATGCTTCTCATGACTTCTTCAATGTAGCTCAGCTTGCCATCTCCATTGTGATCATGTACAATGTACCTGTGCACAAAAACAATGAAAGCAATGGTGGAAGCATAGAAGTCTCCCCCTCAAATGTTAGTCCATAATCACATTAGTGCTTCCCCATAACTAATGGACTAAAATCTCTTTTAGTCTTGATTAAACTCCCCCTTAATCATTGACTATTCTCCTCCTTCCAAGCTTATTCAAAGCTTCAATTTTTCTCCCCCAAAGCTTACATCAAGCTTCTAATATTTATCTTCCTTTTTGTCATAAATTGACAAAGGGTATTAAGCACAAATATACCACATTTAGTGTGCTTCAACAAGTCCCAATTATTGGACTAAGAGGAGATGCAGAAGGAGGGGCTCATGCATTTGGTTTTAAAAAATGCCAATATGAAACCAAGTCCTGGATGCAAAGAGGAGGGAAACACTCGTACAAAAAAATATTCCATGATACGAACATATGAGTAACAACAATATGAACTAAATAGAAAAATATACCAATTGGGCACATAGTTCATGAGAATAGAGATGATGCAAAAATATTTACCAAATACAAGTACAATTGCATCAAATTAAGAAACAAGTTTATTCATCAAAGAATACACCAATGAAGAAAATATGAATGAACAAATATCCTAACTTTGGAAACCATTATGCACATGGAAGCTAGTTTCTTCCCTTAAACTTTCCAAGGCATGCTCTCTTTTACTCAACACTTTGAGGACACAATGCACCAAGTCCTTGTGTAATAGCCCGGATTTTCAATGCAATAATTATATTGGCTATTATCTATTTTAATTGTTAAAAATTAAGATTTATAGATGGAATGGATGTTAGATGGATAAGAATTGGGGCAATGACCCAAGTATGGTCCAATGGATCATGGATAGGATTAATTCTATTTAATTGGGTCAAATGCCCAATTGGGACCCAATGGGTCAAGATGAATTGATGATTAGGGTAAATGGGTAAGGAATGGATTTAATCGGGTCATGGACCCAATTAAGATCAAAGGCATGGGGTCCACCTCATCAAGTGAGGTGGCAAGTGTATGAGGTAATATCAAAGTAGCATAGCCAAGTGGGACCCAACTCCACCTCATCAAGTGAGGTGGCGTGTGGACTAAGGCACATGTGGGGCCGGCCACCATGGTTGACTTGGTCAACCATGGGTGAGTTCAAAGGTGAGTCCAAGAGGATTAAGTGAGGTGAGTGGAGTTAAGGAATTAATTAATTTAGAATAAATCCAAGTGCTTGAGTTAGGAGTTGAGTTTCATTTAAATGAAGTGAGTTGGATGGGTGGTGAGTGACATGGAAGATGAAAAGATGGAGTGAGTCAAAGGGGAGGGGGAGGGTTTCCATCTCAATGGAAACCCTAGACACCAAAAACGTTGGAGAGGGTGTGTGTGCCATGTGTAAGGCATGTATCCTCTTGGTTAGTCAAGGAACTCATGGGGAAGACTCCACATTGAATGAGGGTGGTTGGGAGGTGAGGTCTTATCCAAGAAACCCTAAGACAAGATGGAAAAGACTCATCTCAACCCTCCTTTAGCCGATCCACCTTGAGACAAAAAGAATTTGAGAGTGTTCCATCTCATTCACTCTCTCCCTCTCACTTGTTGGCCGACCCTCTCCAAGACAAGAAAACATGTAGGGTTTTTCCATTCTCTCCTCCTCTCCCTCTCTCAAACCTTCTCCTTGGCCGAACCCTCTCTTAGACTTTTTCATCTTAAACCCTCTCCCTCTCAAGCAACACTCTTTGGCTGAAGATCAAGGAGGAAAAAGAAAAGACTAAGGAAGGAGAAGAACGGAGGAGCAAGACGGAACGAAAGAAAACGAAGGAGTCGCGGAATCGGTGTGTATGGTTTATTAATTAAAGGGAGGTTAAGGGAACATTCCATTTCGGATTAAAAATAGTTGACCAAAATTTTATGGGCCATGGATTTAAGATCCATCCAAGGAAAGACAAAATGAGGTTCGGCCATGTTGTATGGCCGAACCCCATCAAGTGATAAACATGTCGGATGTAAAATACATATGAGATGGGTTGAACAAATGAATGGTGATAAAGATTAGGGTTACATATATGATTAATGGATATGGTTAAGGACAATATGTATATTTGGCTTATGACAACATGCACGGTTAAACATGAGAAATGATCAAAGAACATGGTTCGGCCCTTGCATGGCCGAACCCTAATTTTGATATACATAAGGACCTTATGCATGTTCAATATAAAGAATGGAGAATGATCAAAGATCATGGTTTGGCCCTTGCATGGCCGAACCCTAGATTTTATGTATGGACCATATGAGAACTCAAAAGGGATTGGATGAGGTTCGGCCATGATGTATGGCCGAACCCCATCAAAGGATCTAATCACAGGTATGTAATTTTTAAGAGGAAATGATGAACCATAAGGTTCGGCCATGTTGTATGACTGAACCCCATGGAAGAATGTTGGTTATTTTAAATAGGTTTTAATGATGAAAATGATGGAAAAATATGTATGGATCTAGAGTTGTTTTTAAATAATTAAACCATGGGCTATCAAGTAGGAAATGATGGAAAACAATGGACCATGGGTTCGGCCATGACGTATGGCCGAACCCCATGGAGAAATATTGATGGATTTAAATGTGTTTAGACCATGAGAAGATGGAAACAAGGAACCATGGGTTCGGCCATGTTGTATGGCCGAATCCCATGAACCATTTTGATGGATCATTTTGTAGGTCTATGCATGTTTAAGAGAATGAATGATCAAGCTAAGAAATGGAGGGATTTATTATGGATCTATGTTTATGTTAATGAATCATTTATGGACCTAAGTTATGTGTAAATAAGTTAAGTGATTAACTATGAAAATGAATGGTGGCTAAGATGGAAAATGATAAAAATAAGGAACCCCATGAAGGACTTTCATGGACATGGGTGTATGATTAACCCCATGGATGATATTTCATGGGCCCTTGTGGATCTAGGTATGATTGGATTAATAAATCAAAGAAGGCAAGATGTTGGACCCATTTTGTTTAAAATAAAACAAGGGTTAAAAAGGGGGTAAAAAACAAAGAGTGAGGTTCGACCATGTTGCATGGCCGAACCCCACTAGTGAGTTTTGGTGGATAGTGGGTAGTGGACAGTGGACAGTGGGTAGTGGACAGCGGGTAACCGGCTAATTTTAAAAATGAAATATTTATATGATTTTTCAAATGGTTAAGTTAAATTGGAAGGATGAAGGGAATGGTTTAAATCAATTGGAATAATTAATTTGATTATTTTATGGAATTTATTTAAGGTAAAAAGATTCCACAACTGGGGGTGCGATCGGTGAGCGGTTTTTTGGACAAAAACGAGAGGACACGATATTTGGTCGTTGGTAGGATTCCTACCTTATTGAAAACCATGGAATATGTATATGTGATGTTTTTACTTCTATATTAAACAAAGTACTATGTTTCAACTATGGGATTTTAATGCTATGATGTTTATTATTATATAGCATGTTTGCACTTGCATCTCATGCATGGCATGGGAGGGATCAAATGAGGGGAGTCCACGCTCCATTCGGATTTTCGATAAACAACTGTGGGGAGGAATCCACACTGATTCCAATGGATATATGATTGAATTGTAACCGGAGTCCACGCTCCGTTGGGTGGGACCGATAAGGCATTCATGGGGAGAGATATACTGTGTTTGAAATGTAACTGGAGTCCACACTCCGTTCGGTGGACCGATAAGGCATTCGTGGGGAGTCATGACAATACCTTGATGTGGATTATCCATCAAGAGGAATACTATGTGACTATGATATGGATGATGGGTGAGACTCATGGCGTATGACACCCATGGCATGGCATTGACTTGCATGGTTTTGATATTATGTATAGCTATGTGATTTTTATACTAACCCATGTGTTTGACCCTACTCGGAGTACCTACTGGGTGCGTTGTCTAACGCCTTACTTCTACCTTAGATGATGACACAGGAAATGGACGGAACGAAGGACGCGATCGGAGCCAAGCTTAGGAGCTTGGATGACTTAGATCTATTTTATTTAAGTCTTTATTTTGGACATGTAATTTGAGTAGCTAGTATTTAGGACTGTAATAACTTAGACCATTTGCTATGGTTTGGATTTTTTATTTTGGACATTTTAACTTAAGGTAATTATTATTAAGCGATGGACTTCCTTGCTATTTAAAATTGGATAGGATAGAACTCTATTATAATTCCGCATTATATTTAATTCCACAAGCTTAACTTATTACGTGTGAATCATTTCCGTGAACTTAGTCCACGCACACGTATAGTAGGCCAGTTAAGTTCCAGGCTTTGGAAGCTCGAACTTAATTCGCGTTGTGACGTCCCTCTCTCTATCACTCTTTATTTCAAAAAAAAAAAAAATAGACTCTGATTTTCGGCGAGTGAAAAAGGGCAAGGTGTTACACCTTGAGCACTAGGACCACTTAACCATGTTGGCATTCAATACTAAAACCCATTTGGTTTTGAGATTCACCTTTAAAAGATGAAAGCCACAATATAGGTGCATACACTAGGTTGCATTCAAACCTCATTTGACATTTTCTAGAAAATACACTTGAAGGTTTAAACCATGAATGCAAACCAAATACACTTGAAGAAGAAAGGTTTTCCTTATTTAAACATTTCTCCAAACAACTCATTTCCAATGTCAAAATGACTTTCCAAAATAGAACATAACACGAACATTGGAAAGACAAATATACATCCCTATAAGATTTACCAAATGAGGGATGAAGAGTGTGTGCTTGTGATGCTTTTAAGTCCACAAGACAACAAATTTTGCAACCAACCTTTGAATGCTAATGTAAGCCAATACATTCACACAATTTTTGTGCCATTTGAAGATTTAAACCACTTCACAAATACATGCACAAAAACTTGTATCTTGGATCAATTTACCTGTGGCTACGTGCATCTGCAACCATGTTTTCCTTGTCTAGATGATAGTGAAGGGCGAAGTCATAATCTTGGAGGTACTCCAACCATCTTCTCTGTCTTATATTGAGTTCTTTCTACTCAAATAAGTATTTCAAACTCTTGTAGTCAGAATAGACCTCAACTCTTTCTCCGTAGATATAATGCCGCCAACTCTTGAGACCGAACACCACCGCTGCCAATTCAAGATCGTGATTGGGATAATTCCACTCATGAACTTTCAACTGTCAAGAACCGTAAGCAACTCTACCTGGGGACCTTGGGTGAGAGAACATTTAAATCCTTCACCTGAAGCATCACAAAATATTGTACAACCTTTGCCTCGTTCTGGAAGAATTATGATAGGGGTCGTTATCTGTAACGCCCCGCCCTTTCTCCACCCTTCCGAAAATCAGAGTCTGAAAATTTCTTTTGAAAGAAACATAGAGTGAAAGAGAGCGGGGGTGCCACAACGCGAGTTAAGTTCAGACTACTCAAGTCTGAACCTTAACTGGCCACTCATGTGTACATGGACTAGACCATGAAAGATAATACACACATGGAACTAAACAATAACTTGCGGAATAAACTAGACTATTTGCGGAATAGAATGTCTAGATAGCAAGTATCAGTCTCAAATATTAATTAACATAAATAACCATCCATAGTTAGTAACCTAATCAAACCATAGCAAATTAATAACTTATTACATGTCCACAAACTATAAATTCAAATGATAGTAATAAAGAAGTCCAGTTCAACATTCAAGCGCTTAGGCTTGGATCCCCTCCCGGTCATCGACCTTCTCTTTCCCTTTCCTTGTACCTGCATTCTCCTCTGAGGATAGAATTATGGCGTTAGATCAACGCGCCCAGTAGGTTCCCGATCAGGGCTACCACATGGTTAGCATATAAAACATGCATATATATATCTTAGTACATGATCATCAAAAACATATAAAACCATGCTATGTATGTATGCAATTGTAATGAGCCCCATCCCATCACACATACATAGTCATCACTTGACGGGACTCTCACCGTCAAGGTAAATCACAATACACTTCCATCTGGGTCTCACATGATAAGGTAATCCACAGTAATCCTTGTTACCTGTGGAAAGACGCTTCATCATTGAGTTGATTCATATCACATATTAGTCCTCCTGGCGGGACTCTCATCGCCTAAGGAGACCAATGTGACTATGATCATCATGTTACTCCTCCTGGCGGGACTCCCATCGCCTAAGGAGGACGGTAACTCATAATTGCAACACTACATAACCTCAGTCATCATCCCATGTCCATGCATGAGATGTCAATGTATATGTATGTCATTTTGTAAATACATATCTCATCATTCAAAAACATATTTGAAACATAATATCAAATATAACATATCTCATAAAAACATGATAAAACCAAATCATAATTGTGGTTACAAGTAGGTAGGAAACCTACTGAAGATTCACTTCAGTAATTGATCTTTCTTTAGCGTCACCGGTCACGACTCGCACGTCGTTCAACTTCCGGTACCTTGTCCATATAACAATCAGTAAATCACACTATTATTTACTTATTCATTCACATCTAAGACTCAACAACACCTTGTGGGGTTCGGCTATGCCCTTGGACGAACATCACCAACTTAGGATTTAATCTCCTTTCATGACCTTTCTCTATCCATTATCATCCTTATTTACAGTTTTGCCCCTAGGCTAAACCATATCAAAATAATTGTCATTTTATGGGGTTCGGCCCTATACCTAGCTGAACCTTTTATTCCCACTTTTCCATCACCAAATGGTTCTCCATTGAAATACTTTAAACCCTTTATAAAATCATGGAAATAATATCAAACACAACCCATGAACTTAGTCCATTTATTCCAAAAACAGCCCATGGGGTTCGGCCATGCACATGGCCGAACCCAATGGTTCTTTTGATTTATTTTGTCTGTCATCTACCCATGATTTGAATCATTAACTTAACCCTAACATTGATATGGTTCAGCCCTATACCAGCCAGCCAAAAACAGTCATATTCTCATTTAATTCCCATAAAACATCATACTCTTACATGGTTTTTATCACACAAAATCATCTAATATTTTCATGGGGTTCGGCCATCCAAAGTGGCAGAACCCTATGTCCATGTTTTGGTCCTCTTTAGTATGTTTTAAGTGTCACTTATTCATATAAAAATCAGTACAATGTTACCATGTTTTTACCCTTCAAAACCATCCAAATAAGTTCATCAACTTGCCCAAATGACCATCATACTACATGGGATTCGGCCATCCAAGATGGCCGACCCCAATGGTCCATTTCATCAATTTTAATCCACTGTTTAGACCCATGATAACTTCAATCCTTATGTCATTCAAGTCCATGTTTTTAACCCTCTTTAAAACATGCATTTGAATCTAAAAGAAACATCAAAAACAGTCCATAAAAACTTCATGGTTTCCATGTTTCAAAAACATCAAAACCACTAATCATTTACATGGGGTTCGGCCCTCCATGGTGGCCGAACCCAATGGTCATTTTTACCATTTTAAAACCACTATTATTCAAGGTTAAAACCTTGGTGCATTCGGCCATAACCATGGCCCAATACGCACCCTTTTCTTACAACTTATTTGTCTTGAACACTTAAGAAATCTTACAAAATTTCATTTGCCTAGGATCCTTGACTTCTCCCTCTTATTTCTTCCTTCTTTCCTTAATTCTTTGCTGGTTTATGCTTGAATAACTGGTGCCAAAACCTCTGCTGTTCAGCCAAGAAAAAACGAACTTGAAGAGAGGGAGAGAGAGATGGGAAATTCTTGGATTTGCAATGTCAAAATCAGCCAAGAATGGTAACCTTTTCCTTTTGTAGTTTCCATCCCATTTTCCATTCATTTCCCTCATTTAATCTTGCCAAAACCGATGGGGTATTGGGTGTCAACCAAGACACCCCTTCACCAAACGTTGCAACCTTTCATGTTTAAACACATGCATCTCATGGGATGAGATGATGCCGCCCAAGCTTGGTGTCCCTTGGCTTTGCCAAGGCACCTCTTCACTCTCAATGGCTGGGATTAATTTGATTAAGGGTTGAGTGAGATTAGAACTCCTTCCCACCTCTTCTTGACTCACTTGACTCATTAACTTTTTATTCCAACTCAACTCATCCAACTCAACACATTTAATGCACCAAGTTTGAGTCAACTCTTTTCTTAAATCAAACTCTCTCCAAATCAGTCCAACTCAAGCTGAATTAATTCACACTTGAGTTCAATTGAGGGTCCACACAGTCATCCTGGTCAACCTAGTCAACCTGACCCATTGGGTCCCCAATCAGTCCCTTGACCCGTTTTGACAACATGACCCATTCATGGGCTGATTTTTGCCATTTTTAGTTGGTTTTCACTTGTGTTTCAAGCCTACCCATTTTTCCTATACTTGATTTCCAATCAGTTCAGCTTGACCCCATTTAATTTGAGCTTACACAATGGTCAAATCATCCATTATGACCCATTGGGTCCAATTGGGCCCTTTGACCCATTTAGCCATTTTCGACCCAATTGATGTTCATTACCCATCCAATCAAACTTGAAATTTATAATGTGCTCATATGATTTAATTTGATCAATGGGCCCCACCATTTCCTTATTTGACATCTCAAAATAATTAATTTAACACGTCAGGGGCATTTTTGTAATTATCCACTTCATTGAGAAATTGGGGTGTTACATTATCAATCTTTGCTTTAGTTCTTCGAATCTTCTGTTGCATTGATCTGACCATTCGAACTTGACTTCCTTTTGAGTCAATCGAGTGAGTGGGGCTGCAATCTTGGAGAAGTCTTGAATAAACTTGCGGTAATACTCAGTTAATCCAAGAAAGCTTCGGATCTCAGTAACTTTCTTAAGGGTTTTCCAATCTTTCACTGTGACCACTTTTGTTGGATCCACTGTTATCCATTCTTCCGACACAATGTGTCCTAAGAAATTCATTTCTGATAGCTAGAAATCACACTTACTCGCCTTTGCAAACAACTGGTTCTCTCTCAAAGTGTTCAAGACAATCTGCAAGTGTTTGGCATGTTCTTCCTTGCTTGTGGAATAGATGAGGATGTCATCAATGAATACAATCACAAACTCATCCAGATATGGGCGAAATATCCGATTCATCAGATTTATAAAGACTGCAAGCGCATTGGTCAATCCGAAAGGCATCACCACATACTTGTACAACCCATATCTAGTCCAGAAAGCTGTCTTCTGTATATCGTCTTCCTGAACTCTGATTTGATGGTACCCTGACATGAGATCTATCTTAGAGAAATAGTTGGATCCTCTAAGTTGATCAAACAAATTGTCAATTCAGAGTAGAGGATACTTGCTTTTGATGGTGAGAGGATTTAACCTCCAATAATCCACACACATTCGTAGGGAACCATCTTTCTTCTTAACAAATAGCGTAGGTGCTCGCCATAATGAAGTGATGTCGGATGAATCCCAACTGCAGTAGGTCATCAATCTGTTTCTTCAGCTCTAACATCTCAGCAGGTGCCATTCGATAATATGGAAGTGAAACAAGTGCAGTAGCAGGGAACAACTTGATCTCAAAATCAATTTCCTGCCTCGGACGTAAACCAGGGAGTTCTGTGGGGAATACATTGGCAAAATCTTCCACCGTCGCAGGTAGGGTAAGAGCAGGTGACTTCTCCAGTATGATACTAGTCAACAAAATCTATTTAACCTCATCATGGGGTCTACCATACGCTGCAATCTTCTGTTTGTTCCCGTATACTACAAACCGCGGTCCGTCTAGTAACCAAAATTTTATTCTCCTGCGGTAACAAGCAATGTAGGCCTAAAACGTGGCCAACCAGTCCATTCCAAGAATCACATCGAACTCTGCCATGTCCATCACCAAATAGTCGAACTGAAATTTGAAATCAGTTATTTCCGTGTCTACTGAGGTGCATACTAGTCCAAATGGTGTGTCTCAAATAGGTGAGACTACAGCAAATGCAAATGACAATGATTGCACTAATAGACCTATAGCTGAAACCATGGATGCAGACAAAAAAGAATGCGATGCTCCAGAATCAAATAGGGTTAGCTGCATATCAACCACCAATAAATAGGCCTACTTCGGATCACAGAGTGATCAACTGACTCTTGAATGGGCCAAGGCTGCTGGAATAGGTGGCCGTCCTAGTTGAGTCTGCAATCGGGATGCATGTTATTGAGCTGGTCCACTTGGCGAGCGATAGGAATTCCGCGCTTGGGACGTCTGGCAGAGTTGGGAAAAATCTCTTTTCATGTGACCTGCTTGTCCATACTAGAAGCATGTGATGGTTTTTCTAGGTGTCTGCCCTGTGTATGTCCATGTTGTAGGATGGCCGAAATTCTGTCGGCTAGTAGGAGCTGTAGACATGGAAGTTGACGGATGTGGGGCAACTTTTTGTGGGGTCAGAAAGAGTTACCACCACTCTGGCTTTTCCTGTTCTCTATGTATCTTGTTGATTCCATCAAGTCTTTCTCGGCAATACTATTCCGGATAACCACTTCCGCATAAGTTGCAGATTGGAGAATTGTTAATTTGGACCTGATGATGGGGAGAAGACCCCTCTCGAATTTCCGAGCCTTCTTATACTCGGTGTCTACCATGTACGGGGCATAGCAAGAGAGTCGGGTAAACTCTCGCTGATATTATTTTCCCCGGTCATGTTCCCCTATGCCACGTTGATGAATTATTGTGCTTTAGTCTCTTTCTCTTCTTCCGGGAAGTAATTTGATAAAAATACATCGGTGAAATTCTTCCAAGTCATCTCCGCCACCACACGACTTTCTTCAACTGTCTTCCACCATTGACCCGCATCATCAATGAGTTGTGATGTGGCCAATAGAATCTTATCTTGTTCTTCAGTGATCATTAGCAGCTTTAGGATCTTGGTGGTGTTCTCAATCCAGTTTTTGGCTTCCTTAGGTCCCTCGGTGCCATTAAAGTGAGAGGGATGCTGTTGCTGGAAATCCCTGATGAGAGCCCTGTCTCGAGAGTCAATTACGGTATTTGTACCACTGCCTCTTTGATTGTTCTGCATTACTGAATTCACCACCGCTTGTACAAAAGCTTTGGAGTTCAGGCGGTATGGATGGGATGTTGTCACTTGCCTCTCCGATGCGTTCCACATTTCATTCGGCGCGTCTTCCTCGTGGAGGCATTTTCATATGCCAATAAACACGATATAGTATTCCATTCATTGAATAATCTCATAAAGTGCTCCTCTAACAGTCGTAACATATTGACAATTAAATCATTCCATGTAATCAACCGTTTGATTGGGGGAAGTTTCTAATTTTTCATTTGTGTCTTTTGTTAGTGCCCCGGCTTTGCTGAGTGCCTAAGTTTGTCGATTCCATGACCCGGGAAGAACCATTTGATAGAAGTTTGAAGAAAGGTGATCAAGAAAGAAAGATCATACTCTACCAGATTAAAGCTCATCGTTATGACAACTACAAAATATGTATTTGGCCATAGATGACATTAGGTGGTACCCACACCTTAGGAGGACTATTCCTAAGCTCAGTTGAACAAATGGTAAAAATCATATAAAGCTTAGAGAGGAGCTTGACAAGTGAATTGGAACTCAACTTGGAAATATGTATTTGGTTTTACTGTTAGTTCGACCAATCGTTCTCACCGACCCCTCGGTGGAGATAGGATCAACCCATCATGTAACACCCCGCCCTTTTCACTCTAATTTTCAGAGTTTATTTTTTTATTTAAAATAATCATGTGATCGGGGCGGAGTGTCACGACGCGAGTTAAGTTCGGATCTCTAAATCCGACCCTTAACTGGCCAAGCTCATATGCGTATGAACTAAGTCCATAAAACTGATCCGCACATGGTACATATATAACTTGCGGAATTAACTTAGTCTTAATCCAACTGAGGTTATAATTGAACCCATGACTATTCCAATTTTCCATTCTTAGATAGCAAAGTACATAACTTATTCTCAAAAATTACTAATCAATCTTAACTAATCGTTCAATCAAACCATCCGACTTAAAACAAACCATAGCATCTATCTTAACTACTTATTACAAGCCAACATAACTAATTATCAAATTACATTGTCCAAATTCAAATAACAAATCCATAATTAGTCCATTCATGTCCATTCAAATCCATTCAAAATGCCCAAGCTCCTATGCTTGGTTTTCATCTCGATCCACGTTCTTCCCTTTCCCTGCGTCATCCACTAAGGATATAGATAGGGCGTTAGATCAACGCGCCCAGTAGTGTTTCCGAATAGGGCTACCACATGGTTAGTCAAAAACATGCAAATAATATAATAATAACACATGTGTGACAAAATTCCATAAAAACATGCTATGTATGAAATGAACATGTAATGAGTCCCACCCATCACCATTCAACATAGCCATCACTTGACAGGATTCTCATCGTCAAGGTAACCCACAGTGGTCTTTCGGACGCCCCGACGGAGTGTGGCCTCTGGATTCCTCCTGATGGGATTCTCATCATCAGGGTACCCCACAGTGGTCTTTCGGACGCCCCGACGGAGTGTGGCCTCCGGTTACAACACCATCATCCCATGTCATGCATGAGATGTCTATGCAAACATGTCATTTAGAAACATAACTTTACAATCATATAAGTTATCGAAATCAACATAAAACAGCATATGAAATAGTGGTTACAATAAAGGTAGGAAACCTACTCTTGTTTACTTTGTTCGACCCTTCCTTTGAACCGTCTTCCGATCACGGCTTGTTGTACACCGTTTTAGAAATCCCAAAACCTTATTTACATAACAACAAGTTAAGCATTCATTCATGTGATTCTAACTTAGTCTAAGTCCCAAAAATCCACTTAAACTTCCATGTCTTATCTTAGCCATAGAACCCCATAGTTTTGGTCCTTTTAAACATGTTTTTGGTCTCATTTAGACATAGGATAACAGTATAATGTTATCATGTTTTTACCTTTCAAAACCATCCAATAAGCCCATCACTTTGTATGATTTCCATTTTGTAAAACTCAATCCAAATATCCACATAACAGTTCATGGGGTTCGGCCATACATATGGCCGAACCCTATGGTTCTTGGTGTAATTAATCCAACCATTGTCTATGGTTTTAATCCATAATTTAACCATAGTATTAATATGGTTCAGCCAAGCCATAGTTACCTAAAAACAGTAAGCTTATCTTCAGTTTAAATCCTTTAAAATATCACAAAACCATTTAATAATTCCATGAAATGTCATACCATTTCATGGGGTTCGGCCCACCCAATTGGCTGAACCTCATGGCCTATGGTTTAGATCCATTTATCCATTTATAAACTTGGTTTATTCTTAAATCAAAACACATTATGTTTACATAAAAATCCATCCTACACTTGACCCAAATAACCATAAAAAAACAGTCCATGGGGTTAGGCCATACACATGGCCGAACCCCAAGGTTTCCTTGATGTAAACCCTCCAATATTTGTCCATATTTTTTTATCAGTATTTAGCTTAATAAACACATAATTCAGCCATGTAATAACTGGTCAAAATCAGTGACCTTATCTCCCTTTAAAATCCTTTAAAAGAACTTCAATACATAATATGAATTTCATCTCTCAAACACCATAAAAATCACCAAGTTTTCCATGGGGTTCGGCCATCCAAAGGGCCGAACCCTATGGTCCATATTTTATCACTTTTAAACATCATAATCCCATATTTAAACCATTGATGGATCTGGCCATATGATGGCCAGATCTCATTTTCTTAACCAATCTATTAAACAAGGGTTCAAAATGCACTTACGAACACCGCGTCTCCTTCGGTTCTTTTGACTCCTTTCTTGATCCTTTATTTCCTCGACCTCTCCTTCTCTCTTACTGTTCTTTGGGCTGAGACTGACCTTGCTGCAATCTCCTTGGAATACTTCAGCCAGATGACATGGATTTGAGGGAGAAAGAGAGAGAAAGGAAACTTTGATCTTAAACCTTGGTGCCAACTCCTTTTGCTCAAAGTGTGCTTTTGTCTTGGTGAAAGAAATCAACCAAGGACTGATTGCAAATCAATAACCAGCTGCTGTTCTTGCTTTTGGAATGTAGAAGACAACAAAGAGAGAGAGAGAGATAGAGACAGAAAATTGAACCTCTTTTGGCTACTCAAATTCAGCCCAAATTTGCCTCACATGTAACTCCCATATTAACCCCAAGTCCTTTATGCTTACTTGGGGGTTTCATCTATGCAATGAAACCTCCCCAAGCTCTCCAACATCTCCCATGCTGGTATTTGTGTAACCTCTCCTTTTCTTCCTCCTCTCATTATCATCTTACATGGGGGTTTCATCTAGAAATGAAACCTTCCCCCCACTCCAATGTGTAGTCTTATCATATTTGAATTTTAAAAGTCAAAACCTCATTTGTAACTCTATAATACAGCAGCTCCATTCAGCCCATTTGATCCTCATCAATGTCCCATTTGAGAGTTTCATTCTTGAAATGAAACTCCCCTCCTCCAAGTGTGAACACACTTTGTAACTCCCATTGGTTTTAATATCTATCTTGGAGTTTCAACTTTTAAATAAAACTCTCCATGTTCCAATGACTAGCCCCTTGGTTAACCTTGTATTTGTAACTCTCAAAACCGTCATTTCATTCATCAATATCTTAGGAGTTTCATGCATATGGTACACCCCCATGCAACCAACGTGTAGGGTAGTTTTGAATTTGAAACAACCCACAAACCTTTTATCTACACACCTCACTCACTTAAAAATAAATATTCCATCCAACTCATTCACTATAATTATCTAAATCAGCTCACTTATTTAACTCAACTATATGATTTTATTTCAAACTCCAAACAGCCCCAATTTAATCAATCTTGGACTCACTTAATGGTCAACAAAGTCAAACCCGACCCATTGGATCCAAATTGGCCATTTTGACCCATTTCACAAACTTTGACCCAATTAAATAAAACTTCACCTATTTGATTCACTTGGACCAACTCAACCTTCCAACTCCCCTTTAATTCTCATGCATAGAATAATTCTCATGCAATCCAACATGTTTTATGAATCTTTTAACTTTGCAACTCCTCACCACATGTAACTCCCAAAACCTCCACCAACATTTAACACTTAACTAGGAGTTACATGCATAAGATAACTTCCCCATGCAGCCCACGTTTTTCTTTGTTTTTCACTTGAAATCAATCCATTCCACTCCAATTCACACACATCACTTACTTAAAATAAACATTTCATCAAACCCATTATTTAACTCACCCAACTCAACTCATTCATTTAATGTAACTCAACTAATAAATTCAACTCAACTAAACTCCATTATTTATTTCAACTCAAACCAACTCCAATATCTAATGCACTTAAACCAATTAAGCTTTGAGCTCACTCCATGATCAATCATGACATACACGACCCATTGGGTCCACTTTTAGTTCCTTGACCCAATTATGGTATTTTGGTCATTTGTAATTGGTTTTTACATATGGATCAAGCCTACCCATTTTTTCTCCACTTGATTTCCAATCAAATCAGTTTAACCCCATTTAATTTGAGCTTACACAATGGTCAAATCATGCATTTTGACTTATTGGGTCCAATTGGGCCCTTTGACCCATTTAGCCATTTTTGACCTAATTGATGTAAATTGCCCAACCAATCACACTTAACGTTCATAATGTGCTCATATGATCTTAATTTGAGCAATGGGCCCCACCATTTCCTTACTTAACATCACAAAATAATTAATTTAATACATCAGGGGCATTTTCGTAATTATCCACTTCATTGAGAAATTACCCATCCAATCAAACTTGACAATCATAATGTGCTCATATGATCTTAATTTGAGCAATGGACCCCACTATTTTCTCATTTAACATCATAATTATTACATTCACCAAATCCAGGGGCATTTTCGTAATTATCCATTTCATTGAGAAATCGGGGTGTTACAATATAACCCTCTTTTTAAAATTTTCGTCCCGAAAATCGAACGAAGTAGGGTTCTAAACAATTCCATAAATATCTCAGAGTGTGCTATTCTTATTTCTGATTTCAAGTTCCCAAGTGACTTCTTCATTACCATGTTGGTCGACACCACTTTGACAAATTGAATCGCTCTATTTCGCAACACCCTTTGCTCGGTCTCATGTTATATCTTTTTCTCGTGAGCCATTTGTGATCTCACATAGTCCAATCTACTCTATTTCACTTTACTTGCTCTCATAGTATTTTCCATACGTACCTGCTCAATGTGTTCTTTCATCTACTCTCTGTGTGAGGTAGTCTATCAATGCGAGCCTATGCTCAAAGCTTTTTCTGATTCCATTTTAACTAGGTTTCTAGTTACACTCTCCTGGAATTCCATTGGCTAACTACAGAGCCAGGTGATCAGTCTAACTCGGCAGTCGTCCATAGTTTCCCATTCAAGTTTCACCAGACACTTATCTTTTCCGTTGAGTACATCTCCAAATTTAAACACATCTTTCTTTGCACATAAGCCTATGTGAATAACAACTTTTGTTCCAACTTCCACGATACCAATTCCCGGCATCAATCCAAACTATTATGGGAATAATCATCCATGGTATCACTCTTTCAGTAACTATCATCTATCCCTGTTTAATAATCATCCATGAATATAACCCATCTACGGGTATAATCCATTCATGGAAACAATCCATCCTCGGTATCACTCTGTCCATGAATATAACCCTCCTCTGGGTATAATCCATTCATGGGCATACTAACCTAGGCACTTCATCCACCATGAGATATTCTATCCGTAAAAACAACACTTGACTGTATCACTATGTGACTGTGGCACCAATAACAAAACATAAATGTATCCCGACCCCTAGCAAGACTTAGGGCCCATGACTTACTAAGCGGAAGACCCACGTCCAACGTGATCAAGTCTACCTCGCCCTGCATCCCTTCACCTCATAGGTGATTCAGTCAATCTCTAAGGCGGTCGATCCGCGTCTGATGAAACTAGTACACCCCCACGGGGTAAAATAGTACCTAGCTCTGCGCCTTCCCGCACATCTAGTGTGCAAAATAGCCGTGAGAACGCCCTCCAGCGCGTAGCATGCAAGGGACCCGCCCCTCAACGGTAACCCTACGGGACCAAGTCTCCGTAATTCGTATCGAGTTTCCCACAGTCTCAATCATTAATATCACATGAGGGACGCACCCATACCACGTCTCAATATACTCCAATAACTTATTCACATACATCTCAGTGTCAAAGTCCTCATGAACTCCTAAAGTTGCATACTTTATTGTAAATCATTTAAACTTCCATCACCATACAAGGGTTGATAGGGTAAAACAAACCCTTAGAATCACAAAATACACCCTTACAAAATATTTCCATTTCCCTAACCTTTCTTTCTACCTCTTAACCTAGTCTTCCGTAGAAGACCCTGCATCATCGTCAAAGAAATTGTCAGGGCAAGTCATCGACAAGTGCCCCAACACTCCGCACGTCAAACAGGGTATTATTCCCGGTCCTCCAATGTAAGGACAATTAGTCCTCTCCTTCCCGTGCCAGTGCAGTCCACAAACAGGGCAAATGACCTCAAGGAGGTAGGGGCAGTAAGTACAATTGTGCCCCTCCTGATTGCACAACTCGTACATATACCCGGGCTCTATCTCTCCTACAAATTCTCTTATGTTTGGGACATATTCCTCATCCTCTTCGGGTACAAAGGCCCCAACATTGTACTCGGGCGATCTTACCTCCATGTCTTGACTGTTTTCAACTTCATTGATGAAGTTTGGTATGCTAGCATCGTCGGAAGAAGAAACTAGGTCTATTGGACAGCTAGGTGTCCCTCTGTCCCACAACTCGGTGTACTCTATGTTGCTCGTCATATCTGTATCACAGCAACAAAAAATATCAATAACAACCATAAATCAAATCAAACTAATAATTTTTTTGGGGAATTTTCCCTAATCAACATCTTGTACTTCTTGTTTGGGGATTCTTCATATGTATCATATAATGTCTCGTGTTTGGGGAATTTTACCAAATAAACATCTTGTGTTTCTTGTCCTTGGGGAAAATTGCCAAATAAGCACTCTTTGTATTTCTTTGTTTTTTGGGGAAACTTCATAAGTATCATTTCTCAATTTGGGGAAACTTCATAAGTATCATTTCTCAATTTGGGGAAATCTTTATGTTCTCCTGTTCTAGGGGAAAACCTCCCTAAGTATCATGTGTTTGTTTCTCCATTTGGGGATATCGGGGAAGTGTTTCCTATGTTGCTATGTTTGGTATATCCATTTATGTTGACTTTACTTCCTTTGCTATCTTTGTTGTTCTCAGATTGATTGTTCAGTCTGAGTCTACGAAGTAAATTAATCCGGCCCCCAGTCAGCGGACTCCGAAGAGTCGGTCAGTTGGGATTCTTATCCGTCAGTGAGACATGAAACCGTCTTAATCTTACTTCGGAAGATTCAACTTCCCGTTTCGCTCTGATACCAACTGTAACACCCCGCCCTTTTCACTCTAATTTTCAGAGTTTATTTTTTTATTTAAAATAATAATGTGATCGGGGCGGAGTGTCACGACGCGAGTTAAGTTCGGATCTCTAAATCCGACCCTTAACTGGCCAAGCCCATGTGCGGATCAGTTTTATGGACTTAGTTCATACGCACATGAGCTTGGCCAGTTAAGGGTCGGATTTAGAGATCCGAACTTAACTTGCGTCGTGACACTCCGCCCCGATCACATGATTATTTTAAATAAAAAAATAAACTCTGAAAATTAGAGTGAAAAGGGCGGGGTGTTACACATCATGTCAAAGACTGGTTGGCTAACAAGGTTTCTAGAACAGAGAACTGTCATTCTGTGTGTGCCTCTGATTGAGAGTCTCGTATGCACCGACCCCTCGGTGAAAGGCTGAAACGACCACTCGTGGTCAACGAATCTTCGATAAAGACTTGCGAGTTCTGGACCTTGAACTCAAGTAGGCTCTCGAGAAAATAGACATATCGGTAGTTCAAGACCGATCAAGAGTACCAGGACCGACTCCTCGATAAAGGGCAATAGATCGGTCTGGGTAAGACTGGTTTCTGGATTTGAAACTCTGTCAACATTGTGTTGCCCCAGGCCGAGCGTCTTGTATGGACCAACCTCTTGGTGGCATGACTGTCGACTCATCGGCGACACCAACATGTCAACTGGGAAAGAGTTATACCATCGGGAGTGCATTTAATGCACAACGGTCGAGTTGTTGAACTGTAATATTTCTAGTCACTGACCCCTCGGTGCGCCCAACCTGTCGGTAGATGACTGTTTCTGCAACTGGTTGCCTTCTCTATAAATAACAATCTTTGTGCAACCAATTGGTATCCTTTGGCAAATCCGTTGGACCCTCATCATTATCAGTGAGCTTAACAAGGGCCAACAAAAGGATCACACTCTCTTTTGTGCTTACACCTGGGAAATCTAATACCACCAATCATATGGATTGAATTTTTGAGAGAGAAAAGGAAAGGATGAACAACTTGGATAGATATTGGTAGAACCAATTTTTTAGTCACTCTGAGATTGTGATTGCATTATGACGGCTAAATGGCACAGCGTCGGCACACATTGGGTGGATCTTGAAGAAGTACACATCAATAAGATAGAACTACAAAGGCAAGTGCTTCTTGGTTTTAATTTTCCTTAAGACCTTTGTCTTTAAAGAGGCTTGGCGCCGAAACCACTATAAAAAATTCTAGAGCGTTGTTTCCGGCACATGTGGTGGATGGAATTCCTAGCTAAATGAATAGGTGGAATTCCAATTCTACATGTGGTGGGTGAAATTCCCAGCCGATTGAGTGAGGTGCAATTCCTACTCTAATTGTGAGGGTGTAAGCCCCCACTTAGTGGATTTGGGGATAACTTAGGGTTGAGTTAGTCCTAACAGTGGATGTATGTTGACTAACCGAACCACTATAAATTTGGTCTTATGTGTTTGATCTTTGTGTGTTTGTATTTAGTATTTACGTACTCTTCTCAATACACATCACTTTGTATTTGAATATCTTTACTTACACATTGTGTAGAAGCATTGATAATCAAACAATATGCAAAGGGTTATAAACTTAGTGTGATTATTAAAATAATTAAGAACAATACATCACACTAAATAAATCTCTTGATTAAAATAGTCATCCCGCTACATTTAAACTTTAAACAATCAAGAAATTTGTAAATAGTATGGAAACTGAGACTGACCTATTCACCCCCCTCTAGGGTCAATTGTGTTCTAGCGCTAAAAGGGAACTTTCAATTGGTATCAGAGTCTCGTGGTCTTCATAAAGGATCTAACCATCCGAGATGATCCGTGCTGGAATAATGGCTATGAGAGAAAGCCATGATATTTTCAAACCTCCATTTGTGATGAAAGATGGAATGAAAAACTTCAAATGTTTTCATCAATAAATATGTTTGAAAATAGGTGAATAGAAAGTGGTCTAAGCCTATGGAAGAGGTATTGGATAAACCTTCAACTTCCATGACCACTCAGCCCAAAGACCAAATAACTTGGACTAGTGATGAAATGACTATGCACTTTAATCAAACGCTAGTAGCATTCATTAGTATTGTTTCATAATATATTTTTAAGATATTCAAAAAGATATGAAACAACAAAAGAGGCTGAAAGAATCCACAGAAAAATTGCCCCTTCTAGCCAAATGGATGACATCACCTATCATGACAAATTTGTGTAATGATAAAATAGGTGATTGACTATAGTTCATGTAATAGCCCGAATTTTCGAATCAATATATATTTGGCATTTATTGATTTTAATTTGAATTTTGGACATGTTATGGAATTATAAATGGGTCTAAGTTATGGATGAAATTTAGACTTAAAATAGACATAAGCGGGTGAAAAAGGGCCAGGCGTTACAGTTGGTATCAGAGCGAAATCAAAAGAATGAATCCTTCGAAGTAAGATTAAGACTGTTGCATGTCTCACTGACAGCTAAGAATCCCAACTGACCGACTCTTCGGAGTCCACTGCACGGGGGCCGGGTTAATCTACTTCGATTGACTCAGACTGAAACATTCAATCTGAGCGCCACATTTAACGTAAGAAAATGATAGTAAGGGAAGTACAATCATTACCACTTTGATAGATTAATCAAACGTAGGAAAATTTCCCCCAATTTCACAAAAATGGACAAACGTAGCTAGATGGGAAGTTTTCCCCAAACCAAGTATGTTATTTGGCAATCTTCCCCAAATGAAAGAAACGATATTCGATACTTAGGAATTTCCCCCAAAAAATGAAGTATACTTAATCAATAATTCTCCCCCAAATTGAAGGAACATTTGATACTTAGGAAAATTATTCCAAACTATGAACATGACAATGTTGTGAAGGAACTAAGTCGATATTTTTCGATGACTTAGGAAAAATGCCGCAAAAAAGAAGAACCCGCCGCAACCCACGGGTAGAGAAAGAGGTAACACCCCCTCGTCAGGACGAGGAAGTACAACCACCACCTCATACAGCCGAGGGACAAAATAGTATAAACATAGAAGGTATACCTCCCGAATTGAAAGACATAGTTCAAGCGGTAATCGCTTCTGCTCTACAACAACACTCAAGCGGCAATGGGACCGCTAGCGACTCCGGTAAACGGAAGATGGTGAAAGACTTCCAACAACAGCGCCCTCCCTACTTCAAGGGAAAGGAAGGGGCTGTGGGAGCGGAGCACTGGTTAAAGAGGATCAATCAAATCTTGAATTTGCTCCAGGTTTCCATCCTGCTGATAAGATCTTACTGGCCACATTCCAACTAATCGAGGATGCTAGTAGTTGGTGGGAAGTGGTAGAAAAACAACAAACGCTGGCACCGGAAAGAGAAAGGATCCCCATGACATGGGAGTGGTTCTCAGCCACCTTCCTAGAACAATTTTTTCCGGAGGAAGAAAGAGAGAGCCAGACTGAAGCCTTCATTTCATTGGTACAAGGCAACATGACAGTGGCGGAGTATCACAGAGAATTTCTTAAGCTGTCTATCTATGGGTTCTATATGGTGGATACTGAACACCGAAGGGCCCGCAAGTTTGAACGGGGCCTTCGGCCAAGCATCAAGACTAGAGTGACCATTTTCAAAGAGCCCACACTGGTAGGGGTGGTTAGCAGGGCCACCATCGCAGAACGGGAACTAAATGAGATAGTGCGGTTCGACAACCGCCGAGGGCAGGGTGGGCGGGGAACATTCCAACCCAGCAAGAAATTCCGGCCGAATCCTAGCAGGCCCTCACCCTCCACAGTGTCTACCGGGGGCTTTCGTCCCAGTGAGCCTTCTACATCAACATCAGTCACACAGGTTCCCCGGGGTGGAAACACATGTTACCAGTGTGGCCAACAGGGCCACTTCAAGAGGGATTGTCCACAGATCAACCGACCCTCTAACTCCAGGGGTGCCTTCCGCCCTCCAGCTAGATCAATTCAGTCACGGGGAGGCAGGACATACAATCAGGCGGGGCGGGCACCAAAACCTGCGGGAGCTGGACGACTCTTCACCATACCATCTCCAGTAGCAGTGGACCGTTCAGTGATGCAAGGTATGGCTGTAATTGGTAGTTCCTATGCTGTTACTTTATTTGACTCTGGGGCATCACATTCATTCATATCTGCTGCATTAATATCTGCCACGGGTACACTAGTACAAAATCTGTCCACATCACTCACCATTGTATCCCCCGTCGGAGACACATCATTAGGACTAATATGTACGGCATTGAACACGGAACTCACGGGATTCAGATTCGAGTTCAATTATTTAGTAATCGATACGGCAGAATATGATGTCATATTTGGCATGGACTGGTTGACTACATATCAGGCTCATATTGATTGCCACCTTCGTAGGGTGATATTTTGGTCACCCGAGGGAAAGCAGTACGTGGTACACGCTGACAGGCAGGGTATCCCTAGAAGGCTGCAGGAGGAATTGAACCATCTCGCCTTGAACAACCTCAGACTAGATAAGGCACCAATGGTTGAACTTCCGGCGGTAGTAGCAGATTTTGCCAAGGTATTCCCAATAGAACTCCCTGGTTTGCCACCCAAAAGGGAGATAGACTTTGAAATAAAATTATACCCCGGCGCCGCTTCAGTATCATTACCCCATTATAGGATGGCACCAGCTGAGATGACTGAGCTGAAGAAGCAAATTGATGAACTGCTCAAACTGGGCTTCATTCGGAACAGTACATCCGCATGGGGAGCCCTAGTGTTATTTGTGAAAAAGAAAGACGGTACCCTGCGAATGTGTGTGGATTATAGAAAATTGAACCAGCTGACTATCCGGAATAAGTATCCCCTACCCCAGATTGATGATCTATTTGATCAACTTAGGGGTTCCTCTCATTTCTCCAAGATTGACCTGATGTCCGGATACCATGAAATTCGGGTTAGAGAGGAGGACATAGAGAAGACTGCCTTCAGGACACGATATGGGTTATATGAGTATTTAGTCATGCCGTTTGGGCTTACTAATGCACCGGCAGTGTTCATGGATCTGATGAATAGGATATTCCGTCCATACTTAGATCAGTTTGTGATCGTATTCATCGATGATATTCTGATCTACTCCAAAAGTCAGAACGAACATGCCGAGCACCTACGGATAGTCCTAGACACCTTGCAGAAGAACCAATTGTATGCCAAAGCCAGCAAGTGTGAATTTTGGCTATCTGAAGTCAACTTCTTGGGGCACATCATATCAGAGGAAGGTATAGCCGTGGACCCGGCTAAGGTAGCAGCAGTCAAGGAATGGAAAGCGCCGACAAATGTGACCGAGATCCGCAGTTTTCTGGGATTGGCCGGTTGCTATCGGAAATTCATCATGGACTTCTCCAAGATTGCGGCTCCACTTACCCGACTCACTCAGAAAGAAGTCAAGTTTGAGTGGTCCAATCTGTGCAATCAAAGATTTGAGGAGCTTAAGGAGAGGCTTACGACCGCTCCTATTATGATCTTACCGGAAAGAGGTAAAAATTATGAGGTGTACTGCGATGCCTCCGGTGAGGGACTGGGGTGTACACTCAGTCAAAGTAATCGTGCGGTGGCATACGGATCAAGACAATTGAAAATTCATGAACGCCATTATCCCACACATGATCTAGAACTAGCAGCGGTGGTCTTCGCTCTCAAAAGTTG
Source organism: Chimonanthus salicifolius (assembly GCA_013350335.1). Lineage (NCBI taxonomy): Eukaryota > Viridiplantae > Streptophyta > Magnoliopsida > Laurales > Calycanthaceae > Chimonanthus > Chimonanthus salicifolius. Next base: position 70,251,481 of record CM023532.1, on the reverse strand, counting down.
GAGACACTACCTCTATGGTGAAAAGTTTGAGGTGTTCTCGGATCACAAAAGTTTGAAGTACTTATTTGATCAGAAAGAACTCAATATGAGACAGCGTAGATGGATGGAATATCTGGCGGACTATGAGTTCGCACTTCGGTATCATCCGGGCAAGGCGAACAAAGTGGCGGATGCCCTCAGCCGCTTGTCACATGCGACAATAGCCAACATGATCAAGACGGAATGGGAGGTACTGAATACCATCAGAGAATTTAAACTTTACCTCAATAATCATGGGACCATATACAATCTGATCATACGATCCAACATGGTCTCTGAGATTGAACGGGAGCAACGGACAGATCCAGAGGTGGAGGAGATTTGGGCTAAGATGTCTACTGGTGAGGTTGTACCGGAGTGGGAGTTATGACCCGGACAAGGCCTTATGTTACGAGGTAGGACATACGTACCTAAGAATTGCAGAAGAGAGTTGCTGATTGAAGCACACCAAACCAAACTCTCTATCCACCCGGGCAGCACGAAGATGTACCATGACCTTAAGAGGCACTATTGGTGGCATGGACTTAAGAAAGATATAGCAGCCTTTGTCGCTTGTATCCTAACTTGTCAGCAGGTTAAGGCAGAACATCGGAAACCACCGGGCCTACTTGCACCCCTACCAGTACCAGAATGGAAATGGGAGCACATAACCATGGACTTTGTAACAGGATTGCCAAGGTCATCAAAGGGCAACGATGAGATATGGGTCATAGTGGACCGGTTAACCAAGTCCACACATTTCCTTCCCATCAAGATGACAGATTCATCAGAAACTTTGGGTCGACAGTACATCTGAGAGATCATCAGGCTACATGGTATTCCCGGGTCTATTGTGTCCGACAGGGATGGGCGGTTCACCTGCAGAGTATGGCAGGGCATGCAGTCGGCTATGGGGACCGACGTATTAACTAGCACAGCGTTTCACCCACAGACTGATGGGCAGTCAGAAAGAATAATAGAGACACTGGAGGATATGCTGAGAGCATGCATGCTAGATTTCAAGGGCGAATGGGAAGATCATTTGCCACTGGTGGAGTTCTCTTACAATAACAGTTACTAGGCAAGCCTCCAAATGGCTCCATTTGAGGCCTTGTATGGTAGACCTTGTAGATCACCGGTGTGTTGGACGGAGGCCGGTGAGCCTGCGTTGATTGGGCCGGATTTGGTTGCAGAGACTACAGCATAGATTAAGCTGATACGGCAACATCTACTCACTGCACAGAGCCGTCAGAAAAACTATGCCGACAAGAGGAGAAGGTTCCTCGAGTTTGAGGTGGGAGACTTGGTATTTCTGAAAGTCTCACCACGGAAGGGGCACATGAGATTCGGGAAGAAAGGGAAACTGTCGCCTAGATTTGTGGGGCCGTTCCCGATACTGAAGAAGGTGGGAGGGGTAGCTTATCAATTAGCGCTCCCTCCACAGTTGTCATCTCTACATGATATATTTCATGTGTCCATGCTGAGAAAGTACAATCCTGATCCTTCCCATGTAATAAATGTTCAAGACATCGATGTACAAAGCGATGTGACATATGTGGAGAAGCCGGTCAGAGTTATTGGAAACGAACAACGGGTGCTACGGAACCGCGCCATTCAGTTCGTCAAGGTGGTATGGGAACGACATGGCAGTGAAGAAACCACCTGGGAACTTGAGTCGAAGATGAAAACCGCTTATCCGGAGCTCTTCGCATGAGTTGTTTTGGACCCCTACTTCGCTCGAATTTTCGGGACGAAAATTTCAAAAGAGGATTCTATTGTAATAGCCCGAATTTTCGAATCAATATATATTTGGCATTTATTGATTTTAGTTTGAATTTTGACATGATGGAATAGCAAATGGATCAAAAGTTGGGACAAGGGTCCAAGAATGGTCCAATGGGCCATGGATTGGATGAAATCCATTTAATGGGTCAATGAGGACTAATCGGGTCAAGGATGGTCAAATTGGGCCCAATACTCATTTGGGACCCAATGGACCCAATTGAGGTAAGCCTAAGGTAAGGAGGGAATTTAATTGGGCCATGGGCCCAATGTCTACCCAATAAACCATGAATTGGAATTAATACAATTAATGGGTCAATGGTAAGTAATTGGGTCAAGATAGTCAATTTGGGTCAAAGGACCATATGGGACTCAATGGGCCAAAGTAGGTAAGCCCTAAAATAAATGGGAAAGACAAAATATAATTGGGCCATGGACCCAATGGTGATCCAATTAAGATAAATTAAATAGATTCGATAATTATAAAACTATCTAAGTTAAGATGTATCAAGATTAAGTAATATGGCCAAATGGGGCCCACCTCCACCTCACCCATTGAGGTGGCATGTGGACCAAGGAAAAAGTGGGGCCATCCATCATGGTTGACTTGGTCAACCATGGATAAATTTAAGAAGACTAAGGTGGATTAAGGTAAATTAAATTGATTAAAATTATTGTAAAATTATCTAAGTTAAAATCAATGGAATTAAAATAACATGGCCAAGTGGGGCCCACCTCCACCTCATCAAGTGAGGTGGTTGGTGGGGTAGGTATAGGTGGGGCCGTCCACCATGGTTGACTTGGTCAACCATGGGTGGATTTATTAGATAGATAATTTAATGGAATTAAATTGGATGGAAATTAATTAACCTAAGTGAGGGCTTAACTTAATTAATTAGGTTGATTAATTAGGGTCAACATAAACAAGTCAAAGAAGACATGGGAGCCATGCTTGGTGGTTGGGTCTCAACCACCACCACCAAAGTCAAGCTAGCCCATGCTTGGTGGGTGGGGAAATTAATGTTGAGTAAAGGCCACTCCAACCATCTCCATCTCATTTCAAACTACCCATTTCACTCTAGCCCTCCACACACACAAGAAAAATCGTCCCCCACCTTGCAAAGGAAAAGAGAAGAAAAACTTACAAAGAAAGAAGAAGAAAAGAGAAGGAAAGGATAAGTCTTGGGCCACCCCAAGATCAAGATCTTTGAAGATTTCTCCCTCATCTCCATACTCTTTCCCTCTCAACCTAACACTGTCTTAGCCGATCCAAGCATGTCCCACCATTGATCAAGCTCATCTAGCCGATCAAACAAGGAGAGGAAGAAGAAAGGAGGCCAAGGAAGTCGACGGGAGCGACAAAGACCGGAGGAGTCGTCAGATTGTAAGTATGTTCTAAACAAGAAATTTAATTTTTAGGGTTTTAAGTTTTGGAATCCATTTCCTTGGATTGGATGGTGGCCAAACCATCATAGGCTTTGAATTTAAAAATCCATCCAATGGTAAGATAAGAAATGGATAAAAAAATAAATGGAGGAATGGATTAAGAAAGTGATGAAGTGGAAGAATGGAATTTTTTTTTAAGTCTTTATTAAGCATAGGAAAATGGGATTTTTATGGTTTAATGGGCCATAGGGTTCGGCCATGTAGCATGGCCGAACCCCATGGTAAATGTGGATGATTTTTTTAAGGTTTGAAGGTTTAAAATGGTGGAGAATGATTTATGATAATTAGTTTTCAAGTGATTTAAATAGTTGATTTTAAATAGGATTTAAAGGCATAAAATGGAATGGATGGATGACCATAGGGTTCGGCCATGTAGCATGGCCGAACCCCATGGTGAATAATGGGAAATTGTTAAGATTATAAGGTTTAAAAATAATGGAGAAAAATGGTAGATTTAAATGGAATTATTGAGTATAGAATGTGATGTTTAAATGGGGTGAAAATGGTGATGTAAATGGATGATTTAATTCAAATGGAGTTATGATGTTTTAAAAGAAATCATGGACTATAGGGTTCGGCCATACAAGGTGGCCGAACCCCATGGTTAGTGATTGTGAATTTTAGGGTTTTTATAAGAATGGAAGTATAGAGAATGGTTAATGAAAATTAGGTTTCAAATGGTTAAAAATGGGTGATTTTAAAGGATTGTTAAGATGAGAAAATCATGGGAAATGCGCATGATTATTATGACTTCTAAAATAGCATGGAGGAGATAAACTATGAACCATGGGTTCGGCCATGTACCATGGCCGAACCCTATGGTGATGATTAATTATTTTAATGAGAGTGAAGAGATAGAAGATGATGGAGAAAATGATAGTTTTAAATGGATTACAAAGTGTATGATATAAGTTTTTAAAGGGCCAAAATGAATGAAGGTTAGTGATTTTAAAATGGATTATTTTTGGGACAAAACATGAGTCTTTGAAAATGGCATCCATAAAGGTGAACCCTAGGGTGGTGATTAGTGGTTTTAATAAATGGAAAATGATGTAGAAGAATGCTAGATTTTAATGGATTTATGAAAATGATATGTGAGGTTTAAATGGGATGAGAATGGGGACTTAAATGAATAAATTAAATTCATTGGTGAAAGGATTAAATGAGACAAAATAAGGGAGATAGGGTACCATGGGTTCGGCCATGGTGTATGGCCGAACCCATGATCTCTTTGTGGGCCACCTTTAGGGCCAAATGTGAAAGGACATATGGGATTAAATGTTTTTCAAAAATTAAATAATAGGTGGCTGATTTTATGATACTAGGTCATGATTAAATGGATCTAAGTATGAATAAATTGTTGGACTTAGAACGTACATAAATGGATGGATGATTGAACCATGGGAGAGGAATGACAAAACGGTAAATAAGTGCCACACTGAAAAACCATGGACCATGGCCGAACCCTATGAGGATTGAACATGGAATTGGGTATATTGAAAGGATATTATGAATGATTAATTGGAACGGATAGTTGCTGCGTTTAGGTTCGCAAATTAGAGTATTTAAATGGCCATTAATGGGTCTAAGTAGATGGATCAATTATGAACTTAATCATGGATAACGTATGAACTAATTCGGTAAATGTAATAAGGTATCGGACGTCGCAAACGGTACGCGATCGGCGACCAAATTATCGAGCGGAAAACGTAACGGAACGCTACACGGTATTCGGTAGGATTCCTACCTTTTTGTAAGCGATGGATATGTGATGGTATTTTAGATTATTTTGATTTGTCTTATGATGGATTTATGATTATGATTTATCTTATGATGAGTTTTAAGTTATGAATCATATGGATTATATTTTAACATTATGCATTATATGGCTATGTATGGTATATCAAAATTATGGTTTATCTATATACTACATAGCATAATGCACTACGTCTCATGCATGGCATGGGCGGAAAAAAATAAACAAACTGGAGTCCATGCTCCGTCGGGGCGACCGAGAAGCAAACATGGGGATAGCTGAGGGGCCATAACCGGAGTCCATGCTCAGTCGGGGCGACCGAGAATCAGACATGGGGATAGCCTGAGGGCTATAACCGGAGTCCATGCTCCGTCGGGGCGACCGAGAATCAGACATGGGGATAGCCTGAGGGTTATAACCGGAGTCTATGCTCCGTCGGGGCGACCGAGAAGCAAACATGGGGACAATACATTGTATGATCATACGGATGATGGGTGGGACACATGACATAGGCACCCATGGCATAACATTCATCACATGCTTATTTTGTTATATGTTATTTTATCGGTATGTGTATTATCACTAATCCATGTGCTAGCCCTACTCGGAATCCTATTCGGCGCGTTGACTAACGCCCTATTTCTACCCTAGCTGATGACGCAGGGATGGCGGAAGCGGTGGACATGACAGGAGCCAAGCTTAGGAGCTTGGGAAAGCGGCTACTTAGTCTTGTTTAAGTTTTATTTTGGAAATGTAATTAAGTAGCTTAGCTTGTCGGATTGTAATAATTACTGTTTCTTGCTATGGTTTGGACTATACTATGGACGATATCATTTTGAGATACAATTATGAACATAGGGGTATTTTAGTAATTTAATGATGTATCTTCCCTTCTATCTAAAAATCGGTAGGATAGACTCTATTATCATGTTCCGCAATGATTATAATCCGCGAACTTACTTCCTACGCGTGAACCATTCTCGTGGACTTAGTTCCACGCACGCGTGGGGTTGGCCAGTTAAGGGTCGGGCTTTAGAAGCTCGGACTTAACTAACGTCGTGGCGTCCGCGCCCTCTCTCACTCTTCTATTTCAAAAAAAAATAAAAATAGACTCTGATTTTCGGAAAGCAGGTGAGAAAGGGGCGGGCGTTACAGTTCATCCATTGAAAAAATCGAAGCTAAATCCTTTAGAGAAGAAGAGGATGAAGTAAAGGAACTTGATGAAAGTAGTGACCTCCAAGTATCCTTTGTGGTTATGTACCAAAATGTTTGCCTCTTGTGTTGGGTCAACATCATGGTACAAAATCTGGAGTTTTAATTCACAAAATCAAATGGGAAGACACTCAAAATTAAAACCATATTTGATAAAAGGCCATCACTGGATTGTGGACTTAGATTCCAAGTGTCACAATGTTATGTTCAAATGTGTGACGGGATACCACTGTGAGTATCACATTTGAAACATGCTTTTGGAATCACATTTGTATCTTACCTTCAATCCTTTGATTGTTGGGTTGATCTAGTGTAAGATATTTGTATTTACCTGTAGGTTTGCATTCTAGTATTGGATTATACTTGTCTCATTTCATTTCATATGCCATGTGATTTGTGCATCTTTAGAAAATGAATGTAGTGTGTGCATTACCTCATGTATAAGGTGTGTATGATACACATACACAGTGTCGGTTCATTCCAAGTTATCCCTTGTGGAATGAAACATGCTCTATGTCTTTAAATGGATTTTTGGTTTGGTATGAATTACCAAAAATGTTGATCAAAATGGTCAAATATGCTTATCTGAAATCATTTATGAACCAGTTCTTTCCAAGATGCTTGAAAGAATGGTAAAAGTGTTCTTCATGTTTTGAGTAATAACATGATAACATGCATAAGAGCTGTGTGGGTAGCGTCATACTTCATTTCCATATGCATGATTAATGTATTCAAATTATGAAATGAGTGTATGATTTGTGTGCTTATTGTCTAATTCCAAGATCCGTTATTTTACACACTATGTGGAATGAATTACGTTCATATCCACCTTGTATTTGTTAAAACCTAGAGTTGCCACATCTCATGACATCACACACTTGGGCATTCAAATGTGCCCAAGGTACTTGGAATGGTTTGGATTCAGGAGAGATCCGTAATCCATGTTTTGTGCCTACTTTTAGAAGCATGAGTTGAATCCTCTAATGGCACAAAACCGGTGTTAATGTATGTATCTACACTGGCATTGAAAGATGTATAAGCAAAGCATGATGAACTATGTGTAACGCTCCGCCCTTTTTCACTCTAAGTAAAATAGAGTATATTTTTTTTATAAAGAGTGAGAGAGAGCAGGAACGTCACTGTAACGCCGCGCCCTTTTCACTAGCCGAAAATCAGAGTCTATTTTCTTTTTTTGCAATAAAAGAGTAAGAGAGCGGAACGTCACGACCCGAGTTAAGTCCGAGCTTCCAAAGCCAAGCCTTTAACTGGCCAACCATACGTGTGTATGGACTAAGTCCACTAAAACGGTTCACACGCATGCAGTTAAACTTGTGGAATAAACGTAATTCGGAATTATAATAGAGTTACTATCCTATCCAATTTTAAATGGCAAGGAAGTCCATCACATTAAATAACTTAAGTATCAATGTCCAAAATAAAACAAACCATAGCAAATAATCTAAGTTATTACAGTCCCAAAACGCTAATTACTCAAATTACATGTCCAAAATGAAAACTTAAATAAAATAATTCTAAATCTTCCAAGCTCCTAAGCTTGGCTCCGTTCACGTCCTTCACTCCGTCCATTCCCTGTGTCATCATCTAAGGTAGAAGTAGGGCATTAGACAATGCGCCTAGTAGGTACTCTGAGTAGTGTCAAACACATGGATTAGTATACAAAATCACATACATATATATAATGTCAAAACCATGCAAGTCAATGCCATGCCATGATGTCATATGCAATGAATCCCATCCATCATTCATATCACAATCACATAGTATTCCTCCTGATGTACAAGCCACATCAAGGTATTGTCATGACTCCCCATGTATGCCTTATCGGTCCCACCGAACGGAGCGTGGACTCCTCTTTTTATTACAAACATCACAACCGGAATCAGTGTGGATCCCTCCCCACGTGTGTTTATCGGATATCTGAATGGAGTGTGGAATCCCTTCATTTGATCCCTCCCATGCCATGCATGAGATATGAGTGCAAACATGCTATCCATATTACACATATAGCATGAAAATCCCATCATTAAAACATATCATTTGATACCAAAATAATTCATTGCACATAGAAGTAAAGTCATCACATATACATATTCTATAGTTTTCAATAAGGTAGGAATCCTACAAACGTCCAAATATCGTGTCCTTGCGTTTTCGTCCAAACCGATCATCGATCGCGTCAAGCCGATCGTACACCTGTTTGTGAAATCCCGTTACCTTATTACACATAAATAAATTAAATCGATCTCCCATTTGATTTCCATCATTCCATGTTCATTTCCATCTATGATAATAGTCCTTAGCCCGGTTAAGACCCCCAAGGGGTTTCGGCCATACCTTAGGGCTGAACAATGTTTAAGTCCATAAAAACTCACTAGTGGGGTTCAGCCATACAACATGGCCGAACCACACTCTCTTGGTTTCGGACCCCCTTATCAACCCTTGTTCTATTTTAACCAATGTGGGTCTAACATCATTCATTCTTTGATTTATTAATCTAATCTCATAAGTTAATCATTTACTTTGATAAACAACCTTGGTCCATAAAAATATCATCCATGGAGTTCGGCCATACAACATGGCAAAACCCATGGTTCTTCCATTCCCTCTTCTTTTAGTCCTTGTTTGTTTGAACCAATCTAAGTCAATGTAATACCTAGATTTTTCAATATATCAATATTTACGAAAATGCCCTTGGATTTATAAATTGAAGGGTTATGATTATAGATGAGAAAAATGGTGGGACCCATTGCTCAATGTACTTGTATAAGGTTTAAATTAAGTTAAATGGGCAAGGTACATTTATTTGGGTCAAAAAGGTTAAATGGGTCAAAGGACCCAAATGGGACCCAATGGGTCGTAGATGACATGATTCATCATTGAGTAAGCTCAACGCTAATTTGGGTTAAGTTTAATTTAATGTTTGAGTGGGATTGAGATAAATTAAATGATGGAGTTTGGATGGAGTTGAATTTATTGGTTGAGTTAGATTAAATGATTGAGTGGGATTAAATCTAGAGTTGCATGAAAAAGCTGAGTTGAGTAAGGTGGGGAGTTAAATTAAGTGTGGAGATAAAAGGTTTTTGGTTGTTTCAAATTCAAACATATCACAACGTTGGTTGCATGGGGGTTTACCTCATGCTTGAAAACTCCAAAGATGGAGATAAATGGGGTTGCCGTTTCATGGAGTTACATATTTGAGAGGTGGCAGTTACTTAAGCTCAACAATGGCCACACGTTGGAATACAAGGGATTATTATTTCATGCATGTAACTCCAAAGGTGGAGAATGAATGGGTGCTGTTTTATGGAGTTACAAAAGAGATTTTGACTTTTCAAATTCAAATATGTTAAGACTACACGTTGGAGGAGGGGGAAGAGTTTCATCTTAAGATGAAACCCCCATTTGAATTGTTAATGAGAGAGGATCTAAGGAGGGGGTTACACAAATACAGTCCAAAGGAGACGTTGGAAGCTTGGGGAGGTTTCATTTCATAGATGAAACCCCCAAGTAAGCATAAAGGGCATTGTTAATATGGGAGTTACATGAGAGATAAAATTGGACTAAATTTGAGTAGCCAAAGAAGTTTCATTTCTTACTCTCTCTATCTCTCTCTCCCTTGGTCGTCCTTCATCTTTCCAAAAGCAAGAACAGCAGCTGGTTACTGATTTGCAATCAGTCCTTGGTTGATTTCTTTCACCAAGACAAAAGCACACTTTGAGCAAAAGAGTTTGGCACCAAGGTTTAAGATCAAAGTTCCCTTTCTCTCTCTATCTATCTCTCAAATCCATATCACCTGGCTGAATTATCCCAAGGAGGTTGCGGCAAAGTTAATCTCACTTAGGAGAACAAGAAGGAAGAGGGAAGGCTAAGGATCTAAAAGGAGTCAAAGAACAGAAGGAGTCGCGGTGTTGGTAAGTGCACTATGAACCTTTGTAAATAAGTTGGTTAAGGGAATGTGATCCGGCCATTGTATGGCCTGATCCATCAATGGTCTAGATCAAGTAATATGCTGTTTTAAAATAACAAAATATGGACCATAGGGTTCGGCCCCTTTGGATGGCCGAACCCCATGAAAAGACTTGGTGAAGTTTAGGGTTTTTAAGGGATAAAATCCATATTATGTTTTGATGGTGTAAAGGATTTTTATATGGAAATAAGGTTACTGTTTTGGGCCAGTTATGGGATGGCTGAATCATGTAGTTTTCATGGTTAAAATGTAGAGCCTAATATGTATATACCTGATGGAATTATTGTGTTAAGAGAACCATAGGGTTCGGCCATGTGTATGGCAGAACCCCATGGACTGTTTTGATGGATAGTTGGATTAAGTTTATGACGGAATTATGTAGTAATTATATGCTTTGATTTAAGAATTATATATGTTTGTCTATGGACTTAGATTAGGTAAATAATCAGCCATCATGAATGATGGAAAGTGGGGACAAAAATCAGATTGGTGAGGTTCAGCCGTGTAGTATGGCCGAACCCCACTAATGGTGATTGATGGATTTAGTGGTTAAATTTTATGGATGTATGAAGGATTTAAAAGGACCAAAATAAGATGGTGAGATTCGGCCATGTAGTATGGCCGAACCCCACTAAGATGGTTTTATTTAAGTAATGGAAGTTAGAAAAGTTAAGCATTGGTTAGACCAATGGCAAAACTGTAAATACAAGATAAATTGTAAATGTGAATGGATTGATCAAAGGACTTGAAAAGTGGGGTCCAAAATCAAGTGGTAAGGTTCGGCCATGTTGTATGGCCGAACCCTACCAAAGTATGTTTAAGGTGCGAGGTGGGTTAATTATGTCTAAATGGTGTTTAACATAAATTAAACAAAAGGATAGTCTAAATGGCATAATGGTAATTATGGAAGAAATGATCAAAGATAAAATGATCATGTGATTGGATAAATGGGCCAAAACCAAAGTGGTAAGTTTCAGCCATAATGTATGGCCGAACCTTACCAAGGCTTATTTGGAGGTTTGGTTGAATTGTATGGTTGTATGAAAGAGAGACAAATTGAAAATAGGTGAGGTTCGGCCATGGGGTATGGCCGAACCCCACATAGTGGATTTTTGGGACATAGACCAAGTTGGAATGATATGGATGAATGTTTGATTTGCTGCTATGTAAATAAGGTATCGGACTTGCTTGAACGGTGTACAAGTTGTAAACGGGAGACGGTTCAAGAGAAGGGTCAAATTAAGTGATCATTGTGTAAGTTTCCTACCTTTTTGTAGCCACACTTTTATTTGTTGTTTTACGTTGATTTTGATAAATTATATGGATGTAAAGTTATATTTCTAAATGTCATGTTTGCATAGACATCTCATGCATGGCATGGGATGATGGTGTTGTAACCGGAGGCCACACTCGTCGGGACGTCCGAAAGACCACTGTGGGGTACCTTGATGATGAGAATCCCATCAAGAGGAATCCGGAGGCCACACTCTGTCAGGGCATCTGAAAGACCACTGTGGGGTACCTTGACGATGAGAATCCCGTCAAGAGGAAGCTATGTATGTTTGTGATGGGTGGGACTCATTATATGTGCATTTCATACATAGCATTGTTTTATGTGATTTTGATGAACATGTAATATTCTATTACTTGCATGTTTTGTTACTAACCTTGTGGTAGCCCTAATTGGAGATCTGCTGGGCTCGTTGATCTAACGCCCTATCTCTATCCTTAGTGGATGATGCAGGAAAGGAAAAGAACGAGGATCTTGAAGGAAACCAAGACTAGAAGCTTGGGCTTTGAGTGGACTTTTAATGGATTGACTTATGGACTTTTATATGGACAATGTAATTTGGTAATTAGTTGATGTCGGCATGTAATAATGTAGTTAACTAGTTACTATGGTTTGATTTATTGGGATGGTTTGGAATGAATGGTAGACTAAGGTTATTTAGTAATATTGGAGAATATGATCATGTACTTTGCTATCTTAAGTTATAAAATGGATTAGTCTTAGGATCTATTATAACCTCAGTTAGACTAAGACTAAGTATATCCCGCATGTTGTATTTGTACCATATGTGGATCGATTCTTATGGACTTAATCCATATGCACATGGGCTTGGCCAGTTAAGGGTCGGACTTTAGAAGTCCGAACTTAACTCACGTCGTGACAACCCACCCCGATCACTTGTTTATTATTATTATAAAAAAAAATAAACTCTGATTATTAGAGTGAAAAGGGCGGGTTGTTACAGTCAACATAGTTGATCATTCAATCTCTTAACATACATAGATCCACAAAATGATCCATCAAAATGATTCATGGGGTTCGGCCATGTTCTATGGCCGAACCCATGGTTCCTTATTTCCATCTTTTCATTTCTTACTTGATGGTCCAACATTAATTTTTTAAGACATATTTAGATCTATAACACTCCTCCATGGGGTTCGGCCATACAAAATGGCTGAACCCATGGTCCATCATTTTCTTTTTTCATTTTTTTTTCTTAATCATTTAAAACCTATTTAAATCCATAACTAATTATTCCATGGGGTTCGGCCATACAACATGGCCGAACCCATGTTTTCTCCTCTTCGTCCCATTTTCCATTTTCATATCATCTTGAGGATGGTTTTCTTAAGAATCACATTCCACAAGCCTTAGGCCATTTGATGGGGTTCGGCCATACATCATGGCCGAACCTCATCCAAACTCTTTCGAGCCTTCATATGATCCATATACAGAAAACTTAGGGTTCGGCCATGCAAGGGCCGGACCATGTTCTTCCACATTTGTTCCAACCATTTGATCTTTCCTTAACCATGCATGTTGTCATAAATCATGTATACATATAGTCCTTAACAATTTCATTTATATAACCTATCTTACCCATTAGGGTTTTGTCCATTTTTCCATCTCCAAAAACCATATTTCGGATTTTGAACCATACTTCACTTTTATGTCCATGTCATTGACATTCCTTGGATGGATTTTAAATCCATGGCCTATAACCATTTGGCCAAACTTTCCAATCCAAAATGGAACCCTATGGTTTCAGCCATTCCATAGTCGTGACCATGGTTCCCTTAGCCTCTTTCTAATTAATAAACCATGTTAAACCATACATACCGATTCCGCGACTCCTTCGTTTTCTTTCGTTCCGTCTTACTCTTCCGTTCTTCTCCTTCCTTAGTCCTTTTTTCTTCCTCCTCCGTTCTTCGGTTTATCCAAGTTAGTCCCGAAATGAGAGGAAGAGAGATTGGGAGCCTTCTTGAAGTTTTCGGCCAAAGGGCTCCTTGAGAGGGAGAGGGTTTGAGGTGAAACCCTAAGGGAGGGTTCGGCCAACGAGTGAAGGTTTGAGAGAGGGAGAGAGATGGGAAACTTTCTCTCTCTTTTCCAAAGAGTGGTTCGGCCAAATGAGGCTAGTTCTTGTGTAAGCCCTTTCTATCTTGCCCTAGGGTTTTGATGAGAGGGAGAGGAGTTGATGGAAAAACCCTAACTCTTTTCTTGTCTTAGAGAGGGTCGGCCAAGGAGGGCTTGAGAGAGGGAGAGAGTGAATGAGATGAAGAGTTAGCCCTAGGGTTTTGGTTGTTGCTAACCCTAATCTCCCCAACCACCCTCATCAAGATGGGCCTTTCCCATATGTCCCTTGGCTAACCAAGAGGGTACATGGCTTACACATGGCGCTCTCCCTCTACCTAACGATTTTCTTGTCTAGGGTTTCCATGAGATGGAAATCCTCCACCTCCCCTTTGACTCACCTAGCCTTTTCAACTTCCAAGTGACTCACCACCCATTCAACTCACCTCACTTAAATGAAACTCAATCTCCTAACTCAAGCACATGGATTTATTTCCACCTAGCTCAAGTGATTTTAATTAGATAATTTAACTCAACTCATTTCAATTGATCCACTTGGATTCACCCATGAACTCACCCATGTTGACCAAGTCAACCATGGTGGTTGGCCCTACATGTGGCCTTAGACCACACACCACCTCAGTTGATGAGGTGGAGTTGGGTCCCACTTGTAACGCCCCGCCCTTTTTCACCCGTTTTCCGAAAATCAGAGTCTATTTTTTTTTTTTAAATAGAAGAGTGAGAGAGGGCGCGGACGCCACGACGCGAGTTAAGTCTGAGCTTCTAAAGCCCGACCCTTAACTGGCCAACCCCACGCGTGCGCGGAACTAAGTCCACGAGAATGATTCACGGGTAGGAAGTAAGCGCGCGGATTATAATCATTGTGGAACATGATAATGGAGTCTATCCTGCCGATTTTTAGATAGAAGGGAAGATACAACATTGAATTTACCAAAATACCCCTATGTTCATGATTACATCACAAAATGTATCGTCCATAAGTAACATTCAAGCCATCGCAAGAAATGTAAATTTATACAACCCGACAAGCTAAGTTACTTTAAAATTACATCTCCAAAATGGAAACATAATATAAACTAGGACTGCGCTTTCCAAGCTCCTAAGCTTGGCCTCCGGTATTTCCACCGCTTCCTGCCTCTCCTGCGTCATCAGCTAGGGTAGAAGTAGGGCGTTAGTCAACGCGCCCAGTAGGACTCCGAGTAGGGTTAGCACATGGATTAGTGATACACACATACCGATAACATAAAATACAACAAAATAAGTATGTGATGAATGCTATGTCATGGGTGCTTATGTCATGTGTCCCACCCATTATCCGTATGATCATACAATATCCTGTTCCACATGTTTGCTTCTCGGTCGCCCCGACGGAGCATGGACTCCGGTTATAGCCCTCAGGCTATCCCCATGTCTGATTCTCGGTCGCCCCCACGGAGCATGGACTCCGGTTATAGCCCTCAGGCAATCCCCATGTCTGATTCTCGGTCCCCCTGAAGGAGCATGGACTCCGGTTTGTTTATTTTTTTCCTGCCCAGGCCATGCATGAGATGTAGGTGCATTATGCTATGTAGTATATAGATAGACCATATTCGATATACCATACATAGTCATATGATGCATAATATTAAAATATAATCCATGATACTATCATGTAATTCATAAGTTAAAACCCATCATAGTGCAAGTCCCATAAATCATAAATTATAATCATAAATCCATAATAAGCCAAGTCAAAATAATTTAAAACACCATCATATATCCATCGCTTACAAAAAGGTAGGAATCCTACCGAATACCGTGTCGCGTTCCGTTACGCTTCCCGTTCGATAATCCGGTCGCCGATCGCGTACCGTTTGCGACGCCCGATACCTTATTACATTTACTGAATTAGTCCATACATCATCCATGATTAAGTCCCTAACTTAGCCCATTATCCATTGGTTTTAGACTCATACATAATTCCAATTTTGGCCAACTTTAAAATTCCGATTTACGAGCCTAAAACGTAGCAACTATCCGCTTCATTTATTCATTCATAATATATCTATTTTCAAGTCCAACCCACATAGGGTTCGGCCATGTACCATGGTCGAACCCATGCTCCTTCAATGTGGCCACAAATTACGGTTTTGCCACTCCTCTTCCATGGTTAAGTTACCCCTTTTATCCATGCATATTTAAGTCCATATTTGACCCATAAACTTGGACCCATTTATAATTTCTTAATCATGACATAACATCATAAAATCAGCCATCTAGTTTAATTAAATTTGTAAATATTTAATCCCATAAATAATTCCATACCTAGCCCATAATATGGCTCCCAAAGGGGTCATGGGTTCGGCCATACACCATGGCCGAACCCATGATGTCCATTTCCTAATTTCTTGGTTCATTTTACCTTCACTAAATGAATTTAAGTCATTCATTTAAAACCCCATTTTTCATCTCATATAAAACATCACCTACCATGCTTACCAATCCATTTAATATTTTCATTTCTCTCCATTGTTTTCCATTCATAAAAGTCCCAAAATATTACCATAGGGTTCATGGTTCACTTTTATTGGTGCCATTTTCAAAGACTCATATTTTGTCCCAAAAATAATCCATTTCAAAAATCACAAATCTTCATTCATTTTGGCCCTTTAAAACAACCTCCTAGGCATTGATACATGCATTAACCTTAGCCTAAAATTGATCAAAATTTGGGTCATGGGTTCGGCCATACATCATGGCCGAACCCATGATGTTTCTTTCCCTATCCTTCTTGGTTTCAATTACCCATTTAAACATACCTCCAATAAAACTTAAATCATCCATTTCAATCACTATCTTTATTCCATTTAAACATCACATATCATACTTGTAACATCCATTTAAATTTCATCATTAACTTAACTTAATTTCCATTAACAAAATACCATCCATTACCAACTTTAAGATCTTCATAAAAATCATTAATTTTGTCCCAAAATAATCTATTTTCAAATCTCTAAATCATCGCCATTTTCATTCCATCTAAACCTCACATTCCATACTCAATAAGTCCATTTACATTTATCATTTTTTCTTCATTATCTTTAAACCTAATATCCTTAATAAATCACTCATTATTCACCATGGGGTTCGGCCATGCTACATGGCCGAACCCTATGGTCATCCATTCATTCCATTCTATGCCTTTCAAGGCCATGAAAGATCACCCATATTTTCATGAAATTTCCTTATTCAAAACCTCTTAAAATTTATCAACTTTTAGTCATTTTAACATCTTGAAATCCTCATAAAACCATTCATCATTCTCCATAATTTTAAACCTTTAAACCCTAATTAAAATCATCCACATTGGCCATGGGGTTCGGCCATGTAGG
This sequence comes from Chimonanthus salicifolius, assembly GCA_013350335.1. Classification (NCBI taxonomy): domain Eukaryota; kingdom Viridiplantae; phylum Streptophyta; class Magnoliopsida; order Laurales; family Calycanthaceae; genus Chimonanthus; species Chimonanthus salicifolius. The sequence goes on along the minus strand of CM023532.1, from coordinate 70,234,523 downwards.
TCCATTCAATCCATTAAAGCTTCCATCTTTTCCATACTTAATCCATTCATTTCATTTTTTCCTTAGACCATCTCTTCCATTTCTTTGCCTTCCATTTGATGGATTTTAGATCCATTCCATAGCCTAAAATAATTTGGCCACCATCATATGGCAAGGATGGATTTCAAAATTAAAAACCTTAAATAATAAACTTCTTGTTTAGAACATACTTACTATCCGACGACTCCTCCAGTCTTTGTTGCTCGCATCAACTTCCTTGGCCTCTTTTCTCCTTCCTCTTGATCTTTAATCGGCTAGATGTGCTTGATCAATGGTGGGACATGTTTGGATCGGCTAAGATAGGGTTAGGTTGAGAGAGGGGAAAAGGGGAAGATGATGAAGATAGTAGCTCTTGATCTTCCAATGGTGAGTCCAAGGTTTCACCTCTTTTCTTTTCCTTCTAAGTTTTTCTTCTAAGTTCTTTCTCCTCTCTTGCAAGGTGGGTGCCGTTTTTTTCTTGGTGTATGAGGAATGCTAGAGTGAAATGGGTTGGTTTGCAATGGAATGGAGGTGGTTGGAGTGGTCTTCACTCCAACATTAATTTCTTCACCAACCAAGCATGGGTTGGCTTGACTTTGGTGGTGGTGGTTGAGACCCAACCACCATTCAAGCCCATGGTTTTAATTTGTGTTTTCTTGAGGTGGTCTGTGTTTGTTGGAGTGGTTTTGACCATTTAACCATTTGACCATTTTAATCTTAGGTTTATTAACTTAGATCACCTTGATCCCTTGATTAATTTAATTAATCACTTTCTATTTAATTTAATCCCATTAATTTCCCTCCATGATCTACCCATGGTTGACCAAGTAAACCATGGTGGTCGGCCCCACTACTCTTGGGTTCACACGCCACCTCAATGGGTGAGGTGGAGGTGGGCCCCATTGGCTATGTTGCCTTGGTCCATTTATCACCTAACTTAGGTGATTTAAATTTTATTAATTGTATCCCTTTTATTGGATCATCATTGGGTCCATGGCCCAACTTGATTCTTGTCTTACCCATTTATTTTAGGGCTTAGTTATCTTGGCCCATTGGGTCCCACATGGCTCTTTGACCCAAATTGACCATCTTTGACCCGATTACTTACCATTGACCAATTACATGCATCAATTCCAATTCAAGGTTTATTGGGTAAACATTGGGTCCATGGCCCAATTAGATTCCCTCATTTTTCCACTTACCTTAGGGTTTGAACCGATTTTGATCCATTGGGCCCCACATGGCTATCGGGCCCACTTTGACCATCGTTGACCCGATTAGTCCCCATTGACCCATTTAATGGATTTCATCCAACCCATGGCCCAATTGGGACATCCTTGGGCCATTGTTCCAAAATTTGGTCCATTTAGCATTTTATTACATCAGACTTCAATTTAAAATGAATAAATGCCAATATATATATTTATCAAAAATTCGGGTTATTACAATAGAATCCTCTTTTGAAATTTTTATCCCGAAAATTCGAGTGAAGTAGGGGTCCAAAACAACTCATGCGAAGAGCTCCGGATAAGCGGTCTTCATCTCCGACTCAAGTTCCGAGGTGGTTTCTTCACTGCCATGTCGTTCCCATACCACCTTGACGAACTGAATGGCGCAGTTCCGCAACACCCTTTGTTCACTTCCAATAACTCTGACCGGCTTCTCCACATATGTCACATCGCTTTGTTCATTGATGTCTTGAATATTTATCACATGAGAAGGGTCAGGATTGTACTTTCTCAGCATGGACACATGAAACACATCATGTAGAGATGACAGTTGTGGAGGGAGCGCTAACTGATAAGCTACCCCTCCCACCTTCTTCAGTATTGGAAACGGCCCCACAAATCTAGGCGACAGCTTCCCTTTCTTTCCGAACCTCATGTGCCCTTTCCGTGGCGAGACTTTTAAGAACACTAAGTCTCCCACCTCAAACTCGAGGAACCTTCTCCTCTTGTCGGCATAGCTCTTCTGATGGCTCTGTGCAGTGAGTAGATGTTGCCGTATCAGCTTAATCTGCGCTGTAGTCTCTGCAACCAAATCTGGTCCGATCAACGCAGGCTCACCGGCCTCCGTCCAACACACTGGCGATCTACACGGTCTACCATACAAGGCCTCAAACGGAGCCATCTGGAGACTTGCCTGGTAACTGTTATTGTAAGAGAACTCCACCAGTGGCAGATGATCCTCCCATCCGCCCTTGAAGTCTAGCATGCATGCTCTCAGCATATCTTCCAGTGTCTGTATCGTCCTCTCTGACTGTCCATCAGTCTGTGGATGAAATGCTGTGCTAGTTAATACGTTGGTTCCCATAGCCGACTGCAAGCCTTGCCATACTCTGCCGGTGAATCGGCCATCCCTGTCGGACACAATAGACCGGGGAATACCATGTAACCTGATGATCTCCCGGATGTACCGTCGACCCAAAGTCTCTGATGAATCTGTCATCTTGATGGAAGGAAATGTGCAGACTTGGTCAATCGGTCCACTATGACCCATATTGCATCGTTGCCCTTGGATGACCTTGGCAACCCTGTTACAAAGTCCATGGATATGTGTTCCCATTTCCATTCTGGTACTGGTAAGGGTGCGAGTAAGCCTGGCGGTTTCCGATGTTCTGCCTTAACCTGTTGACATGTTAAGCAACGAGCGACAAACTCTGCCACGTCTTTCTTAAGTCCATGCCACCAATAGTGCCTCTTAAGATCATGGTACATCTTCGTGCTACCCGGGTGGATAGAGAGTTTGGTTTGGTGTGCTTCAATCAGCAACTCTTTTCTACAATTCTTAGGTACGTATGTCCTACCTCGGAACATAAGACCCTGTCCTGGTCGTAATTCCCACTCCGGTACAACCTCACCGGTAGACATTTTAGCCCAGATCTCCTCCACCTCTGGATCTGTCCGTTGCTCCCGTTCAATCTCAGAGACCATGTTGGATCGTATGATCAGATTATATATGGTCCCATGATTATTGAGGTAGAGTTTAAATTCTCTGATGGTATTCAGTACCTCCCATTCCGTCCTGATCATGCTGGCTATTGTCGCATGTGACAAGCGGCTGAGGGCATCCGCCACTTTGTTCGCCTTGCCCGGATGATACCGAAGTGCGAACTCATAGTCCGCCAGATATTCCATCCATCTACACTGTCTCATATTGAGTTCTTTCTGATCAAATAAGTATTTCAAACTTTTGTGATCCGAGAACACCTCAAACTTTTCACCATAGAGGTAGTGTCTCCAGCTTTTGAGAGCGAAGACTACCGCTGCTAGTTCTAGATCATGTGTGGGATAATGGCGTTCATGAATTTTCAGCTGTCTTGATCCATACGCCACCGCATGATTACTTTGACTGAGTGTACAACCCAGTCCCTCACCGGAGGCATCACAGTACACTTCATAATTTTTGCCTCTTTTTGGTAAGATTAGAATAGGAGCGGTCGTAAGCCTCTCCTTAAGTTCCTCAAATCTTTGATTGCACAGATTGGACCACTCAAATTTGACTCCTTTCTGAGTGAGTCGGGTAAGCGGAGCTGCAATCTTGGAGAAGTCCATGATGAATTTCCGATAGTAACCGGCCAATCCCAGAAAACTGCGGATTTCGGTCACATATGTCGGCGCTTTCCATTCCTTGACTGCTGCCACCTTAGCCGGGTCCACGGCTATACCTTCCTCTGATATGATGTGCCCCAAGAAGTTGACCTCAGATAACCAAAATTCACACTTGTTGGCTTTGGCATACAATTGGTTCTTCCGCAAGGTGTCTAGGACTATCCGCAGGTGCTCGGCATGTTCGTTCTGACTTTTGGAGTAGATCAGAATATCATCGATGAATACGATCACAAACTGATCTAAGTATGGACGGAATATTCTATTCATCAGATCCATGAACACCGCCGGTGCATTAGTAAGCCCAAACGGCATGACTACATACTCATATAATCCATACCGTGTCCTGAAAGCAGTCTTCTCTATGTCCTCCTCTCTAACCCGAATTTGATGGTATCCGAACATCAGGTCAATCTTGGAGAAATGAGAGGAACCCCTAAGTTGATCAAACAGATCATCAATCCGGGGTAGGGGATACTTGTTCCTGACAGTCAGCTGATTTAACTTCCTATAGTCCACACACATTCGTAGGGTACCGCCTTTCTTTTTCACAAATAATACTGGAGCTCCCCATACAGATGTACTGTTCCGAATGAAGCCTAGTATGAGCAGTTCGTCAATTTGCTTCTTCAGCTCGGTCATCTCAGCTGGTGCCATCCTATAATGGGGTAATGATACTAGAGTGGCGCTGGGGTATAATTTTATTTCAAAATCTATCTCCCTCTTGGGTGGCAAACCAGGGAGTTCTATTGGGAATACCTTGGCAAAATCTGCTACTACCGCCGGAAGTTCAACCATTGGTGCCTTATCTAGTCTAAGGCTGTTCAAGGCGAGATGGTTCAATTCCTCCTGCACCCTTCTAGGGATACCCTGCCTGTCAGCGTGTACCACGTATCGCTTTCCTTCGGGTGACCAAAATATCACCCTACGAAGATGGCAGTCAATATGGGCCTGATACGTAGTCAACCAGTCCATGCCAAAAATGACATCATATTCCGCCATATCGATTACTAAATAATCGAACTCGAATCTGAATCCCGCGAGTTCCGTGTTCAATGCCGTACATATTAGTCCTAATGATGTGTCTCCGACGGGGGATACAATGGTGAGTGATGTGGACAGGTTTTGTACTAGTGTACCCGTGGCAGATATAAATGCAGCAGATATGAATGAATGCGATGCTCCAGAGTCAAATAAAGTAACAGCATAGGAACTACCAATTACAGCCATACCTTGCATCACTGAACGGTCCACTGCTACTGGAGATGGTATGGTGAAGAGTCGTCCAGATCCCGTAGGTTTTGGTGCCCGCCCCGCCTGATTATATGTTCTGCCTCCCTACGACTGTGTCGGTCTAGTTGGAGGGCGGAAAGGGCCCCTGAAGTTGGAGGGTCGGTTAGTTTGTGGACACTCTCTCTTGTAGTGGCCCTGTTGGCCACACTGATAGCAAGTGTTCCCACCTCGGGGAACCTATGTGACTGATGTTGATGTAGAAGGCTAACTAGGGCGAAAGCCCCCGGTAGATCCAGTGGAGGGTGAGGGCCTGCTATGATTCGGGCGGAACTTCTTGTTGGGTTGGAATGTTCCCCGCCCACCCTGCCCTCGGCGGTTGTCGAACCGCACTATCTCATTTAGTTCTTTTTTCTGCAATGGTGGCCCTGCTAACCACCCCTGCCAGTGTGGGCTCTTTGAAAATGGTTACTCTATTCTTGATGCTTGGCCGAAGGCCCCGTTCAAACTTACGGGCCCTTCGGTGTTCAGTATCCACCATATAGAACCCATAGATAGATAGTTTAAGAAATTCTCTGTGGTACTCCGCCACTGTCATGTTGCCCTGTACCAGTGAGATGAAAGCTTCAGTCTGGCTCTCTCTTTCTTCTTCCAGAAAGAATTGTTCTAGGAAGGTGGCCGAGAACCACTCCCATGTCATGGGTATCCTTTCTCCTTCCGATATCAATGCTTGTTGCTTTTCTACCACTTCCCACCAACTACCGGCATCCTCGATCAGTTGGGATGTGGCTAATAAGATCTTATCAGCAGTACTGGAAATGTGGAGCAAATTCAAGATTTGGTTAATTCTCTTTAACTAGTGTTCCGCTCCCACAGCCCCTTCCTTTCCTTTGAAGTAGGGAGGGCGCTGTTGTTGGAAGTCCTTGACCATCTTTCGTTTATTAGAGTCGCTGGAGGTCGCATTGCCGCTTGAATGTTGTTGTAGAGCAGAAGCGATTGCCGCTTGAACTATGTCCTTCAACTCGGGAGGTACACCTTCTACATTGATACTATTTTGTCCCTCGGCTGTATGAGGTGGTGGTACCTCTTCTTCCTGTCGAGGGGGTGTTACCTCTCTCTCCACTCGGGGGTTGCGACGGGTTCTTCTCTTTGGCGGCATTTCCTAAGTCATTGCATAATATTCATTGCCTTAGTTCCTTCATAAAATTGTCATGTTCACAACTTAGAACAATTTTCCTAAGTATCGATTATTTCCTTCATTTTGGGGGAGAATTATTAATTAAGTATACTTCATTCTTGGGGGAAAATTCCTAAATATCGAATATCGTTTCTTTCATTTGGGGAAGGTTGCCAAATAAGCATACTTGGTTTGGGGAAAACTTCCCATCTAGCTATGTTTGTCCATTTTTGTGAAATTGGGGGAAATTTTCCTACGTTTGATAAATCGATCAATGTTATGTTTATTGTACTTCCCTTACTATCATTTTCTTACGTCAAATGTGGCGCTCAGATTGAATGTTTCAGTCTGAGTCAATCGCAGTATATTAATCCGACCCCCGTGTAGCGGACTCAGTCGGTCAGTTGGGATTCTTAGCTGTCATTGAGACATGCAACCGTCTTAATCCTACTTCGAGAGATTCATTCTTTTGATTTCGCTCTGATACCAACTGTAACGCCCCGCCCTTTTTCACCCGTTTTCCGAAAATCAGAGTCTATTTTTTTTTTTAAATAAAAGAGTGAGAGAGGGCGCGGACGCCACGACGCGAGTTAAGTCCGAGCTTCTAAAGCCCGACCCTTAACTGGCCAACCCCACGCGTGCGCGGAACTATGTCCACGAGAATGATTCACGCGTAGGAAGTAAGCTCGCGGATTATAATCATTGCGGAACATGATAATGGAGTCTATCCTACCGGTTTTTAGATAGAAGGGAAGATACAACATTGAATTTACCAAAATGCCCCTATGTTCATGATTACATCACAAAATGTATCGTCCATAAGTAACGTTCAAGCCATCGTAAGAAATGTAAATTTATACAACCCGACAAGCTAAGTTACTTTAAAATTACATCTCCAAAATGTAAACATAATATAAACTAGGACTGCGCTTTCCAAGCTCCTAAGCTTGGCCTCCGGTATCTCCACCGCTTCCTGCCTCTCCTGCGTCATCAGCTAGGGTAGAAGTAGGGCGTTAATCAACGCGCCCAATAGGACTCCGAGTAGGGCTAGCACATGGATTAGTGATACACACATACCGATAATATAAAATACAACAAAATAAGTATGTGATGAATGCTATGTCATGGGTGCTTATGTCAAGTGTCCCACCCATTATCCGTATGATCATACAATATCCTGTTCCCCATGTTTACTTCTCGGTTGCCCCGACGGAGCATGGACTCCGGTTATAGCCCTCAGGCAATCCCCATGTCTGATTCTCGGTCGCCCCGACGGAGCATGGACTCCGGTTTGTTTATTTTTTTCCTGCCCATGCCATGCATGAGATGTAGGTGCATTATGCTATGTAGTATATAGATAGACCATATTCGATATACCATACATAGTCATATGATGCATAATATTAAAATATAATCCATGATACTATCATGTAATTCATAAGTTAAAACCCATCATAGTGCAAGTCCCATAAATCATAAATTATAATCATATATCCATAATAAGCCAAGTCAAAATAATTTAAAACACCATCATATATCCATCGCTTACAAAAAGGTAGGAATCCTACCGAATACCGTGTCGCGTTCCGTTACGCTTCCCGTTCGATAATCCAGTCGCCGATCGCGTACCGTTTGCGACGCCCGATACCTTATTACATTTACCGAATTAGTCCATACATCATCCATGATTAAGTCCCTAACTTAGCCCATTATCCATTGGTTTTAGACTCATACATAATTCCAATTTTGGCCAACTTTAAAATTCCGATTTACGAGCCTAAAACGTAGCAACTATCCGCTTCATTTATTCATTCATAATATATCTATTTTCATGTCCAACCCACATAGGGTTCGGCCATGTACCATGGTCGAACCCATGCTCCTTCAATGTGGCCACAAATTACGGTTTTGCCACTCCTCTTCCATGGTTAAGTTACCCCTTTTATCCATGCATATTTAAGTCCATATTTGACCCATAAACTTGGACCCATTTATAATTTCTTAATCATGACATAACATCATAAAATCAGCCATCTAGTTTAATTAAATTTGTAAATATTTAATCCCATAAATAATTCCATACCTAGCCCATAATATGGCTCCCAAAGGGGTCATGGGTTCGGCCATACACCATGGCCGAACCCATGATGTCCATTTCCTAATTTCTTGGTTCATTTTACCTTCACCAAATGAATTTAAGTCATTCATTTAAAACCCCATTTTTCATCTCATATAAAACATCACCTACCATGCTTACCAATCCATTTAATATTTTCATTTCTCTCCATTGTTTTCCATTCATAAAAGTCCCAAAATATTACCATAGGGTTCATGGTTCACTTTTATTGGTGCCATTTTCAAAGACTCATATTTTGTCCCAAAAATAATCCATTTCAAAAATCACAAATCTTCATTCATTTTGGCCCTTTAAAACAACCTCCTAGGCATTGATACATGCATTAACCTTAGCCTAAAATTGATCAAAATTTGGGTCATGGGTTCGGCCATACATCATGGCCGAACCCATGATGTTTCTTTCCCTATCCTTCTTGGTTTCAATTACCCATTTAAACATACCTCCAATAAAACTTAAATCATCCATTTCAATCACTATCTTTATTCCATTTAAACATCACATATCATACTTGTAACATCCATTTAAATTTCATCATTAACTTAACTTAATTTCCATTAACAAAATACCATCCATTACCAACTTTAAGATCTTCATAAAAATCATTAATTTTGTCCCAAAATAATCTATTTTCATATCACTAAATCATCGCCATTTTCATTCCATCTAAACCTCACATTCCATACTCAATAAGTCCATTTACATTTATCATTTTTTCTTCATTATCTTTAAACCTAATATCCTTAATAAATCACTCATTATTCACCATGGGGTTCGGCCATGCTACATGGCCGAACCCTATGGTCATCCATTCATTCCATTCTATGCCTTTCAAGGCCACGAAAGATCACCCATATTTTCATGAAATTTCCTTATTCAAAACCTCTTAAAATTTATCAACTTTTAGTCATTTTAACATCTTGAAATCCTCATGAAACCATTGATCATTCTCCATACTTTTAAACCTTCAAAACCTAATTAAAATCATCCACATTGGCCATGGGGTTCGGCCATGTAGGTCCATTCAATCCATTAAAGCTTCCATCTTTTCCATACTTAATCCATTCATTTCATTTTTTCCTTAGACCATCTCTTCCATTTCTTTGCCTTCCATTTGATGGATTTTAGATCCATTCCATAGCCTAAAATAATTTGGCCACCATCATATGGCAAGGATGGATTTCAAAATTAAAAACCTTAAATAATAAACTTCTTGTTTAGAACATACTTACTATCCGACGACTCCTCCGGTCTTTGTTGCTGCCGTCAACTTCCTTGGCCTCTTTTCTCCTTCCTCTTGATCTTTAATCGGCTAGATGTGCTTGATCAATGGTGGGACATGTTTGGATCGGCTAAGATAGGGTTAGGTTGAGAGAGGGGAAAAGGGGAAGATGATGAAGATAGTAGCTCTTGATCTTCCAATGGTGAGTCCAAGGTTTCACCTCTTTTCTTTTCCTTCTAAGTTTTTCTTCTAAGTTCTTTCTCCTCTCTTGCAAGGTGGGTGCCGTTTTTTTCTTGGTGTATGAGGAATGCTAGAGTGAAATGGGTTGGTTTGCAATGGAATGGAGGTGGTTGGAGTGGTCTTCACTACAACATTAATTTCTTCACCAACCAAGCATGGGTTGGCTTGACTTTGGTGGTGGTGGTTGAGACCCAACCACCATTCAAGCCCATGGTTTTAATTTGTGTTTTCTTGAGGTGGCTTGTGTTTGTTGGAGTGGTTTTGACCATTTAACCATTTGACCATTTTAATCTTAGGTTGATTAACTTAGATCACCTTGATCCCTTGATTAATTTAATTAATCACTTTCTATTTAATTTAATCCCATTAATTTCCCTCCATGATCTACCCATGGTTGACCAAGTAAACCATGGTGGTCGGCCCCACTACTCTTGGGTTCACATGCCACCTCAATGGGTGAGGTGGAGGTGGGCCCCATTGGCCATGTTGCGTTGGTCCATTTATCACCTAACTTAGGTGATTTAAATTTTATTAATTGTATCCCTTTTATTGGATCATCATTGGGTCCATGGCCCAATTTGATTCTTGTCTTACCCATTTATTTTAGGGCTTAGTTACCTTGGCCCATTGGGTCCCACATGGCTCTTTGACCCAAATTGACCATCTTTGACCTGATTACTTACCATTGACCAATTACATGTATCAATTCCAATTCAAGGTTTATTGGGTAAACATTGGGTCCATGGCCCAATTAGATTCCCTCATTTTTCCACTTACCTTAGGGTTTGAACCGATTTTGATCCATTGGGCCCCACATGGCTATCGGGCCCACTTTGACCATCGTTGGCCCGATTAGTCCCCATTGACCCATTTAATGGATTTCATCCAACCCATGGCCCAATTGGGCCATCCTTGGGCCATTGTCCCAAAATTTGGTCCATTTGGCATTTTATTACTTCAGACTTCAATTTAAAATGAATAAATGCCAATATATATATTTATCAAAAATTCGGGTTATTACACCACTTGGCTATGCCACTTTGATGTCAACTCCTACACTTGCCACCTCACTTGATGAGGTGGGTCCCATGCCTTTAGATCTTAATTGGGTACATGACCCGATTAAATCAATTCCTTACCCATTTACCCTAAACATCAATTCGTCTTGACCCATTGGGTCCCAATTGTGCATTTGCCCCAATTAACCACATTTACAATTAAATAGAATTAACCCTATCCATGATCCATTGGACCATACTTGGGCCATTGCCTCAATTCTTATCCATCTAATATCCACTCCATCTATAAATCTTAATTTTTAACAATTAAAATAGATAATAGCCAATATAATTATTGCATTGAAAATCCGGGCTATTACAGTCACGACGCAAGCTAAGTCCGAGTTTCCAAACCCGACCCTTAACTTGCCAACAATACGTGTGAATGGACCAAGTCCACTAAACAGTTCACACGTTTACTAATAACTGCGAAAAATATTATATGAATGGAAACTATCCATAATCATGATATTAAGAGCAAGGAAGCCAATCGCTATTAAATTATCTTAAGTTTAACATATCCAAAATCATCAATCAAGCATAGCAAAATAAACTAAGTTATTACAATCCCAAAAATGCTAATTATCTCAAATACATTGTCCAAAATCAATATTAAATAAAGTAAACATCATCTACCCAAGCTCCTAAGCTTGGATCTCTTCACATCCATTGTCCTTTCCATTTCCCGTTCCTTCATCTAAAGGGTAGAAGTAGGGCGTTAGTCAACACGCCTAGTAGGAATTCCAAGTAGGGTTATACACATAGGGTCAATATAAAAAATCAGAATAAGAACATTATAAAAAACTGTAAACATATCATAGTATCAAAATCAACGTATGATAATCATAACCACATCATGCTAATGTGTATGTCAATGCCATGGGTGTCATATGCCAATGATCCCCCACCCAATCTTCACATCAAACACCATACAAATCATAACAACATTTTCCTTGATATAATGGAACCATATCAAGGTGTTCCCTTGGCCATTTACGTTCGCAATGTTTTGTGACGGCACCACCAGGTCACTGTTATACCTCCCCACGTGTGTTAATCGGAATTAACGATGGAGCGTGGACTCCTCCCTCTGCGCAGGGTTTTTGGACTGGTTACCCCAAAGCCCTATGGCCCAAAATTACGCCGTGCCCCTATCTAGCAATCCTGGACAAGGCCAATATAACAATGGTTCACAAAGCTTCTTCCAAGCTAGTTTCAAGCCCCAAGTCATGTCCGGATAGCTCATAACTTGGCTTACTGCCCCCCATGCCATGCATGAGATTATGGATGTACAAATGTCATTTCATATCAAAATACATAATAACATTGAAAAACAGTTCATGACACATATTCCATTTGATTTACCAAAATAAACGTTGTACTGAAATAAAAACCAGTAACATAAATGATCCATATGCATCTCAACAAGGTAGGAATCCTATCCAAGTCCAATTTACTGTCCTTTTCTTACTTCGTACGAACAATTGCTAATTGTCGCGTGACAGTGAATCACACTTCTTTACCATATCAATTTAATCATATACATATATCAATTTAATTATCCATTTGATTTAAATCATCCCTTATATCCTTCTAGCTAGACTAAAGTTTCTGGAGACATCAATTGAAAATCAACTTTTCATTTCAGTCGACTGAATCACGTTCTGCTACAGTGTTTTGCCCTACCGCAGATTTTCAATCGACTGAAATAAACTTTCAGTCGGCTGAACTCCAACTCGAAATTGTTCTTACCCTGACTCGTAACCTTTTAGTCAACTGAATCACAAATTCAATCGGCTGACTCTAAGTCAAACCCTTCATATCCCTAGTCAATCCTCTTGCAGTCGACTGACCAGAGATTCAGTCGGTTGAATTTGGACCAGATAGACTGTGTGATCGGCCAGTGTGCATTCAGTCGACTGTATCAGGATTCAGTCGGCTGAATCACCAACAACCTGGTTACGTGTTTGTTAAGTAATCATTCAGTCGGCTGAAACACGTCTAATCCTTTTACTTATTTGTTGCCTCTCCTTTCAGTCGACTGAATCACTAGATTCAGTCGGCTGAAGCTCCGAGAAACAGTTTTCTGTTTCAGCCACCATTAGTTCAGTCGACTGAATCCCATATTCAGTCGGCTGAAACTCCCAGAAACTATATTCTGATTCGTCCAACACCAGTTCAGTCGACTGAATCCCTGATTCAGTCCACTGACTTATTTGTCAGTCTCTTTTGTTTGACTATTTGACTCATCCTTTTTCATGAAATCCACTTCTTATCATTTATATACATGGTTATCGTAATCATAAAACACTCAGTTGAATTTACTGTTCTCACTATCCAAAGTTAGGATCTATTCATAATCATTTCAATCATTTAAACCATTTCAAACATGATTATAAAATAAATCCCTTGGTTGTTGTATTCCCATACATATCCATTTCCATGGCTTACAACAGTTTAGCCAGTGCTTCCAACCAAATCTGGAACCCATAGGTTCGGCCATACCAAGACCAAAACTACGGTTTCCTTTAATCTTAAACTAATTCTAAGAAACATAGAACCTTAGCTTCTTTCCCATCTCCTTTGTTTCTTTTTACTCTGAATTCCTCCTTAGTTCTTTTCCTTCCTTGGTGCTTCACTGATCTTCTAGGTGTAGACGAATTGGGAGAGAGATGAGAAGAGAAGATGAAAGAATCCTCTTGTGTGCAATATGAAATTCGGCCAAGGGGTGTGAAGTACCCCTTGGTTGTACCCCTTTGTAACAGCCTATGTCTTTCCATCTTCCCTCATTACTTCTTGGTTTGTTCAAGGTGTCCCTTGGCTTAACCAAGGAGACACCTCACTCCATCAAGTTCCTTGGGGTCTCTTCCATTGAGATGGAAACCCTCCATCTTCCACTTGACTTATTAAGAAGTCCCCTCAACTTCCATTCAACTCATCTCAACTCACTTAAATTATTTGATTCATTTCCCAACTCACTTCTAGTATTTTAATCTTAACCCAATTGAATATTTAACTTATTTTAAATCTTGAACTCCATTGAGTTCACTCATGGTTGACCAAGTCAACCATGACCCAGCCGATCATGCATGTGGTGACATGTGGCACGTGGGTCCCATTCTTGCCATATCACTTGATGATGTGGATTTGGGTCTTAATTGGGTAACTGACCCAATTAAATTAACCTTACCCATTTACATATAACTAGCTCATCTATGACCCATTGGGTCCCAATTGGATAATTGACCCATTTAATTTCATTTACCCAAATACTTTCAAATCAAACCCTATCCATGATCGATTGGATCTTAATTGGGTTATTGACCCAACTCCTTTACCCATCTAAGGTCCATTTCATCCATGAATCTTAAATTCAATCCATTTAACAATTTAAATAGACAAAATCCAATATCTATTTATGCATTGAAAATTCCGAGTGTTACACTATGAACATCGAAAGCGCGCACACACACACATACCCAGTCATCCTTCAATTTCAAAAACCCAAGTAGAAGGATAGATTAGTTGGAGGAACAGACATGTCGGTACTGTTGGAGATCAAAATATTGTCTGAAAAAGGGGGAAAAATCGAAAGGAGGGACATGTTGATACTTATCGACATGTCGACAAAGCCCGGTCGTTGGTCACGACCCGTCGGTGAGTCAGAGAGATTAAGTTAAAAGGTCCCTTTCTGTGAAAATGACAAATCATTTCAAAATCGTCATTCCTTCTCCCGCTGAGCTCGAGCGATTCCTCATTTTCCTCCCGTGCCCTAGACCAGTCAATAGGGTAGCTCTGAGCGATTACTCGCTGAAAAATCATAGGATTTCTAGTTTTCCCGCCTCTAGTAGCTTGAAAATCATGGATTTTGTGATTCCCATTGGTTGGGTAAGTTCTGTGCATTCTTCTCTCCTCTAGTAGTTTTGTTGTTCCTGAATTAAATAAAAAACATAGTGGAAAATGACAAGGAACAAGTCTCTAGTCATCATTGTGTCCTCTGATTCTGAGAATGATCATGCCACCTTGCCTAAGAAACCCTAAATCTCAGTGGTATCAAGGAAAATCTTCGTCTCTCCTGAATATTATAAATCGTCAAGTCAAGACCCTCACGTGGAGATCCCACAAGAAAGATTGGTGTTTTTGCAACCTTCATGAATGAATTAATGGAAAGCCTCATCACTTCATGGAAAAACTCAAAGAAACTCCCCGATGAAAATCCCCTTCCCCTCCAGCATCACCTTATCAGGATGACTTTGCTTAGGATAGTTTTTCATGCTTTAAGTTTTATATTTTTGAAAAACTATATTGTTGACATTTTCTCTAAGCATCCATGATGCCCCCTTTCCAAAACCATATGTACTGAGTGGATATTTTGTTTATCAATGAAATGATATGATTTGATTTAGTGTGTGCTATTTTGATGGAATGCCTTCTATCACTTTTCTATTGTTAACATGGATTTTGTTGAATAGACTAACATGCAGGTTGTGATGAGTTGGATTTGTATTGGCATGTTAGAGAGATATGGATAGGGCTAAGATATTGCACAGACCCTTGGAGTTTGGGGGAGCACAAAATATGTGCCGATTAACACCTGTCACTGGTCATGACAGTAGAAAGAGGAAGGTTGATGCAAGCTTGAAAGGAAGTTTGGAGAAAAATAAATTTTGAGGCTGCTAAGTTTATGGGGAGATAATCTGGAGAAGCTAGAAAATAAAGCTTACACCATGGGGGAGATGAATCGAGGAAGCTAGGTGAGGTAGCTTGAGAACACCTCTAAGGCAACACAACTCTTAAAGGGAAAGAAGAAGAAAAACAGTAATGCAATGTCAATTTGCATTATACTGTGTGGGGAAGATCAATGCTAAAATACATGAGAAGCATGCATTGATAAATGGAGAGATTTAATGAGTTTGGAAGTGAACTCATGAAAGCATTAAATGCAAGAAGCTTTGGGGAGTGCTTGAAATTCAATTCCTTCAAAGTGAAGGGGAACTCAATGTCTGCATACTAATCTTTGTCAATTGAATGACAAATTGGGGGAGAAAATAGTAGAAGCTATCAAAACCAATTATGGAGACTAATTGGTGAAGCGGAAGTGCTTGGACCTCTAGGAAGAGAGAGCCATGAAGGGGAGGAATATGAAGAAGCCAATAGACACAATGCCTTTGCTTGGAGTTTGGGAGATCAAACTCAAAGAAGATTGGGGTAGAAAATTCTCTTAACACTGATAGCTTGGATAAGCTATGGGTAGTATTAGTTGCTAGGAAATAATGGTGTTAGAAAGAAGTATGAATACCAATCTTGTTTAGTCCATGGTTGCATATTTATATTTTGGACTAACCTCTCTAATGATTTTCTAGTGTTACTTGCTTATGTGCTTGAACAGGAAAACATAAAATGAAGCAAGCTGAGCAAGAATATGTGAAGATCATAATCTTATTTTCCATTTGAATATGTACATATAATCAATGTAATATTTTTGTATTCAAATGTGATGTAATAAGGGTAGATTTGTAATTGGGTTAGCTTTTAGGTTTTGTCATGAAATTGACAAAGGGGGAGATTGTTAGTGCCCCGGCTTTTCCGAGTCCCTAAGTTTGTCAATTCCATGACTCGGGAAGAAGTACTTGCTCGAAGCTTGAAGACTCAATGTGATCGAGAAAGAACGATCATGCTTCACCAGATTAAAGCTCATCGTTATGGCAATCACAAAACAGGTATTTGGCCATATATGACTTTAGCTGGTATCCAAACCTTAGGGGGACTATTCCTAGGCTCAATTGAATAAATGGTAAAAATCATAAAAATCCTAAAGAGGACGCTTGACAGTGAATTGGAACCCAACTTGGAAATATGTATTTGGTTTCACTGTCAGCATAACCAGTCGTTCTCACTGACCCCTCGGTGGAGATAGGATCAACCCATTGTGGTCAAAGACTGGTCAGCCAAATTGACAAAGGTTCTGGAGCAGAGAACCGCCATTCTGGGTGTGTCTCTGATCGAGAGTCTCGTATGCACCAACCCCTCGGTGAAAGGCTGAAAACAACCCCTTGTGGTTAACGACTCTTCGATAAAGACTCGTGAGTTTTAGACCTTGAACTCAAGTGGGCTCTGGAGAAAACAGACATATCGGTAGTTCAAGACCTATCGAGAGTACCAGGACCAACCCCTCGGTAAAAGGCGATAGGTCGGTCTGGGTAAGATTGGTTTCTGGACTTGAAACTCTGTCAGTATGGTGTTGCCCCAGACAGAGCCTCTCGTATGGACTGACCCCTCGGTGCCATGATTGTCGACCCATCGGCGACACCGACATGTCGTCTGGGAAAGAATTATATCGGTTGGGAGTGCATTTAATGTGCAATGGTCGAGTTTTTGAATGATAATATTTCTAGTCATCAACCCCTCGGTGCGCCCGACCTGTCGGTATATGACCGTTTCTACAACTTGTTGCCTTCTCTATAAATACCAATCTTTGTGCAACCAATTGGTATCCTTTAGAAAATCCGTTGGACCCTCATCATTATCAGTGAGCTTAACAAGGGCCAACAAAAGGATCACTCTCCCTTTTGTGCGTACACTTGGAAAATCTAATACAACCAATCATATGATTGAGTTTGTGAGAGAGAAAGGGGAAATGATGAACAACTAAGATAGATTTTGGTAGAACCAATTTCCCAGTCACCCTGAGATTGTGATTTCTTTACGACGGGTAAAAGGCGGAGCGTCGGCACACATTGGCTGGATCTTGAAGAAACACACATCAACGAGATAGAGCCACAAAGGGAAGAGCTTTTTTATTTTAATTTTCTTTAAAACCTTTGTCCTAAAAGTGGATTAAGGAGGCTTGGCTCCGAAATCACTATAAAAAATTCTGGAGCATAGCCTCCGGCACATGTGGTGGGTGGAATTCCCAGCCAAATGAATAGGTGGAATTCCTATTCTACATGTGGTGGATGAAATTCCCAGCCGATTGAGTGATGTGGAATTCCTACTCTTATTGTGAGGGTGTAAGTCACTCAGTGGATTTGGAGATAGCTCAAGGTTGAGCTAGTCCTAACAGCGGATGTAGGTTAACTAACCGAACCACTTTAAATTTGGTCTTATGGTGTTTGATCTTTGTGTGTTTGTATTTAATATTAAAGTACTCTTCTCAACACACTTCACTTTGCAGTTGATTATCTTTATTTACACATTGTGCACAAGCATTGATAATCAAGCAATATGCAAAGGGTTATAAACTTAGTGTGATCATTTAAGTAATTAAGAACAATTCATCACACTAAACAAATCTCTTGATTAAGATAGTCATCCCACTGCACTTAAATTTTAAACAATCAAGAAATTTGTAAACACCATGGAAACTGGGATTGACCTATTCACCTCCCCCCTCCTTCCCCCTCTCCTGGGTCAATCGTGTTCTAGCACTAAAAGGAACTTTCATCTTTTGTTTAGGGGATTTCCTAAGTCTTTTATATGAATTTGATTTAAGGTGTTTCCTTACGTTTGCCTTTCATTTCCACTTTGATACCAACTGTGACGCCCTGCCCTCTCCCACCGTGATGAGCGTAATATGTTATGAATATTTCATTGAGGAGATAGGTGAGATGACACGAGGCGAGCCGAGTTCGAGTCGAATGACCCGACCCTAGATTGGCCCTACCTAGCACATGTGTGGTTTAAGGCCCACAATAATATTTGCACATGCTAGTACAACTGCAGAAAATTTAAACATTTAGATACAATACAAAGAATTCATGCAAAGATACGGATTTCCCAAACATAAGAAAATATAGATAAACACCACATCCAACTAGGAGTTAATCTAAATATTACATTCCATAATGTCACTCCTACGAATTATATCATTGTTCATAAAAGCTGAAGGATGCTATCTTAGCATAATTTCTT
Source organism: Chimonanthus salicifolius (assembly GCA_013350335.1). Taxonomy (NCBI): domain Eukaryota; kingdom Viridiplantae; phylum Streptophyta; class Magnoliopsida; order Laurales; family Calycanthaceae; genus Chimonanthus; species Chimonanthus salicifolius. The sequence continues at coordinate 70,215,925 of CM023532.1, read as the reverse complement.
CTTTTACATCCATTCTGCTCAAGCTTGGCTACCACTAGGTCCAGCCTCCTCTCCTTTACCATTATTTGCATTAACATCTAAAGGGAAGAAAAAATTATGGGCTTAGTCAACGCGCCCAGTAGGAATTCCAAACCATAAGGGGTGCACATAGAAGTCTTATAGTTAAAATAACATAAAATTTTACATTAAAACCCAATACAAAAGCAACACATCTTTGTTAACATAATACTTATCAAACCTCATGTTACAAACCAATTCTGACATTCAACATGATATGATATACCATGGGTTACATGAAGTATGAATTCCCTACCATGCCCATGCTTCAATCATACTATCCATTTCATCTCAATGGTTTCCATTATTGGCCACTTATGTCCACACCATTTGAGGCGGCAACCACTAGGGTGTTGTACCCACCCACAAATTAACTGAGACTATCGGTGGAGTGTAGACTCCTCCCTCTGCGCAAGATTTTGAGACCTTCCCAGGAGCTATTTGGCCCAGTTTAAAGTCGTAACAATCATACACAAGGACAGGGCGAAAGTATGACACTTGTATTATTCTATCAATATCATTGTACACGAGACCAAGCGATGTCCTGACATTTCATTATTGGCTTGATAATGCAATTCCCTCCCATACGATCATGCATGAGGTACATGTATGCAACTTGATGACAAATTTATTCATCTTATAATCCAAAATCCTTTAACATGTAAAACATATTGCAAAGTATCTCAATATAATTCATGTTGAAATCATAGCATTCTCATAATTCAAAATATATGATTTTAAAGGAAATCAACGCATAATAGAGTATGTAGTTCGAAGCCATAGTGCTTCAACAAAATAGGAAAACCTACCTGATCGAAGGTGATCAGCTAAAGGGATTGACTCACGAAGTCGCTCGAATGGTGTCGGGACTACCCTTAGTTCCTTGAGGAATTTTGGAAATCCTAGTTCCGATCCGGGGTTCTTCTTTCTCCTTCTGTCTTTTGTTTTCTCCTCTTGTTTCAAATTTCACCTCCGTTGGAATAGGTGATGATGGAGATGGTGAATTGGGAGGGGGCTTACCACCAAAAATGGAGATTGAGAGGTAAGTGGGAGGAGAGGACCGTTATCTCATTTCCCTCTTTCTCTTCTCCCTTCTCCCTTATATCTTTTTTCTCTCATCTTTTCTCTCTTTCTTCTCTTTCTTTTTTTCCCTCCTCCTTTGTTGCCCTAAACTAAAAAACGAGTGGAGGTTGGTGGAGGTGGCGTGTAAGACTGCTTCATGCATTTAATGCATGAGGTAACAAGAGGGAGAGGGTGGTTGTGTGAATCTGAGTTAAAACGATGGGCATGATCGACACGTCGATGTGGTCGACATGTCGAGATATGAATCTGTCAACCGATCGGTACACTGACACGTCGAGTTCGAATGGTCTAGTAATTTCAGCGACACGTCGCCATCGATGCATCGGTCTAGAAGTTTCCAGTCCCAGGCTTGAAGCACTATCATATTGATCTGCTCTCAGATCGATACTGTTGATCACACCGACATGTCGAGCGCAGGTATATTATACGTTGGTGTTATCGACATGTCAATTACAAATGATGTAGTTTCCTAATTTTGGAGGGATCAATACAATCGATTTCCTCGACACGTCGAGGGTAGTCCATTGGCACATTGATATGGTCGATATGTTGACCTGGGAAAAATTCTAATTTTTCCTTATTTCATTCATAACCGTCAAGTTTTCCATTCCTTTCCACTTTGATTCAAAATACTACATTTCATTCCATTCACTAAGGAAAATTACACAAAATCAGGGAGTTAAAATTCTGGGCCCTAACAGGTCCCATGGAATCGATGCCCCAAACATCAAAGAGTCCAACAATTAAGATGAGGTTTAAAGGCATCATATTTCGATGGGATATACTTCCTAATTTTTGACATCTATCACATGAAACAGAAAAGGTATGGGTATCACAAAACATTGAGGGCCAGTAAAATCCACACTGCAAGATTTTTGCAGTTGTCTTTTCAGTACTAAAGTGGCCTCCACAGGCTTGATCATGACAAAAACTTGTGACATTTCGTTGTTCCTCTTTAGGAACACAACGACGAATGATTTGGTCCTCACAATGGTTTTAATTCAATGTCTACATAATCAAAATCAATTCTCAAAGGCCCCATATTAAAATCTTAATCCAACCTTCTGTGGTCGAATTTTTAGATCTAATCCATAGTTGTTCGAAAAAAATAAAAATTCCATTGTTTAAATTCAATTTTTCTGTCTTCTCTTCCTTCTTTTCTCCTTTCTTCCCTTTCTCTCTCTATCACATTCAAATTTCATCAATTTCCTTCCTCCATGATGGTTAAATTTTTTTGAGAGAAATTTAGTGGAAACAATAATAATAATAACTGAGGAAAGAAATTTAGAATAAGGAGAAGAAAGAAAAATTAAATAAATAAAATAAACAAAAAAATAAATTAACTTACAAGAATATGGAGAGAAAATCCAAAGGACAATAGGAAGCCTCACAAAATTCGTCCAAGCCCAGGGGATGCAAAATTCGACCAAGGCTTTGAGGGATAGATTTTCGGAAAATTCAAAAGTATTAACACAACCCGCATCCTTTCTCTAAATTTTCTCCATGGAGGGTAAATTGTTAGTCTATTTTGGGTAAGGAGGTGGCCAAAAGGATAGGGATTCCCTTTGCCATGGGCGAATTTTGCAAAGGTTATCCCATTGCCATTTTTGTTCCATGCATGTGGGTCCCACGGCTCACATGATTTTGCCAACATTTCTATATTGGTTTTTTTTGTTAATCCACAAAATTCGAATTTTCCTCATTTAAATCCTCCTTCTAAATTTGGACAATTTTCTTTCCAAGGCTCCTTACTATACTTGGAACATCCAAATACCACAATTTTCGAAAATTAGACAATGTAATAAAATTTTAAATTTCTATATTATCACACAACACAATTTCAAGTTTTGGGTTATAAATTTAGAAATTACCATTTTCAAACCTCTAATTCAAATTTTGAATTTATAATTTAGATTTCAAACATTAAAATTTTGAAACACACACCAATCAAATCATATAATTGAATAAAGATGGAATTCTTAAAATACTAAATTTAGACAGTCCCAAAATTTAAAAGTTTCAAAATTTGGAAAGTTGTTACTTTTAGAAACCTAAACAAAAATATTGAATATTCAATCAATACCATGCAATTATCAAACAAATGCAAAAATGAAACCTATTACCAAATTAATTCTACCCACTAGGTTCTAATATGGGTTCAACCTACTAGTTTGGGTTGGATCGTTACACCATTAGAGTGTGTTGGATGAGTTGTCAAGGCATTGATCCTGAGCTGTCATCAGGTGTTTGAAGTTTCGAAGTCAATATTCAGGGTTCCTAAGTGTGTTCCAACTTTCGAACATGAGTTTCGGAGTTCCGAACTGGAGCACTTGAAAAAATCTATTTATGTCTAGCCTTGTTTTCAGTGCAAAGAAAGGTGAGAACTGTATGAAATTCTGAAAATTAGTGTTGAGCACAAAAATCCTAAACAACACTATTGAGCTTATTTATTGTAAAAATCTTATGAGTTGTTAATCCATCACTTGATCGTTTCATGATATGTTAAAGAGTATTCAAGTATTTGTATTTTGAAGTGATCAGATCTTCAATGAAAAATCTAGAATTCTCAGAATGAGAGTAGATCTAGATATCCTTCCTCGTTCCTTGCATGTGCAAAGATATTGGAAGAATCATTATTCAACAAGGACGTGTTTGTGGAGGAAGAAGTTGACAAAGACCACTGAAGAACTTTGTGATTGGCACATCTACAAAGCTAGTGAGGTACTTTATGTTTTTGTTAAGAGTTCTGAAATGTTCTCTAAGTGAGATTGTTGTGGTGACTTTTGGTGAGTCAAGTTATGGTTACTCTTAGTGAGTTAAGTTGTGGTGACTCTTAGTGAGTCAACGTTTTCTCTTATTGAGTTTTTGTTAGATATTTTGAAAGAGTCTGAAGAGTGGGTGTAGGACAATGTACCAAACCACTATATATTTTGTGTCGTGGTGATCTACTTTGTAGTGCTTAATCTCTTGATGTGTAACACTCCGAAATTCTAAACCAATGGATTAATGTAATCCCCTCTTAAAAGAATGGATTGGAAATAGGATTGGGTGTTAAACCAAGTGAGAAAAGAAATAAAAATAAGAGGAAATATGAAAATCTGAATTTCCAAAAGGACATATTGACTTGGTCAATGTATCCAAGTTTGGTATGTATCGACTTTGATACATGTGGAGGCAAATAGACCCGAAGCTTAGATTTCTAGAAGCATGCATCGAGTTTCGTCAATGTATATCATTGTTGTACATATCAACCCCAAACATATATACGGAATGCCCAGCGGCTTAAGCTCGAGATCTAACAACTGTGGCTATCCCATCACTCACCTGTCACACCTACCACCGTCCTAGAGGACCGATGCATAGCCTCCATGTGGATTGTGTGTTGACTGAAGAGGAAGAAGGAGATCCCGGAAGTATACATCAAGAGAAGTCGATGTGTAAGTAAATCCACCAAAAACATGTATCGACCAAGAACATGTATCGTGTGTGTTCAATGTATTGAGTTGAGACACAAAATTTTATTCTCTTATCCCATCATACACCGACCGCCGTCCTTGAGAGCCAATGCATGCTCTCGACGTGTATTGCCTGTTGACTAAAGGAAAGGAAGGAGATTGAAGAGAGAGAAAATAACAGCTACTCATTCCTCTATCTTCTCCACTCTCCCATTCGGTGGTTAGGACAACAAGAGAGAAAAAGAAATAAAGGAAAACATGAGAGAAAGAATATGAGTAGAGAGGGAAGGATAGCAACTTGAGCTCCTCCCATTTTCTTTTACATCTGAATAGTGATATCCCCTCCCTCTTCCATTTTTTTCCATTCTCTCCCACAGAAACCAGTGAGCTCCAAGGGAGAAGAAATCTGGAAAAGAAGAGGAAAGTTGAGAGAGGAGAAGGAAGGAGAGCAGAAGAAGAGAGAAAGAGGAAGCTCAAGTCAAGTTCAAGACTCACCCATCACTAAATTCCCCAAATTTCCCAGAGGTATGATAATCTTACTGTATTTCAGAGTTAAGAGAGCATGCTAGGATCTTAGATCTAGTTTAAATAGAAATTTAGAGAAAGAAATCAAGAAATGGGGAACATGCAAACAGAAATGAAGAGTTGCAGAAATTCCTAGGAGTACACATTGACCTTGGTCGATGTGTCCTCTCAGAGCACATTCCAAAAGATTGAAAGATTCATGATTTTTGAATCAAACCCAGGAATATACTGTAATGGCTCGAAATTTTTAAATCAATGAATATGTGAATATTATTTATTTTAATGATGGAAATTGGAAAATTGGTGGAATAAATGGTAAATGGGCCAAAATTTGGACAAAGGCCCAAGTATGGCCCAATAGACTGTGGTTTGGATTTAAATTTATTAAATGGTCAATGAGGGTTAAATGGGTCAAGAATGGTCAAATTGGGTCAAATACCCATTTGGGACCCAATGGGTCAAGATGGTTAAGCTCTAAAGTAAATGGGTAAGATGGAAGTGTAATTGGGCCATGGGCCCAATGGTGATTCATTTAGAATGAATGGAATGAAATTTAAATTACCTAAGTTATTTGGAATTAAACCAAGGTGATGTGGCCAAGGGGGACCCACCTCCACCTCACCAAGTGAGGTGGCATGTGGACCCAAGGTTTGGTGGGGCCGGCCACCATGGTTGATTTGGTCAACCATGGGTGGAACAATGGGAATTAGGTTAAATACAAATGAATTAACCTAAGGTAATTATCTAATTAATTAAATAATTAAATTATCTAATTAATTAAATAATTAAATTATTTAAAGTGGTGGTTAAAAGTGGTCAAAGTGGGGCCAAGAGGTGAAAACCCACCTCATTCCAACCTCAAATGTGAAACACGTTGGGCTTGGTGGTGGTTTAGATAACCACCACCATAAAGCAAATAAAAGATCTTAAAAATATCTTAAGGTTGGTGAAAATCATTAATGTAAGGTAAAAAAGTGGAGATAAGCCTTGTTGGTTCTTTCATTCCCATTTTTTTTACTAACTCCATTCCTCCCACTCTTCCATTGTCGTCCCATGTCCAAGTGAAGGAGAGAAAGAAAGAAAAGAGAGGAGCTCAAGGAGAGACGAAAGAAGTGGAATTTGGAGGGAGATCACTCTAAGATTAAGGTTATCACCTCCCCTCTCATCATCTCTCCCTTTCCCTCTCTCAATTTAAGCTCTACTTTGGCCGATCCTAAGGTTGGGGGTTGCCACCATTGATTAAAGATCTTGACCTATCAAAGATCAAGAGGAAGGAGAGATGAGGCTAAGGAAACCGACGGGAGCGGCGGAAGTCGGAGGAGACGACGGATGGTGAGTAGTTTCTTAAACAAGAAATTTTGGATTTTTAGGGTTTAAGTATTGGAATTTATTTTTGTGAATTTAATGGTGGTTAGATAATTCTATGCTATGGAATGTAAATCCATCAAATGGGAGGGTGGAAGATGGAGAAAACCCTAAATGGGTGAATTAGGGTTTGGGAAAAGAAATAAGTAAAAGTATTAAATGTATGGTGTAATTTATTAAATTGAACATGGAAGTAGGTAATTGGAATAAAATCATGGGCCATAGGGTTCGGCCATGTAGTATGGCCAAACCCCATGGTGGGTGATTTGGTATTGGATTTAATTGGTTAGGGTTTTAAGGGATGGAAGATAATGAAGGTAGCTAATGAATTTTTAGGGTTGTAAATGGTAAATGTTGGAAAAACTAAAGGGGTTTAAATAAGGAAAAATCATGGAGTGCGGGAATAAATTTTGTGGCCTCAAGAGGCATAGAAAATGATGGGTTTAAAGGATAGAAAAGATGAGTTTAATATTTTGGTGAATGTAGGTATTTTGGAGCAATGAAATGAATAAGAGAATATGGTTTAGATGCATGATTTAAACCCCTCAAGAAAGGATTATTGGTGGATCTAAAATGTTATGAATGGATCCAAGAAAAATGAAGAAAGAAACATCATGGGTTCGGCCATGGTGTATGGCCGAACCCATGACCCAAATTTTAGATCATTAATGGGTCTAAAGTTAAATGTGTATGTATAAGTTTAAATTAATGGAATTAGGTCAATAAGATGGTTGAGGTAAGTGATCTTGTAATGTGGTAGAGGAATCAATTATGGACTCAAGGTATGACTAAGAGTAATGATTTAATGGAAGGTCAATTTTTATGGGCTAATGAAGGATGTAGGTATGTGATTAGTTAATGGGGGGTTGGATTAATTAAATGGTTAATTTTAATGGCTATGTGACATGGTTCAATGGGTCATTAATGGACCTAAGTTGGAAATCTAAGTTTATGATCAATTATGGACTTAATCATGCATGGATAAATGAGTGATTAAGCATGAAAAATGAGGTAGTGGCAAAACCGTAATTAGTGGCCAAATTCAAGAATTCCATGGAAATTGATCATGGACTTAGGGGATCTAATGTAATAACCTTATAAGTGATTAATAAAGCCTAGGGTGGCTGAATTTTAAGATTTATGGGATTAAAAGGTTAATAGATGACGTGGGTCCCACAAAACCTAAATAGTGACCGGTTTTTCATATGGGCTTAGAAATGGGTAAAACATGGACTAATGATTAATGTGTAATAAGGTACTGGACATCGCAGGCGGTGTGCGATCGGCGATCGGGTTTATAGAACGGAAAATGTAAAAGGACGCGAGTCGGTATTCGGTAGGATTCCTACATTTTTGTAAGCCATGGATTGAGTGATGTTTTCTTTAATTTATTTTGGAAAGTATGTGGTTGTCTTTAAGATGAGTTTTGGATTATGCATTTTGTGATGTTTTCCTTTAAATTATTTTGGAAATCATGTGAATGTCTTAGATGGGTTTTGGATTAAATATTATGGGATGGTTTCCCTTTGTTTTATTGGTCATCAAGTAATTGTTTTAAGATGGGTTTTATTACTATTGAATTACATATATTACATGGCATATGGCATCTACATCTCATGCATGGCATGGGAGGGATATGACAGGGGAAAGATGAAACGAAACCGGAGTCCATGCTCCGTCGGGGCGACCTGATAAACAAGCATGGGGACATTTCACATATGTATTATTGTACCTTGACGAGGCCTTACCGTCAAGGGGGATGTTGTATTTATTGTTATACCTTGATGATGGTTCTTCCATCAAGGGGGATATTGTATTTGTGGTTACACCTTGACGAGGCCTTACCGTCAAGGGGGATATGGCATCGAGATAGTAAGGATGATGGGTGGGATTCATAACACAGACACCCATGGCATGGCATTCATTCTATGGCTTTTCGTTATGTATTATCTATCTGCTTTGTTATCACTAATCCATGTGTTAGCCCTATTCGGAGTCCTACTGGGCGAGTGGTCTAACGCCCTACTTCTACCCTAGCTGATGACGCAGGAAATGTCGGAGCAGAAGGACGGGACGGGAGCCAAGCTTAAGAGCTTGGGAAGGCGGACTAATTATTTTATTTAAGTTATTTTGAGAAATGTGTATTTGAAGTAGCTTAACTTGTCGGAAATGTAATAATTTAGCTTACTTACCATATTTTGGACATTACTTTGGACATTATGATTTTAAAGATGTTTGGTGATTGAATGAATGTAACTTCTCTGCTATCTAAGAATTTGTAGGTTAGGCTCTTTTATAATTTTCCGCAATTGGTTTAAATGTTGCCCGATGCTTACTTCTACAGTGTGAACCATTCTCCGTGGACTTCATTCCACGCACACGTAGGGTTGGCCAGTTAAGGGCCGGGCTTTAGAAGCTCGGACTTAACTCGCGTCGTGACGTCCGCGCCCTTTGTCACTTTTCCTTTTAAAAAAAAAAAAAAATAGAATCTGATATTTCGGTGAAAAGGGGCGAGCGTTACATATACATCGACTCAAGTCGATGTGTACTTTTGGGAGCAAAACTAAAGAAAAGGGATAAATGGCTTGTGACCTTTTGGACCAAACCCAGGAGTACATATCGACTGGGTTCGATGTGTACACTTGGGAATGAAAACAAAGAGAAGGGAATGGAAAACAGATGGATATCGACATAGACCCTTGGGTATGCATCGATTGGGGTTGAAGTGTATACCTGGGAGATAATGTAAAGAAAAGAAAAGAAAAGAAAGGGAAATATAAGATGAAAGGATTGGAGGGTACGCCGATTCTAAGAGACACACCAACTACGTCGATGTGCCTCTCTAATGGACAACTCTGAGAAATGAGTAAGAGGGTTGTAATAAAAAACCCAGTAAAACATATCAACAAATGCTAAATGTATAGCTTGAGAACCGAAGGGAAGAAAAACATACCTGAGCAATGGTCCATGAACTGGACACATCGACTGGTGTCGATGTGTCTACCAGAGAAAATGTCAAATTTTCAAGGATAATTCGAATGAATCAAAACCTGTTGTGGGACCACTTAGGCTCCATTACCCTTCACTCAGATGACCCATGAGACCCAATGAGGCATTAGGTATTGAGAATATACTGTAAAGACTTAGGAATTGATGATAGTAAATAAGGAAAAAATTGGCCAAAGGAAGAACCAGTACAGGTACACATCGATTGAAGTCGATGTGTACAAGTTTTGTCCTATAGTACATATCAACCAGGGGCGATATCGCCTACAGGAAAGTTAACAGCTTCACAAGGTTAAGTGTAAGTAATGAAAATCATGTAGTTGGGTTCACATAGGCTTTAATGGCTTTCACAAATTAACCCTTAGGCTTTGATGGAGGCCTACATGCATGAAATTAAGGGGTTTTACATTATAATGACTTGAAAATTTATGTTTTAATGCATGGACAATGATCGAAGGGTCAAGGATAAACCCGACGTTGATCGAGCTAGTTCACGGATAATCTCTCTTCACCAATCACTTCGGATCAAGTAAGTTTTTCTACTTTGTTGACGCACTTGGGTGCAATCCTATATTATTATGATTTTTTTTTTTTTTATAACCATTAAGGTTGAATCTATGAATATGTTATATTCATATTGAACTGAAGAATGTGATTACATGATTTGAAAAACGCAGTGGAGACATTTTTGAATATACGATGAATGTGATTGAAAATGGAGTAGTATATGTAACACCCCGGATTTTCTTTAGTTTATAAATTTATTGGATTGGCCCATTTTCATTGTAATTTAATTGAATTTGAAATTAAAAAGTTGAAATGGACATTAGATGGGCAAGGAAATGGGTCAATTACCCAATTAAGACCCAATGGGTCAAGGGTGACCTTGAATTTAAAATAATTGGGTAAATTTAGTTAAGTTAGTTGAATTTGATAAGTTAGTGCATTTAATGCATTAAAGTCCACCTCATTAAGTGAGGTGGTTTGTGAGTGATGTGGCATTCGTGGCATCACATGGGAGCCAACTAAGCAAGGATGCCACGTCATCAAGTGACATGGCCAAAGTGGTACCAAGTGCCATGTGGGACCAAGTCACCACATGCATGGTCAACCATGACATGGGTTGACTTGGTCAACCACTTTTGAGCTTAAGTCTTTAATTAAGGGTATTGCTTAAGTTGAGAAGATGAAGGGATGAGATGGGACGCTAGGATCTCATTTAAGGGAAGATCAAGGGTGGAGACTAAAGGATGGGTTATCTTGTCTAAGTACATTGTACTTAGACACTTGGGAACCCAAGGGTCTTCACCTCAAAAGCCATGAAACCACCCTTGGGAAGCCAAGGGCCTCTTTGGTTAAACCAAGGGCCTCCTTGGTTAGGCCAAACCATTATGAGAAGATGAAGGGAAGAGCTTAAGCTTTAATACAAAAACACAAACCAACGGGCACTTCAAATCCCTTGGCCGACCCCTCCTCTCTTGGATAAGAGTTTTCTCTCCACTCCTTTCCTCTCTCTCCCACCTCTACCTCCATACACTTGAAAGACCTTGAAGAAAAAAGAAAGGAGAAGAAGAATTAAGGAAGAAGAGAAAGATCAAAAGAAAAGAAGGAGATTGAAGGAAGGTATGTCTAGACTTAGTAAAATGGGGATTAATCTAAGGAAACCATAGGTTCGGCCATGGTGTGGCCAAACCCATGGGTTCCATGACTGGTTTGAATGAATGGCCAAAATTCTGATAAGGCCACGGACTTGGAAATCCAAGCACATAATGGATATGACCCAAAGTCAATTGACTGAATCTATGATTCCGTCGACTGAAAGTGTACTGGCCAAGCACAGATGGAATCTGATTGTGTTTCAGCCGACTGAATCTTGAATCCATTGAAAGTATACTAGCCAAACACAGATGGGATCTGGTTATGTTTCAGCCAACTGAATCTTATGATTTAATCGACTGAAAGTATACTAGCCAAGCATGTATAATATCTGGTTGTATTTCAGCTGACTGAATCTTATGATTCAATCGACTGAAAGTATACTGGCCAAGTGCAGATGGAATCTGGTTGTGTTTCAACCGACTGAATCTTATGATTCAGTTGACTGAAAGTATACTGGCTAAGCACAGATGGGATTTGATTGTGTTTCAGCTGACTGAATCTTATGATTCAGTCGACTGAAAGTATACTAGCCAAGCATGTATAGTATCTAGTTGTATTTCAGCCGACTGAATCTTATGATTCAGTTGACTGAAAGTACACTGGCCAAACACGTATGGTATCTGGTTGTATTTCAGCCGATTGAATCTTATGATTCAGTCGACTGAAAGTGTACTGGCCAAGTACATATGGGATCTGATTGTGTTTCAGTAGACTGAATTCCATGAATCAGTCGACTGAATTAGAAGGTTTTATTCTAGATTATGCTCCAGAACCTCTGCCTACTTTGTAAGATGGAAGCGAGATAAAAAGGAAGAACAATAGGGTTCGGCCATGTTGTATGGCCAAACCCCATTGAGGGTCTTAAACGGATTTCGGACTATGATGTGTAAATGAGTTGAGAAATGAACATGGAACTTAGATGGAAATGGGGATAATGAAATTAAAATGGAAAATCAAACTAATATGTATGTTTGAATTTGATGAGGTAAAGAGGTTCGCAAAGGGATTGCGATTCATCTCACGCGCCGTTAGCGTTATCTTTGCAAGATAAGAAAGGATTGTATATCAGACATTGGTAGGATTCCTATCCTCATTGAGAATATTATGGAGTATAATATGATACTTGTTATATACAAATATGATGAATGCATTGGCTAAATAAATTGTATGTGATTATGAGTTGATTTTCAATAATATTATGTATTTTAAATGAAATGGCATTCTTGCATACATTACCTCATGCATGGCATGGGAGGGAACACATATGACCAACAAGCCAAGTTCTGAGCGGTCCGGGCATAGCTTGGCTTGAGATTAGCTGATATGAAGCTATATGAACTGTTGAGATTTGGCCGCGTCCGGTTGATAGAGAAGGTACTGGCGTAATTGGGCCAAAGAGCTCCTGGGTAGTCAGTCCCGAAATCCTGCGGAGAGGAAGGAGACCACACTCCATCGGTAATCTCGGTTAATTTGTGGATGGGTATACAGTGCCCTCGGTGGTTGCCGCCTCAAACACTGTGGACATAATTGGCCAAGGAAACCATTGACTGATTTATGATGTGATTCGGTATGGACATGTAACGCCCGCCCCTTTTCACCGAAAATCAAAGTTTATTATTCTTTTTTTTACATAAAAGTGACAAAGGGCACTGGACGTCACGACGCGAGTTAAGTTCTGAGCTTCTAAAGCCTGGCCCTTAACTGGCCAACCCTACGCGTGCGTGGAACATAAATCCACGAGTACGGTTCACGCGTAGAAAGAAAGCTCGCAACACATAAAAATCAATGCGGATGATAATAGACACTATTCTACCAATTTTCAGATAGCAGGGAAGAGATATCCATTAAATTACTAAAATGCCCTCATATTGTACTGTCCAAAATAATTTATAAAACATAGCAAGACATCTAAGTTATTACATTTCCGACAAGCTAAATTATACAAATACACATTTTCCCAAAATAAACTTAAACAAAATAATTAGTCCGCCTTCCCAAGCTCCTAAGCTTGACTCCCGTCCTGTCCTTCCGTTCCACCATCTCCTGCATCGTCAGGTAGGGTAGAAGTAGGGTGTTAGAACACGCGCCCAGTAGGACTCCGAGTAGGGCTAGCACATGGATTAGTAATAACAGCATGCAGATAATATTATAGAAAAACCATGCACTTTGGGCAATGTCATGCAATGGGTGTTCTATGTCATGAATCCCACCCATCAATCTCATCCTCATTCTGCAATGTCCCTTTTTCAACCATCCATAGTGTCCCAAATAAAATCCATACCATCATCGTGCTATGACCCTCTTGATGGAAAAGCCTCATCAAGATGCAGTCCACACTAGGCATCCCCCCTTGATAGAAAAACCATCATCAAGGTATCATCATTACAAGAGTTCCCCCTTGATGGCAAAGCCTCATCAGGGTATAATAATACATATGTGAAATGTCCCCATGCTGTTTATCGGTCGCCCCGACGGAGCATGGACTCCGGTTTCATTTCATCCTTCCCCTGTCATATGCCTCCCATGCCATGCATGAGATGTAGATGCCATATGCCATGTAATATATGAAATTCAATAGTAATAAAACCCATCTTAAAACAATTACAAGATTACCAACTAAATCAAATGGAAGCCATCCCACAATATTTATTCCAAAACCCATCATAAGCATTCACATAATTTCCAAAATAATTTAAAGGAAAAAACATCACAAGATGCATAATGCATCTTTTCCAGTCCTTTAAACCCATCATTTGATCACCATTACATCACCATGGGTTCGGCCATGGTACATGGCCGAACCCATGGTTCATGATCCACCATTCATTGCTCCAAAATACCTACATTCACCAAAATATTAATTTCATCAATCTTCCCATTTTTTTTCCATGGCTTCATACCCTAAAACCCTAATTAACTTCACACACAACAACCTAGGGTTCGGCCATACACCATGGCCGAACCCATGGTTCATAATTCATTCTCTTTTATACCTTCCAATGCCATAAAATCCATTTGCATTTTCATCATAAAACCATTTTAAAAACTTACCCACATGAATTCATTTACAACCCTAAATTTCATTAGCTAAAAACCCTCATTGTCTTCCATTCTTTAAAACCCTAATTATTTATATCAATTAGCTAATCACCACCATGGGGTTCGGCCATGCTACATGGTCGAACCCTATCGCCCATGATTTCCTTCCAATAACCTAATTCCATTCTTAATTTCATAAATTACCCAATGCACATAATCCATTTATTTATTTTCTTACCCTAACCCTAATTTACCCATTTAGGGTTTCCTCCATCTTCCATCCTCTCATTTAATGGGTTTAACATCCATGGCATAAATTTATGTAACCACCATTAAATTTTACAAAAATAAATCCCAAATCTTAAATCCTAAAAATCCAAAATTTCTTGTTTAAGAAATACTCACAATCCATCGTCTCCTCCGACTTCCGCCGCTCCCGTCGGTTTCCTTAGCCTCCTCTCTCCTTCCTCTTGATCTTTAATAGGTCAAGAGGCTTGATCAATGGTGGCAACCCCCAACCTTAGGATCAGCCAAGTTAGGGTTTAAATTGAGAGAGGGAGAGGGAGAGGTGATGAGAGAGGAGATGGTAACCTTGACCTTGAGTAATTTCCCTCCAAATTCCACTTCTTTCTTCTCTTCTTCTCTTCTCTTCTCCTTAGCTCTCTTCCTCTCCTTCACTTAGAGCATGGGACGGCAATGGAGAATGAAAAATGGAGAGAGCACAACGAAGAGAGGATAAGAGATGGGAAAGAAAATGAGGCTTAACTTAACTACACTTTACCATTAATTACCCCAACAACCCTAAGATATTTTGAAGATATTTAAATTGCTTTATGGTGGTGGTTATCTAAACCACCACCAAGCCCAATGTGTTTCACATTTGAGGTGGGGTAGCTTGGTCTCCCATTTGACCCATTTAACCCCATTTGCTTAACTTAATCACTTGATTAATTAAATTATTAATTTAGGTTAACTTATTTCCATTTAACCTAATTTCACCTCTTTAATTTACCCTCACACTTCCACCCATGGTTGACTAATTCCACCATGGTGGCCGGCCCCACCAATCCTTGGCCCACACGCCACCTCACTTGATGAGGTGGAGGTGGGTCCCATTTGGCTACATCACCTTGGTTTAATTCCAAATAACTTAGGTAATTTAAATTTCATTCCATTCATTCTAAATGATCACCATTGGGCTCATAGCCCAATTACACTTTCATCTTACCGATTTACCTTAGAGCTTAACCATCTTGACCCATTGGGTTCCAAATGGGTATTTGACCCAATTTGACCATTCTTGACCCATTTAACCCTCATTGCCCCTTTAAATGAATTTAAATCAACTCCATAATCCATTGGGCCATACTTGGGCCTTTGCCCAAACTTTGGCCCATTTACCATCTAATCCACAAATTTTCTAATTTCCATCACTAAAATAAATAATATCCACATTTATATTAATTTAAAAATTCCGGGCCACTACAATACAATCCTCTTTTAAAATTTTCGTCCCGAAAATTCGAGCGAAGTAGGGGTTCAAATCATCTTATACAAAGAGCTCCGGATGAGCGGCACTCATCTCTGGCTCTAGTTCCCAGGTGGTTTATTCACTTCCATGTCGTTCCCATACCACCTTGTCGAACTGAATGGCACGGTTCTGCAACACCCTTTGCTCGCTCCCGACTATTCTAACCTGCTTCTCTACATACGTCACGTCGCTTTGTACATCGACGTCTTGTACGTTCAACACCTGTGAAGGATCAGGGTTGTACTTCCTCAACATGGACACATGAAACACATCATGTAAAGAGGATCATTGTGGAGGAAGCACCAACTGATAAGTTACTTCCCCCACCGTCTTTAAGATTGGAAACGGCCCCACAAACCTAGGTGACAGTTTCCCCTTCTTTTCGAATCTCATGTGTCCCTTCCGTGGTGAGACTTTCAAAAGCACCAAGTCTCCCACCTCAAACTCGGGGAAACTTCTCCTCTTGTCAGCGTAATTCTTATAACGGCTCTGCGCAGTGAGTAAATGTTGCCGCATAAATTTAATCTGCGCTGTAGTCTCCGCAACCAACTTCGGTCCAATCAGCGCAGGCTCACCGACCTCTGTCCAACGCACTGGAGATCTACACGGCCTACCATATAAGGCCTCAAATGGAGCCATCTGGAGGCTTGTCTGGTAACTATTATTGCAAGAGAACTCCACCAATGGCAAGTGATCCTCCCATCCACCCTTAAAATCCAACATACATGCTCTCAGTATATCCTCCAACGTCTGTATTATCCTTTTCGACTGTCCATCAGTGTGTGGGCGGAATACTGTGCTGGTCAACACGTCAGTCCCCCTAACCGATTGCACGCACTGCCATACTCTGTTAGTGAATCGGCCATCTCAGTCTGACACAATAGTCCGGGGTACACCAGGTAGTCTGATAATATTTCGGATGTACCTTCGACTCATATTGCACCATTGCCCCTTGATGACCTTCGTAGCCCTGTTACAAAATCCATGGCTACATGTTCCCATCTCCACTCCAGCACTGGTAAGGGTTTGAGTAACCCCGGTGGCTCCTGATGCCCCCACCTTAACCTGCTGACAAGTTAGTGCAGCGAGTAACAAACTCTGCCACATTTCTCTTAAGTCCATGCCACCATTAGTGCCTCTTAAGATCCTTGCACATCTTAGCGCTGTACGGATGGGTAGAGAGCTTGGTTTGGCGTGCCTCAACCAACAACTCCCTTCCGCAGCTCTTAGGTACCTCCGTCCTACCTCGGAACACAAGACCCTATCCCGGTCGTAACTCAAATTCCGATACTACCTCACATGTAGATATCTTGGTCCAAGCCTCCTCCATTTCTGGGTCTATTCGTTGTTCCCGTTTAATTGTGTCAAGTACCTCTTACTCACATCAACACCACTCATATCATCCTATGAATTTCATTCTTGCAGAATTTACTTTGCCTCGTATTATCTCTTTTCCTCATGAATCCATTTGCGATTTTATGTAGACTAACGTATTTTATTTCACTTTATCTGTTGCCAAAACATTTCCCATACGTACTCCTTCAATATGTTCTTTTGTCTACTCTCCGTGTGAAGTTAGTCTGCCAATACGAGCCTATGCTCAAGTCCATTGTGATTCCATTTTAACTAGGTTTCTAGCTTCACCCTCATGGAACTCCATCGGCCAACTACAGAGTCAAGTGATCAGTCTTACTCGGTAGTTGCCCATAGCTTCTCATTCAAGTTTCACTAGACTCTTAACCTTTCCATTAGGTCCATCTCTCAAAAGCAATCATACCTTTTATTTGCATATAAGTCACTATGTGACTAACCCTTTTTTGTTCATAACTCCTACAATACCAATACCCGACATCAATCCAAATCATATAGATACTAATTTCCTACCCTTCTGGATTATTCCACATATTTTCATAGATTCCATAAAAACAGTGTTTTACCTAAGCTTACTTAGATCATGTCAAATAGTGCCCATTCACCACTAAAATATTCACAAGTATTACCAATTTCACCAATCATCAAATTCCACTCTACACTCCTACATTATCAATGGTTACCACATCATACGGTTCATATGCCTTCATTAGCAAGCCATGTAGAATTGAAATTACACATCATCGAATAAACAACTCATGTGTAACCAGACCTTTCACCTCCATTCACATCAACCAACAACTTGAGGTAACATAAGAAATAACACTTTAAGAAGATCTAGTGATTCAACATAATTATGATTAAGTTACCCTACCCCATTTACAACACACACCGAGAGATTTTTAAAATAATAATCCTACTCATCCAAAGCAAGTCATCCCAATACATTCGAAGACCATCCATGACCATCCACAAATCCCTAAACTTTGGAATTATTCATCAGCCCCACCTAGGTTTCCAACCAAATGCATTGGCATATCACGGCCTCTTCATGCATATCACATATTCACAACTCCCGGCACTTTATCAACTCATCATCATACACATAGTCTCTAACATATCCTTGTTCCTCAATGACTATTCATTGCATACCACCAATTATCAAAGCAATATCATAGGGAATCCTCATGCAATCACTAAATAAAATACTTTCATAAATTCATGGTCCATTATTCATTCATGCCTTTTAAGGCCATAAACCCACTTCAAAGCCTATCATCACCCGTTCATACTCTACGCTAAACATTGGGAGAATGCAATTGCATTATACCTACAAGATTTACAAGATTTTCATACAACATATTAGTCTTTGCAAGCTAGACCCTTCACATTCTCCTCTTAATGTCATCCTCTCACGAGTTTCATGTGGCAAGTTAACCCATGCATCCCGGTCTCTTTCAAGTACATCGTTTATCCAACATCTCTCAAATGGAACTTTGTTCACATAAGAACCTCTTATACCCCTTCACAAGGTGTTTACATCATCACCCATTATATGTCATAACATAAATCTCTTCACTTGGTCATGACAAATTATCAAACCATGGTCATCGCTAATATAAAAGCCATTTATAAAAGCCATTGTACCATCCCCCAATTATACCCATATATCACATTATCAAATACTCCCCACCCTTTTTATTCACATTTACTTCACTCATAAGCATATGCAACACATGTATATTCACATGCACTCACAATACAAGTATGCTTGTGTAATTTAATAACACACTCATTTCCTTCATTTAAAACCCCAAAATCATTAATTATCTTCCAATATAAGGACAGTTAGTCCTTTCTTTCACGTATCCATGTAGTCTACAAACCGGGCATACCACTTCAAGAGGGTAGGGGTAGTATGTGCAGTTGTGCCCAACCTGGTTGCACAACTCGCGCATATAATCGGGTTCCATTTCCCTTACGACTCTCTTATCATTGGAAAGTCTTCCATATTCTCCTTAGGAAGAGATGCTAAATCCTATTCATCTTCCTCGGGAGGTCTCTCCTGAATGTCCATGCTAACTTTTATGCTGGGAGCAGACACCAAATCTATGAAACAGTTAGGGATTCCCTTATCCCATAATTCCGTACACTCCCCTTCATTTGAGATACCTGTATTCATATAATACAATTAGAACCCAAAAAATCATCAACTGCAATTTCCAATAAGACCAATCTAGGTCTTGGGGAATTTCTTATGTATATCACAATGTATTCTGTTTGGGGAAAGTTGCCAAATAAGCACACTTGTTTTTCCTTTGTTTCTGGGGGGGGGGGGGGGGGGGGGGGGGGGGGGGGAATCTCTATATTCATAATGTCTGTTGTTCAAATTGGGAATACCGAGGAAGTACATCCTACTTTCCTATGTCTGATAAATCTAGTACTGTTTCATCAATTTGGGGGAAAACCTAGATGTTTTCTCACTTTTGGGGAAGTAAACCCTATCTTGCTATGTTTCAATAAATCTCTCCTAGAATGAATCTTTCTTCCCTTGTTATCATTCTTTTCCGTCAATTGTTATACTCAGATTAAGCACTTCAGTTTGAGTCAATCGAAGTAAATTAACCCGACCCCCTTGCAGCGGACTCTGAAGAGTCAGTCGGTTGGGATTCTTAGCCGTCAGTTAGACGTGCAACCGTCTTAATCTTACTCTGAGAGATTCATTCTTCCGAATTCGCTCTGATACCAACTGTAACGCCCGCCCCTTTTCACCGAAAATCAGAGTTTATTATTATTATTTTATTTTTTACATAAAAGTGACAAAGGGCACGGACGTCACGACACGAGTTAAGTTCCGAGCTTCTAAAGCCCGGCCCTTAACTGGCCAACCCTACGCGTGCGTCGAACATAAATCCACGAGTACGGTTCACGCGTAGAAAGAAAGCTCGCAACACATAAAAATCAATGCGGATGATAATAGACACTATTCTACCAATTTTCAGATAGCAGGGAGGAGATATCCATTAAATTACTAAAATGCCCTCATACTGTACTGTCCAAAATAATTTATAAAACATAGCAAGACATCTAAGTTATTACATTTCCGACAAGCTAAATTATACAAATACACATTTTCCCAAAATAAACTTAAACAAAATAATTAGTTCGCCTTCCCAAGCTCCTAAGCTTGACTCCCGTCCAGTCCTTCCGTTCCACCATCTCCTGCATCGTCAGGTAGGGTAGAAGTAGGGCGTTAGAACACGCGGCCAGTACGACTCCGAGTAGGGCTAGCACATGGATTAGTAATAACAGCATGCAGATAATATTATAGAAAAACCATGCACTTTGGGTAATGTCATGCAATGGGTGTTCTATGTCATGAATCCCACCCATCAATCTCATCCTCATTCTACAATGTCCCTTTTTCAACCATCCATAGTGTCCCAAATAAAATCCATACCATCATCGTGCTATGACCCTCTTGATGGAAAAGCCTCATCAAGATGCGGTCCACACTAGGCATCCCCCCTTGATGGAAAAACCATCATCAAGGTATCATCATTACAAGAGTCCCCCCTTGCATGGCAAAGCCTCATCAAGGTATAATAATACATATGTGAAATGTCCCCATGTTGTTTATCGGTCGCCCCGACGGAGAATGGACTCCAGTTTCATTCCATCCTTCCCCTGTCATATGCCTCCCATGCCATGCATGAGATGTAGATGCCATATGCCATGTAATATATGAAATTCAATAGTAATAAAACCCATCTTAAAACAATTACAAGATTACCAACTAAATCAAAGGGAAACCATCCCACAATATTTAATCCAAAACCCATCATAAGCATTCACATAATTTCCAAAATAATTTAAAGGAAAACATCACAAGATGCATAATGCATCTTTTCCATCCTTTAAACCCATCATTTGATCACCATTACATCACCATAGGGTTCGGCCATTTACCATGGTCGAACTCATGGTTCATGATCCACCATTCATTGCTCCAAAACACCTACATTCACCAAAATATTAATTTCATCAATCTTCCAGTTTTTCTTTCCATGGCTTCATACCCTAAAACCCTAATTAACTTCACACACAACAACCTAGGGTTCGGCCATACACCATGGCTGAACCCATGGTTCATAATTCATTCTCTTTTATACCTTACAATGCCATAAAATCCATTTGCATTTTCATCATAAAACCATCTTAAAAACTTACCCACATGCATTCATTTACAACCCTAAATTTCATTAGCTAAAAACCCTCATTGTCTTCCATTCTTTAAAACCCTAATTATTTACATCAATTAGCTAATCACCCACCATGGGGTTCGGCCATGCTACATGGCCGAACCCTATCGCCTATGATTTTCTTCCAATAACCTAATTCCATTCTTAATTTCATAAATTACCCAATGCACATAATCCATTTATTTATTTTCTTACCCTAACCCTAATTTACCCATTTAGGGTTTCCTCCATCTTCCACCCTCTCATTTAATGGGTTTAACATCCATGGCATAAATTTATGTAACCACCATTAAATTCTACAAAAATAAATCCCAAATCTTAAACCCTAAAAATCCAAAATTTCTTGTTTAAGAAATACTCACAATCCATCGTCTCTTCCGACTTCCGCCGCTCCCGTCGGTTTCCTTAGCCTCCTCTCTCCTTCCTCTTGATCTTTAATAGGTCAAGAGGCTTGATCAATGGTGGCAACCCCCAACCTTAGGATCAGCCAAGTTAGGGTTTAAATTGAGAGAGGGAGAGGGAGAGGTGATGAGAGAGGAGATGGTAACCTTGACCTTAGTGTAATTTCCCTCCAATTCCCACTTCTTTCTTCTCTTCTTCTCTTCTCTTCTCCTTAGCTCTCTTCCTCTCCTTCACTTAGAGCATGGGATGGCAATGGAGAATGAAAAATGGAGAGAGCACAACGAAGAGAGGATAAGAAATGGGAAAGAAAATGAGGCTTAACTTAACTACACTTTACGATTAATTACCCCAACAACCCTAAGATATTTTGAAGATATTTAAATTGCTTTATGGTGGTGGTTATCTAAACCACCACCAAGCCCAACGTGTTTCACATTTGAGGTGGGGTAGCTTGGTCTCCCATTTGACCAATTTAACACCATTTGCTTAACTTAATCACTTGATTAATTAAATTATTAATTTAGGTTAACTTATTTCCATTTAACCTAATTTCACCTCTTTAATTTACCTTCACACTTCCACCCATGGTTGACTAATTCCACCATGGTGGCCTGCCCCACCAATCCTTGGCCCACACGCCACCTCACTTGATGAGGTGGAGGTGGGTCCCATTTGGCCACATCACCTTGGTTTAATTCCAAATAACTTAGGTAATTTAAATTTCATTCCATTCATTCTAAATGAATCACCATTGGGCCCATGGCCCAATTACACTTTCATCTTACCCATTTACCTTAGAGCTTAACCATCTTGACCCATTGGGTCCCAAATGGGTATTTGACCCAATTTGACCATTCTTGACCCATTTAACCCTCATTGCCCCTTTAAATGAATTTAAATCAACTCCATAATCCATTGGGCCATACTTGGGCCTTTGCCCAAACTTTGGCCCATTTACCATCTAATCCACAAATTTTCTAATTTCCATCACTAAAATAAATAATATCCACATTTATATTAATTTAAAAATTCCGGGCCACTACAGGACATTGGGTGGGATTTCATTTGGCATTAACACCCATGACATGACATTTATGTTAGCATGATTATGATACATGCATCGTTTTATATTTATAAGATGTTTTTACAAATATGCCATTAATAATGTATAAACTCTTGATTTATGATATTCTAATATTACTCCTACAGTGTACCCTAACCATAATCGGAATACCTATTGGGCATGTTGACTAATGTCCTACTTCTATCCTATAGATGATGGAACAGGAAATGATAAGGAAAAGGACGCAGGACCGGAAGGGAGCCAAGCGTAGGAGCTTGGGAAGATTTAAGTTTAAATTACTTAGTTTTGATTTCTATGATATATTCGGAGGACTTACATTTTGAATTGTAATAACTTAGAACTTATTTGCTATGGTTTGATAATCTTTAAGTTTTATTGGAATTTTATGGTGATTGGCTTTCCTTGCCTAATGATGATAAGAGAATGAATAAGATCTTATTCATATAAATTATTCCGCAAACATTGAGATAGGCATGTGTAAATATTTTAGTGGACTTAGTCCACGCATATGTAATAGTGGCCAATCAAGGGTCGGGTTTTGGAAACTCAGACTTGACTCGTGTCGTAACGGCCCGTTCTCTCTCACTTATAAAAAATATATATACTTGATTTATGCAAGTGAAAAAGGGCGGGATGTTACAGTATGTGAATATGGTTTATACATATATATACCTATATATATTGGAATTGTTTTTCATCAATGAAAAGGATGTAGCTTAATACGAAGTTATGTGATATCTTGAAAATGTGTGTTGTGAAAAATGTATGCAAAGAGATTATATCAATTATATGACATTTGAAATGGTGATAAATTTATCTAAAACCTTAAGATCTTGTGGAATATGTATTACGAAGGGAATGTAGGAAATCCCTATAAATGATATGATGAGAACTTAGTATCATGTTGAGCGGAAAATGAAGTTGGTAACTTGAGAACAATCAAACGAGATATACATAAGATATGGATTGGAAAAATTGAGAAATGAGATGTATATGGGGCCACTCCTCCGGTAAATCCAGGTTAATATGTTGGAACGCACAATATGGGCATAGAAATGACCCACGGTGAAATGGGAAGTTCTTAATTTGAGATGGGATTGAAATGATAGAAGATATTAATAAAGGGGTTAGGACATGAAAGTCCTAGGGGGAATTGGAAATGAATCGAGAATGAGGATGAAGTATTTAATGTGTAACTTGAATATAAACCTCTGACATGGAAGAAATTATAATTAATTGAGTACTTTGTAATGAGGATCTGAAAAGGTATAAGGTCTCCTAGAATGAATGTATATGAAGAAGAGTATAATGCATTGCTTAAATGATGAATGGACATGGTAAGGTAAATGTGAGTTAAAATGTGAGAATTGTAATAGCAATCCAAAAGTAAAGTCTAAATCATAGCAAGAAATATAAATTATTACAGTCCGATGAGCTAAGTTACTCAAATCACATTTCCAAAATAAATTTAAGTAATTTAACTAGCCCGCTTCCCCAAGCTCCTACGCTTGGCTCCCGTCACGTCCTTCATTTCCGCCATCCCCTGTGTCATCAGCTAAGGTGGAAGTAGGGCGTTAGACAACGCGCCCAGTAGGTACTCCGAGTAGGGCTAACACATGGATTAGTGATACAATGCATATAGGGAATAATATAACAAAACCATGAAATCAATGCCATGCCATGGGTGTCTTATGTCATGAGTCCCACCCATCATCCTTACCATTGTACAATGTCTTTTTTCAATCATACATAATGTACCCCTTGATGGAAAAATCCTCATCAAGATAAATCAACACAAGTGTCCCCCTTGATGGCAAAGCCTCATCAAGGTATAATAACAAATACAAATATCCCCCTTGATCGAAAAACCATCATCAAGGTATCCCCATGTTTGCTTCTCAGGTCGCCTCGACGGAGCATGGACTCCGGTTCCATTCTTATCCCTCCCATGCCATGCATGAGATGTAAATGCAATATGCCATATAATATATAAATCATAGCCATAAAAACTCATCTTAAACATATCATATGATTACCAAAATAATTCAAGAAACATCCATACACATATAATCCATGGCTTACAATAAGGTTGGAATCCTACCAAATACCGACTATTGTTCCTTAGCACTTCCGTCCGAGAATTCGGTCACCAAACGATCACCGCTTGCAACGTCCTGATACCTTATTACACATTAACAATTAAACCCATGTTTTAATCATGCTCATGTCCCTAACACATGCCTTAGTGGGGTTCGGCCATACACCATGGCCGAACCCTACTAATTGGGTTTGTGGGTCCCATCTTAATCCATCAAACATTCTAATTTTGTGAGTTTAAAATCCAGCAACCCTAGGCTTCATCAACAACCAATAAGGTCATTATTTAAAACACCTAAGTCCATGATCAACCTCCATGGGGTTCAGCCATATACCATGGCCGAACCCATGGTTCCTTATTTTGGCCATATTTACGTTTTATGCCTCCTCTTCCATGGTTAAACACTTCCTCCATCCTTGTACATTTTTGTCCATAACTGATCCATAACTTGGATCCATGAGTGCCTCATTTAATCATGCCATAAAATCATTAAAATCAGCCCTTTACTTAACATAATCCCCATTAATTTAAACACATACATAGACCTTAATCTTAGCCCATAAAATGGCTCACAAATGGGTCATGGGTTCTGCCATACACCATGGCCGAACCCATGATGTCTTTTTCCCCATTTTTCCTTAGATCCATTGCAACATTTTTGATCCACAAACATTCCTTCCATGAGGGGGGTTTCCATCATGCATTTAGATCACCATTTTAGATCATCTTTAGGTACATTTTTGAGTCATCAATATTCCCCCATTATTTCCCATATTTTTACACCTATTAAAATACTAATACATCACCATAGGGCTCGGCCATACACCATGACCGAACCCATGGTTCATGGTTCATCGTCATCTACCACTTTTGAGGCCATAAGAACCATTCACATTTCTCAATGGATTTCCCTCATTAAAATCCCTTTAAAAATCACTAACATTCATTCACTTAAAACATTTAAAAATTATTAACCACCTTCCATAGCCTCCATTCTTTAAACCATTAAGCAATACTTAATCTTCTTCCATGGGGTTCGGCCAGACTACATGGCCGAACCCTATGGTCCATCATTCCTCAAAAATTACATCTCCATGCTTTAATAAACCTTAAATACAAAATGTCCTTAATAGTCCTTTATTTTTCTTAACGTATCTCACTCATTAGGGTTTGTCCATCTTTCATCTTATTTTCTTGGATGGATTTTAGATCCATGGCCCATGACATTTTGGCCACCATTTAATCCAAGAAATGGACTCCATTTTAATCCTTAAAAACATAATATCTTGTTTAGAGATACTTACCAATCCTTGGCTCTCCCGGTTGTCTCTTGCTCCTCTTGATCCCTAGCCTTTCTCCTTCCTTCTTCTCCTTGATGCTCGGCCAAGGTGTGGGCTTGATCCATCCAAATCTCCAAGGTTTTGGTTCGGCCAGGTGTAGTAGGTTTTAAGAGATGGAGGGGAGGAGAGGATGGAAAAATCTTCTAAGTCTCCTTGGTTTCAAAGAGTGGCCGGCCAAGCTTGAGGTCCCCTCTCTTTTGTTTTTCGTCTAAGTCTTTCCTTCTTCTTAGTCTTGGGAGAGAGAGAGAAGGACGGTTTGGAGAGATGGAGAGAGAGAGATGAGATGGGGAATGGGAAATGAGATGGGACCTTAGACCTTTCCCTTTCCTTTTGGTTTGCTTGGGTTACACTCTTCCATGCATTTGACCAACCAACATGGGGGAGTATGGGCTTGCATGCCTTAGTGGTGGTGGTTGGGATGAAACCACCACCATGCCAACGGTTTTGGGTCTTTAAGATGGGTGGTTTGGTCTTTCCATCAAGTCCATTGACCAACTTCATGGAGAGGGGTATGGGTTCTCATGCCTTTGCTGGTGGTGGTTGGGATGAAACCACCACCCTTGGCCAACGGTTTTAGTGTATTTGTTTGAGTGGTTTGGGTGGTTTCAATGAGATGAAACCACCCCTTTGACTCCTCCTTTGACTCATTTGACTCCCTTAATTATTTAATTAACTCATTTGATTAATTTGATACTTAATCTTAGGTCACTTAATTACTTAATTTAATTCCCTTTAATCTCCTTAATTATTCTCCATGAATCCACCCATGGTTGACCAAGTAAACCATGGTGGCCGGCCCCACTAGGGTCTTAGCCTAACCGCCACCTCACTTGATGAGGTGGAGGTGGGTCCCACTTGATTATGCCACCTGAATTTAATCCAACTTAGCTTGGGTGATTTACATTAATTAATCCAACTTAATTTACTTTGATCTTTCTTAATTCACCTTTGACTCACCCATGGTTGACCAAGTCAATCATGGTGGTCGGCCCCACCTAAGTCATGGTCCACACGCCACCTCACTTGATGAGGTGGAGGTGAGCCCCACTAGACCATAACACTTGGATAATTCTAAATTTAACTTAGGTGATTTTTAATCACTTCAATCCATTCTCTCTAATTGGATCACCATTGGCCCATGGCCCAATTAAATTCCACTTCCTACCCATTTACCCTAATGCATAAACCCTCTTGACCCATTGGGTCCCAAATGGGTATTTGACCCAATTGACCTTCCTTGACCCAATTAATCCATCATTGACCCATTTAAATGAAATTAATCCCATCCTTGGTCCATTGGACCTTGCTTGGGTCATTGGCCAAGTTTTGATGCAATTTAACATCCATTCCATCAAAATTCTTAATTTCACTCATTAAAATAATAATAGCTGACATATATATCGATTTAAAAATTCAGGGCTATTAGAATACAATCCTTTTTTGAAATTTTCAGTCCCGAAAATTTGAAGCGAAGTAGGGGTTCAAACAACTCATACAAAAAGTTCCGGATGGGCAGCTCTCATCTCTGACTCAAGTTCCCAGGTGGCTTCCTCATTGCCATGTCGTTCCCATACCACCTTGACGAACTGAATGGCGCGGTTCCGTAGCACCCTTTGTTCTCTCCCGATCACTCTGACCTTCTTCTCCACATACGTTACGTCGCTTTGCACATCGACGTCTTGCACTTTCAACACATGGGAAGGATCGGGGTTGTACTTCCTTAACATGGACACATGGAACACATCATGCAAAGAGGATAACTGTGGAGGAAGCACCAACTGATAAGCTACCTCCCCCATCCTCTTCAGGATTGGAAAGGGTCCCACAAATCTAGGCGGCAATTTCCCTTTCTTCCCAAACCTCATGTGTCCCTTCCGTGGTGAGACTTTCAAGAACACTAAGTCTCCCTCCTCAAACTCAAGGAACATTCTCCTCTTGTCAGCATAGCTCTTCTAACGACTCTGCGCAGTGAGTAGATGTTGCCGTATCAGATTAATCTGTGCCGTGGTCTCCGCAACCAACTCGGGTCCAATCATTGAAGGCTCACCGGCCTCTGTCCAACACACTGGTGATCTGCATGGCCTACCATACAAGGCCTCAAATGGAGCCGTCTGGAGGCTTGCCTGGTAACTGTTGTTGTACGAGAACTCCACTAGTGGCAAGTGATCCTCCCATCCACCCTTGAAGTCAAGCATACATGCTTTCAACATGTCCTCCAATATCTGTATCGTCCTCTCCGACTGTCCATCAGTCTGTGGGTGGAATGCTGTGCTAGTCAACACGTCGGTCCCCATAGCCGACTGCATGCTCTGCCATACTCTGCTAGTGAATCGGCCATCTCTGTCGGATACAATAGTCCGGGGTATACCATGTAGTCTGATGATATCCCAGATGTACCGTCGACCCAAGGTCTAGATGAATCTATCGTCTTGATGGGATTACCTTGGTCAATCGGTCAATCGGTCAATCGGTCTACCACAACCCATATTGCGTTGTTGCCCTTTGATGACCTTGGCAACCCTGTCACAAAATCCATGGAGATGTGCTCCCATTTCCATTCCGGCACTGGTAATGGTTGGAGTAAACCCGGTGGCTTCTGATGTTCCGCCTTAACCCGCTGACAAGTTAGGCAGTGAGCAACAAACTCTACCACATCCCTCTTGAGTCCATGCCACCAATAGTACCTCTTAAGATCATGATACATCTTGGTGCAAACAAATATTTCAGACTTTTGTAATCTGAAAACACCTCAAACTTCTAGCCATAAAGGTAGTGTCTAGAGCTTTTGAGAGCGAAGACCAATGCGGCTAGCTCCAAATCATGTGTGGGATAAAGGCGTTCATGAATTTTCAACTGTCTCGAACCATAAGCCACCACACGATGATCTTGATTGAGAACACACCCAAGTCCCTCTCCTGAAGCATCGCATTCCACTTCATAACCCTTGCCTTTTTCCGGCAAAATCAAGATGGGAGCGGTTGTAAGCCTCTCCTTTAACTCCTCAAATCTCCGATTGTACAAATCTGACCACTCAAACTTGACTCCTTTATGTGTGAGTCGGGTAAGTAGAGATGCAATCTTGGAGAAGTCCATGATGAATTTCCTGTAGTAGCCGGCCAATCCCAGAAAACTGCGGATCTCGGTCACATTCGTCAGTGCTTTCCACTCCCTCACTGCCGCTACCTTAGCCGGGTCCACGGCTATACCTTCCTCCGATATAATGTGCCCCAAGAAGTTGACCTCAGATAGCCAGAACTCACACTTGCTGGCTTTGGCATACAATTGGTTCTTCCTCAGGGTGTCCAAGACTATCCGCAAGTGCTCGGCATGTTCCTCCTGACTTTTGGAATAGATCAGGATGTCATCAATAAATACGATCACAAATTGGTCCAAGTAAGGACGGAAGATCCTGTTCATCAAATCCATGAACACAGCCGGTGCGTTTGTAAGTCCAAACGGCATGACCACATACTCATATAGACCATACCGTGTCCTGAAAGCTGTCTTCTCTATGTCCTCCTCTCTAACCCGAATTTGATGGTATTCGGACATCAGATCAATCTTGGAGAAGTGAGAGGAACCCCTAAGTTGATCAAACAGATCGTCAATCTTGGGCAAAGGGTACTTGTTCCTGACAGTCAGCTGGTTCAACTTTCTATAGTCCACACACATCCGAAGGGTACCGTCCTTCTTCTTCACAAATAACACTGGGGCTCCCCATGCTGATGTGTTGTTCCGTATAAAACCCAGTCTGAACAGTTCGTCAATCTGCTTCTTCAACTCGGACATCTCAGCTGGTTCCATCCTGTAATGTGGTAGTGATACTGGGGCAGTGCCAGGATATAACTTGATCTCAAAGTCTATCTCCTTCTTGGGTGGCAAACAAGGGAGCTCTACTGGGAACACCTCCGCGTAGTCCATCACTACCGCCGGAAATTCAGCCACTGGTGACTTGTCTAATCTGATGCTATTCAAGACAAGGTGGTTCAGCTCTTCATGCAGTCTTCTAGGGATGCCCTGTCTGTCAGCATGTACCACATACCGCTTTCCCTCGGGTGACCAAAATATCACCCTACGAAGATGGCAATCAATGTTGGCCTGAAAACTAGCCTAACCAGTCCATGTCGAAGATAACATCGTACTCGGTCATGTCGAGTACCAGATAGTTGAACTCGAATCTAAATCCAGCGAGTTCAGTGTTCAATGTCGTGCATATGAGTCCCAAAGATGTGTCTCCAACGGGGGATACAATAGTGAGTGATGTGGACAGTTTCTGTACTAATGTGCCCGTAGCAGATATGAATGCAGCAGATACAAATGAATGGGAAGCTCCAGAATCAAATAATGCAAAGGCATAGGAACTACCAACTACGGCCATACCTTGAATCACGGAGTGATCCACCGCTGCTGGAGGAGCTATGGTAAAAAGCCGTCCAGATCCTGTAGGGTTTGGCACCCGCCCCGCCTAGTTGTAAGCCCTGCCTCCTCATGACTGAGCTGGTCTAGCTGGAGGGCAGGAAAGAACCCCTGAGGTGAGAGGGTCTGCTAATCTGTGGACACTCCCTCTTGAAGTGGCCCTGTTGGCCACACTAGGTAGCATGTGTTCCCACCCCATGGAACCTTGAGTGACTGATGCTGATGGGGAGGGCTGATTGGGCGAAAGCCCTCTGTAGATCCAGTGGAAGGTGAGGGTCCTGCTAAAGTTCGGGAGGAACTTCTTGTTGGGCTGAAATGCACCCCTTCCACTCTGTCCTCGGCGGTTGTCAAACTGCATCATCTCATTCAACTCTCGCTCTGCTATAGTGGCCTTGCTGACCACCTCTGCCAGTGTAGGTGCCTTGAAGATGGTCACCCTGGCTCTAATGCTCGGTCGAAGGCCCTGCTCAAACTTACGGGCCCTCCGGTGCTCGGTATCCACCATATAAAATGCATAGCAGGATAGACTAAGGAATTCCCTATGATATTCTGCCACCGTCATAGTGCCTTGTACTAATGATAGAAAGGCTTGACTCTGGCGCTCTCTCTCCTCCTCCGAAAAATATTGATCTAGAAAGGTAGCTGAGAACCATTCCGATGTCATTGTAGTCATTTCCCTTTTGGGCAGAAATGCTTGCTGTTTTTCTATAAACTCCCACCAATTACCGGCATCCTCGATCAGTTGAGATGTAGCCAACAAGATCATGTCAGCATGACTGGAAATCTGAAGTAGAGTAAAGATCTGAGTGATCTTTTTCAACCAATGTTCTTTCCAACAGCCCCTTCTTTTCCCTTAAAGTAGGGAGGGCGTTGTTGCGGGAAATCTCTAACCATGTTCCGGTTGTTGGAGTCGCTGGTGGTCGTATTCCCATTCAAGTGTTGTTGAAGGACAGAGGTGACCACCGCTTGAACCAATTCTTTCAACTCGGGAGGCACAACAGGTAGGTTCATGCTATTTTGTCCCTCCTCTTGATGAGGTGGTTGTACCTCCTCTTCTTGATGAGGTGGTGGCTCCTCTTCTTGATGAGTGGTGGCACCTCTTCCTCTACCCGTGGGTTTCGGCGATTCCTTCTTTTTGGAGGCATTTCCTAAGTCATCGAAAAATATTTATTGACTTAGTTCCTTCATAAAATTGTCATGTTCATATTTTGGGGAAATTTTCCAAATAAGCATGCCTAGTTTTTGGGGGAAAACTCCCTAAGTATCAAGTATCCTTCTTTCCATTTGGGGGGAAATTGCCAATAAGCCTACTTAGTTTTTGGGGAAAATTTTCTAAGTATCAAGTGTTTATTTTTAATTTGGGAAAAATTGCTAAGTATACCTTGTTTTTGGGGGGAAAACTTCCTAAGTAACAAATATTTTCTTCAAGTTGGGGGAAAATTACCGACTAAGTATACTTTGTTTTCGCGCCGGGGGGGAGGAGGGGATTTCCTAAGTATCAAATATTATTTCTCATTTTCGAAGGAAATAAGCCTTATCTTGCTATGTTTGATAATTCCAACTTAAACTGATTGTACTTCCCTTGCTATCATTCCTTTTCGTCAATGTTGCTCTCAGATTGAATGCATCAGTCTGAGTCAATCGAAGTCAATTAATCCGGCCCCCGTGCAGCGGACTCCGAAGAGTCGGTCAGTTGGGATTCTTATCCGTTAGTGAGACGTGAAACCGTCTTAATCTTACTTCGAAAGATTCATTCTTCCGATTTCGCTCTGATACCAACTGTAACGCCCGCCCCTTTTCACTGTGCTCAACCTGAAAATCAGAGTCTGTTTTTTTTTTTTTCTTAAATAACAGTGACAAAGGGCACGGGACGTCACGACACGAGTTAAGTTCGAGCTTCTAAAGCCCGGCACTTAACTGGCCAACCCTACATGTGCGTGGAACTAAGTCCACGAAGAACGGTTCACACGTAGAAAGTAAGCTCGTGGAATTACAACTTAATGCGGAAATATAATAGAGTCTATCCTACAAATTTATTAGATAGCAAGGAAGTTACATTACTTAAATTACTAAATTACCTCAAAATCATAACATCCAAAAGTAAAGTCCAAACATAGAAAGAAATATAAATTATTACAGTCCAACGAGCTAAGTTACTCAAATTACATTTCCAAAATAAATTTAAGTAATTTAACTAGCCCGCTTCCCCAAGCTCCTACGCTTGGCTCCCGTCACGTCCTTCATTTCTGCCATCCCCTGTGTCATCAGCTAAGGTGGAAGTAGGGCGTTAGACAACGCGCCCAGTAGGTACTCCGAGTAGGGCTAACACATGGATTAGTGATACAATGCATATAGGGAATAATATAACAAAACCATGAAATCAATGCCATGCCATGGGTGTCTTATGTCATGAGTCCCACCTATCATCCTTACCATTGTACAATGTCCTTTTTCAATCATACATAACATCCCCCTTGATGGAAAAGCCTCATCAAGATAAATCAACACAAGTGTCCCCCTTGATGGCAAAACCTCATCAAGGTATAATAACAAATACAAATATCCCCCTTAATGGAAAAACCATCATCAAGGTATCCCCATGTTTGCTTCTCGGTCGCCCCGACGGAGCATGGACTCCGGTTCCATTCTTATCCCTCCCATGCTATGCATGAGATGTAAATGCAATATGCCATATAATATATAAATCATAGCCATAAAAACCCATCTTAAACATATCACATGATTAGCAAAATAATTCAAGAAACATCCATACACATATAATCCATGGCTTACAATAAGGTTGGAATCCTACCAAATACCGACTATTGTTCCTTAGCACTTCCGTCCAAGAATTCGGTCACCAAACGCGTACCGCTTGCAACGTCCCGATACCTTATTACACATTAACAATTAAACCCATGTTTTAATCATGCTCATGTCCCTAACACATGCTTTAGTGGGTTTCGGCCATACACCAATGCCGAACCCTACTAATTGGGTTTGTGGGTCCCATCTTAATCCATCAAACATTCTAATTTTGTGAGTTTAAAATCCAGCAACCCTAGGCTTCATCAACCACCTAATAAGGTCATCATTTAAAGCGCCTAAGTCCATGATCAACCTCCGTGGGGTTCGGCCATACACCATGGCCGAACCCATGGTTCCTTATTTTGGCCATATTTACGTTTTATGCCACTCCTCTTCCATGGTTAAACACTTCCTCCATCCTAGTACATTTTTGTCCATAACTGATCCATAACTTGGATCCATGAGTGCCTCATTTAATCATGCCATAAAATCATTAAAATCAGCCCTTTACTTAACCTAATCCCCATTAATTTAAACACATACATAGACCTTAATCTTAGCCCATAAAATGGCTCACAAATGGGTCATCATGATGTCTTTTTCCCCATTTTTCCTTGGAACCATTGCAACATTTTTTATCCACAAACAATCCTTCCTTGAGGGGGGGTTTCCATCATGCATTTAGATCACCATTTTAGATCATCTTTAGGTACATTTTTGAGTCCATCAAAGCTACCAATATTCCCCCATTATTTCCCATATTTTTACACCTATTAAAATACTAATACATCACCATAGGGTTCGGCCATACACCATGGCCGAACCCATGGTTCATGGTTCATCTTCCTCTACCACTTTTGAGGCCATAAGAACCATTCACATTTCTCAATGGATTTCCTCATTAAAATCCCTTTAAAAATCACTAACATTCATTCACTTAAAACCTTTAAAAATCCCCCATTATTTCCCATATTTTTACACCTATTAAAATACTAATACATCACCATAGGGTTCGGCCATACACCATGGCCGAACCCATGGTTCATGGTTCATCTTCCTCTACCACTTTTGAGGCCATAAGAACCATTCACATTTCTCCATGGATTTCCCTCATTAAAATCCCTTTAAAATTCACTAACATTCATTCACTTAAAACCTTTAAAAATTATTAACCACCTTCCATAGCCTCCATTCTTTAAACCCATTAAGCAATACTTAATCTCCTTCGATGGGGTTCGGCCATACTACATGGCCGAACCCTATGGTCCATCATTCCTCAAAAATTACATTTCCATGCTTTAATAAACCTTAAATACATAATGTCCTTAATAGTCCTTTATTTTTCTTAACCTATCTCACCCATTAGGATTTGTCCATCTTTCATCTTATTTTCTTGGATGGATTTTAGATCCATGGCCCATGACATTTTGGCCACCATTTAATCCAAGAAATGGACTCCATTTTAATCCTTAAAAACATAATATCTTGTTTAGAGATACTTACCAATCCTTGGCTCTCCCGGTTGTCTCTTGCTCCTCTTGATCCCTAGCCTTTCTCCTTCCTTCTTCTCCTTGATGCTCGGCCAAGGTGTGGGCTTGATCCAACCAAATCTCCAAGGTTTTGGTTTGGCCAAGGTGTAGTAGGTTTTAGAGAGGGAGGGGAGGAGAGGATGGAAAAATCTTCTAAGTCTCCTTGGTTTCAAAGAGTGGCCGGCCAAGCTTGAGGTCCCCTCTCTTTTGTTTTTCGTCTAAGTCTTTCCTTCTTCTTAG
This sequence comes from Chimonanthus salicifolius, assembly GCA_013350335.1. NCBI lineage: Eukaryota > Viridiplantae > Streptophyta > Magnoliopsida > Laurales > Calycanthaceae > Chimonanthus > Chimonanthus salicifolius. Next base: position 70,180,655 of record CM023532.1, on the reverse strand, counting down.
TCTTGGGAGAGAGAGAGAAGGATGGTTTGGAGAGATGGAGAGAGAGAGATGAGATGGGGAATGGGAAATGAGATGGGACCTTAGACATTTCCCTCTCCTTTCGGTTTGCTTGGGTTACACTCTTCCATGATTCCATTTGACCAACCAACATGGGAGAGTATGGGCTTGCATGCCTTAGTGGTGGTGGTTGGGATGAAACCACGACCATGCCAACGGTTTTGGGTCTTTAAGATGGATGGTTTGGTCTTCCCATCAAGTCCATTGACCAACATCATGGAGAGGGGTATGGGTTCTCATGCCTTTGCTGGTGGTGGTTGGGATGAAACCACCACCCTTGGCCAACGGTTTTAGTGTATTTGTTTGAGTGGTTTGGGTGGTTTCAATGAGATGAAACCACCCCTTTGACTCCTCCTTTGACTCATTTGACTCCCTTAATTATTTAATTAACTCATTTGATTAATTTGATACTTAATCTTAGGTCACTTAATTACTTAATTTAATCCCCTTTAATCTCCTTAATTATTCTCCATGAATCCACCCATGGTTGACCAAGTCAACCATGGTGGCCAGCCCCACTAGGGTCTTAGCCTACCCGCCACCTCACTTGATGATGTGGAGGTGGGTCCCACTTGATTATGCCACCTTAATTTAATCCAACTTAGCTTAGGTGATTTACATTAATTAATCCAACTTAATTCACTTTGATCTTTCTTAATTCACCTTTGACTCACCCATGGTTGACCAAGTCAACTATGGTGGTCGGCCCCACCTAAGTCATGGTCCACACGCCACCTCACTTGATGAGGTGGAGGTGGGCCCCACTAGACCATAACACTTGGATAATTCTAAATTTAACTTAGGTGATTTTTAATCACTTCAATCCATTCTATCTAATTGGATCACCATTGGCCCATGGCCCAATTAAATTCCACTTCCTACCCATTTACCCTAATACATAAACCCTCTTGATCCATTGGGTCCCAAATGGGTATTTGACCCAATTGACCTTCCTTGACCCAATTAATCCATCATTGACCCATTTAAATGAAATTAATCCCATCCTTGGTCCATTGGACCTTGCTTGGGTCCTTGGCCTAATTTTGATCAATTTAACATCCATTCCATCAAAATTTTAATTTCACTCATTAAAATAATAATAGCTAACATATATATCGATTTAAAAATCCGGGCTATTACATGATGGACGGATGTGAACACGATGGATGCGAGAGAGAAGCGTGGACATCTTGAATTCAATTTTGTATCTTGGAAGTATTAAAACCATGTAATATTATAAAGATATATATTTTGGGGAATGGAATAATTGAGACATTGATAATTTGTAATTAAGTTTTGTATTTGACTCTTATGCGGTTGGGAATTTTCTTATCTTCCTTGAGATGTGAATGGTTATTCATGCGTTGTAATAAATGTTTTAAATATCCACAGGTTACCATGTTATTGTGTGAAAAATTATCATGCACACACTAGTTGGGCTAGTCAAGGGTCGGGTCTTCGGATTTGATTCGCGTCGTGACGCTTCGTCCCTCTCTCCGTCAAACATTCTTAATGAACTACTCTGATTAAGGTTTGGAGAGGGAGGGGCGTTACATGATGCATGCTTGATGATTTGATTTCTTGAATATTCTTATTGTACATGCTACATTGATCATCTACGAACTCTAATACTGTTATTGTGCTTTTACTTAGTAACTTTGTTGTTAATTAAAGATTAAAATTGGTTATTGTGATTATTGTTAATTTTGTGATTAAAAAAAAAGAAAGTCGATTAAGTTCATTTAATTGGCTAATCATTTGGACCAACTTAGCTAAAAAGAACCAATTAGTTGAAGCTTCTGCAAATTAGGTTGATTGACATATTCATCCCCTCCCCCCCCCCCTCTCTCATCTAGGACCTTCTGGGGACACTTGTCATTCTATCCTTCACCGAATATGTCACTTTCATTAGTGAGTGTGATGATGATTTATATCATAGAAAAATAAATGTAATTTAGAATAAAATCTTATCAAAACCTTACATGCAATAAAATAATGAAGAACTTCAACTTAATATTACAAATTAATAATAACATTTAGAACTAGGTTCAAAAGACCCAAATATGCCCTTATTTATCTTGTAGAAACCAAATCCATCTTCAAATAATTTAAGCCTGAATCGGTCAATCTAAGTGCAAAACCTAACTTGATTGAATTAAAGCTCAACCCAACCCATCAAAGTTAGAACCTAGTATAAACCAAGATTAGAATATTGAAAAGACTATTACATGTTGGGTCACCGCTTGGTATACACTGGTCAATCCCAATGTTAATGGTCTTTTCAAAATTTCTTGATTAATGAGATATTGTGCGAAATTAAATCTTAGTTAATCAAGTGTGTGGTTTTGGAGGTGTGCAAGATAATAATTAATCAATCACACAAAGAGACAATGTACACAATATATAGTGGTTCGGTTCATCAACATACATTCACTGTTAGGACTCGCTCAACCTTGAGTTATCCCCAAATTCACTAAGTGGGGACTTACAACCTCACTATTAAAGTAGGACTTCCACTGTACTCAATTGGTCGAGAATTTCACCCACCACATGTATAGTAGGAATTCCACCTTACTCGATTGGCTGGGAATTCCATCCACCAAGTGTGCCAGAGACTACGCTATAGATTTTTTATAGTGGTTCCAGAGCCAAGCCTCCTAAATCCACTTTACACTGATATGGTTTTTAAAAACAAAATTAAAAACCAAGAAGCACTTGCCTTGAAGCTCGATTCCGATGAAGTGTGATTCTTGAAGATCCACCCAATATGTTCTCGCACAATCCCTACGTTCCGCCTTGTAGACTAGTTATGCAGAGCAATCACAGTCCTTGAGTGACTAGGAAATTAGATACACCAATATCTACCCGAGCAAGATGTGCTTAGTCCTTCTCACTTAATCTCAATCTAAATGATTGGATACTTGAATGGTTTTTGTTTTGATTTGCTAGGAGAGAATAAGCCAAGATGATTTTCCTTTGATCCTTGGGAGTTTTACCTTGAGAATGTGATTATTTTTATGCTCTAAAGGTTTCACCAAAACTCACCAACAAATGAAGTATTTAGAGGCAAATACAGAATTTTCGAACAGTAGAACCACACGATTGATCGTGATCACAAGATCGATCGTCTGTGTTTAAATTCATGCTCACCAACCCGACCATTGCGCATTAAATGCAATGCAACGACACAATAACGGTAACCACACGATTGGTCGTATACACGACTGATCGTTCGTGTTTCAGACAGCAGATCGTGGGTTTGCGATCGAATCGGCGTGAGGCTATCCTGTCTTGACACTTCTTTGTCAAGACAGATCTCACCCGAACCCAGGGCTACAGGTCTTGTGCCCATTGTGATATTTCCTTGTCTTGCCATATATGATGTTTAAGCCTAGGGACGATCCACCTAAGGTCATCTATGGCCAATTACCTTCCGTGATTTCCTTACATGTGTTGATCTGTTGAGTCTTCAAACTTCAACCAACACTTGAGTTTTGAGTCTTGAGCTTCTCTCTTTAAGGCAAGCCTTCTCCTAAGTCACTAACTTGACAAACAGGTGACTCTGCAAGCCGGGAAACTAACAATCTCCCCCTTTGTCAATTCATGACAAAAACTAGAAATGAAACAAATACGGACTCAATAATCATCCCTTCCCAAATATACATCATTTGACACAAAAAATATACAAATTTCCTGATTACATTCAAATGACACAAAGAATATGTCTTCGCTTCATATTCTTGCTCAGCTTGTTCTATTTTCAAATTTACCTGTAAATACACAAGCAATATACAAGGATTTGAAAATCATTAGTGGGGTTAGTCCAAACATAAACATGTATCCATGGACTAAACATTTTATTCATAACTCATACTCCCCCATACTTTATGATTTTCTTTTCACTCTCTCCCCCAATCTCCTTGAGTTTGAAGTCCAAACTTCAAACTTCAATGCATCACAATGCATTTCCCCCATACATCAAGCTTCCCAAGCTTGCAATAGTTTCTCCATCATCCTACTCCCCCATAAGCCTTTAGCTTCTACCACTTTCTCCCCCATTCTGTCAACAATTGACAAAGATACATGCCATTCAAACCATCAAAGTATTCATGCATTCATATTGAAAACTAACCATTCAATACACATGATAGCTGCAAGGAATAACCATGGGATCACATAATAAGGAGAGATAAATTAAACAAATCACTGCATTGGTTCACAAAATCATTCCATGCAAAAAGATTTTAATAAGTACAGGCCAAACACTCAGTTTTTCAAAAAGATATAAGAAAAACTATCCTAAATAGGGCCAGCTGGTGGGGAGGAGGAGCGACGAGGAGTAGTCTCATCCTTGCTGCACGACATGGCGGAGATGAAGCTCTGGATGGATTCATTTACAAGGTTGCCAAGGTGTCAAACTTGGCCTCCAAGGCATTGTGCCTCGTAGACTGCCTATCTTCAAGAGCTTGAAGGCGATCCTCGATGAAACTTCAACTGACCGTGTCGACTCTAGGTTCTTCATCTGTGTCCTCTGCTACTTCAGTTTCTCCTATAGGGACTGTGGAGGAGTATAGGCCAGGAATGGGAGAGGGTATAGAGGCAGCACCTAGAAGCAGCTCATATTAAGTCTTTCTCAAAGACTTACTGATTGCAGTGGCATCCAGAAGCCGAGTTGGCTGGAGCTTATCCTCCCTGGATGACATTACTCCAAAATGCAGTGCTATCTTATACATGAGGTAGCAAACTGTAGGATGATTGGCCATGGAAGAATTGATGTACTTTAGAATGCTCTGGCACATGATGGTGGGTAGACATATATTCTTCCCAGTCACAATTGCATGCATGTGAGCCAGCATGAATTGATTCAAATCACCCTTGTTCCCATGCCTGGGATAGAGATTGTAATAGAAAAATAGGTGCAACAACCTATATTCTGGAAGCATATCAGCTTTCATGAGCCAAATCCTTTTCCTCCAAACAACTGTCTTTCCTTTCTCGCAGAACTTGTTTACATATTTCTGCTTGTCTCTCATCATTGTTTCAAACTTGCTATGGATGCCTGGTACAAAGGAATTTTTAGCCATGGGTATTCCAATCAGTTAAGCCACCAATGGGGGACCAAATTCTACGGGCTCCTGGTTTTAGAAGTAGAGCCAAAAACAATTTGTTTTCTCTTTATGAGCTTCGATTGAGCAGTACACCCTCTTGGCCATCCTGGGATACAGTTTTCCACCCCACTTCATAAGGTTTTCTCATCCAACCTTTCTGAGGTGTTTGAGAACACAAAGCTTGTCAACCAACTCTGCATTAGTTATCCTTTCAATGTTAAGTTCCCTGAAAGAGGAATCAGGCTTGAGTGGCAATAAGAGGGGGGCATCATAATCAGCTTCATCTTCTTCTTCTTCAATTACATCTTCATATTCAAACCTAATACCTTGATCCCTTGGATCCACATCATCTCCTTCTTCACTTTCATTAAATTCCTCATCTTAGTCACCCATGCTAACAGTTTCAGTCCTAATGTTTTCATTAGCATGACTACCTTTTTTCACATATACATCTTCTTCTTTTTCTCTTCGACTTTCCTCACCAGTAGCTGATCTCCTAACAGGTGTACCCTCATCACTGCTTGATTCTGCTAGAGGAGTGGATCCTTTTGAGGTTTCCCTTTTCCACTCACTTCTTGTACACAGGCTCTAACTGGAAAGGTGGGCTCCCTAATGGTCCTCCAATTGGCCTTCTAGCGGTTAGTTTGGGAGATTTGTTCCGGGGAGAGGAAGTTTTCTTGGCCTTTTGCTTGAATCAAACCTCAAGAATCTGTTGATTAAGAGGGGTGGTTGTGTCCTCAAAGGAAATTTTAGAAGGTTTGGGTCTCGATTTTGCTTGCACCTTCCTGGGTTTAGCTATTTTGGCTGGAGGAGAGGATTCAGTGGGTTCAACCTCGATTTCTGGAGTCTCAAAGTTCTCTAGGTACTTGGTTCTTGCCATTTCCTCTCTACCCTTCACGAATATTGTACCAAAAATGAAATGGGCAGAGAATGCGACTTACCCAAGCGAAAAAGACACTGGAATCGATGAGGGGAATGGTTGTCGGAGGTGGGGGACACCTTTTTTGGGGATCAAAACCACAAATCTTCATTTGAACGATCGCCTCTGTAGGTTTAGAGCACGATGCATCCATAATTTTTCAAAGGAAGGAGGAGAAGAGTCGTGGAAAGGATGAATGAAATAATCCCCAAAACGGGAACCGGGTTTTAAGTTAAACTATTTCCCTGACACGGACGATTAGTCGTCCTGGCAATCGGTCGCAAAGTCGATCGGTTATCATCCGGTGATTGGTCGCCAAAACACAAACTGGATTTTCTTTCAACAATTTGAATTTTTGTTTTTCAAACCCCATTTGACTTTAAACACCAGCATGAAATACATACATCATATTTATCATGATAAACACAACATATCATAAAAACCTCTTGCAATTGATTAAATTGAAATCCATACACCCAGTTAAGCACACTATGATCAAATCTATGCAAGAATAAGCTACCGAGACACACCCTGTTAGTGCACCGGCTTGCCGAGTCCCTAAAGTTTGTTGATACCATGACTCGGGAAGAAGCATTTGCTAAAAGCTTAAAGACTGAAGGTGATCAAGATTGAAGATCATGCTCCACTGGATTGAAGCTCATCATTATGTCAATCACAAAGCAGGTATTTAGGTATAGATGACTTTAGGTGGTACACACACCTTAGGACGACTATTCCTAGGCTTAGTCGAACAAATGGTAAAATCATAAAAAACTTAGAGAGGAAGTCTGACGGTGAATTGGAACCCAACTTGGAAATATGTATTTGGTTTTACTGTCAGCTCAACCAGTCGTTCTCACCCATCCCTCGGTGGAGACATGATCGACCCATCGTGGTCAAAGACTGGTCGACCAGATTGACAAAGGTTTTGGATCATATAACTGTCATTCTGGGTAAGCCTCTGATCGAGAGTCTCGTATGCACCGACCCGTCGGTGAAAGGCTGAAACGACCCCTCGTGGTCAATGACTCTTCGATAGAGACTTATGAGTTCTAGAACTTTGAACTCAAATGAGCTCTCGAGAAAATAAACCTATCGGTAATACAAACCGATCGAGAGTACCAGGACCGACCCCTCGGTAAAGGGCAACAAGTCGGTCTGGGTAAGACTAGTTTCTAGACTTGAAACTCTATCAGCATGGTGTTGCCCTAGACCGACCTTCTCGTATGGACCGACCTCTCGGTGCCATGACTGTCAACAGGGAAAGAATTACACCGTTGGGAGTGCATTTACTGCGCAAAGGTCGAGTTGATGAACGGTAATATTTTAGTAACCAACCCATCGGTACGCCCGACCTGTCGGTACATCTTGTCGGTAGATGACCGTTTCTGCAACTAGTTTCTTCGCTATAAATACCACTCTTTGTGTAGCCAGTTGGTATCCTTTGGCAAATCTGTTGCACCTTCATCGTTATCAGTGAGCTAAACAATGGGCCAACAAAAGGATCACTCTCTCTCTTGTACTTACACTTGGGAAATCTAATACAGCCAATCATATGGATTGAGTCTTTGAGAGAGAAGGGAAATGATGAATGACTTGGATAGATATTGGTAGAACCAATTTCCTACTCACTCTGAGATTGTGATTGCTTTAACACGGCTAAATGGTGCAGCGTCGGCACACATTGGATGGATCTTGAAAAAGTACACATTAATGAGATAGAGCTACAAAGGCATGTGCTTCTTGGTTTTAATTATATTTAAGACCATTGTCCTTAAGGAGGCTTGGCTCTAGAACCACTATAAAAAAATTCTGGAGCGTCGTTTCCGGCACATGTGGTGGGTGGAATTCCCAGCCAAATGAATATGTGGAATTCCTATTCTACATGTGGTGGGTGAAGTTCTCATCCGATTGAGTGAGATGGAATTTCTACTCTAATTGTGAGGGTGTAAGTCTCCACTTAGTGGATTTGGGGATAGCTCATGGTTGAGCTAGTCCTAATAGTGGATGTATGTTGGCTAACCGAACCACTATAAATTTGGTCTTATGGTGTTTGATCTTTGTGTGTTGGTATTTAGTATTTAAGTACTCGTCTCAACACACATCACTTTGTATTTGATTATCTTTGTTTACATATTGTGCACAAGCATTGTATGCAAAGGGTTATAAACTTAGTGTGGTCATTTAAATAATTATGAGCAATTCATCACACTAAACAAATCTCTTGATTAAAATAGTCATCCCACTACACTTAAATTTTAAACAATCAAGAAATTTGTAAACACCATGGAAACTAGGATTGACCTATTCACCCTCCTCTAGGTTCAATCGTGTTCTAGTAGTAAAAGGGAACTTTCATTTGGTACCAGAGCCTCGTGCTTTTCGTAAACCAAGTTGATCCGTGCTAGAACAATGGCTATGAGAGAAAACCATGATATTTCCAAACCTCCATTTGTGATAAAAAATGGAATAGAAAACTTTAAATGTTCTCATCAATAAATATGTTTGGAAATAGGTGAATAGAAAGTGGTCTAAGCATATGGAAGAGGTATTGGATAAACCTTCAACTTCCATGACCACTCAGTCCAAAGACCAAATAGCTTGGACTAGTGATGAAATGACTATGCACTTGTAACGCCCCGCCCTTTTTCACTCCCCGAAAATCAGAATCTATTTTTTTTTCTTAAATAAAGAGTGAGAGAGAGCGGGAACGTCACGACACGAGATAAGTCTGAGCCACCAAAGCCCGGCCCTTAACTGGCCAACCATGCGTGTGCGTGGACAAGTCCACTAAAATATTTCACACGTGATACTACGACTTGCGGAATACCCATTGCGGAAATAACATCAGATTACAACATTTACTTAGCAAGGAAGGCAATCAATATAAATTAACTTAATCCAGATTAATCATCATTCGATCCATAGCAAATAGTCTAAACTATTACATTCCCAAATACTAGCTACTCAAATTACATTGTCCATGAATAAACTTAAAAAAAGTGAAACTAAATTATCCAAGCTCTTAAGCTTGGTTTCGATCGCGTCCTTCGTTCCGTCCATTTCCTGTGTCATCATCTAAGGTAGAAGTAGGGCGTTAGACAACGCGCCCAGTAGGTACTCTGAGTAGGGTCAAACACATGGGTGAGTATAAAAATCCATATATAAAACATCATGCCGTACTTGTAAAACATCGTATCCAAAACAGTGTATGATAATAGAGATCCAATCATACAGATAAAAACCAGAAATAGTGCATGATAATAAAGATCATAATCATGCTGATTCAATGCCATGTCATGGGTGTCATATGCCATGAGTCCCACCCATCATCCATATCACAAACACAGAATCCTCTAGATGGAAAAAACTCATCAAGGTATCCCCACGAATGCCTTACAGACGCCCCGACGGAGCATGGATCTCCGGTTACAAACAATCATACAACCCTCTTGATGGATAATGCACATCAAGGTACCCTCACGAATGCCTTATGGATGCCCAGACGGAGCGTGGGTCTCCGGTTACATTTCATCCCTCCCATGCCATGCATGAGCTGCAAATGCCAACATGCTATGTAATAAATGCACATCAAGGTACCCCATCGAATGCCTCACGGACGCCCCGACGGAGTGTCGATATCCAGTTACATTTGATCCCTCCCATACCATGCATGAGATGCAAATGCCAACATGCTATGTAATAATAAACATCATAGCATTTAAAATTCCATAATTGAAACAAAATAACTCATCAAAACATGAATTAAAATCATCATATATACATATTCCATGGTTTTCAATAAGGTAGGAATCCTACCAACGTCCAATTATAGGGTCCTTGTGTTTCCGTCCAAAAACCGATCACCGATCGCGTCAAGCCGATCATTCACCATCTGTGAAATATCGTTACCTTATTACATTTAACATATACATACGTCAATTTGGTGATCCATTTAATTCCATAAAATAACCAATTTAATTATTCCAATTGATTTAAACCATTCCCTTCATCCTTCCAATTTAACCTAACCATTTGGAAAATCATATAAATATTTCATTTATAAAATCAGTAGGTTACCCGCTATCCACTACCCACTGTCCACTGCCCACTGTCCACTGTCCACTGTCCACTGCCCACTGTCCACTGTCCACTGTCCACTGTCCACCAAAGCTCACTTGTGGGGTTTGGCCATACGACATGGCCGAAGCTCGCTCTTTGGTTTTGACCCACCTTTTAACCCTTGTTTTATTTTACACAAAATGGGTCCAACACCATTCATCTTTTGATATATTCATCCAATCACATAAGTTAATCATTTAACAACCTAAATCCATAAAGATGTCATCTCCATCATACACCTAGGTTCATGATAAGCCCTTCATGGGGTTCGGCCATACAACATGGCCGAACCCATGGTTCCTTATTTTGTCATTTCCCATCTTAACCTCCATTCATTTTCATAGTTAATCACCTAACTTATTTACACATAACTTAGGTCCATGGATGATTTATTAACATAAAATAGATCCATAATAAATCCCTCCATTTTCTTCGCTTGATCCTTCATCCTTTAAACAAGCATAGATCTACCAAGTGATCCATCAAAATGGTTCATGGGGTTCGGCCATACCACATGGCAGAACCCATGGTTCTTTGTTTCCATTTTTCCATGGTCTAAATACATGTAAATTCATCAATATTCCTCCATCAATTTCATCCTTTAAGACCCTTTAAAATCACTAACATACATCCATCCTTTTCATCCTTTAAAAACCCATTAAAATTAATAATATACTTCCATGGGGTTCGGCCATACAACATGGCCGAACCCTATGGTTCATCTTTTCCTCTTAAAAATCACATCCCCATATTTAGATCACTTAACGGGGTTTGGCCATTCAACATGGCCGAACTTCATTTTGCCTTTCTTTAAATGGATCCTAAATCCATGGCCTCCAACATTTTGGCCAACCATTTCCAATCTATATGGAATGTTCCCTTAAATCTCTTTTTACTTAATAGAATCTTGTCAAGTGCCACTTACCGATTCCGCAACTCCTCCGATCCTCTTTAGTTAGTCTTTCTTTTCTCTTCCTCCTTGATCTTTAGCCAAAGTGTGTTGCTTGAGAGGAAGAGGGTCTAAGATGAAAACCCCCAAGAGATGGTTCGGCCAAGGAAGAGGTTTGAGAGAGGGAGAGGAGGAGAGAATGGAAAACCTTAAGTCTTTTCCTTGTCTTGTGAGAGATCAGCCCAAAGAGTGATGTCTTTTGGGTTATGCCCCTTTGTAACAACAAAACCCTTCACCTCCTTCATTAATGTTTCCTTTGGAGTTTCATCCCATAAGATGAAACTCCCACCTCCCCAACGTGTATGCCTTAGTTTGTGCCCCTTCGTAACAACAAAACCCTTCACCTCCTTCATTAATGTTTCCTTTGGAGTTTCATCCCACGAGATGAAACTCCCACCTCTCCAACGTGTATGCCTTTTGGGTTTCCTCCTTTGAGATGGAAACCCTCCATCTTCCCACTCCACTCACTTAAAATGAAAGTCTCATTAACTTCCCATTCAACTCACCTTAACTCAAATATTTTTAATTCTTTTAAACTCAAGACTTGTACTCATTCATTAACTCAATTCCTTGATTCCATTTTGAACTCACTCAATTGAACTTAATCCAATTGAATTCAACCACCTTAATTAAACTTGAACTCATTTGGTGGTCGACCAAGTCAACCATGACACATGGCACTTGGGGTCCCACTTAGCCATGTCACATACGTGCCACCTCATTTGATGCGGTGGATCTCATGCCTTGTATCTTAATTGGTTATTAGACCCAATTATCAAACCTTACCCATGTACTTCTAATTAGTTCATCTATGACCCATTGGGTCCCAAATTGGCAATTGGCCCATTTAAGTACATTTACCAATTGTTTCAAACCAAACCCTAATCATCAATTCATCTTGACCCATTGAGTCCCAATTGGGCATTTGGCCCAATTAAATCACACTTATTCGCTTATCTTCATTCAAACTCTATCCATGACCCGTCGGGTCTTAATTGATCCAATTAAATATATTCTAACCGTATCCACTATCTATTGGATCCTAATTGGGCCATTGACTCAATTAAATTTATCCTCTTCTCAATTACATTCCAAATCCATTTACCTTGACTCATCTTAATAAATTAATCACCCTTTAATTTCACTCTTAAGAGGGAATTTCCTTTATTTCCTAGGTTAAGATCTCGGGTGTTACAATTCTAACACCTTTTAGAATTTTCGTCCCGAAAAATTTTGACAGGGCTTGGGTTCTACTTATTTTCATTCCAATCATCTCGGATAGAACACTCTTATCTTCTATCCATATTCTCATGTTCGTTCCTTCATCGTCATGTCGCTTCCCTGCTAACCATCCCATTATCCATATGGCCTTCAAAACCAGATGGGGAAGCACAACCATCATATCAGCGGTGTTCGTTGTTTCCTTCCATCTCCGTATAGTCACTTCCTATACCAACAATGTCTAGTATTTACCTCTTCATTACGTTTTTTCTCTAATATGGATATTGTACTTCCTTCAGAACAATACACAAGTCCATGCATTTATGCTATCACTGTTTTCTATCATACCTTTATGTTTACTACGGTCTCTCATCAATTGATGTCTTTCAAGGATTTCTTTACACATTCATATCACGTTCACCCACATATGGGGTCTTATTCCCACAAGCCACATGTTATACTTTCTAAATTTGATTACCCAATGCCATTCATACCATCCGTTATACACGGATATATAGTGCAAGCATCACAGGACCTATGCACTACAATACAACATCTGGAATTTAAATTTCCAATACATTTGCTAACCGGTATTCCGGTAATCCATTACATCTTTCAAAAGTGGCCATAATATTATACAACTTGTCGTGGTCCACACCACTTAATTACATAAAAATCACTCATATCAACCTATGTGTTTCATTCTCACAGAATTTACTCTGTCTTATGTTATCTCTTTTTCTCGTGAGCCGATTTGCGATCTCATGTAGATCAATGTACTCTGTTTCACTTTACCTGCTACCAAGATATTTTCCACACGTACTCGCTCAATACGTTCATTTGTCTACTCTCTGTGTGAGGTTAGTGATGACCTTGCCCCTCATTGAAAATTTGTTAGCTGTAACGCCCCGCCCTTTTGGAGAATTCAGAGTCTAATTCTTTTTTTTATAATAATAATATAACAACACCGGAAGAGGGCGAACGACGTCACGACGCGAGCTAAGTCCGGACTACCCAAGTCCGACCCTTAACTGGCCACCCATGTGAGCATGGACTAAACCCATGAAAGACAAACCACACATGGAACTAAGTTAAAACATGCGGAATAACAATAACTAATTGCGGAACTAAACTGATGCGGAATATAATCAATCTTAAGTTAACCATACATTCTTAGATAGCAAAGCACAGGTCATCCATTATAAACGACTTATACCAAATCAAGGTTCATCTAACAGTTCACAAACCATAGCAAAGTTTACTAGCTATTACATGTCCATAAAAATGTTATTCAAAAGACAGTAGTATAGAAATCCCAATCATCATTCAAGCGCTTAAGCTTGGCTCCCCTCCAGGTCCACGACCTTTTCTTTCCCTCTTCCTTTTCCTGCATTATCCTCTAAGGATAGAATTAGGGCGTTAGATCAACGCGCCCAGTAGGATTTTCGATTAAGGCTACCACATGGTTAGTATATAAAACATGCATATATCATAGTATATATGGTCATCAAAAACAGATAAATCAATGCTATGTATGTATGCACATGTAATGAGTCTCTCCCATCACACATATACATAGCCATCACTTGACGAGACTCTCATCGTCAAGGTAAGTCACATTACTCTTTCATTTCATGTTGATGATATTCCTCCTGGCGGGACCCTCATCGCCTAAGGAGGCCGATATGGCTCTCATCATCAAAGTATTTCTCCTGGCGGGACCCTCATCACCTAAGGAGACCAATGAGGCTCTCATCATTATAACACTCCTCCTGGCGGGACCCTCATCGCCTAAGGAGGCCAATGTAATACTTATCATCATGATACTACTCCTGGTGGGACCCTCATCACCTAAGGAGGCTTTCCATAATCATAATCCCATGTCTATGCATGAGATGCCAATGAATATATGAAGCATGTAAATAAATCTCATGATTCAAAAACCAATTGAAACACAATAGTACTAACAACATATCTTATCAAATCATGATAAAACCAATCATCATAGTGGTTACAAGTAGGTAGGAAACCTACAGAAACTTTGCTTAAGTGTCTGTTCCTTTTTAAGCTTCTCCTGGTCACAACTCACACGCCGTTCACGTTCCGTTACCTTGTGATGTAACAGCAAGTCAATCATACTATCATTTTAAATTTCCATTCACATCTTAAGACCCAAAAACCATCTTGTGGGGTTCGGCCATACCCATGGCCGAACCTCATCAACTTAGGATTTAACCTCCCTTTTCATTTGATCTCTCTTGTATTTAATCCTTATTAAACATCATATACTACAAAAATACCTTGGTAAGGTTCGTATATCCAATCCTATGATCATTTCATCTTTGATCATTTCATCCATAATTACCTTTATGCCATTTAGGCTAACCTTTTGTTTAATTTTCCTTAAACACCAAGGTCCATATCCAAACCACCTTAGTGGGGTTCGGCCATACAACATGGCCGAACCTTACCACCTTAATTTGGTCCTTTACATCATTCATACATACATAATTCTTGAATCAAAGGCATGGATTCATTCAAAATCTCCAGCTATGTTCTTACTCCATATAACCATAAAAACAGTCCATGGGGTTCGGCCATTCACATGGCCGAACCCTTATGGTTCTTTTGCTCAATGATTCCATTATTTATATACCAATTGGATTCTACCCTTTAGCCATGTTAACCACATGGTTCAGCCATCCAATGGCCAAACCAAAATAGTAACCTTATCACATAAAAATCCCATAATATTGTATGGTTTTTATCTCTCAAAAACCATCACAAATTACCATATACATATCATATCATTTCATGGGGTTCGGCCATCCCAATTGGCCGAACCCTATGGCCTATGATTTAAACCTCTTTTGTCAAATACGTAGCCTTATTTAAAACATGTAAACCTCTCCACCATTGATATGATTTCTATCTTTCCAAAACCATATCAATCATCAAATACTTTCATGGGGTTCGGCCATCCAAGGTGACCGAACCCTATGGTCCATTTTTATCATTTTACAACACCTTCACCCAAAGTTTAAACCCTTGCTGAATTTGGCCATCCCATGGCCCAAAACATCAATTTTTATCTCCATATTAAACACCTTTAAAAAACTTAAACCATTGTATGGTTTTTATCCCCCAAAACCATACAATCAACCATAAATATTTCAAATCCTTTCATGGGGTTCGGCCATCCAAAGTGGCCGAACCCTATGGTCCTTGTTTCTATCTCTTTTAACCATCAATATTCATATTCTAACCCTTGGTAGATTCAGCCATCTCATGGCCAAATCATATTCCATTTAACCCATTTTACAATAAAAAACTCTATGGATTACTTACCAATTTTCCAAGCCTTTCTTCTTGCCTTTGCTCTTTGCTTCCTTCCTTCTTTCTTCCTTAGTCTCAGCTGATTAGAAGCTAGAATCAATGGTGAAAACACCAAGGTATAATTCGGCCAAGGGGTATGTTCTTGAGAGAGGGAGAGAGATAAGAATTCCAAGGTTTTTGCAATGTAGAATTCGGCCAAGAGGGTGGTGTTTGCAGCTTTTGTTAGACAGCCCTTGGACCCCTCATTACTCTCATCAAATCTTGTTTAAACCAATGAGGCACTTGCTGGCAAGCAAAGCACCCCTTGGCACTCCCAACGCACCCTTTGGCACTCCCATGCATCTCATCCAATTCCCATTCATTTCATTTAAAACTATGCATGGGAAACCCACTCCACAAGTCCCCAACGTGTGGGACTTGTCTTGGGTGGCTTGAGACCAAAGCAACCTTTCATCTGCCATTTGACTCAATGAATTTACAAGACCCCTTTGGTTTCCATTTCAACTCAACCAACTCATAAGCCCAACTCACCACATTAAATGATGCTCATTTAATCCACTTGAGTCAACTACATTTCTTAATTTAAACCCAACTCAATTCAGTCCCAACTCAACCTGATTTAACTCACAATTGAGCTCACTTGAGGGTCCACGCGGTCAACCATGGTCCACATGGTCAACACGACCCATTGGGTCCCCATTTAGCTTATTGACCCAATTAACGCCTAGACCCAATTATGAGTGGTTTAGCCCCTTTGAATGTGGTTTACCCATTTGCATCAAGCCTACCCATTTATGCTCCACTTAATTTCCAATCAATTCAACTTAACCCCATTAAATTTGGGCTCAACCAATGGTCAAACAAGTCCATTATGACCCATTGGTCCCAATTGGGTCCTTTGACCCAATTAACCATATTGACCCAATTTGATGTTCATTACCCATTCATGATAAATTGGCCCTTATAATATGTTCATATGGTCTTAATTTGAACAATGGGCCCCACCATTTTCTCATTTACAGTCACATTTATTAAATTCACCAATCCAGTGGCATTTTAGTAACCATCTTTTTAAAATTGGGGTGTTACAATATAACCATCTTTTTAAAATTTTCCTCCCGAAAATCGAAGGAAGTAGGGTTCCAAAATAAATTACATAAATAATTTGGGGTGAGCTGTTCTCATCTCCGGTTCAAGTTCCCATCTGGCCTCTTCAACACCATCGGTCCCATACCACTTTTACAAACTGAATAGCTCTATTTCGCAACACCCTTTGCTCAGTCTCTAGTATTCTAACTGGTTTCTCGATGTATGTCACGTTGCTTTGTACTTCTATGTCTTGCACATTCAATACATGGGACAGATCGGGATTGTATTTCCTTAGCATCGACACGTGAAGCACATCGTGTAAAGCTGCCAATTGTGAAGGAAGTGCTATCTGATAAGCCACATCCCCCACTCTTCTTATGATGGAAAACGGTCCCACATATCTTGGTGACAGTTTCCCCTTCTTCCCAAACCTCATGTGTCCCACTTCAAATTCCAGAAACCTTCTTCTTTTGTCAGCATAGCTCTTTTACCAACTCTGTGCAGTCAATAAGTGCTGACGTATTAACTGAATTTGTGTTGTAGTCTCTGCGACTATCTCAGGTCCAATCAATGCAGACTCACCAGCCTCTGTCCAGCACACTGGTGATCTACAAGGTCTACCATATAAAGCCTCGAATGGGGCCATCTGAAGGCTTGCCTAATAACTATTGTTATACGAGAACTCTACCAGTGGCAAGTGGTCCTCCCATCCACCCTTGAAATCTAACATGCACGCTCTCAGCATGTCTTCCAAGGTTTGTATCGTTCTCTCTGACTGTCCATCAGTCTGTGGATGGAATGTGGTGCTAGTCAGTAGATCTGTCCCCATAGCTGACTGCATGCTTTGCCACACTCTACCGGTAAACCGGCCATCTCTGTCAGATACTATAGTTCGGGGAATGCCACGTAGCCGAATGATTTCTTTGGTATACCGCCGACCCAACGTCTCAGATGAATCCGTCATCTTGATAGGAATAAAATGCGCAGACTTGGTCAGTCGGTCTAGCACGACCCATATAGCATCATTGCCCTTTGAGGATCTCGGCAACCCCGTGACAAAGTCCATGGAAATGTGCTCCCATTTCCATTATGGCATTGATAAGGGTTTGAGTAACCCTGGTGGCTTTTGATGTTTAGTCTTAACTTACTGACAAGTTAAACAATGTGCCACGAATTCCGCCACATCCCTTTCGAGTCCGTGCCACCAATAATGCCTCTTTAGATCATGATACATTTTGGTGCTACCAGGATGAATGGAGAGCTTGGATTGATATGCCTCAATCAATAGCTCTTTCCTCCAGTTCTTTGGCACATATACTCTTCCCCGGAATAAAAGACCCTGTAACACCCCAATTTCTCAATAAGATGAATATTTACGAAAATGCCCTTGGATTGGTGAATTCAATAAATGTGATTGTAAATAAGGAAATGGTGGGGCCCATTCTTCAAATTAAGATCATATGAACATATTATAAGGGCCAATTTATCATGAATGGGTAATGAACATCAAATTGGGTCAATATGGGTAATTGAGTCAAAGGACCCAATTGGACCCAATGGGTCATAATGGACTTATTAGACCATTGGGTGAGCCCAAATTTAATGGGGTTAAGCTGAATTGATTGGAAATTAAGTGGAGCATAAATGGGTAGGCTTGATGCACATGTGAAAACCAAATGCAAATGGCTAAAACAACCCATAAATGGGTCATGGCATCAAAACGGGTCAACAAGCTGAATGGGGACCCAATGGGTCGGATTGACCATGTTGACCATGGCTGACGGTGTGGACCCTCAAATGAGCTCAATTGTGAGTTAAATCAGGTTAAGTGGGACTTAATTGAGTTGGTTTGGAATTAAGAAATGAGTTGACTCAAGTGCATTAAATGAGTGTCATTTAATGTGGTGAGTTGGGCTTGTGAGTTGAGTGAGTCAAAATGGAAATCAAAGGGGCTGTGAGTTCAGTGAGTTAAAGGGGAGATGAAAAGTTACTTGGGTCACAAGCCACTCAATACAAGTCCCACACGTTGGGGACTTGTGGTGTGAGCTTCCATGCTAAGTTTTAAATGGAAATGAATGGGAATTGGATGAGATACATGGGGAGCTAAAAGGTTGCATTGGCTGGTGCCAAGGGATGCCTTGGTTGGCACCAAATATCCCATTGGTTTGATCAAGAAGTTATGAGGGAAATGAGTGGATTAAGTGGCTGATTTAACGAAAGGAATGAACACCCCATTTGGCCGAATTTGTCATTGCAAGTATTAGAAATCCATCTCCCTCCCTCTCTCTCCAAACTCATTCTCTTGGCCGAACCAGCAGTGGTGTTTTCCACCTTTGATCAAGCACCAATTCGGCTAGAAACTAAGGAAGAAGGAAGGAAACAAGAGGGAAGAAGGCAAAGAGCAAAGACAAGAAGAAAAGCTTGGAATTTGGTAAGCATTTCCATGGATTTTTGTTTAATAAAATGGGATAAATGAAATATGATTTGGCCATGGGTTGGCCAAATCCACCAAGGGTATGGAGTAGGTATATTGATGGTTAAAAGATAGAAAATATGGACCATAGGGTTCGGCCACCTTGGTTGGCCGAACCCCATGAAATGTGATGGTCATGTTGATGGTTTTTATAAAGTGAAAACCATGCAAAGTGATGGACTGATTTGAATGTTTTATTTAGACCTAAGTTGCATGTTTTGAAAAGAATTGAGTGTCATGTTTTGGGCCATGGAATGGCTGAATGTATCAAGGAATTTAACCTTGGGTAAAGGTGGTATAGATTTATAAAATGCATCATTGGGTTCGGCCACCTTGGATGGCCGAACCCCATGAAATAATGTTGGTATTTTGATGGTTTTTAGAAGGTTAAAAACCATGCAAAACCATGGAGGTTTTTACATGTTTTAATAAGGCTAAGTGTTTGATTAAAAGGTTTAAAATTATAGGCCATAGGGTTCGGCCAATGAGTATGGCCAAACCCCATGAAATCATATGATTATTGTATGGTGATTTTGATGGTTTTGAAAGATAAAAACCATCCAAGATTATGGTGTTTTTATGCGAATTAAATGAATATAAGTTTGCTGTTTTGGGTTGGCCATTGGATGGCTGAACCATGTAGTTAACATGGCTAAAGGGTAGAGTCCAATTGGTATGTAAATAATGGAATCATTGAGCAAAAGAACCATAAGGGTTCGGCCATGTGTATGGCCGAACCCCATTGACTGTTTTGATGGGAGATTATGGTTTGTTTTATGATTTGGATTAAGGAATCATACATGAGAATTTATGGACTTAGTGTAAGAAAATAATCAATCATTGTAGATGATGGAATATGGGATAAAAATCCATAGGATGTGGTTCGGCCATGTAGTATATGGCCGAACCCCATCAATGATTATTTGATGGATTTGGGTTAAGTCATAATGTGTAACGCCCGCCCCTTTTCACCGAAAATCAGAATCTATTTTTTTTTTCCTTTGAAATAAAAGTGACGAAGGGCGCGGACGTCACGAGGCCAGTTAAGTCCAAGCTTCTAAAGCCCGGCCCTTAACTGGCCAACCCTACGTGTACGTGGAACTTAGTCCACGGAAAATGGTTCACACGTAGAAAGCAAGCTTGCGGAAAATTAAACTAAGAGCGGAAAATTATAATAGAGTCTTACCTACAAATTTTTAGATAGGAGGGAAGATACATTCATTCAATTACCAAAATATCCTCAAAATCATAATTTCCTAAGTAAAATTCAAAACATAGCAAGTAATCTAAATTATTACATTCCGACGAGTTAAGCTATTCAAATTACATTTCCAAAATAAATTAAATAAACTAAGTAGTCCGCCTTCCCAAACTCCTAAGCTTGGCCTCCGTCTCATCCTTTGTGTCCGCCATCTCCTGCGTCATCAACTAGGGTAGAAGTAGGGCGTTAGACAATGCGCCCAATAGGACTCCGAGTAGGGCTAACACATGGATTAGTGGTAACAAAACATATAGATAATATCATATCCAAAACCATGCAATTTGGTGCAATGTCATGCAATGGGTGTCCTATGTCATGAATCCCACCCATCATCCATACCATCATGCTGCCATATCCCCCTTGACGGAAAAACCTCGTCAAGATATAAACAATCACAAATCATCCCCCTTGACGGCAAAACCTCGTCAAGGTGTAAACAATCACAAATCATCCCCCTTGACGGCAAATCCACGTCAAGGTGTCCCCATGCTTGCTTCTCGATCGCCCCGACGGAGCATGGACTCCGGTTATATTTCATAACATCCCTCTTGATGGATGAAACACATCAAGATATCCCCATGCTTGCTTCTCGATCGCCCTGACGGAGCATAGACTCCAGTTTCATTTCATCCTTCCCATACAATATCCCTCCCATGTCATGCATGAGATGTAGATGCCATATGCCATGTAATATATATGATCATAGTCATAAAACCCATCTTAAAACCATTACATGATTACCAAAATAAATCAAAGGAAAGACCATCACATAATACTTAATCCATGACCAAAATAAATCAAAGGAAAAACCATCACATAATACTTAATCCATGACCAAAATAAATCAAAGGAAAAACCATCACATAATATTTAATCCATGACCAAAATAAATCAAAGGAAAAACCATCACATAATACTTAATCCATGACCAAAATAAATCAAAAGAAAAAGCATCACATAATCCATGGCTTACAAAAAGGTAGGAATCCTACCAAATACCGACTAGCGTCCTTTTTCGTTTACCTTTTGATAAACCCGGTCGCCGATCGCGTACCGCCTGCGATGTCCGGTACCTTATTATACATTAATAATTAGTCCATGTTTTATCCATGATTAAGTCCCTAATGCATTCCTTAGTGGAGTTCGGCCATACACCATGACCGAACCTCACTAACTAGGTTTTGTGGGTCCCATTTAGTCCATTAAACATTTTAATCACACAAGTGTACAAACCAGCCACCCTAGGCTTCATTTATCACACACACGGTTATTACTTAGAGTCCCTAAGTCCATGATCATCTTCCATGGGTTTCTTTATCTTGGCCCATATTTACGGTTTTGCCACTACCTCTTTTCCATGACTAGTCACTCATTTATCCATGTACATTATGATCCATAATTGATCCATAACTTAGACCCATTAATGATCCATAACTTAGGTCCGTTAATGACCCATCAACATGTCATATGATCATTAAAATCAACCATTTAATTAACTTAACCTTTATTCATTCAACACATATGTAACCCCATACTTAGCCCATCAATTGATCCATAGACTTGGATCCCTTAATGACTCCTTAGCCATAACATCATCACAAATTAGCCACTTGATTCACCCTAATCCCCATTCATTACTCACATGTATAATACCAAATCTAACCCATAAATTGACCCACAAATGGGTCATGGGTTTCAATAAAATTAGCCCCTTTAAATTTAACCTAAACCCCATTTTTCCTTGGGTTTTTTTCACCACATTTAGATCCATAACAAGCCCTCCCATGAGGAGATTTACATCATGCAATTTAAATCATCAATTTTGATCATCAATTTGGTATATTTTGGTCCATCAAAACTACCAACACATCACCCTAAGGTTCATCATTCATTAGTGACATTTAAGGCCATAATAACATTAACCTTCATCCGTGGATTCCCTCATTTAAAAACCCCTTTAAAATTTACTATCATTCTTTCACTCAAAACCTTCAAAATCATTAACCCCTTCCATGGTTTTAAACCTAAAAACCCCATTTCATCACCATAGGATTTAAAAACATTCCATCCATAAAATTATGAATACATTACCATAGGGTTCATCGACACCACCAACATTCCCCATTTATTTTTTTTTCCATTATTTTACATCCATCATCATTCCACATTCAAACCCCTTTTAAAATTTATCAACATTTAATCATTTAAAACCCTAACATCATTAATCATTCTTTCATGATACTAACCCTAAAAACTCCATTAAAGATCCTTAATTACCTACATTTAACCATTAAAATCTTAAAACCCTAAATCATCCTCCATGACTTCCATTCTTTAAAACCCTAATTCATCACTTAATTATCTACCATGGTTCCTTCCAAAATTTCCATACATCCATTGCTTAAATAATTTAAATACATAATGTCCTTAATCCATTTGTTTTTTCTTAATCTATCTCTCCCATGTTTGTATAAAAATTTTAATACATAAAACCTTTAAAGCATCCTTTATTTTTTTCTTAATCCATCTCTCCCACTTTATCCATTTCTCATCTTTCCATTGGATGGATTTGAGATCCAAGGCCTATAATAATTTGGCCACCATTAAATCCAAGCAATGGATTTCATAATCTCTTAAACCCTAAAAAAAAATCTAATCTCTTGTTTTAGAAATACTTACAATCCGACGGCTCCTCCGATTTTTCTTCCTCCTCTTGAACTCCTTGGCCTTCTTTCTTCTTCTTCTCCTTGTTTGATTGGCCAAGATGAGATTAATCAATGGAAAAACATCATAGCTTGGGTTGGCCAAGATGGGGTGTACTTCAGAGAGTAGAGGAGGAGATGGTGAGAAAGAAGATACCAAGCTTTTATCTTGGAGTGGTGGCCAACAGTTGCACCTTTCTTCTCTCTTTTCTTCTCTTCTTCTTCCAAGTTTTTCTTCTTCTTTCTTTCCTTGGTGTGGGACGGTGGTGAAGAGCAAGAGAGGAAGAGAATGAAATGGGAGAGAATGAAAAGAAAACCATCTTATCCCAAGGCTTGCTTAACCTACACTTCACCCTTAAATTTCCCACCAACTACATAAGATATTTTTTTATGCTTTATGCTTTATGCTTTATGGTTTATGGTGGTTGGGATAAACTCCACCAAGCCAACGTTTTTGGCTTCTTAAGATGGAAAGGTTTAGTTTTCCATCTTTTGACCCCTTTGACCACCTTTTAAATAATTTAATCATTTAATTAATTAGTTAATTACCTTAGGTTAATTAATTCCCACTTAACCTAATTCCATTATTCTACCCATGGTTGATCAAGTCAACCATGGTGGTCGGCCCCACCAATCCTTGGTCCACACGCCACCTCATTTGATGAGGTGGAGGTGGGTCCCAATCGGCCATGTCACCTTGGTCGATTCATCAGCAACTTAGGTGATTTAAATTTAATTAAATCGATTACTCTTATTGGATCACCATTGGGCCCATGGCCCAATTAAATTCACCCTTACCCATTTACCTTAGACCTTACATTATCTTGACCCATTGGGTCCCAAATGGGTATTGGGCCCAATTTGACCATCCTTGACCCTTTAAATCAATTTAAATCCAAATCCATGTCCATTGGGCCACACTTGGGTCTTTGTCCATATTTTGATCTATTCACCATTTATTCCATCAAATTTCCAATTTCCACCATTAAAATAAATAATATCCACATTTATACTGATTTAAAAAGTCTGGGCTATTACATAATGGAATTAGAGATGATGAATGAAGGACCAAATTAAATGGTGAGGTTCGGCCAAGTTGTATGGCCGAACCCCACTAAGTTGGTTTGGATATGGTTAGTGGTGTTTAAGGAAAATTAAACAAAAGGTTAGCCTAAATGGCATAAAGGTAATTATTGATGAAATGATCAAAGATGGAATGATCATAGGATTGGATGTATGGACCCAAACCAAAGTGGTATGGTTTGGCCATGTTGTATGGCCGAACCCTACCAAGGTATTTTTGTGGTATATGATGTTTAATAAGGATTAAATAAAAGAGAAATCAAATGAAATGGGAGGTTAAATCCTAAGTTGATGAGGTTCGGCCATGGGTATGGCCCAATCCCACAAGATGACTTTTGGGTCTTAAGATGTGAATGGAAATTTAAAATGATAATATGATTGACTTGTTGTTACATCACAAGGTAACGGAACGTGAACGGCGTATGAGTCGTGAACGGGTGACGATTAAGAAAGATCAGACGCTGAAGTGAATCTTCAGTAGGTTTCCTACCTACTTGTAACCATTATGATGATTAGTTTTACCATGATTTTGATAAGATATGTTGTTAATATTATTATGTTTCAATTGGTTTTTGAATCATGAGATTTATGTACATGCTTCATATATTCATTGGCATCTCATGCATGGACATGGAATGATGATTATGGAATGTCTCCTTAGGCGATGCAGGTCCCGCCAGGAGTAGTATCATGATGATGATAATACATTGGTCTCCTTAGGCGATGCAGGCCCCACCAGGAGAAATGTTATAATGATGAGAAATACATTGGTCTCCTTAGGCGATGCAGGTCCCACCAGGAAAAATGTTATAATGATGAGAATCACATTGGTCTCCTTAGGCGAAGAGGGTCCCGCCAGGAGAAATATTATGATGATGAGAGCCACGTCGGCCTCCTTAGGTGATGCAGGTCCCGCCAGGAGGAATATCATCAAGAAGAAATGAAAGTGTATTGTGATTTACCTTGACGGTGAGAGTCTCGTCAAGTGATGGCTATGTATATGCATGATGGGAGGGACTCATTACATGCCCATATTTACATAGCGTTGATTTACCTGTTTTGATGACCATATATATTATGATATATGCATGTTTTTATATACTAACCATGTGGTAGCCCTAATTGGAAATCCTACTGGGCGCGTTGATCTAACGCCCTAATTCTATCCATAGAGGATAATGTAGGAAATGGAAAAGGGAAAGAGAAGGTCGTGGACCTGGAGGGGTGCCAAGTTTAAGCGTTTGATTGATGATTGGGATGTCTTTATTATTGTCTTTTGAGCTATATTTTATGGACACGTAACAGCTAGTAAACTTTGCTATGGTTGTTTATGGTATTGACAATGGATGTTTGGATTAAGTTATTTAATAATCGAGACTTGTACTTGCTATCTATTCAGTCTAATTCCGCAGTTAGTCTAGTTTATTCAGCATAACTTGTTTAGTTCCATGTGTGGATTGTTATCGTGGGTTTAGTCCATGCACACATGGCTGACCAGTTAAGGGTCGGACTTAGGAAGTCCGAACTTAGCTCACGTCGTGACACCGCCCGCTCTTTTCCAGTGTTATTCTATTATTATTTAAAAAAGAAATTAGACTCTGATTTCTCGGAGAGGGCGGGGCATTACAGTTGGTATCAGAGCGAAACGGGAAGTTGAATCATCGAAGTAAGATTAAAACGGTTTCATGTCTCACTGAAAGATAAGAATCCCAACTGACCGACTCTTCGGAGTCCGCTGACTGGGGACTGGATTAATTTACTTCGAGTGACTCAGACTGAACAATCAATCTGAGAATGACAATGAAAGATAGCAAAGTAAAGTACAGTCATCTTAATTGGACATATCAAACATAGCAAAGTAGGATGTACTCCCCTGATATCCCCCATTGAGAAACAAACAACAGGAATTTAGAGATTTCCCCAGAAACAAAAGAAAACAAAGTGTAAAGATTTGGCAATTTCCCCAAACAAAGCACATGAGATTATACATGAAAAATCCCCCAAAACCAAGATTGGTTCTTTATTGTAACGGTTGTCGTTGTAATTTATATGTTTTATATGTTGTGGCACAGATATGTCAAGCAAGGTGGAATATACAGCGTTGTGGGATAAAGGGACACCTAGCTGTCCAATAGATTTGGTGTCGGCTTCTAGCAACACCAGCATGGAAGTCAACATGGACCTTCAGGAGGGACCTCCCAAGGAGGATGAAGTGGACCTAGCATTTTTTTCCGGAGGATCTTATGGAAGACATTCCTTGGATAATGGAGCCTCCCGAGGAAGATGAAGAGGATCTAGCACCTCTACCGGAGGATCCTATGGAAGATGTTCCTATAATAATGGAATCAATTGGGGAGATAGAGCCTGATGTTATGTGTGAGTTGTGTAACCAGGATGGGTACAGCTACACTTATTGTCCCCACCCTCTGGGAGTGGTTTGCCCGGTTTGTGGACTACATGGGTACGGTGAGGCAAGGACTAATTGTCCTTATATTGGAGGATCAGGGGTAATACCCTGCTTGACATGTGGAGTACTGGGTCACATGTTGATGACATGTCCTGATAATCGCTTCAAGTTTGTTGATGATGCGGGGTCTTCCACGAAAGATTTAAGAGGTAGAAAAGAAAGACAGGGAAAGGGGAATATTTTGTAAGGGTGCATTTTGTTCTTTATAGGGTTTATTTTACCCTATCAACCGTTGTACAAAGATGAATTATGAATATATATAAAGTTTGCCATTTTATGATTTTATGAGGATTGCTAGTATTAAATGTATGTTGTGAAGAAAACTAAGCCAATAATGTTTTCATGAATTAGGGAAAGATGGCACTACAGAAAAAGATTCCAAAGAATCAGAAGGGAAAGGAGAAAATATTGCAAATTGGATTAGGCGAAGGGGCTTCAAAAAGGAAGACCCGGCAAGACGATCAAGGAAAGGAAAAAGAGATATCCTTCATTCCACATGAAGAGGAGTTATCTCAATTTATAAAGGAGAAAGTTGTACGTGACAAAGGTGAGGAAGAACCTCAGCATGAGTCTGAGAAATCACTCCATGATAAGGAGGAAGAGGAGAATAGCAACAGCGGCGTACATACACCAATACCATATGTGCCGCCTGAACTACAAAGCTTGGTACAAGCTGTAGTTACTTCCGTCCTCCAACAACATCTGAATGGAGGTGGAAGCACCAGTGAGGCCAGTGACCGGAATATGGTCAGGGACTTCCAACAACAGTGGCCACCTTATTTCAAGGGGAGAGAGGGGTTTGTTGGAGCGGAGAGCTGGCTGAAGAAAATCTCCCAGATATTGACTCTGCTTAGCATCAAGAGTCTCGCCCACAAGATTCTA
The DNA here is from genome assembly GCA_013350335.1 of Chimonanthus salicifolius. Classification (NCBI taxonomy): domain Eukaryota; kingdom Viridiplantae; phylum Streptophyta; class Magnoliopsida; order Laurales; family Calycanthaceae; genus Chimonanthus; species Chimonanthus salicifolius. The sequence continues at coordinate 70,152,986 of CM023532.1, read as the reverse complement.
TTGGCCACATCACAACTAATAGATGACACTAGTAAGTGGTGTGAAGTAGTGGAAAAATAGCAGGCACTTGTACCAGAGAGGGAAAGAACTGAAATGACCTGGGAGCAATTCTCAGCGACGTTCCTGGAACACTATTTCCCGGAGGAGGAGAGGGAACGTCAGACTCAAGCATTTCTGTCATTGGTGCAGGGCTCCATGATAGTAGCTGAGTATCATCGGGAATTCTTGAGCTTATCATGTTATGCGTTCTACATTGTGGACACGGAGTATCGGAAGGCTCGCAAGTTCGAGTGTGGGTTGCGGCCAAGCATTAGGGCCAGAGTGACCGTGTTCAAAGCAGCTACGCTGGCGGAAGTGGTCAGCAAAGCTACCATTGTGGAGCAAGAACTGGCAGAGTTTGTACGAGTGGACAACCGTCGAGCGCCGAGTGGGAGGGGTACTTATCAACCCAACAAGAAGTTCCGACCGAGCTTCAGCAGACCCTCGCCATCTGTTGGATCTACTGGGGGCTTTCGTCCCATTCAACCCTCCCAATCTGTAGCAGTCAGTCAGGTTTTTAGAGGAGTGAGCATCTGCTATCACTGTGATCAACCGGGTCATCTCCGGAGGGATTGTCCAAAACTCAACAGGCTTTCACACTCCAGAGGATCATCTCGTCCACTAGTCAGATCGGTTAACTCCCGGGAAGGCAGGACGTATAATCGAGCGAGCCGGGCGCCCAACCCTACTGGAGCTGGACGATTATTTACTTTAACTTCTCCAGAAAATGAGGATCATGCGGTGATACAAGGTATGGCGGCAGTGAGTAGTTCTTATGCATATGCACTATTTGATTCTGGAGCTTCACACTCCTTTATAGTGCATCATTAATAACTGCTACCGGTACCTTAGTGCAAAAATTAGCCACAACACTCACAATTGTGTCCCCTGTCGGAGACTCGGCATTGGGACTTATATGCACGACAGTTAACACTGAACTAGATGGACTCAGATTTGAGTTCAATAATCTGGTGCTTGACATGGCTGAGTATGATATAATATTCGGCATGGATTGGTTGGCTAAGTTCCAGGCCAACATTGACTGTTATTGCCGAAGAGTGACAGTTTGGTCACCCGAAGGAAAGCAATATGTGGTTCGTGCAGACAAGCAGAGTGGATTGCAGGAAGGATTGAACCACGTGGTATTGAATAATATCATTATAAATAAAGCACCAATTACTGAATTTCCCTTAGTTGTGAAAGAATTTGCAGATGTGTTTCCAAAGGAACTGCCTGGTTTACCGCCTATGAGGGAGATCAACTTCGAAATCAAGTTATACCCTGTTACTTCACCAGTGTCTCTACCACACTATTGGATGGCACCAGCAGAGATGTCAGAGCTAAAGAAGCAGATTGATGAACTGCTTAGGCTGGGTTGCATCCGAAACAGCACGTCGTCATGGGGAGCTCCAGTATTGTTTGTAAAGAAGAAGGACGGTTCACTTCGGATGTGTGTTGATTATCGGAAGCTGAATCAGCTAACAGTCCAGAACAAGTACCCTCTACCCAGGATCGATGATTTATTCGATCAATTGAGGGGTTCCAGCCATTTTTCAAAGATTGATTTGATGTCTGGTTATCATCAAATACGGGTTAGGGAGGAAGATATAGAGAAGACAGCCTTCAGGACGCGATATGGACTATACGAGTTTGTAGTCATGCCATTTGGACTCACAAATGCGCTGACTGTGTTCATGGATTTAATGAACAGGATATTCCGTCCATATTTGGATCAGTTTGTAATTGTGTTCATTGATGATATTCTGATCTATTCCAAGAGTCAAGAGGAACTTGCAGAACATCTACAGATAGTCTTGAATACTTTGAGGCAGAATAAGTTATATGCCAAAGCCAGTAAGTGTGATTTCTGGTTATCTAAAGTGAATTTCTTGGGACATGTTATATCCGATGAAGGAATAGCCGTGGATCCGGCTAAGGTGGCAGCAGTGAAAGATTGGAAAGCGCCCAAGAATGTAACCGAAATCCGCAGTTTCTTAGGATTGGCGGGTTATTATCGGAAATTTATCATGGATTTTTCCAAAATAGCGGCTCCAATGACTCGACTCATTCATAAAGGAGTCAAGTATGAGTGGTCAGATCAGTGCAACAGGAGATTTGAAACACTGAAAGAGAGACTTACAAGAGCTCCTATTTTAATTTTGCCGGAAAGGGGCAAAGGATATGAAGTACAATGCGATGCTTCAGGAGACGGACTAGGATATTCACTCATGCAAAGTCAACGTGTGGTGGCATATGGGTCAAGACAGTTAAAAATACACGAACGTCTTTATCCCACACATGATCTGGAGCTAGCTGCAGTGGTCTTCGCTCTCAAAAGTTGGAGACACTACCTCTACGGCGAGAAATTTGAGGTATTTTCTGATCATAAGAGTTTAAAATATTTATTTGATCAGAAGAAGCTCAATCTGAGGCAGCGTAGATGGATGGAGTATCCGGCGGATTATGAGTTTACGCTTCGATACCATCCAGGCAAGGCAAACAAGGTGGCGGATGCCCTCAGCCGCCTATCACATGCATCGGTAGCATGCTTGATCAGAACAGAATGGGAGATGCTGAACACCATTCGAGAGTTCAATCTTTATATGAATAACCGTGGGAGTATGTATAATTTAATCATACGGTCCAATATGGTCACCAAGATTGAACAAGAACAACGAGCAGATCCGGAAGTGGAAGAGATTTGGGCCAAGATGTCCACTGGTGTAGTCTTACCGGAATGGGAATTACGACCGGGACAGGGTATTTTATTCCGGGGAAGAGTATATGTGCCAAAGAGCTGTAGGAAAGAGCTATTGATTGAGGCACATCAATCCAAGCTCTCCATTCATCCGGGTAGCACCAAAATGTATCACGATCTAAAAAGGCATTATTGGTGGCACAGACTAAAAAGGGATGTGGCGGAATTCGTGGCACATTGTTTAACTTGTCAGCAAGTAAAGACTGAACATCAAAAGCCACCAGGGTTACTCAAACCCTTATCAGTGCCAGAATGGAAATGGGAGCACATTTCCATGGATTTTGTGACGGGGTTTCCGAGATCTTCAAAGGGCAATGATGCCATATGGGTCGTGGTAGACCGACTGACCAAGTCTGCGCATTTCATTCCTATTAAAATGACGGATTCATCTGAGACGTTGGGTCGGCGGTACACCAGGGAAATTATTCGGCTGCATGGCATTCCCCGAACTATAGTATCTGACAGAGATGGCCAGTTTACTGGCAGAGTGTGGCAAAGCATGCAATCAGCTATGGGGACAGATCTACTGACTAGCACCGCTTTCCATCCACAGACTGATGGACAGTCGAAAGGACGATACAAACCTTGGAAGACATGTTGAGAGCATGCATGTTAGATTTCAAGGGTGGATGGGAGGACCACTTGCCACTGGTAGAGTTCTCGTAAAACAATAGTTATCAGGCAAGCCTTCAAATGGCTCCATTCGATGCTTTATATGGTGGGCCTTGTAGATCACCAGTGTACTGGACAGAGGCTGGTAAGCCTGCACTAATTGGACCTGAACTAGTCGCAGAGACTACAACACAAATTCAGTTGATACGTCAGCACTTATTGACTGCACAGAGTCGGCAAAAGAGTTACGCAGATAAAAGAATACGGTTTCTGGAATTTGAAGTGGGAGACATGGTATTCTTAAAGGCCTAGCCACAGAAAGGACACATGAGGTTTGGGAAGAAGGGAAAACTGTCACCAAGATTTGTGGGACCGTTTCCCATCATGAGAAGAGTGGGGGATGTGGCTTATCAGATAGCACTTCCTACACAATTGGCAGCTCTACACGATGTGTTTCACGTGTCGATACTGAGAAAGTATAATCCCGATCCGTCCCATGTATTGAATGTGCAAGATATAGAAGTACAAAGCGACGTGACATACATCGAGAAACCAGTTAGGATACTGGAGACTGAGCAAAGTGTGTTGCGAAATAGAGTGATTCAGTTCGTAAAATTGGTATGGGACCGACATGGTGTTGAAGAAGCCACATGGGAACTAGAATCGGAGATGAGAACAGCTCACCCCGAATTATTTATATAATTTATTTTGGAACCCTACTTCGTTCGATTTTCGGGACGAAAATTTTAAAAAGAGGGTTATATTGTAACACCCCAATTTCTCAATAAGATGAATATTTATGAAAATGCCCTTGGATTGGTGAATTCAATAAATGTGATTGTAAATAAGGAAATGGGGAGGCCCATTGTTCAAATTAAGATCATATGAACATATTATAAGGGCCAATTTATCATGAATGGGTAATGAACATCAAATTGGGTTAATATGGGTAATTGGGTCAAAGGACCCAATTGGACCCAATGGGCCATAATGGACTTATTAGACCATTGGGTGAGCCCAAATTTAATGGGGTTAAGCTGAATTGATTGGAAATTAAGTGGAGCATAAATGGGTAGGCTTGATGCACATGTGAAAACCAAATGCAAATGGCTAAAACAACCCATAAATGGGTCATGGCGTCAAAAAGGGTCAACAAGCTAAATGGGGACCCAATGGGTCGGATTGACCATGTTGACTATGACTGACGGTGTGGACCCTCAAATGAGCTCAATTGTGAGTTAAATCAGGTTAAGTGGGACTGAATTGAGTTGGTTTGGAATTAAGAAATGAGTTGACTCAAGTGCATTAAATGAGTGTCATTTAATGTGGTGAGTTGGGCTTGTGAGTTGAGTGAGTCAAAATGGAAATCAAAGGGGCTGTAAGTTCAGTGAGTTAAAGGGGAGATGAAGAGTTACTTGGGTCTCAAGCCACTCAATACAAGTCCCACACGTTGGGGACTTGTGGTGTGAGCTTCCATGCTAAGTTTTAAATGGAAATGAATGGGAATTGGATGAGATACATGGGGAGCTAAAAGGTTGCATTGGCTGGTGCCAAGGGATGCCTTGGTTGGCACCAAATATCCCATTGGTTTGATCAAGAAGTTATGAGGGAAATGAGTGGATTAAGTGGCTGATTTAACAAAAGGAATGAACCACCCATTTGGCCGAATTTGTCATTGCAAGTATTAGAAATCCATCTCCCTCCCTCTCTCCAAACTCATTCTCTTGGCCGAACCAGCAGTGGTGTTTTCCACCTTTGATCAAGCACCAATTTGGCTAGAAGCTAAGGAAGAAGGAAGGAACAAGAGGGAAGAAGGCAAAGAGCAAAGACAAGAAGAAAAGCTTGGAATTTGGTAAGCATTTCCATGGATTTTTGTTTAATAAAATGGGATAAATGAAACATGATTTGGCCATGGGTTGGCCGAATCCACCAAGGGTATGGAGTAGGTATATTGATGGTTAAAAGATAAAAAACATGGACCATAGGGTTCGGCCATCTTGGTTGGCCGAACCCCATGAAATCTGATGGCCATGTTGATGGTTTTTATAAAGTGAAAACCATGCAAAGTGATGGACTGATTTTGATGTTTTATTTAGACCTAAGTTGCATGTTTTGAAAAGAATTGAGTGTCATGTTTTGGACCATGGAATGACCGAATGTATCAAGGAATTTAACCTTGAGTAAAGGTGGTATAGATTGATAAAATGCATCATTGGGTTCAGCCACCTTGGATGGCCGAACCCCGTGAAATAATGTTGGTATTTTGATGGTTTTTGGAAGGTTAAAAACCATGCAAAACCATGGAGCATTTTACATGTTTTAATAAGGCTAAGTGTTTGATTAAAATGTTTAAAATTATAGGCCATAGGGTTCGGCCAATGAGTATGGTCGAACCCCATGAAATCATATGATTATTGTATGGTGATTTTGATGGTTTTGAAAGATAAAAACCATCCAAGATTATGGTGTTTTTATTCGAATTAAATGAATATAAGTTTGTTGTTTTGGGTTGGCCATTGGATGGCTGAACCATGTAGTTAACATGGCTAAAGGGTAGAGTCCAATTGGTATGTAAATAATGGAATCATTGAGCAAAAGAACCATAAGGGTTCGGCCATGTGTATGGCCGAACCCCATGGACTGTTTTGATGGGAGATTATGGTTTGTTTTATGATTTGGATTAAGGAATCATACATGATAATTTATGGACTTAGTGTAAGAAAATAATCAATCATTGTAGATGATGGAATATGGGATAAAAATCCATAGGATGTGGTTCGGCCATGTAGAATGGCTGAACCCCATCAATGATTATTTGATGGATTTGGGTTAAGTGATAATGGAATTAGAGATGATGAATGAAGGACCAAATTAAATGGTGAGGTTCGGCCAAGTTGTATAGCCGAACCCCACTAAGTTGGTTTGGATATGGTTAGTGGTTTTTAAGGAAAATTAAACAAAAGGTTAGCCTAAATGGCATAAAGGTAATTATTGATGAAATGATCAAAGATGGAATGATCATAGGATTGGATGTATGGACCCAAACCAAAGTGGTATGGTTTGGCCATGTTGTATGGCCGAACCCTACCAAGGTATTTTTGTGGTATATGATGTTTAATAAGGATTAAATAAAAGAGAAATCAAATGAAATGGGAGGTTAAATCCTAAGTTGATGAGGTTCGGCCATGGGTATGGCCAAATCCCACAAGATGACTTTTGGGTCTTAAGATGTGAATGGAAATTTAAAATGATAATATGATTGACTTGTTGTTACATCACAAGGTAACGGAACGTGAACGGCGTATGAGTCGTGAACGGGTGACGATTAAGAAAGATCAGACGCTGAAGTGAATCTTCAGTAGGTTTCCTACCTACTTGTAACCACTATGATGATTAGTTTTACCATGATTTTGATAAGATATGTTGTTAATATTATTATGTTTCAATTGGTTTTTGAATCATGAGATTTATGTACATGCTACATATATTCATTGGCATCTCATGCATGGACATGGAATGATGATTATGGAATGTCTCCTTAGGCGATGCAGGTCCCGCCAGGAGTAGTATCATGATGATGATAATACATTGGTCTCCTTAGGCGATGCAGGTCCCACCAGGAGAAATGTTATAATGCTGAGAAATACATTGGTCTCCTTAGGTGATGCAGGTCCCGCCAAGAGAAATGTTATTATGATGAGAATCACATTGGTCCCTTTAGGCGATGAGGGTTCCGCCAGGAGAAATATTATGATGATGAGAGCCACATCGGCCTCCTTAGGCGATGCAGGTCCCGCCAGAAGGAATATCATCAAAAAGAAATGAAAGTGTATTGTGATTTACCTTGACGGTGAGAGTCTTGTCAAGTGATGGTTATATATATGCATGATGGGAGGGACTCATTACATGTGCATATTTACATAGCATTGATTTACCTGTTTTGATGACCATATATATTATGATATATGCATGTTTTTATATACTAACCATGTGGTAGCCCTAATCGGAAATTCTACTGGGCGCGTTGATCTAATGCCCTAATTCTATCCATAGAGGATAATGCAGGAAATGGAAAAGGGAAAGAGAAGGTCGTGGACCTGGAGGGGAGCCAAGCTTAAGCGCTTAATTGATGATTGGGATGTCTTTATTATTGTCTTTTGAGTTATATTTTATGGACATGTAACAGCTAGTAAACTTTGCTATTGTTGTTTATGGTATTGACAATGGATGTGTGGATTAAGTTATTTAATAATTGAGACTTGTACTTGCTTTCTATTCAGTCTAATTCCGCAGTTAGTCTAGTTTATTCCGCATAACTTGTTTAGTTCCATGTGTGGATTGTTATCGTGGGTTTAGTCCATGCACACATGGGTGGCCAGTTAAGGGTCGGACTTAGGAAGTCCGAACTTAGCTCGCGTCGTGACACCGCCCGCTCTTTTCCAGTGTTATTCTATTATAATTTAAAAAAGAAATTAGACTCTGATTTCTCGGAGAGGGCGGGGCATTGCAGACCCTGTCTTGGTCGTATTTCCCATTTCGGTATGACTACGCCAGTGGACATCTTGGCCCATATCTCTTCCACCACCGGATCTACATGTTGCTCTTGTTCAATCTTGGTGACCATATTGGATCGTATGATTAAATTATACATGCTCCCATGGTTGTTGATATAAAGATTGAACTCTCGAATGGTGTTCAACATCTCCCATGCTGTTCTGATCAAGCATGCAACCGATGCATGTGTTAGGCGGCTGAGGGCATCCGCCACCTTGTTTGCATTGCCTGGATGGTATCAAAGCGCAAATTCATAATCCGCCAGATACTCCATCCATCTACGCTGCCCTAGATTGAACTCCTTCTGATCAAATAAGTATTTCAAACTCTTATGACCAGAAAATACCTCAAATTTCTCGCCGTAGAGATAATGTCTCCAACTTTTGAGAGCGAAGACCACTGCAGCTAGCTCCAGATCATGTGTGGGATAAAGACGTTCGTGTATTTTTAACTGTCTTGACCCATATGCCACCACACGTTGACTTTGCATGAGTCAACACCCTAGTCCCTCTCCTGAAGCATCGCATTGTACTTCATATCCTTTGCCCCTTTCCGGCAAAATTAAAATAGGAGCTCTTGTAAGTCTCTCTTTCAGTGTTTCAAATCTCCGGTTGCACAAATATGACCACTCATACTTGACTCCTTTCTAAGTGAGTCGAGTCAATGGAGATGCTATTTTGGAAAAATCCATGATAAATTTCCGATAATAACTCGCCAATCCCAAGAAACTACGAATTTCGGTTACATTCTTGGGCGCTTTCCAATCTTTCACTGCCGCCACCTTAGCCGGATCCACGGTTATACCTCCTTCAGATATAACATGTCCTAAGAAATTGACCTCGGATAGCCAAAATTCACAATTACTGGCTTTGGCATATAGTTTATTCTGCCTCAATGTATTCAAGACTATCCATAGGTCCTCTGCATGTTCCTCCTGACTCTTGGAATAGATCAGGATATCATCAATGAACACGATTACAAACTGGTCCAGATACGGACGGAAGATCCTGTTCATTAAGTCCATGAACACAGCCGGCGCATTTGTGAGTCCAAATGGCATGACTACAAACTCGTATAGTCCATACCGCGTCCTGAAGGATGTCTTCTCTATATCTTCCTCCCTGACCTAGATTTGATGATAACCAGACATCAAATCAATGTTTGAAAAATGGCTGGAACCCCTCAATTGATCGAATAAATCATCGATCCTGGGTAGAGGGTACTTGTTCCGAACAGTTAGCTGATTCAGCTTCCGATAATCTACACACATTCGGAGTGAACCGTCCTTCTTCTTTACAAACAATACTGGAGCTCCCCAAGACGATGTGTTGTTCTGGATGCAACCCAGCCTAAGCAGTTCATAGATCTGCTTCTTTAGTTCCGACATCTCTGCTAGTGTCATCCGATAGTGTGGTAATGACACTGGTGCAGTGCCAGGGTATAACTTGATTTTGAAATTAAGCTCCCTCATGGGTGGTAAACCAGGGAGTTCTTTTGGAAACACATCCGTAAATTCTTTTACAATTGCCGGAAGTTCAGTAATTGGTGTTTTATTTATAATGATATTATTCAATACCACGTGGTTCAACCCTTCCTGCAATCCACTCTGCTTGTCTGCACGAACCACATATTGCTTTCCTTCGGGTGACCAAAATGTCATTTTTCGGCGATAACAATCAATGTTGGCCTGGAACTTAGCCAACCAATCCATGCCGAATATTATATCATACTCAGCCATGTCAAGCACCAGATAATTGAACTCAAATCTGAGTCCAACTAGTTCAGTGTTAACTGCCGGGCATATAAGTCCCAATGTCGAGTCTCCGATAGGGGACACAATTGTAAGTGTTGTGGCTAATTTTTGTACTAGGGTACCGGTAGCAGTTATAAATGATGCAGCTATGAAGGAGTGTGAAGCTCCAGAATCAAATAGTGCATATGCATAAGAACTACTCACTAACGCCATACCTTGTATCACAGAATGATCCTCATCTTCTGGAGAAGTTAAAGTAAATAATCGTCCAGCTCCAGTAGGGTTGGGCCCCCGTCTCGCCCGATTATACGTCCTGCCTCCCCGGGAGTTAACCGGTCTGACTGGTGGACGAAACGATCCTCTGGAGTATGAAAGCCTGTTGAGTTTTGGACAATCCCTCCGGAGATGACCCGGTTGATCACAGTGGTAGCAGTTGCACGCTCCTCTAGAAGCCTGAGTGGTTGCTACAGATTGAGAGGGCTGGTTGGGACGAAAGCCCCCAGTAGATCCAACAGATGGTGAGGGTCCGCTGAAGTTCAGTCAGAACTTCTTATTGGGCTGATATGTACCCCTCCCACTCGGTGCTCGACGGTTGTCAACTCGTGTGAACTCAGCCAATTCCTGCTCAACAATGGTGGCTTTGCTGACCACTTCCGCCAGCGTAGTTACCTTGAACACGGTCACTCTGGCCCTAATGTTTGGTTGCAACCCACGTTCAAACTTACGAGCCCGCCGATACTCCGTATCCACTATGTAGAATGCATAGATTGATAGACTGAGGAATCCCCGGTGGTACTCAGCTACTGTCATCGAGCCTTGCACTAATGACAAAAAGGCTTGGATCTGGCGTTCCTTTTCTTCGTCCGAGAAATACTGATCTAGAAACGTCGCTGAGAATTGCTCCCAGGTCATAGCGGTCCTTTCTCTTTCTGGCACAAGTGCCTGCTGTTTCTCCACTACTTCTCACCACCTACCAGCATCATCTATCAGCTGTGATGTAGCCAATAGAATCTTGTGGGCATGACTCGTGATGTTCAGCAGAGTCAATATTTGGGCGATTTTCTTCAGCCAATTCTCCGCTCCAACAGGCCCTTCTCTCCCCTTGAAGTAAGGAAGGCGCTGTTGTTGAAAGTCTCTGACCATATTTCTGTCATTAGCCTCACTCATGCTTCCACCTCCATTCATATGTTGTTGGAGGACATAAATAACTACTGCTTGTACCAAGCTCTGTAGTTCAGGAGGCACGAATGGTAAACTCACGTTGCTGTTGTTGTTTCCTTCTTTCTCCCGTCGATATGAATGTTCACTATCCTCCTCTTCTCGCCGAGAGTGTTGTGATTCTTCCTCATGTACTGATTTCTCCCTATCATGTACTGATTTCTCCCTATCATGTACTGATTTCTCCTTATCACGTACCGATGGCTCCTTCTCATGTACCACTTTCTCCTTCCCTTTATCGTTTTGTCGAGTCTTTCTTTTTGGAGCCGTTTCGCCAAGGCCAATTTGTAATACTTTCTCCTTTCCCTTCTGATTCTTTGGGATCTTTTTCTGTGGTGCCATTTTTGTAATAACTCGAATTTTTGATAAATATATATATTGGCATTTATTCATGTTAATTTGAAGCTTGATATAATAAAATGCCAAGTGGACCAAATTTTGGGACAATGGCCCAAGGATGGCCCAATTGGGCCATGGATTGGATAAAATCCATTTAATGGGTCAATGAGGACTAATCGGGTCAACGATGGTCAAAGTGGGCCCGATAGACATGTGGGGCCCAATGGATCAAAATCAGTTCAAACCCTAAGGTAAGTGGAAAAGGAGGGAATTTAATTGGGCCATGGGCCCAATGTTTACCCAATAAACCATGAATGGGAATTAATACAATTAATGGGTCAATGGTAAGTAATTGGGTCAAGATAGTTGATTTGGGTCAAAGGGCCATAGGGGACCCAATGGGCCAAAGTAGGTAAGCCCTAAAATAAATGGAAAGACAAAATATAATTGGGCCATGGGCCCAATGGTAATCCAATTAAGATAAATTAAATGGATAAGATAATTATAAAATTATCTAAGTTAAGATGTATCAAGATTAAGTGATATGGCCAAATGGGGCCCACCTCCACCTCACCCATTGAGGTGGCGTGTGGACCAAGGAAAAAGTGGGACCAACCATATGGTCAACCATGGATAAATTTAGGAATGACTAAGGTGGATTATGGTAAATTAAATTGATTAAAATTATGGTGAAATTACCTAAGTTAAAATTAATGGAATTAAAATAACATGGCCAAGTGGGGCCCACCTCCACCTCATCAAGTGAGGTGGCGGGGGGGTAGGTACATGTGGGGGCCGTCCACTATGGTTGACTTGGTCAACCATGGGTGGATTTATTAGATAGATAATTTGATGGAATTAAATTGGATAGAAATTAATTAACCTAAGTGAGGACTTAACTTAATTAATTAGGTTGATTAATTAGGGTCAACATAAACAAGTCAAAGAGGACATGGGAGCCATGCTTGGTGGTTGGGTCTCAACCACCACCACCCAAGTCAAGCTAACCCATGCTTGGTTGGTGAAGAAATTAATGTTTGAGTGAAGGCTACTCCAAACACCTCCATCCCATTTCCAAGCTAACCAATTCCACTCTATCTCCCCACACACACAAGAAAAAAAATGGCACTCACCTTGCAAAGGAGAAGAGAAGAGAACTTAGAAGAAGAAGAGAAGAAAAGAGAAGGAGAGAGCAAGTCTTGGTCCATCCACTCAAGATCAAAGGCTAAGATCTTGTTTTCCACCATCTTCCCCTCTTCCCCTCTCCCAAACCTAGCTCTACCTTAACCGATCCAAACTTGTCCCACCATTGATCAAGCTCATCTAGCCGATCAAAGACCAAGAAGAAGGAGAGAAGAGGCTAAGGAAATTGACGGGAGCGACAAAGACCGGAGGAGCCGTCGGATCCGTAAGTATTTCTAAACAAGAGTTTAGATTTTTGTTTATGGTTAAAAAGGGAATCCATTTACTAGATAATGGCCAAAAACATCATGGGCCTTGGATCTAAGATCCATCAATGGAAGATTAAGAAATGGATAAACTTAGAGAGAGAAAGATTAAATGAATGGCCATGGCCGAACCCCATGGTGAATGATGGGTAATTTAATTGAGATTATATGGTTTAGAATGTTGGAGAATGCTTAATGATTTTTATGAGGAGTTCAAGATTTTAAAATGATTGAAAAGTTGGTAAGTTTTAAAGGTGTTAAATAAGAAAAAAAAACTATGAGGTATGTAGATGATTTTAAGTGGCCTCAAAATATTGGAAATATGATATTTTAAAGAAATCATGGACCATAGGGTTCGGCCATACAAGGTGGCCGAACCCCATGGTTAGTGATTATGAGGGTTAGGGCTCTTAAATAATGGTTTTTAAGGTTGGAAAATGATGGAGAATGGTTAGGCTTTCAAGGGTTAAATGTAGGCAAATTTTTGGAAAAAGTTTTATGATGAAGTCCATGAATGATGTGTTAGAAATTTTTATGGAACTATGGTGATGGTTAATTATTTTTATAAGAATAGAAAGATGGAAGTGGTGGAGTAAATAATTTTGAATTATGGAGGTAATGAGGAAATGATGGGTGGTAGAAGTGGATTTTAAATGTAATTAAAAATCCAAGATAAAAATGAGGGAAAGGCATCATGGGTTCGGCCATGGTGTATGGCCGAACCCATGACCCATGTCTTTAGGTCATTCATGGGCTAAGTATGGTTTATATATGTGGTTAAACGAAATAGAAATTAGGTTAAGTTAATGATGAAACTTAAATGGATTTACAAAGTGTATGATATTTTTTTAGGGCCAAAATGAATGAGGATTATTGAATTTAAAAATGGATGTCTTTTGGACAAAAACATTGGTCTAAGAATGGCATCAATGGATGATGAGCCATGAACCATGGGTTCGGCCATGGTGTATGGCCGAACCCTTGGAGGTAATTAATAATTTTTTTTATGATGGGAAAGTATAGAAATTGGTTAAGAAAAAGGGATAGATTGTATGGATGTTTCAAGTATGATATGTGATGTTGGTGATTTAAATGGATGATTTAATTTTCATTAGAGGTATGTTTAAATGGGTAAATGAAACCAAGAAAAATGGGGAAAGAAACATCATGGGTTCGGCCATGGTGTATGGCCGAACCCATGACCCAAATTTTGACCAATTTTAGACTAAGGTTAATGCATGTATCAATGCCTAGGAGTTGGTTTTAAAGGGCCAAAAAGAATGAAGATTTGTGATTTTAAATTGGATTATTTGGGACAAAACCTAGTTTTTGAAAATGGTATCCAAAAAGGTGAACCTTAGGGTAGTGATTAGTGGATTTAATAAATGGAAAATAATGTAGAAGAATACTAGATTTTGATGGATTTATAAAATGATATGTGGGCCACACCTTAGGCCAAAATATGGAATTAGGTGTGGGAGTAAATGTTTTTCAAAAATTAAATATTAGGTGGCTGATTTTATAATGCTAGGTCATGATTGAAGGGACCTAAGTATGAATGAATGTTGGACTTAGAATGCACATAAATGAATGGATGATTAACCATGGAGGAAAGGATGGCAAAACGGTAAATAAGTGCCACATTGAAAAAACCATAGATTCGGCCATAGTACATGGTCGAACCCTATGGGGATTAGACATGGAATCGGATATGACGAATGATTTAAATGAAACGGATAGATGCTGTGTTTTAGGCTCGCAAATCGGAATTTTAAATTTGGCCAAAAATCGGATTTATGTATGAGTCTAAAACCAATGGATAATGGGCAAAGTTAGGGACTTAATCATGGATGACGTATGGACTAATTCGGTAAATGTAATAAGGTATCGGATGTCGCAAACGATAAGCGATCGGCGACTGGATTAACGAGCGGAAAACGTAACGGAACGCGACACGGTATTCGGTAGGATTCCTACCTCTTTGTAAGCGATGGATATGTGGTGGTGTTTTAAATTATTTTGATTTGGTTTATGATGGTTTTATGATTATGTTTTATCTTATGATGAGTTTTAAGTTATGAATCATATGGATTATATTTTAATATTATGCATTATATGGCTATGTATGATATGTTGAGTATATGGATTACATATATATTACATAGCATAATGCACTACATCTCATGCGTGGCATGGGCAGAAAAAAATAAACAAACCGGAGTCCATGCTCCGTCGGGGCGACCGAGAATCAGACATGGGGATAGCCTGAGGGCTATAACCGGAGTCCATGCTCCGTTGGGGCGACCGAGAAGCAAACATGGGGATAATACATTGTATGATCATACGGATGATGGGTGGGACACATGACATAGGCACCCATGGCATAACATTCATCACATGCTTATTTTGTTATATGTTATTTTATCGATATATGTGTTATCACTAATCCATGTGCTAGCCCTACTCGGAGTCCTACTGGGCACGTTGACTAACGCCCTACTTCTACCTTAGCTGATGACGCAGGGGATGGCGGAAGCGGTGGACATGACAGGAGCCAAGCTTAGGAGCTTGGGCAGTGCAGTCGTAGTTTTATTTACGTTTACATTTTGGAGATGTAATTTGAAAGTAACTTAGCTTGTCGGGTTGTATAAGTTTACATTCTTGCGATGGTTTGGACGTTACTTATGGACGATTACATTTTGTGATATAATTATGAACTAAGGGGCATTTTGGTAATTCAATGTTGTATCTTTCCTTCTATCTAAAAACCGGTAGGATAGACTCTATTATCATGTTCCGCAATAATTATAATCCGCGAGCTTACTTCCTACGCGTGAACCGTTCTCGTGGACTTAGCTCCGCGCACGCGTGGGGTTGGAAAGTTAAGGGCCGGGCTTTAGAAGCTCGGACTTAACTCGCGTCGTGGCGTCCGCGCCCTCTCTCACTCTTCTATTTCAAAAAAAAAAAAAATAGACTCTGATTATCGGAAAACGAGTGAAAAAGGGCGGGGCGTTACAATTTTTCCCTAATTCATGAAAACATTATTGGCTTAGTTTTCTTCGCAACATACATTAAATGCCATAAATCCTCATAGAATCATAAAATTGCATATTTTATATATATTCATATTCCATCTTTGTACAAGGGTTGGTAGGGTTAAAACAAACCCTATAAGACAAAATGCACCCTTACAAAATATTCCCCTTTTCTTTCACTTTTCTTTCTAACCCTTAACCTAATCTTCTGTGGAAGATCCTGCATCATCAGCGAACTTAAACTCTCAGGGCATGTCATCGACATGTGACCCAGTACTCCACATGTCAAGCAGGGTATTATCCCTAGTCCCCCAATGTAAGGACAATTAGTCTTTGAGTCTCCGTCCCATGAAGTCCACAAGCCGGGCAGACAATGTCTAGAGGGTGAGGACAATACATACAGCTGTACCCGTCTTGGTTGCACAACTCGCACATATAGTCAGGATCCATCTCCCCAACCGATTCTATTATTATTGGAACACCTTCCATAGGATCCTCCGGAAAAGGTGCTAGATCCTCTTCAATTTCCTCTAGAGGTTCCATTATCCAAGGAATATCTTCCATAAGATCCTTCGGAAAAAGTGCTAGGTCCATCTCATCTTCCTCGGGAGGTCCCTCCTAAAAGTCCACGTTAACTTCCAAGCTGGAGTTGTTGGAAGCAGACACCAAGTCTATTGGACAGCTAAGGGTTCCTTTATCCCACAATTCAGTGTACTCCCCGTTACTCGACATATCTGTATCATAACATAGAACTCATAATATAATCAACAGAAGTTCTAATAAAACTAATCTAGGTTTCGGGAAATTTCTTATATATCATATCATGCATTGTGTTTGGGGAAATTTCCAAATCTTCACACTTTTCTGGGAAAATCTCTAAATTCCTGTTGTTTGTTTCCCAGTGTGGGTATATCAGAGGAGTGCATCCTACTTTGCTATGATTGATATGTCCAGTTATGATGACTGTACTTTACTTTGCTATCTTTCATTGTCGTTCTCAGATTGATTGTTCAATCTGAGTCACTCGAAGTAAATTAATCCGGCCCCAGTCAACAGACTCCGAAGAGTTGGTCAGTTGGGATTCTTATCTGTCAGTGAGACATGAAACCGTCTTAATCTTTCTTCGATGATTCAACTTCCCGTTTCGCTATGATACCAACTGTAACGCCCCGCCCTTTCTGAGAATTCAGAGTCTATTTTTTTTTATAATAATAATATAACAACACCGGAAAAGGGCGGACGACGTCACGACGCGAGCTAAGTCCGGACTACCCAAGTTCGACCCTTAACTGGCCACCCATGTGAGCATGGACTAAACCCATGAAAGACAAACAACACATGGAACTAAGTTAAAACATGCGGAATAACAATAACTAATTGCGGAACTAAACTGATGTGGAATATAATCAATCTTAAGTTAACCATACATTCTTAGATAGCAAAGCACATGTCATCCATTATAAACGACTAATACCAAATCAAGGTTCATCTAACAGTTCACAAACCATAACAAAGTTTACTAGCTATTACATGTCCATAAAAATGTAATTCAAAAGACAGTAGTATAGAAATCCCAATCATCATTCAAGCGCTTAAGCTTGGCTCCCCTCCAGGTCCACGACCTTCTCTTTCCCTTTTCCTTTTCCTGCATTATCCTCTAAGGATAGAATTAGGGCGTTAGATCAACGCACCCAATAGGATTTTCGATTAAGGCTACCACATGGTTAGTATATAAAATATGCATATATCATAGTATATATGGTCATCAAAAATAGATAAATCAATGCTATGTATGTATGCACATGTAATGAGTCTCTCCCATCATACATATACATAGCCATCACTTGACGAGACTCTCATCGTCAAGGTAAGTCACATTACTCTTTCATTTCATGTTGATGATATTCCTCCTGGAGGGACCCTCATCACCTAAGGAGGCCGATATGGCTCTCATCATCAAAGTATTTCTCCTGGCGGGACCCTCATCGCCTAAGGAGACCAATGTGGCTCTCATCATTATAACATTCCTCCTGGCGGGACCCTCATCGCCTAAGGAGGCCAATGTAATTCTTATCATCATGATACTACTCCTGGTGGGAACCTCATCGCCTACGGAGGCTTTCCATAATCATCATCCCATGTCTATGCATGAGATGCCAATGAATATATGAAGCATGTAAATAAATCTCATGATGTAACACCCCAATTTCTCAATGAAGTGGATAATTACAAAAATGCCCCTAGTTTGTTAAATTAATTATTTTGTGATGTCAAATAAGGAAATGGTGGGGCCCATTGCTCAAATTAAGATCATATGAGCACATTATAAATGTCAAGTTTAATTGGATAGGTAATGTATATCAATTGGGTCGAAAATGGCTAAATGGGTCAAAGGGCCCAATTGGACCCAATGGGTCATAATGGATGTTTCGACCATTGTGTAAGCTCAAATTAAATGGGGTCAAGCTGAACTGATTGGAAATCAAGTATAGCAAAAATGGGTAGGCTTGATGCATAAGTGAAAACCATTTAATAGTGACAAAATCAGCCCATGAATGGGTCATGTTGTCAAAACGGGTCAAGGGACTGATTGGGGATCCAATGGGTAGGGTTGACTAGGTTCACCACGGATGACCATGTGGGCCCTCAATTGAACTCAAGTGTGAGTTAGTTCAGCTTGAGTTGGACTGATTTGGAGTGAGTTTGATTTAAGAAAAGAGTTGACTCAAACTTGGTGCATTAAATGTGTTGAGTTGGATGGGTTGAGTTAGAATAAAAACACCATGAATGAAGTGAGTCAAGAGGATATGGAAAGGTGTCTTAATCTCACACAACACTTGGGAAAACAAATCTCAGCCGTTGGAATGAAGAGGTGCCTTGGCAAAGCCAAGGGACACCAAGGTTGGGCGGCTTCATGTATCTCATGAGATGCATGTGTTAAACCATGAAGGGATGCAACGTTTGGGTGAAGGGGTGTCTTGGATGACACCCAATATCCCATTGTTTTTGGCAAAATTTAATGAGGGAAAATGAATGGAAGATGGGACTCAAATTACAAAAGGGAAAGGTTACCATTCTTGGCCGATTTTCATATTGAAAATCCAAAGAATTCCCATCTCTCTCCCACTCTCCAAACTCGTTTTTCTTGGCTGAACAGCAGAGGTGTTGGCACCAATTAATCAAGCATAAACCAGCAAAGGATTAAGGAAGAAAGGAAGAAATAGAGGGGAGAAGGCAAGGATCATAGGCAAAGGAAATTTGGTAAGATTTCTTAAGTGTTCAAGTTAAACAAGTTGTAAGAAAAGGGTATGTATTGGGCCATGGTTATGGCCGAATGCACCAAGGTTTTAACCTTGAGTAATAGAGGTTTTAAAATGGTAAAAATGATAATTGGGTTCGGCCACCTTGGAGGGCCAAACCCCATGTAAATGATTGGTTGGTTTTGATGTTTTTGAAACATAGAAACCATGAAGTTTTGTGGACTGTTTTTGATGTTTTCTTTAAGACTTAAAATGCATGTTTTAAAGAGGGGTAAAACATGGACTTGAATGTCATGAAGGACTCAAGGTATCATGGGTCTAAATCATGGATTTAAATTGATGAAATGGACCATTGGGCTCGGCCATCTTGGATGGCCGAATCCCATGAAGTATTATGGTTATTTGGATTGAGTTTTATAAAGTGGAAACCATGCAAAGTGATGGACTTATTTGGATGGTTTTGAAGGGTAAAAACTTGGTAACATTATACTGATTATTATATGTTTAAATGACACCTAAAACATGTTTAAGAGGACCAAAACATGGACATAGGGTTCGGCCACCTTGGATGGCCGAACCCCATGATAGTATTTGATGTTTGGTAGGGCTTTCAAGAGATGGAAATCATATCAATTGCGGAGAGCTTATGTGTTTTAAATAAAGCTATTTATTTGACAAAAAGGATCTAAATCATAGGCCATGAGGTTCGGCCAATTGGGATGGCCGAACCCATGTAATGGTATGACATTTCCATGAAAGTATTTGATGGTTTTGTGAGATAAAAACCATATAAAGTTATGGTGTTCTTATGGCAATTAATGGAATACATGTTTACTGTTTTGGTTGATTAATATGGTGCTGAACCATGTATTATTCATGGTTGAAATAGCATGTTAAAACCATGAGTAATCATGGTGATTATTAGACCAAGTGAACCATAGGGTTCGGCCATGTATAGGGCCGAACCCCATGGATTATGGTATGGGATAAATGGACAACTTCATATGGATTATTTTATGTGGAAGGTTTGTATTGAATTAGAAGGTTTCAATGTAAAGATCATGGATCATGACAATAGGTTTTGGTGTGGATCCATTGCATGGAATTGATCGGTAGTTTTAAAGGTTAAATCCTAAGTTGGTAATGTTCGGCCATGGGCATGGCCGAACCCCATAAGATGTGGTTGGGTCTTAGATGTGAATGAATAAGTAAATGATAGTATGATTTACTGATTGTTATATGGACAAGGTACCGGAAGTTGAACGACGTGCGAGTCGTGACTGGGTGACGCTAAAGAAAGATCAAATATTGAAGTGAATCTTCAGTAGGTTTCCTACCTACTTGTAACCACAGTTTTATCCTGGTTTTTACGAGACTCTTGTTTATTTTATGTGGTTTCGAATGATATATTATGTGTTTACAAATGATATACAATGCATTGACATCTCATGCATGGCATGGGATGAAGATTGTGGAACCCAGAGCCCACTCTCCAGTGATATGCTGTGATGTAACTCTGAACCTCCTTAGGCGAAGTAGGTCCCGCCAGGAGTAGAATTATGATGATGATAAGACATTGGTCTCCTTAGGCGATGCAGGTCCCGCCAGGAGAAATGTCATGATGCTGAGAAATACATTGGTCTCCTTAGGCGATGCAGGTCCCGCCAAGAGAAATGTTATTGTGATTTACCTTGACGGTGCGAGTCACATCAAGTGATGGCTATGAATATGCATGTTGGGAGGGACTCATTGTATGTGCATATTTCATAGCATTGTTTTACCTGTTTTTGATAATCATATATTTGATATATGCATGTTTTACAAGCTAACCATGTGGTAGCCTTGATTCGGGAACCTACTAGGCGTGTTGATCTAATGCCCTAATTCTATCCTCAGAGGAGAATGCAGGTACAAGGAAAGGGAAAGAGAAGGTCGATGACCGGGAGGGGAGCCAAGCCTAAGTGCTTGAATGTTGAACTGGACTTCTTTATTACTGTCATTTGAATTATAGTTTGTGGACATGTAATAAGTTTATACTTTGCTATGGTTTGATTAGGTTATTAACTATGGATGGTTGTTTTATGTTAATTATTATTTGAGACTGTTACTTGCTATCTATTCATTCTATTCCGCAGTTAGTCTAGTTTATTCCACAAGTCATTGTTTAGTTCCATGTGTGTATTATCTATCATGGTTTAGTCCATGTACACATGGGTGGCCAGTTAAGGGTCGGACTTTGGGTAGTCCGGACTTAGCTCTCGTCGTGACGCTGCCCGCTCTTTATCGATGTTTTATTATTATTTGAAAAAAAATTAGACTTTGATTTCTCGGAGAGGGCGAGGCGTTACAGTTGGTATCAGAGCGAAACAGGAAGTTGAATCATCGAAGTAAGATTAAGACGGTTTCATGTCTCACTGACGGATAAGAATCCCAACTGACCGACTCTTCGGAGTCTGTTGACTGGGGGTCGGATTAATTTACTTCGAGTGACTCAGACTGAACAATCAATCTGAGAACGACAATGAAAGATAGCAAAGTAAAGTACAGTCATCATAACTAGACATATCAAACATAGCAAAGTAGGATGTACTCCCCTGATATTCCCCATTGAGAAACAAACAATAGGAATTTAGAGATTTCCCCAGAAACGAAAGAAACAAAGAGTGATGATTTGGCAATCTTCCCAAACAAAGCACATGAGATTATGCATGAAAAATCCCCAAAAGTCAAGACTGGTTCTTTATTAGATAGGTTGTTATTGATTTATGTGTTTTAAATGTTGTGGCACAGATATGTCAAGCAACGAGGAATACACAGAGTTATGGGATAAAGGGACACCTAGTTGTCCAGTAGATTTGGTATCGACTTCCAACAGTACCAGTATGGAAGTCAATGTGGACCTTCAAGAGCGGCCTCCCGAGGAGGAGGAATGGAACTTAGCACCATTGGAGGAGGTGAACCTAGCACCATTAACGGAGTATCTTATGGAAGATATTCCCTGGTTAATGGGACCTCCTAAGGAAGAAGAAGAGGATCTAGCACCTTTTCTGGAGGATCCTATGGCAGATGTTCCTATAATCTTGGAATCGCTTGGGGAGATAGATCCCTACAATACGTGTCAGTTGTGCAATCAAGACGGGCACAACTGTATGTATTGTCCTCACCCTTTAGGCATTGTCTGCCAGTTCTGTGGACTGCATGGGCATGGAGAGGCGAGGACTAATTGTCCTTATATTGGAGGACCTGGGTTAATACCCTGCACGACATGTGAAGTATTGGGGCACACGGTGATGACATGTCCTGATAACCGTTTTAAGTTCGCTGATGATGTAGGATCTTCTACGGAAGACTAGGCTAGGAAGTAGTATGAAGGGATATTAAAAAGAGGGTTATTTTGTAAGGGTGCATTTTGTTCTTTATAGGGTTTTGTTTCACCCTACCCACCTTTGTACAAGGATGAAGTATGAATTTATATAAAGTATGCGATTTTATGATTTTAATGAGGATTTATGGCATTTAATATATGTTTTGATGGAAATTAAGTCTATGATGTTTCCATGAATAGGAAGAAATGGCGTCCCAGAAAAAGATTGTAAAGAATCAAAAGAGAAAAGAACAAGTATTACAAATTGGAGTAAGTGAAGGGGCATCAAAGAGAAGGACGCGACAAGACAGGAAAAAGAAGGAGGAAGTGTTAATAATCACACCGCAAGGGAAAGTGATACCTCAACATGAGAAGGTTGTACATAAGAAGGTGCAATCGGTACATGGCAAGGAACAGTCAGTTCATGATGAGGAGAGATCAGTCCACAAAAGATCACGCGATGAAGAAGAATCACAGCATTCTCGACGAGAGGAGGAGAATAGTGACCCTACGTATCGACGGTACGAAGAGGAAGGTAATGACTCTTCATATCGACGGGAAGAAAAAGGAAACAGCAACAGCAACGTGACTATACCACATGTACTGCATGAACTACAGAGCTTGGTACAGGCAGTAGTCACTTCTGTCCTCCAACAACATATGAATGGAGGTGGAAGCACGAGTGAAACTAATGACCGTAACATGGTCAGAGATTTTCAACAACAGCGCCCACCTTACTTCAAGGGCAGAGACGGGCCTGTCGGAGCTGAGAACTGGTTGGAAAAGATCTCCCACATACTGACTCTTTTGAATATCAAGAGTCATGCTCACAAAATCCTATTGGGCACGTCATAGTTGATAGATGACGCTGCTAAATGGTGGAAAGTAGTGGAGAAACAGCAGGCACTTGTGCCAGAAGGAGAAAGAATTGCTATGACCTGGGAGCAATTCTCAGCGACATTCTTAGAGCACTATTTCTCAGAGGAAGAGAAGGAACGTCAGATTCAGGCCCTTATGACATTAGTGCAAGGCTCGATTACGGTGGCTGAGTATCACCAAGAATTTCTCAGCCTGTCAATTTATGCATTTTATGTTGTGGACACGAAATATCGGAGGGCCCGCAAGTTCGAGCGTGGGTTATGGTCAAACATTAGGGCCGGGGTAACCGTGTTCAAAGCAGCCACGCTGGCGGAAGTGGTCAGCAGGGCTACCATTGTGGAACAAGAATTGGCGGAATTTGCAAGAGTGGACAACCGTCGAGTACCGAGTGGGAGGGGTGCGTATCAACCCAACAAGAAGTTCAGATTGAACTTCAGCAGACCCTCGCCGTCTGTTGGATCTAGGGGGTTGGGCAACTGTTTCCACTGTGATCAACTAGGTCACTTCAAAAAGGACTGCCCAAAACTCAACAGGCTGTCATACTCCAGAGGATCATTTCGTCCGCCAGCTAGACCGGTAAACTCCAGAGGAGACACAATGCAAAGTTGGGGAGGTCGAGGGCCTAACCCTGCTGGAGCGGGATGATTATTTACTCTAACTTCTCCAGAAGAAGAGGACCATGCGGTGATACAAGGTATGGCGATAGTGAGTAGTTCTTATGCATATGCACTATTTGATTCTGGAGCATCACACTCCTTCATAGCTGCATCATTTATAACTGCTACTGGTACTCTAGTTCAAAGATTAGCCAAAACACTTACAATTGTGTCCCCTGTCGGAGACTCGGCATTGGGACTTATATGTATGGCGGTTAACACTGAATTAGCTGGACTCAGATTTGAGTTCAATTATCTGGTGCTTGACATGTCTGAGTATGATATAATATTCGGCATGGATTGGTTGGCTAAGTTTCATGCCAACATCGACTGTTATCGCCGAAGAGTGACATTTTGGTCACTCGAGGGCAAGCAATACATAGTTCGTGCAGATAAACAGAGTGGATTACAGAAAGGGTTAAACCACGTCGTATTGAATAATATCACCATAAATAAAGCTCCAGTTACTGAACTTCCGGCAATTGTATAAGAATTTGCAGATGTATTTCCAAAGGAACTCCCTGGTTTACCGCCTATGAGGGAGATCAACTTCGAGATCAAGTTGTACCCTGGCACAGCACCAGTGTCGTTACCACACTATCGGATGGCACCAGCAGAGATGTCAGAGCTAAAGAAGCAGATTGATGAACTGCTTAGGCTGGGCTGCATCCGGAACAGTACATCATCATGGGGAGCACCAGTGCTGTTTGTGAAGAAGAAGGACGGTTCACTTCGGATGTGCATGGACTACCGAAAGCTGAATCAGCTAACAGTCCGGAACAAGTACCCTCTACCCAGGATCGATGATTTATTCGATCAATTGAGGGGTTCTAGCCATTTTTCAAAGATTGATTTGATGTCTGGTTATCATCAAATCCGAGTTAGGGAGGAAGATATAGAAAAGACAGCCTTTCGGACGCGGTATGGACTGTTCGAGTTCGTGGTCATGCCATTTGGACTCACAAATGCGCCGGCTGTGTTCATGGATTTAATGAACAGAATCTTCCGTCCCTATTTGGATCAATTTGTAATCGTATTCATTGATGATATCCTGATCTATTCTAAGAGTCAGGAGGAACATGCAGAACACTTACGTATAGTTTTGAATACTTTGAGGCAGAATAAGTTATATGCCAAGGCCAGTAAATGTGAATTCTGGTTATCCGAGGTCAATTTCTTGGGACATGTCATAACAAAAAATGGTATAGCCATGGATCCAACTAAAGTGGTGGCAGTAAGTGAATGGAAAACGCCAAAGAATGTAACCGAGATCCGCAGTTTCTTAGGATTGGCGGGTTATTATCGAAAATTTATCATGGATTTTTTCAAAATTGCATCTCCATTGACTCGACTCACTCAGAAGGGAGTCAAGTATGAGTGGACAGATCTGTGCAATCGGAGGTTTGAGGAACTGAAAAGTAGACTTACCACTGCTCCTATTTTAATTTTGCCGGAAATGGGCAAAGGATATGAAGTACAATGCGATGCTTCAGGAGAGGGACTAGGGTGTTCACTCATGCAACGTCATCGTGTGGTGGCTTATGGATCAAGGCAGTTGAAGGTGCATGAACGCCTCTACCCCACACATGATTTGGAGCTAGCTGTAATGGTCTTTGCTCTTAAAAGTTGGAAACACTACCTCTACGGTGAAAAATTTGAGGTATTTTCTGATCATAAGAGTTTAAAATATTTATTTGATTAGAAGGAGCTCAATCTAAGGCAGCGTAGATGGATGGAGTATCTGGCGGATTATGAGTTTGAGCTTCGATACCATCCAGGCAAGGCGAACAAGGTGGCGGATGCCCTCAGCCGCCTATCTCATGCATCGGTCGCATGCTTGATCAGAACAGAATGGGAGATGTTGCACACCATTCGAGAGTTCAATCTTCATATCAACAACTGTGGGAGTATGCATAATTTAATCATACGGTCCAATATAGTCACCAAGATTGAACAAGAACAAAGAACAGATCCGGAAATGGAGGAAATATGGGCCAAGATGTCCACTGGCGTAGACATACAGAAATGGGAATTACGACCAGGACAAGGTCTTTTATTCCGGGGAAGAACATATGTGCCAAAGAGTTACAGGAAATAGCTACTGATTGAGGCACATCAGTCTAAGCTCTTTATCCATCCGGGCAGCACCAAAATGTACCATGATCTAAAGAGGCATTATTGGTGGCATGGACTAAAAAGGGATGTGGCGGAATTCGTGGCACATTGTCTAACTTGTCAGCAAGTTAAGACTGAACACCAAAAGCCACCAGGGTTACTCAAACCCTTAGCAGTGCCAGAATGGAAATGGGAACACATTTCCATGGACTTTGTATCGGGGTTGCCAAGGTCTTCAAAGGGCAATGACGCCATATGGGTCGTAGTCGACCGGCTGACCAAGTCCGCACATTTCATTCCTATGAAGATGACGGATTCGTCTGAGACGTTGGGTCGGCGGTATATTAAAGAGATCATTCGGCTACATGGCATTCCCCGAACGATAGTATCGGACAGAGATGGTCGTTTTACTGGCAGAGTATGGCAAAGCATGCAGTCAGCCATGGGGACAGACTTATTGACTAGCACCGCTTTTCATCCACAAACTGATGGACAGTCAGAAAGGACAATACAAAGCTTGGAAGACATGCTGAGAGCATGCATGTTAGATTTCAAGGGTGGATGGGAGGACCATTTGCCACTGGTGGAGTTCTCGTATAACAACAGCTATCAGGAAAGCCTTCAGATGGCTCCATACGAGGCTTTATATGGTAGACCGTGTAGGTCACCGATATGTTGGACAGAGGCTGGAGATCTGCATTGATCGGACCCGAGTTAGTTGCAGAGACTATAGCACAAATTAAGCTGATATGTCAACACTTGTTGACTGCACAGAGTCGGCAGAAGAGCTATGCTGACAAAAGAAGAAGATTTCTCGAGTTTGATATGGGGGACATGGTATTTCTAAAGGTTTCGCCACGGAAGGGACATATGAGGTTCGGAAAGAAGGGGAAGCTATCTCCAAGATATGTGGGACCGTTTACCATCATAAGAAGGATGGGGGATGTAGCTTACCAGTTAGCACTTCCTTCGCAGTTAGTAGCTCTACATGATGTGTTTCATGTGTCAATGCTAAGAAAGTATAATCCGGATCCCTCCCATGTTTTGAATGTTCAGGGTATTGAAGTGCAAAGCGACGTGAGGTAGGTCGAGAAACCGGTCAGGATAGAGGAGACCGAACAAAGGGTGTTGCGAAATAGAGCGATTCAGTTCGTAAAAGTGATATGGGACCGACATGGTGATGAAGAGGCCACATGGGAACTTGAATCGGAGATGAGAACAACCTACCCCGAATTATTTATGTAATTTAATTTGAGAACCCTACTTCGCTCGATTTTCGGGACGAAAATTTTAAAAAGAGGGTTATATTGTAACACCCCAATTTCTCAATGAAGTGGATAATTACGAAAATGCCCCTAGTTTGTTAAATTAATTATTTTACGATGTCAAATAAGGAAATGGTGGGGCCCATTGCTCAAATTAAGATCATATGAGCACATTATAAATGTCAAGTTTAATTGGATAGGTAATGTGTATCAATTGGGTCGAAAATGGCTACATGGGTCAAAGGGCCCAATTGGACCCAATGGGTCATAATGGATGTTTTGACCATTGTGTAAGCTCAAATTAAATGGGGTCAAGCTGAACTGATTGGAAATCAAGTATAGCAAAAATGGGTAGGCTTGATGCACAAGTTAAAACCATTTAATAGTGACAAAATCAGCCCATGAATGGGTCATGTTGTCAAAACGGGTCAAGGGGCTAATTGGGGACCCAATGGGTCGGGTTGACTAGGTTGACCACGGATGATCGTGTGGGCCCTCAATTGAACTCAAGTGTGAGTTAGTTCAGCTTGAGTTGTACTGATTTGGAGTGAGTTTGATTTAAGAAAAGAGTTGACTCAAACTTGGTGCATTAAATGTGTTAAGTTGGATGGGTTGAGTTAGAATAAAAACACCATGAATGAAGTGAGTCAAGAGGATATGGAAAGGTGTCTTAATCTCACACAACACTTGGGAAAACAAATCTCAGCCGTTGGAATGAAAAGGTGCCTTGGCAAAGCCAAGGGACACCAAGGTTGGGCGGCTTCATGTATCTCATGAGATGCATGTGTTAAACCATGAAGGGATGCAACATTTGGGTGAAGGGGTGTCTTGGATGACACCCAATATCCCATCGTTTTTGGCAAAATTTAATGAGGGAAAATGAATGGAAGATGGGACTGAAATTACAAAAGGGAAAGGTTGCCATTCTTGGCCGATTTTCATATTGAAAATCCAAAGAATTCCCATCTCTCTCTCCCACTCTCCAAACTAGTTTTTCTTGGCTGAACAGCAGAGGTGTTGTCACCAATTAATCAAGCATAAACCAGCAAAGGATTAAGGAAGAAAGGAAGAAATAGAGGGGAGAAGGCAAGGATCATAGGCAAAGGAAATTTGGTAAGATTTCTTAAGTGTTCAAGTTAAACAAGTTGTAAGAAAAGGGTATGTATTGGGCCATGGTTATGGCCGAATGCACCAAGGTTTTAACCTTGAGTAATAGAGGTTTTAAAATGGTAAAAATGATCATTGGGTTCGGCCACCTTGGAGGGACGAACCCCATGTAAATGATTGGTCGGTTTTGATGTTTTTGAAACATAGAAACCATGAAGTTTTGTGGACTGTTTTTGATGTTTTCTTTAAGACTTAAAATGCATGTTTTAAAGAGGGTTAAAACATGGACTTGAATGTCATGAAGGACTGAAGGTATCATGGGTCTAAATCATGGATTTAAATTGATGAAATGGACCATTGGGCTCGGCCATCTTGGATGGCCGAATCCCATGAAGTATTATGGTTCTTTGGATTGAGTTTTATAAAGTGGAAACCATGCAAAGTGATGGACTTATTTGGATGGTTTTGAAGGGTAAAAACTTGGTAACATTATACTGATTATTATATGTTTAAATGACACCTAAAACATGTTTAAGAGGACCAAAACATGGACATAGGGTTCAGCCACCTTGGATGGCCGAACCCCATGATAGTATTTGATGTTTGGTAGGGCTTTCAAGAGATGGAAATCAAATCAATTGTGGAGAGCTTATATGTTTTAAATAAAGCTATTTATTTGACAAAAAGGATCTAAATCATAGGCCATGAGGTTCGGCCAATTGGGATGGCCGAACCCATGAAATGGTATGACATTTCCATGAAAGTATTTGATGGTTTTGTGAGATAAAAACCATATAAAGTTATGGTGTTCTTATGGCAATTAATGGATACATGTTTACTTTTTTGGTTGATTAATATGCGGCTGAACCATGTATTATTCATGGTTGAATTAGCATGTTAAAACCATGAGTAATCATGGTGATTATTGGACCAAGTGAACCATAGGGTTCGGTCATGTATAGGCCCGAACCCCATGGATTATGGTATGGGATAAATGGACAACTTCATATGGATTATTTTATGTGGAAGGTTTGTATTGAATTAGAAGGTTTCAATGTAAAGATCATGGATCATGACAATAGGTTTTGGTGTGGATCCATTGCATGGAATTGATCGGTTAGCTTTAAAAGTTAAATCCTAAGTTGGTAATGTTCGGCCATGGGCATGGCCGAACCCCACAAGATGTGGTTGGGTCTTAGATGTGAATGAATAAGTAAATGATAGTATGATTTACTGATTGTTATATGGACAAGGTACCGGAAGTTGAACGACGTGCGAGTCGTGACCGGGTGACGCTAAAGAAAGATCAAACTGAAGTGAATCTTCAGTAGGTTTCCTACCTACTTGTAACCACAGTTTTATCCTGGTTTTTATGAGACTCTTGTTTATTTTATGTGGTTTCGAATGATATATTATGTATTTACAAATGACATACAATGCATTGACATCTCATGCATGGCATGGGATGAAGATTGTAGAACCCGGAGCCCACTCTCCAGTGATATGCTGTGATGTAACTCTGAACCTCCTTAGACGAAGTTGGTCCCGCCAAGAGTTGAATTATGATGATGATAGGACATTGGTCTCCTTAGACGATGCAGGTCTCGTCAGGAGAAATGTCATGATGCTGAGAAATACATTGGTCTCCTTAGGCGATGCAGGTCCCGCCAGGAGAAATGTTATTATGATTTACCTTGACGGTGCGAGTCACGTCAGTGATGGCTATGAATATGCATGTTGGGAGGGACTCATTGCATGTGCATATTTCATAACATTGTTTACCTGTTTTTGATAATCATATATTTGATATATGCATGTTTTACAAGCTAACCATGTCGTAGCCCTGATTGGGGTACCTACTGGGCGTGTTGATTTTAACGCCCTAATTTTATCCTCAGAGGAGAATGCAGGTACAAGGAAAGGGTAAGAGAAGGTCGATGACCGGGAGGGGAGCCAAACCTAAGTGCTTGAATGTTGAATGGACTTCTTTATTACTGTCATTTGAATTATAGTTTGTGGACATGTAATAAGTTAATACTTTGCTATGGTTTGATTAGGTTATTAACTATGGATGGTTGTTTTATGTTAATTATTATTTGAGACTGTTACTTGCTATCTATTCATTCTATTCCGCAGTTAGTCTAGTTTATTCCGCAAGTCATTGTTTAGTTCCATGTGCGTATTATCTATCATGGTTTAGTCCATGTACACATGGGTGGCCAGTTAAGGGTCGGACTTTGGGTAGTCCGGACTTAGCTCGCGTCGTGACGCCGCCCGCTCTCTTTCGATGTTTTATTATTATTTAAAAAAAAAATTAGACTCTGATTTCTCAGAGAGGGCGGGGCGTTACACATGATTCAAAAACCAATTGAAACACAATAGTAATAACAACATGTCTTATCAAATCATGATAAAACCAATCATCATAGTGGTTACAAGTAGGTAGGAAACCTACAGAAAGTTTGCTTAAGTGTCTGTTCC
This sequence comes from Chimonanthus salicifolius, assembly GCA_013350335.1. Taxonomy (NCBI): domain Eukaryota; kingdom Viridiplantae; phylum Streptophyta; class Magnoliopsida; order Laurales; family Calycanthaceae; genus Chimonanthus; species Chimonanthus salicifolius. The sequence goes on along the minus strand of CM023532.1, from coordinate 70,122,103 downwards.
TTTTTAAGCTTCTCCCGGTCACACCTTGTACGTCGTTCACGTTCCGTTACCTTGTGATGTAACTGCAAGTCAATCATACTATCATTTTAAATTTCCATTCACATCTTAAGACCCAAAAACCATCTTGTGGGGTTCGGCCACACCCATGGCCGAACCTCATCAACTTAGGATTTAACCTCCCTTTTCATTTGATCTCTCTTTTATTTAATCCTTATTAAACATCATATACTACAAAAATACCTTGGTAGGGTTCGTATATCCAATCCTATGATCATTTCATCCATAATTACTTTATGCCATTTAGGCTAACCTTTTGTTTAATTTTCCTTAAACACCAAGGTCCATATCCAAACCACCTTAGTGGGGTTCGGCCATACAACATGGCCGAACCTCACCACCTTAATTTGGTCCTTCACATCATTCATACATACATAATTCTTGAATCAAAGGCATGGATTCATTCAAATCTCTAACTATGTTTTATTCCATATAACCATAAAAACAGTCCATGGGGTTCGGCCATTCACATGGCCGAACCCTTATGGTTCTTTTGCTCAATGATTCCATTATTTATATACCAATTGGACTCTGCCCTTTAGCCATGTTAACCACATGGTTCAGCATCCAATGGCCCAAACCAAAACAGTAACCTTATCACATAAAAATCCCATAATATTGTATGGTTTTTATCTCTCAAAAACCATCACAAATTACCATATACATATCATTCATTTCATGGGGTTCGGCCATCCCAATTGGCCGAACCCTATGGCCTATGATTTAAACCTCTTTTGTCAAATACTTAGCTTATTTAAAACATGTAACCTCTCCCACCATTGATATGATTTCTATCTTTCCAAAACCATACCAATCCTCAAATACTTTCATGGGGTTCGGCCATCCAAGGTGGCCGAACCCTATGGTCCATTTTTATCATTTTACAACACCTTCACCCAAAGTTAAAACCCTTGCTGAATTCGGCCATCCCATGGCCCAAAACATCAATTTTTATCTCCATATTAAACAACTTTAAAAAAACTTAAACCATTGTATGGTTTTTATCCCCCAAAACCATACAATCAACCATAAATATTTCAAATCCTTTCATGATGGTCCTTGTTTCTATCTCTTTTAACCATCAATATTCATATTCTAACCCTTGGTAGATTCGGCCATCTCATGGCCAAATCATATTCCATTTAACCCATTTTACAATAAAAAACTCTATGGATTACTTACCAATTTTCTAAGCCTTTCTTCTTGCCTTTGCTCTTTGCCTCCTTCCCTCTTGGTTCCTTCCTTCTTTCTTCCTTAGTCTCAGTTGATTAGAAGCTAGAATCAATGGTGAAAACACACAAGGTATAATTCGGCCAAGGGGTATGTTCTTGAGAGAGGGAGAGAGATAAGAATTCCCAAGGTTTTTGCAATATAGAATTAGGCCAAGAGGGTGGTGTTTGCAGCTTTTGTTAAACAGCCCTTGGACCCCTCATTACTCTCATCAAATCTTGTTTTAACCAATGAGGCACTTGCTGCCAAGCAAAGTACCCCTTGGCACTCCCAACGCACCCTTTGGCACTCCCATGCATCTCATCCAATTCCCATTCATTTCATTTAAAACTATGCATGGGAAACCCACTCCACAAGTCCCCAACGTGTGGGACTTGCCTTGGGTGGCTTGAGACCAAAGCAACCTTTCATCTCCCATTTGACTCAATGAATTTACAAGAACCCTTTGGTTTCCATTTCAACTCAACCAACTCATAAGCCCAACTCACCACATTAAATGACGCTCATTTAATGCACTTGAGTCAACTCCATTTCTTAATTTAAACCCAACTCAATTCAGTCCCAACTCAACCTGATTTAACTCACAATTGAGCTCACTTGAGGGTCCACGCGGTCAACCATGGTCCACATGGTCAACACGACCCATTGGGTCCCCATTTAGCTTATTGACCCAATTAACTCCTAGACCCAATTATGAGTGGTTTAGCCCATTTGAATGTGGTTTACCCATTTGCATCAAGCCTACCCTTTTATGCTCCACTTAATTTCCAATCAATTCAACTTAACCCCATTAAATTTGGGCCTCAACCAATGGTCAAACATGTCCATTATGACCCATTGGTCCCAATTGGGTCCTTTGACCCAATTAACCATATTGACCCAATTTGATGTTCATTACCCATTCATGATAAATTGGCCCTTATAATATGTTCATATGGTCTTAATTTGAACAATGGTCCCCACCATTTTCTCATTTACAATCACATTTATTAAATTCACCAATCCAGTGGCATTTTCATAAATATTCATATTGTTGAGAGATTGGGGTGTTACATTAGCGAGGTAGCCTGCCAATGCGAGCCAATGCTCAAGGCTTTCGCTGATTCCATTTTAACTAGGTTTCTAGTTGCACTCTCTTGGAACACCATCGGCTAACTACAGAGCCAGCTGGCCAGTCTAACTCGGCAGTCGCCCATAGCTTCCCATTCGAGTTTCACTAGGACTGTTATCTTTTCCACTAAGTACATCTCCAAAATTAAACATATCTTCATTTGCACATAAGTCACTATGACTAACACCTTTTGTTCAAAACTTCTACGATACCGAGTATCTCTCAACACTAATTTTCCTATGATACAAGTCGTAATACGACTAACTCCTTTTTCTTATAACGTGGGATGTAGATCGAAACATGTCCCAATCATTAGAACAATACGTCATCTATGGGACCAACAGGTCCATCACACTAACAACATGTCTACCATGGTATCGATACCCATCATCAATCCAAACCACCATGGGAACCATCATCCACGGTTATGCACATCCATCCCTGGTATCACTCTATCGGTGAGTATCATCTATCCATGGTTAATAACCATCCTTGAATATAATCCTTCCATGGGCATAATCCATCCTTGGGCATAATTAATCCAGGGCACATCATCTACCATAAGATATTCTATCCGCAGGAAGAACACTCGAATGAATAACTACGTGACTGTGGGAACAATATCAAATCATAAATATACCTCGACCCCTAGCAAGACTAGGGCCCATGACTTACTAAGCGGAAGACCAATGTCCAACATGATCAAGTCTACCTCGCCTTGCATCCCTTCACCCCAAGGGTGATCAGTCAAGCTCTAAGGCAGCGACCGCGTCGAACGCAAGCTAGCACCATCCCAAGGTTGGTAAAATTATTATCTAGCTCTGCCCATCAGCACACACCAAGTGTGCGACATAGCCTTGAGAGCGCCCTCCAGATTGTAGCATGTGAGGGACCCATTCCTCAACGGCAACCCTACGCGACCAAGTCTCTGTATGTTCATATCGAGGCTCCCAAGGTCTCACGGCTACTCTAGGCCTTACTCATGGAATCTATATACTCCTATCTCATCATTTTAACTATACAAAGGTGAGACGCAATGATCGACTAATCGGACAGTCTCCTTTTCCCAACGGACTAAGGCATAACGTTATCAATATCAGGTGAGGGACATACCTATACCACGTCTCAATCATCAATATCACGTGAGAGACGCACCCATACCACGTCTCAATATAATCAAGTGACCTCGTCACATACATCTCAGTGCCAAAGTCCTCATAAACTCTTAAGTTTGCATACTTTATTAAAATCATTCAAACTTCCATCACAATACAAGGGTTGGTAGGGTTAGAAAAAAAAACCCTTCAAAGAACAAAACGTACCCACAACCCTTACAAAATCTCCCCTTTCCCCAACATTTTCTTACCATTTTTTAGCCTAACATTCCGTAGAAGACCCTGCATCATCACCAAAATCGAAGAAGTTGTCAGGGCATGTCGTCAACGTCTGCCCCAACTCTCCACAAGTTAGACAGGGTATTATTCCGGGTCCCCCAATGTATGGACAGTTAGTCCTCTCCTTCCCGTGCCCGTGAAGTTCACAATGTAACACCCCGCCCTTTCCGAGAATTTCAGAGTCTAATTTTTTTTTTAAAATAAACATCGGAAGAGAGCGGGCGGCGTCACGACGCGAGTTAAGTTCAGACTACCCAAGTCTGAACCTTAACTGGCCACCCATGTGTACATGGAATAGACCATGATAGTGAATCACACATGGAACTAACATCAACATGTGGAATAATCTAGATAATTGCGGAATAGAAAGACGAGATAGCAAGTAACAGTCTTAAATATTAAATAACATAGATCAACCATCCACAGGTTATTATCCTAATCAAACCATAGCAAATAACGAATTATTACATGTCCAACAATCGTATTCAAATGACAGTAATATAACGTAATCCAAATCCATCATTAAAGCACTTAGGCTCAGCTCCCCTCCTGGTCAATGACCTTTCCTTTCCCCTTGCTTGTACCTGCAATCTCCTCTGGGATAGAATTAGGGCGTTAGATCAACGCGCCCAGTAGGTTCCCGAATCAGGGCTACCACATGTTAGCATATAAAACATGCATATACATATAATAATACATGTGAGACAAAATTCCATAAAAACATGCTATGTATGAAATGAACATGTAATGAGTCCCACCCATCACCATTCAACATAGCCATCACTTGACGGGATTCTCATCGTCAAGGTAACCCACAGTGGTCTTTCGGACGCCCCGACGGAGTGTGGCCTCCGGATTCCTCCTGATGGGATTCTCATCATCAGGGTACCCCACAGTGGTCTTTCGGAGCCCCGACGGAGTGTGGCCTCCGGTTACAACACCATCATCCCATGCCATGCATGAGATGTCTATGTAAACATGTCATTTGGAAACATAACTTTACAATCATATAAGTTATCGAAATCAACATAAAACAGCATATGAAATAGTGGTTACAATAAAGGTAGGAAACCTACTAAAGATTCACTTCAGTACTTGATCTTTCTTTCGCGTCACCCGGTCACGACTCGCACGTCGTTCAACTTCCGGTACCTTATCCATATAACAATCAATAAGTCATATATCACTTACTTGTTCATTCATATCTAAGACCCAACTACATCATGTGAGTCCTTTGATCAATCCCTTCGTTTGACTTGTATTCACAGATTTGCAATTGGTATAACCAATGTCTAATCTTGCTCATAATCAAAGTTCATAAAAGTAATCTACCTTAGTGGCTGGTTATTTACTTATCACTAAGTCCAAAGATAAATCCATATGTTTACTTAATCCAACTCATACAACCAAGTCATAATCTCCAACAAAACAATCTATGGGGTTCGGCCATTCATATGGCCGAACCCTATGATCCTCCTACACAATGATCCCATCATTTGTTTACAAGTTAGGCTCTACCATTTAGCCATATTAACTACAAGGTTCAGCTATCCCATGGCCAACCCAAAACAGCAAGCTTATTTCATTTAACATACATAGGAAAACTCATAAATCTTGGTCCATTCATCCCAAAGCTAGCCCCATGGGGTTTGGCCATGCACATGGCCGAACCCAATGGTTCTCTTGATCTGATTATCACCATGATCACTCATGGTTTAATCATGCTAATTCAACCATGATCAATACATGGTTCAGCCATCCAAAGGCTGACCCAAATCAGTAACCATAACCCTAAGTAAACAAAATAAAACCATAAAGCAACCCATGGGGTTCGGCCATTCACATGGCCGAACCTCATGGCTCTTTGGGATTCAATTCTTCTAATAATCTTTCATCATTTATCCTGTATCTTAGGCATAAAAAAACAGCAAACCTAATTCTATTTAAACTCCTATAGAAACCCCATGGTATTGCATGGTTTCTAACTCTTTGATTTCACAACAATCATCAATCTCTTTCATGGGGTTCGGCCATTCAAGTTGGCCGAACCCTATGTCCATGAATTGATCCTTCAAACATGCATTAGGTGTTATTTAAATCATGCAAATCAGTACCCTTTTGCTGCCCTTATATCTCTTAGAAACCCTCTAATTAAATTCATCCAAACAGTCCATAAAAGTCCATGGTTTCCATGTTTCCCAACATGAAAACCAAGATTCTTTTACATGGGGTTCGGCCCTCCATGGTGGCCGAACCCAATGGTTATGTTTACTGTTTTTAAACTTCAGATAATCATGTAATAACAGTAAATAAAAATCAGGTTTACCTTTCAAACAAACATCCAAAATCAACACAACTCCATGGGATTCGGCCATCCAAGATGGCCGATCCCCATGGTCCATTTTTCCAATTTTAATCCACTGATTTAGACCACATAACTTCCACCTTTTCTGATATCCAAACCCATGTTTTAACCCTCTTTAAAACATGTATTTTAAATCTATTACAAACATCTAACATCAGTCCCAACTTATATGGTTTTAACTTCTAAAAACCATCAAAACTAGCCACTTGTTTTCATGGGGTTCGGCCATGCTAAGTGGCCGAACCCAATGGTCCATTTCCATCTTTTAATCCACTGATTTTAGACCATATAAACTTCAGTCTCTATGTCAATCAGATCCATGTTTTTTAACCATTCTAAAACATGTATTTAAATCTTAAATCAAAACCCAAAAACAGTCCACAAAATCCATGGTTTTCATGTTTCAAAACATGAAAACCAAGCCATCTCTTACATGGGTTCGGCCCTCCATGGTGGCCGAACCCAATGGTTATTTTTTTACCATTTTAAATCCTTCATAATCAAGGTTAAACACTGGTGTATTCGGCCATGACCATGGCCCAATACATACCCCACTTTATTAATCCAAAAGTCCATGAAACACTTACCAAATTCCAAGCTCTTGTCTTGCCTTTTGATCCTTGCTTCCTTTCCTTCTTATTCCTTCCTTCTTTCTTAATTCCTTGCTGGTTTAAGCTTGAATAATTGATGCTAAAAACCTCTGCTGTTCCACTTAAGCAAATGAATTGGAGAGAGGAGAGAGATGGAGAATCTTGGCTTTTCAATGGTGAAAAATGGCCAAGATGGTGTTTGTTTCCTTTAATAATTCAGCCCTCAAAACCCTCCACTTCCTCATCAATTCTTGCCTAAACCAATGGGACACTTGCTGCCAACAAATGCACCCATTGGCATTCCAACTGAAGGCTTGGGGTTTCCAAATGGAATAGAAACCCCCCATATTCCATTTAATGTTTTGCATGAAACTCTCCATAACAAGTCCCCAACGTGTGGGACTTGTTTTGGTTTGTTTGAGATCACCACACCTCCTCATATTCCACTTATCTCACTGAATTTTCAGCCCATTTGACTTCCATTTTTGACTCACTCAACTCAATGTCCAACTCACCATAATTAATGCATTTCATTCAATGCACATGAGTTAACTCAACCCTTGATTAATTCCAACTCACTTCAGTTCCACTCAACTGATTTAACTCGTGTTTTAGCTCCCTAGAGGGTCCACACGGTCAACTATAGTCAACTCGATCCGTTGGGTCCACTTTTAGCTCCTTGACCCGTTTTTGACTCCATGACCCAATTATGGTATTTTGGTCATTTCTAATTGGTTTTTACATATGGATCAAGCCTACCCATTTTTTCTCCACTTGATTTCCAATCAAATAGGCTTAACCCCATTTAATTTAAAATCACAAAGCGGTCAAATAATCCAGTAAGACCCGATGGGTCCCATTTGGGCCCTTTGACCCATTTAGCGATTTTCGACCCAATTGATGTAAATTACCCATCCAATCAAACTTGACATTCATAATGTGCTCATATGATCTTAATTTGAGCAATGGGCCATACCATTTCCTTACTTAACATCACAAATAATTAATTTAACACATCAGGGGCATTTTCGTAATTATTCCAACCGTTGAGAATTCTTTGACCCAATTAACCATTTTGACCTAATTTGATGTACATTATTCATCCGTTATAATTTGACCCTTATAATATGTTCATAGGATCTTAATTTGAACAATGGGCCCCACTATTTTCTCATTTAACATCATAATTAATAAATTTACCAATCCAGGGGCATTTTCGTAAATATTCATCTTATTGAGAAATCGGGGTGTTACACACAAACAGGGCAAATAACTTCAAGGGGGTAGGGGCAGAAAGTACAGTTGTACCCCTCCTGGTTGCACAATTCGCACATATACCCAGGCGAGCCTATCTCCCGTACGGATTCTCCTATCATTGGGATATCTCCCATATTCTCTTCTAGAAAAGGGGCTGGAATCACTTCGACATCCTCGGGTGATCCTACTTGGACGTCTATGTTAACTCCCACAGCGTGGTCTGGCCCGTTGGAGTTGTTGGAAGAAGAAACCAGATCTATAGGACAGCTAGGGGTTCCTCTGTCCCACAACTCTGTATACTTTATGTTGCTTGACATATCTGTATCACAACAACATAAGCATGTCAATGACAACCGCAGTTCTAATCAAATTAATCTTTGTTTTGGGGAATTTCCCTATGTATCACATAATTTTGCTTATTTTGGGGAAAATCTTGATGTTCCTTGTTTTGGAGAAATTGCCAAATCATCTTATATTTCCCATTTTTGGAGAAACTTCCTAAGTATCAAGTGTGTTTCTCAATTTGGGGAAAAATCTGGATGTTTCTCATTTTCGGGAAGTATGTCCTATTCTGCTATGTTTGATAAGTCCATATTTATAGTGATTATCCTTCCCTTACTGTTATTCTTTTTTCATCAATTGTTGCTCTCAGATTGTATGATTCAGTCTGAGTCTAATCAAAGTAAATTAATATGGCCCCTGTGCAGTGGATTCCGAAGAGTCGGTCAGTTGGGATTCTTATATTGTCAGTGAGACATGATGCCGTCTTAATCTTACTTTGAAAGATTCTTCCTTCCCGTTTTGATCTGATACCAACTGTAACGCCCTGTCTCTTTTCACTCGCCGAAAATCAGAGTCTATTTTTTTTTTTTAAATAAAGAGTGAGAGAGAGCGGGAACGTCACGACGCGAGCTAAGTCCGAGCTTCCAAAGCTCGGCCCTTAACTGGCCAACCATGCGTGTGTGTGGACAAGTCCACTAAAACATTCACACGCGATACTGCAACTTGCGGAATCCCCATGAGGAAATAACATCGGATTAACATTTATTTAGCAAGGAAGGCAATCAATATAAATTAACTTAATCCAGATTAATCATCATTCGATCTGTAGCAAATAGTCTAAGCTATTCCCAAATACTAGCTGCTCAAATTACATTGTCCATGAATAAACTTAAATAAAGTGAAACTAAATTATCCAAGCTTCTAAGCTTGGTTCCATCGCATCCTTCATTCCTTCCATTTTGTTTCATCATCTAAGGTAGAAGTAGGGCGTTAGACAACGTGCCCAGTAGGTACTCCAAGTAGGGTCAAACACATGGGTGAGTATAAAATCCAGATATAATACATCATGTCGTACTTATAAACATCGTATCCAAAACAATGTATGATAATAGAGATCCAATCATCCAGATAAAAAACCAGAAACAGTGCATGATAATAGAGATCATAATCATGCTGATTCAATGCCATTCCATGAGTGTCATATGCCAGAGTCTCACCATCATCCATATCACAAATACATAGTATGCGCTTGATGGAATCTCTTCATCAACGTATCCCCACGAATGCCTTACAGACGCCCCGACGGAGCATGAATCTCCGGCTACAAACAATCATACAACCCTCTTGATGGATAATGCACATGAAGGTACCCTCACGAATGCCTTAAGAACGCCCCGACGAAACGTGGGTCTCCGGTTACATTTCATCCCTCTCATGCGATGCATGAGATGCAAATGCCAACATGCTATGTAATAAATGCACATCAAGGTACCCCCACGAATACTTTACGGACGCCCGATGGAGCGTGGATCTCCGGTTACATTTGATCCCTCCCATACCATGCATGAGATGCAAATGCCAACATGTTATGTAATAATAAACATCATAGCATTTAAAATTCCATAATTGAAACATATCATTGATACCAAAATAAACTCATCAAAACATGAACTAAAATCATCATATATACATATTCCATGATTTTCAATAAGGTAGGAATCCTACCAACGTCAAATTATCGGGTCCTTGTGTTTCCGTCCCAAAACTGATCACCGATCGCATCAAGCCAATCGTCACCGTTTGTGAAATCCTGTTACCTTATTATATTTAACATATACGTACGTCAATTTGGTGATCCATTTAATTCCATAAAATAACCAATTTAATTATTCCAATTGATTTAAACCATTCCTTCATCCTTCCAATTTAACCTAACCATCTGGAAAATCATATAAATATTTCATTTACAAAATCAGTAGGTTTTCCGCTGTCCATTACCCACTTTCCACTGTCCACTGTCCACTGCACTGGCCATGCGCACTGTCCACTACCCACTGTCCATTGTGCACTGTCCATGTCCATCGTCTACTATCCACCGTCCACTGTCCACCAAAACCTACTTGTCGGGTTCGGCCATACGACATGGCCGAACCTCACTCTTTGGTTTTGACTAGGGGTGTAAATGGATCTAGATCCAGCGTGGACTATCCAACCCAGATCCAAGAGTCCATTTATGATATGGATCCTAGTGTCCAATAAGGACTCTCGGATCGGATCCAAATATCCATTAAGATAATGGGCCGGTCGCGGACCGTCCATGGACTATCCAAAACTTGATACGTTAATAACTTTACTTTCTCTAGGGCACGAAATAAGGATATCGAAAGGGTATCAAAGGATATCGAAACCTCTCTCGCCGCAGCTGTCTCTTGCCGCTCTCTCTCTGGTCTCTCTCTCGCCTCTTTCGCTGCTCTCCCTCGATCTTTGCTCTCTTCTCTGAGTCTTTCCCTTTCTGGTCTTTGTCTTTTCTCGATCTCTCTCTGGTCTCTCTTGTAATAACTCGGATTTTTTTTTAAATCAATATATGTTGGTTATTATTTATTTTAATAATGGAAATTGGGAATTTGATGGAATAGATGTTAAATGGATCAAAATATGGGCAATGGTCCAAGTATGGTCCAATGGACCATGGATTGGAATGAGTTCATTAATTGGGTCAATGTTGATTATTGGGCCAAGGATGGTCAATTGGACCCAATACCCATTGGGACCCAATGGGTCAAAATGATTTAAGCTCTAAGGTAAATGGTAGTAGGGTAAATGTAATTGGGCCATGGGCCCAATGGTGATCCATTAGTTGAAATGGATTTAATTAAATTTAAATCACCTAAGTTAGTGGTGAATAAGTCAAGATGACATAACCAAGTGGGGCCCACCTCCACCTCATCAAGTGAGGTGGCGTGTGGACCAAGGTAGGTGGGGCCGACCATCATGGTTGACTTGGTCAACCATGGATAAGTCAAAGGGAATTAAAGAGGATCAAGTGAATTAAGTTGAATTAATTAAGGTGAAAATCACCTATGTTAATTTTAATTAGACCAAGGTGACATGGCCGAATGGGGCCCACCTCCACCTCATCAAGTGAGGTGGCGGTTGGCTAAGAATTAGTGGGGCCGACCACCATGGTTGACTGGTCAACCATGGTGGATTCAGGAGGGAAATTAAGGAAATTAAATGGAATTAAATGATGTAATTAAGGGACCTAAATTAAAGTATCAAATTAATTAATGAGTTAATTAAATACTTAGGTTAGTCAAAGGGGTCAAATGAGGAGTCAAAGGGGTAAGTCAATGGGTGGTTTCATCTTTGAAACCACCCAAACCACTCAAACAAGACACCCAAAACCGTTGGCATGGTGGTGGTTTCATCCCATCCACGACCACTAAGGCATGTGAGCCCATGCTGGTTGGTGGAGGAAATGATGGTGGAGTGTAACTTAAGCAACCAAATGAGATGGGTTTTCATCTCATCCCATTCTCATCTCACTCTCCATCCCTCCCTCTCCAAAACCGTCCCTCATTCTCACAAGGAGAAAGAAAAGAAGAACTTAGAAGAAAGGAAGAAAAAACTCAAGCATATGCCGACCACCTCAAGACCAAACCTGGGGTAGTTTTTTCCCATCCTCTCCTCCTCTCCCTCTCTCAAACCCACTCCATCATTGGCCGACCCAAACATTGATGATCCCATTTTGATCAAGTACATCTTGACCTAAGATCAAGGAGAAGAAGAAAGGAGAAAGGCTAAGGAATCCAAAGGGAGGAAAAGAAGACGGAGGAGCCGCCGGAGTGGTAAGTAACTCTTAAACAAGAATTTACATTTTTAAGGGTTAAAAAGAGATCATGGAATCCATTTTTCTTGGATTGAATGGTGGCCAAAATATCAGGGCCATGGATTAAAATCCATCCAAAGATGAAGTGAGAAATGGACAAACCCTAATGGATGAGATGGGTTAAGAAAAATAAATGGACATTAAGAACATTAGTATTAAGATTTATTTAAGCATGGAAGTATGGATTTTGAAGGAATCATGGGCTATAGGGTTCGGCATGTATATGGCCGAACCCCATGGTAGGTGATTAAGTGATTTAATAGGGTTTTAAAGAATGGAAGCCATGGAGGTGGTTAATGATTTTAAGGTTTTAAATGAATGAATGTTAGTGATTTTTAAAGAGGTTTTAAATGAGGAAAATCATGGGAGATGTAAATAATTTTTATGGCCTCAAAAGGCATGGATGAACATGAACCATGAACCATGGGTCGGCCATGGTGTGTGGCCGAACCCTATGGTGATGTATTGTAATAATTATGGGTTGTAAAATATGGAAAAATGATGGGGAATGTTGGTAGTTTGACGGACTCAAAAATGAACCTAATGTTGATCAAAGGGTAATTTAAATGTATGATGGAATCCCTCATGAAGGGACGGTGTGGATCAAATGTAACAAAAGACCAAGGAAAAATGGAGATTAGGTTAAATTAAAGGGGCTGATTTTAATGATTCTATGACATGATTGGTAGTCATTGAGGATCTAAGTTGTGGATCAAAAATGTGGTAAATGATCCAAGAGAAGTAACGAGATTAACATGGGTTTGGCCATGGTGTATGGTCGAACCCATGACCCATATGTTATGAGCCATTTGATGGGCTAAGTATGGGGTTATGTATGTGTTTAATGAACAAGGATTAGGTTAATTAAATGACTGATTTTTAATGTGTTCATGTCATGATTGATGGATCATTAATGGATCTAAGTTTTGGATCAATTATGGACTTAATTATGCATGGATAAATGAGTGATTAGTCATGGAAGGAGTAGTGACAAAATCGTAAATAATGGCCAAAATGAAGAACCAGGGTTCGGCCATGGTGTATGCCGAACCCCATGGAGGATGATCATGGACTTAAGTGTGTTTGATGATGACCTTAAGTATGGATTAAATGAAGCCTAGGGTGCTGGTTTTTAAACTCAAAATTAAGATAATCAATGGATTAAGATGGGACCCACAAACCTAATTAGTAGGGTTCGGCCATGGTGTACGGCCTAACCCACTAAGGCATATGTTAGGGACTTAATCATGGAAAATATGGGCTGATTATTAATATGTAATAGTTATCGGACATCGCAAGCATGCGCGTTGGGTGACCGGATTCGTGAACGGAAACGTAAAGATACGCTAGTTGGTATTCGGTAGGATTCCTACCTTATTCTAAGCCATGGATTATGTATTGTACGATTTTGTTTTCTTTGATTTATTTTGGTAATCATGTGATTGTTTTAAGATGGGTTTTAAGGCTATGAACTATATATACATAGCATATTGCATTTACATCTCATGCATGGTATGGGCGGGAAAATAATGGAACCGGAGTCCATGCTCCGTCGGGGCGACCGAGAAGCAAACATGGGGATATCTTGATGTGTTTCATCCATCAAGAGGGGTACTATGAGATATAACCGGAGTCCATGCTCTGTCGGGGCAACCGAGAAGCAAACATGGGATACTTCAATGAGGCTTTGCCATCAAGGGGGATGCCTAGTGTTGATCATATCTTGATGAGGCTTTTCCATCAAGAGGGACATGGCACAATGATGGTATGGATGATGGGTGGGACTCATGACATAAGACCCCATGGCATGGCATTCATTTTATGGTTTTTATTATATTTACCTATGTGCTTGTTCATTAATCCATGTGTTGCCCTACGCCGAGGTCTACTGGGCGCGTTGTCTAACGCCTTACGTCCACTTAGCTGGACGCAGGGGATGGCGGAAAGGAAGGACGCGACGGGAGCCAGGTAGGAGCTTGGGGAGCGGCTAGTTATTTACTTAGTTTATTTTGGAAATGTAATTTGAGTAATTAGCTCGTCGGACTGAATAATTTATATTTCTTGCTAGGTTTGGACTTTACTTTTGGATGCTATATTTTGAAGTAATTTAGTAATATAAATGATGTAGCTCCCTTGCTATCTAAAATTGGTAGGATAGACTCTATTATAATTCCGTGAGCTTACTTTCTACGTGTGAACCGTTCTCGTGGACTTAGTTCCACGCACACGTAGAGTTGGCCAGTTAAGGCCGGGCTTTAGAAGCTCGGACTTAACTCGCGTCGTGACGTCCCGCGCTTTTCACTCTTTATTTCCAAAAAAAAAAAAAAATAGACTCTGATTTCAATCATAAGCATAGTGAAAAGGGTGTGGGCGTTACATCTCCCATTGAGAAGGCAGTGGCGGATCAGAGGGCTGCACTGTTCGTACAGCCAGCAGATCCAGCCGCATCAGTTGTCAGATTAGGGGCAGCGA
>CM023532.1:69905276-70107356 GCA_013350335.1 Chimonanthus salicifolius | reverse complement strand
TTTACTTATTAACTTTGTTGTTAATTAAAGATTAAAATTGGTTATTGTGATTATTGTTAATTTTGTGATTAAAAAAAAAGAAAGTCGATTAAGTTCATTTAATTGGCTAATCATTTGGACCAACTTAACTAAAAAGAACCAATTAGTTGAAGCTTCTGCAAATTAGGTTGATTGACATATTCATCCCCTCCCCCCCCCCCCCCCCCCCCCCCCCCCCCTCCCTTCTCTCATCTAGGACCTTTTGGGGACACTTGTCATTCTATCCTTCACCGAATACGTCACTTTCATTAGTGAGTGTGATGATGATTTATATCATAGAAAAATAAATGTAATTTAGAATAAAATCTTATCAAAACCTTACATGCAATAAAATAATGAAGAACTTCAACTTAATATTACAAATTAATAATAACATTTAGAACTAGATTCAAAAGACCCAAAGGTCGACATATGCCCTTATTTATCTTGTAGAAACCAAATCCATCTTCAAATAATTTAAGCCTGAATCGGTCAATCTAAGTGCAAAACCTAACTTGATTGAATTAAAGCTCAACCCAACCCATCAAAGTTAGAACCTAGTATAAACCAAGATTAGAATATTGAAAAGACTATTACATGTTGGGTCACCGCTTGGTATACACTGGTCAATCCCAATGTTAATGGTCTTTTCAAAATTTCTTGATTAATGAGATATTGTGCGAAATTAAATCTTAGTTAATCAAGTGTGTGGTTTTGGAGGTGTGCAAGATAATAATTAATCAATCACACAAAGAGACAATGCACACAATATATAGTGGCTCGGTTCATCAACATACATTCACTGTTAGGACTCGTTCAACCTTGAGTTATCCCCAAATTCACTAAGTGGGGAATTACAACCTCACTATTAAAGTAGGACTTCCACTGTACTCAATTGGTCGAGAATTTCACCCACCACATGTATAGTAGGAATTCCACCTTACTCGATTGGCTGGGAATTCCATCCACCACGTGTGCCAGAGACTACGCTATAGATTTTTTATAGTGGTTCCAGAGATAAGCCTCCTAAATCCACTTTACACTGATATGGTTTTTAAAAACAAAATTAAAAACCAAGAAGCACTTGCCTTGAAGCTCAATTCCGATGAAGTGTGCTTCTTGAAGATCCACCCAATATGTTCTCTCACAATCCCTACGTTCCGCCTTGTAGACTAGTTATGTAGAGCAATCACAGTCCTTGGGTGACTAGGAAATTAGATACACCAATATCTACCCGAGCAAGATGTGCTTAGTCCTTCTCACTTAATCTCAATCTAAATGATTGGATACTTGAATGGTTTTTGTTTTGATTTGCTAGGAGAGAATAAGCCAAGATGATTTTCCTTTGATCCTTGGGAGTTTTACCTTGAGAATGTGATTATTTTTATGCTCTAAAGGTTTCACAAAAACTCACCAACAAATGAAGTATTTAGAGGCAAATACAGAATTTTCGAACAGTAGAACCACACGATTGATCGTGATCACAAGATCGATCGTCTGTGTTTAAATTCATGCTCAACAACCCGACCATTGCGCATTAAATGCAATGCAACGACACAATAACGATAACCACACGATCGGTCGTATACACGACTGATCGTTCGTGTTTCAGACAGCAGATCGTGGGTTTGCGATCGAATCGGCCTGAGGCTATCCTGTCTTGACACTTCTTTGTCAAGACAGATCTCACCCGAACCCAGGGCTGCAGGTCTTGTGCCCATTGTGATATTTCCCTGTCTTGCCATATATGATGTTTAAGCCTAGGGACGATCCACCTAAGGTCATCTATGGCCAATTACCTTCCGTGATTTCCTTACATGTGTTGATCTGTTGAGTCTTCAAACTTCAACCAACACCTGAGTTTTGAGTCTTGAGCTTCTCTCTTTAAGGCAAGCCTTCTCCTAAGTCACTAACTTGACAAACAGGTGACTCTGCAAGCCGGGAAACTAACAATCTCCCCCTTTGTCAATTCATGACAAAAACTAGAAATGAAACAAATACGGACTCAATAATCATCCCTTCCCAAATATACATCATTTGACACAAAAAATATACAAATTTCCTGATTACATTCAAGTGACACAAAGAATATGTCTTCGCTTCATATTCTTGCTCAACTTGTTCTATTTTCAAATTTACCTGTAAATACACAAGCAATATACAAGGATTTGAAAATCATTAGTGGGGTTAGTCCAAACATAAACATGTATCCATGGACTAAACATTTTATTCATAACTCATACTCCCCCATACTTTATGATTTTCTTTTCACTCTCTCCCCCAATCTCCTTGAGTTTGAAGTCCAAACTTCAAACTTCAGTGCATCACAATGCATTTCCCCCATACATCAAGCTTCCCAAGCTTGCAATAGTTTCTCCATCATCCTACTCCCCCATAAGCCTTTAGCTTCTACCACTTTCTCCCACATTCTGTCAACAATTGACAAAGATACATGCCATTCAAACCATCAAAGTATTCATGCATTCATATTGAAAACTAACCATTCAATACACATGATAGCTGCAAGGAATAACCATGGGATCACATAATAAGGAGAGATAAATTAAACAAATCACTGCATTGGTTCACAAAATCATTCCATGCAAAAAGATTTTAATAAGTACAGGCCAAACACTCAGTTTTTCAAAAAGATATAAGAAAAACTATCCTAAATAGGGCCAGCTGGTGGGGAGGAGGAGCGACGAGGAGTAGTCTCATCCTTGCTGCACGACATGGCGGAAATGAAGCTCTGGATGGATTCATTTACAAGGTTGCCAAGGTGTCAAACTTGGCCTCCAAGGCATTGTGCCTCGTAGACTGCCTATCTTCAAGAGCTTGAAGGCGATCCTCGATGAACCTTCAACTGACCGTGTCGACTCTAGGTTCTTCATCTGTGTCCTCTGCTACTTCAGTTTCTCCTATAGGGACTGTGGAGGAGTATAGGCCAGGAATGGGAGAGGGTATAGAGGCAGCACCTAGAAGCAGCTCATATTAAGTCTTTCTCAAAGACTCACTGATTGCAGTGGCATCCAGAAGCCGAGTTGGCTGGAGCTTATCCTCCCTGGATGATATTACTCCAAAATGCAGTGCTATCTTATACATGAGGTAGCAAACTGTAGGATGATTGGCCATGGAAGAATTGATATACTTTAGAATGCTCTGGCACATGATGGTGGGTAGACATAACTTCTTCCCAATCACAATTGCATGCATGTGAGCCAGCATGAATTGATTCGAATCACCCTTGTTCCCATACCTGGGACAGAGATTGTAATAGAAAAATAGGTGCAACAACCTATATTCTGGAAGCATATCAGCTTTCATGAGCCAAATCCTTTTCCTCCAAACAACTGTCTTTCCTTTCTCACAGAACTTGTTTACATATTTCTGCTTGTCTCTCATCATTGTCTCAAACTTGCTATGGATGACTGGTACAAAGGAATTTTTAGCCATGGGTATTCCAATCAGTTAAGCCCCCAATGGGGGACCAAATTCTACGGGCTCCTGGTTTTAGAAGTAGAGCCAAAAACAATTTGTTTTCTCTTTATGAGCTTCGATTGAGCAGTACACCCTCTTGGCCATCCTGGGATACAGTTTTCCACCCCACTTCATAAGGTTTTCTCATCCAACCTTTCTGAGGTGTTTGAGAACACAAAGCTTGTCAACCAACTCTGCATTAGTTATCCTTTCAATGTTAAGTTCCCTGAAAGAGGAATCAGGCTTGAGCGGCAATAAGAGGGGGGCATCATAATCAGCTTCATCTTCTTCTTCTTCAATTACATCTTCATATTCAAACCTAATACCTTGATCCCTTGGATCCACATCATCTCCTTCTTCACTTTCATCAAATTCCTCATCTTAGTCACCCATGCTAACAGTTTCAGTCCTAATGTTTTCATTAGCATGACTACCCTTTTTCACATATACATCTTCTTATTTTTCTCTTCGACTTTCCTCACCAGTAGCTGATCTCCTAACAGGTGTACCCTCATCACTGCTTGATTCTGCTAGAGGAGTGGATCCTTTTGAGCTTTCCCTTTTCCACTCACTTCTTGTACACGGGCTCTAACTGGAAAGGTGGGCTCCCTAATGGTCCTCCAATTGGCCTTCTAGCGGTTAGTTTGGGAGATTTGTTCCGGGGAGAGGAAGTTTTCTTGGCCTTTTGCTTGAATCAAACCTCAAGACTCTGTCGATTAAGAGGGGTGGTTGTGTCCTCAAAGGAAATTTTAGAAGGTTTGGGTCTCGATTTTGCTCGCACCTTCCTGGGTTTAGCTATTGTGGCTGGAGGAGAGGATTCAATGGGTTCAACCTCGATTTCTGGAGTCTCAAAGTTCTCTAGGTACTTGGTTCTTGCCATTTCCTCTCTACCCTTCACGAATATTGTACCAAAAATGAAATGGGCAGAGAATGCGACTTACCCGAGTGAAAAAGACACTGGAATCGATGAGGGGAATGGTTGTCGGAGGTGGGGGACACCTTTTTTGGGGATCAAAACCACAAATCTTCGTTTGAACGATCGCCTCTGTAGGTTTAGAGCACGATCCATCCCTAATTTTTCAAAGGAAGGAGGAGAAGAGTCGTGGAAAGGATGAATGAAATAATCCCCAAAACGGGAACCAGGTTTTAAGTTAAACTATTTCCCTGACACGGACGATTAGTCGTCCTGGCAATTGGTCGCAAAGTCGATCGGTTATCATCCGGTGATTGGTCGCCAAAGCACAAACTGGATTTTCTTTCAACAATTTGAATTTTTGTTTTTCAAACCCCATTTGACTTTAAACACCAGCATGATATACATACATCATATTTATCATGATAAACACAACATATATCATAAAAACCTCTTGCAATTGATTAAATTGAAATCCATATACCCAGTTAAGCACACTATGATCAAATCTATGCAAGAATAAGCTACCGAGACACAACCTGTTAGTGCACTGGCTTGCCAAGTCCCTAAAGTTTGTTGACTCGGGAAGAAGCATTTGCTAGAGCTTAAAGACTGAAGGTGATCAAGATTGAAGATCATGCTTCACTGGATTGAAGCTCATCATTATGTCAATCACAAAACAGGTATTTAGGTATAGATGACTTTAGGTGGTACACACACCTTAGGACGACCATTCTTAGGCTTAGTCGAACAAATGGTAAAATCATAAAAAGCTTAGAGAGGAAGTCTGACGGTGAATTGGAACCCAACTTGGAAATATGTATTTGGTTTTACTGTCAGCTCAACCAGTCGTTCTCACCCATCCCTCGGTGGAGACATGATCGACCCATCGTGGTCAAAGACTGGTCGACCAGATTGACAAAGGTTCTGGATCATATAACTGTCATTCTGGGTAAGCCTCTGATCGAGAGTCTCGTATGCACCAACTCCTCGGTGAAAGGCTGAAACGACCCCTCGTGGTCAACGACTCTTCGATAGAGACTTATGAGTTCTAGAACTTTGAACTCAAATGAGCTCTCGAGAAAATAAACCTATCGGTAATACAAACCGATCGAGAGTACCAGGACCGACCCCTCGGTAAAGGGCAACAAGTCGGTCTGGGTAAGACTAGTTTCTGGACTTGAAACTCTATCAGCATGGTGTTGCCCTCGACCGACCTTCTCGTATGGACCGACCTCTCGGTGCCATGACTGTCAACAGGGAAAGAATTACACCATTGGGAGTGCATTTACTGCGTAAAGGTCGAGTTGTTGAACGGTAATATTTTAGTAACCAACCCATCGGTACGCCCGACCTGTCGGTACATCTTGTAGGTAAATGACCGTTTCTACAACTAGTTTCTTCGCTATAAATACCACTCTTTGTGTAGCCAGTTGGTATCCTTTGGCAAATCTGTTGGACCCTCATCATTATCAGTGAGCTAAACAATGGGCCAACAAAAGGATCACTCTCTCTCTTGTACTTACACTTGGGAAATCTAATACAACCAATCATATGGATTGAGTCTTTGAGAGAGAAGGGAAATGATGAATGACTTGGATAGATATTGGTAGAACCAATTTCCTACTCACTCTGAGATTGTGAGTGCTTTAACACAGCTAAATGGTGCAGCGTCAGCACACATTGGATGGATCTTGAAAAAGCACACATTAATGAGATAGAGCTACAAAGGTATGTGCTTCTTGGTTTTAATTATATTTAAGACCATTGTCCTTAAGGAGGCTTGGCTCTAGAACCACTATAAAAAAATTCTGGAGCGTCGTTTCCGGCACATTTGGTGGGTGGAATTCCCAGCCAAATGAATATGTGGAATTCCTATTCTACATGTGGTGGGTGAAGTTCTCATCCGATTGAGTGAGATGGAATTTCTACTCTAATTGTGAGGGTGTAAGTCTCCACTTAGTGGATTTGGGGATAGCTCATGGTTGAGCTAGTCCTAATAGTGGATGTATGTTGGCTAACCGAACCACTATAAATTTGGTCTTATGGTGTTTGATCTTTGTGTGTTGGTATTTAGTATTTATGTACTCATCTCAACACACATCACTTTGTATTTGATTATCTTTATTTACATATTGTGCACAAGATTGTATGCAAAGGGTTATAAACTTAGTGTGGTCATTTAAATAATTATGAGCAATTCATCACACTAAACAAATCTCTTGATTAAAATAGTCATCCCACTACACTTAAATTTTAAACAATCAAGAAATTTGTAAACACCATGGAAACTAGTATTGACCTATTCACCATCCTCTAGTTCAATCGTGTTCTAGTAGTAAAAGGGAACTTTCATTTGGTACCAGAGCCTCGTGCTTTTCGTAAACCAAGTTGATCCGTGCTAGAACAATGGCTATGAGAGAAAACCATGATATTTCCAAACCTCCATTTGTGATGAAAAATGGAATAGAAAACTTTAAATGTTCTCATCAATAAATATGTTTGGAAATAGGTGAATAGAAAGTGGTCTAAGCATATGGAAGAGGTATTGGATAAACCTTCAACTTCCATGACCACTCAGCCCAAAGACCAAATAGCTTGGACTAGTGATGAAATGACTATGCACTTGTAACGCCCCGCCCTTTTTCACTCCTCGAAAATCAGAATCTATTTTTTTTTCTTAAATAAAGAGTGAGAGAGAGCGGGAACGTCACGACACGAGCTAAGTCCGAGCTACCAAAGCCCGGCCCTTAACTGGCCAACCGTGCGTGTGCGTGGACAAGTCCACTAAAATATTTCACACGTGATACTACGACTTGCGGAATACCCATTGCGGAAATAACATCAGATTACAACATTTACTTAGCAAGGAAGGCAATCAATATAAATTAACTTAATCCAGATTAATCATCATTCGATCCATAGTAAATAGTCTAAGCTATTACATTCCCAAATACTAGCTACTCAAATTACATTGTCCATGAATAAACATTAAAAAAGTGAAACTAAATTATCCAAGCTCTTAAGCTTGGTTTCGATCGCGTCCTTCGTTCCGTCCATTTCCTGCGTCATCATCTAAGGTAGAAGTAGGGCGTTAGACAACGCGCCCAGTAGGTACTCCGAGTAGGGTCAAACACATGGGTGAGTATAAAAATCCATATATAAAACATCATGCCGTACTTGTAAAACATCGTATCCAAAACAGTGTATGATAATAGAGATCCAATCATACAGATAAAAACCAGAAATAGTGCATGATAATAGAGATCACAATCATGCTGATTCAATGCCATGTCATGGGTGTCATATGCCATGAGTCCCACCCATCATCCATATCACAAACACATAGAATCCTCTATATGGAAACTCCTCATCAAGGTATCCCCACGAATGCCTTACAGACGCCCCGACGGAGCATGGATCTCCGGTTACAAACAATCATACAACCCTCTTGAGGGATAATGCACATCAAGGTACCCTCACGAATGCCTTATGGACGCCCAGACGGAGCGTGGGTCTCCGGTTACATTTCATCCCTCCCATGCCATGCATGAGCTGCAAATGCCAACATGCTATGTAATAAATGCACATCAAGGTACCCCATCGAATGCCTCACGGACGCCCCAACGGAGTGTGGATAGCTGGTTACATTTGATCCCTCCCATACCATGCATGAGATGCAAATGCCACATGCTATCTAATAATAAACATCATAGCATTTAAAATTCCATAATTGAAACAAAATAACTCATCAAAACATGAATTAAAATCATCATATATACATATTCCATGGTTTTCAATAAGGTAGGAATCCTACCAACGTCCAATTATAGGGTTCTTTTGTTTCCGTCCAAAAACCGATCACCGATCGCGTCAAGCCGATCATTCACCGTCTGTGAAATCCCGTTACCTTATTACATTTAACATATACATACGTCAATTTGGTGATCCATTTAATTCCATAAAATAACCAATTTAATTATTCCAATTGATTTAAACCATTCCCTTTATCCTTCCAATTTAACCTAACCATTTGGAAAATCATATAAATATTTCATTTATAAAATCAGTAGGTTACCCGCTGTCCACTACCCACTGTCCACTGTCCACTGCCCACTGTCCACTGTCCACTGTCCACTGTCCACCAAAGCTCACTTGTGGGGTTTGGCCATACGACATGGCCGAAGCTCGCTCTTTGGTTTTGACCCACCTTTTAACCCTTGTTTTATTTTACACAAAATGGGTCCAACACCATTCATCTTTTGATATATTCATCCAATCACATAAGTTAATCATTTAACAACCTAAATCCATAAAGATGTCATCTCCATCATACACCTAGGTTCATGATAAGCCCTTCATGGGGTTCGGCCATACAACATAGCCGAACCCATGGTTCCTTATTTTGTCATTTTCCATCTTAACCTCCATTCATTTTCATAGTTAATCACCTAACTTATTTACACATAACTTAGGTCCATGGATGATTTATTAACATAAAATAGATCCATAATAAATCCCTCCATTTTCTTCTCTTGATCCTTCATCCTTTAAACAAGCATAGATCTACCAAGTGATCCATCAAAATGGTTCATGGGGTTCGGCCATACCACATGGCAGAACCCATGGTTCCTTGTTTCCATTTTTCCATGGTCTAAATACATGTAAATTCATCAATATTCCTCCATCAATTTCATCCTTTAAGACCCTTTAAAATCACTAACATACATCCATCCTTTTCATCCTTTAAAAACCCATTAAAATTAATAATATACTTCCATGGGGTTCGGCCATACAACATGGCCGAACCCTATGGTTCATCTTTTCCTCTTAAAAATCACATCCCCATATTTAGATCACTTAACGGGGTTTGGCCATTCAACATGGCCGAACTTCATTTTGCCTTTCTTTAAATGGATCCTAAATCCATGGCCTCCAACATTTTGGCCAACCATTTCCAATCTATATGGAATGTTCCCTTAAATCTCTTTTTACTTAATAGAATCTTGTCAAGTGCCACTTACCGATTCCGCAACTCCTCCGATCCTCTTTAGTTCCTTAGTCTTTCTTTTCTCTTCCTCCTTGATCTTTAGCCAAAGTGTGTTGCTTGAGAGGAAGAGGGTCTAAGATGAAAACCCCCAAGTGATGGTTCGGCCAACGAAGAGGTTTGAGAGAGGGAGAGGAGGAGAGAATGGAAAACCTTAAGTCTTTTCCTTGTCTTGTGAGAGATCAGCCCAAAGAGTGATCTCTTTTGGGTTATGCCCCTTTGTAACAACAAAACCCTTCACCTCCTTCATTAATGTTTCCTTTGGAGTTTCATCCCATAAGATGAAACTCCCACCTCCCCAACGTGTATGCCTTAGTTTGTGCCCCTTCGTAACAACAAAACCCTTCACCTCCTTCATTAATGTTTCCTTTGGAGTTTCATCCCACGAGATGAAACTCCCACCTCTCCAACGTGTATGCCTTTTGGGTTTCCTCCTTTGAGATGGAAACCCTCCATCTTGCCACTCCACTCATTTAAAATGAAAGTCTCATTAACTTCCCATTCAACTCACCTTAACTCAAATATTTTTAATTCTTTTAAACTCAAGACTTGTACTCATTCATTAACTCAATTCCTTGATTCCATTTTGAACTCACTCAATTGAACTTAATCCAATTGAATTCAACCACCTTAATTAAACTTGAACTCATTTGGTGGTCGACCAAGTCAACCATGACACATGGCACTTGGGGTCCCACTTAGCCATGTCACATACATGCCACCTCATTTGATGCGGTGGATCTCATGCCTTGTATCTTAATTGGTTATTAGACCCAATTATCAAACCTTACCCATGTACTTCTAATTAGTTCATCTATGACCCATTGGGTCCCAAATTGGCAATTGGCCCATTTAAGTACATTTACCAATTGTTTCAAACCAAACCCTAATCATCAATTCATCTTGACCCATTGAGTCCCAATTGGGCATTTGGCCCAATTAAATCACAGTTATTCGCTTATCTTCATTTAAACTCTATCCATGACCCGTCGGGTCTTAATTGATCCAATTAAATATATTCTAACCGTATCCACTATCTATTGGATCCTAATTGGGCCATTGACTCAATTAAATTTATCCTCTTCTCAATTACATTCCAAATCCATTTACCTTGACTCATCTTAATAAATTAATCACCCTTTAATTTCACTCTTAAGAGGGAATTTCCTTTATTTCCTAGGTTAAGATCTCGGGTGTTACAATTCTAACACCTTTTAGAATTTTCGTCCCGAAAAATTTTGACAGGGCTTGGGTTCTACTTATTTTCATTCCAATCATCTCGGATAGAACACTCTTATCTTCTATCCATATTCTCATGTTTGTTCCTTCATCGTCATGTCGCTTCCCTGCTAACCATCCCATTATCCATATGGCCTTCAAAACCAGATGGGGAAGCACAACCATCATATCAGCGGTGTTCGTTGTTTCCTTCCATCTCCGTATAGTCACTTCCTATACCAACAATGTCTAGTATTTACCTCTTCATTACGTTTTTTCTCTAATATGGATATTGTACTTCCTTCAGAACAATACACAAGTCCATGCATTTATGCTATCACTGTTTTCTATCATACCTTTATGTTTACTACGGTCTCTCATCAATTGATGTATTTCAAGGATTTCTTTACACATTCATATCACGTTCACCCACATATGGGGTCTTATTCCCACAAGCCACATGTTATACTTTCTAAATTTGATTACCCAATGCCATTCATACCATCCGTTATACACGGATATATAGTGCAAGCATCACAGGACCTATGCACTACAATACAACATCTGGAATTTAAATTTCCAATACATTTGCTAACCGGTATTCCGGTAATCCATTACATCTTTCAAAAGTGGCCATAATATTATACAACTTGTCGTGGTCCACACCACTTAATTACATAAAAATCACTCATATCAACCTATGAGTTTCATTCTCATAGAATTTACTCTGTCTTATGTTATCTCTTTTTCTCGTGAGCCGATTTGCGATCTCATGTAGATCAATGTACTCTGTTTCACTTTACCTGCTACCAAGATATTTTCCACACGTACTCACTCAATACGTTCATTTGTCTACTCTCTGTGTGAGGTTAGTGATGACCTTGCCCCTCATTGAAAATTTGTTAGCTGTAACGCCCCGCCCTTTTGTAGAATTCAGAGTCTAATTCTTTTTTTTATAATAATAATATAACAACACCGGAAGAGGGCGGACGACGTCACGACGCGAGCTAAGTCCGGACTACCCAAGTCCGACCCTTAACTGGCCACCCATGTGAGCATGGACTAAACCCATGAAAGACAAACCACACATGGAACTAAGTTAAAACATGCGGAATAACAATAACTAATTGCGGAACTAAACTAATGCGGAATATAATCAATCTTAAGTTAACCATACATTCTTAGATAGCAAAGCATAGGTCATCCATTATAAACGACTTATACCAAATCAAGGTTCATCTAACAGTTCACAAACCATAGCAAAGTTTACTAGCTATTACATGTCCATAAAAATGTTATTCAAAAGACAATAGTATAGAAATCCCAATCATCATTCAAGCGCTTAAGCTTGGCTCCCCTCCAGGTCCACGACCTTTTCTTTCCTTTTTCTTTTTCCTGCATTATCCTTTAAGGATAGAATTAGGGCGTTAGATCAACGCGCCCAGTAGGATTTTTGATTAAGGCTACCACATGGTTAGTATATAAAACATGCATATATCATAGTATATATGGT
The DNA here is from genome assembly GCA_013350335.1 of Chimonanthus salicifolius. NCBI lineage: Eukaryota > Viridiplantae > Streptophyta > Magnoliopsida > Laurales > Calycanthaceae > Chimonanthus > Chimonanthus salicifolius. Next base: position 70,095,170 of record CM023532.1, on the reverse strand, counting down.
CATCAAAAACAGATAAATCAATGCTATGTATGTATGCACATGTAATGAGTCTCTCCCATCACACATATACATAGCCATCACTTGACGAGACTCTCATCGTCAAGGTAAGTCACATTACTCTTTCATTTCATGTTGATGATATTCCTCCTGGCGGGACCCTCATCGCCTAAGGAGGCCGATATGGCTCTCATCATCAAAGTATTTCTCCTGGCGGGACCCTCATCGCCTAAGGAGACCAATGTGGCTCTCATCATTATAACATTCCTCCTGGCGGGACCCTCGTCGCCTAAGGAGACCAATGTGGCTCTCATCATTATAACATTCCTCCTGGCGGGACCCTCATCGCCTAAGGAGGCCAATGTAATACTCTTATCATCATGATACTACTCCTGGTGGGATCATTGCCTAAGGAGGTTTTCCATAATCATAATCCCATGTCTATGCATGAGATGCCAATGAATATATGAAGCATGTAAATAAATCTCATGATTCAAAAACCAATTGAAACACAATAGTAATAACAACATATCTTATCAAATCATGATAAAACCAATCATCATAGTGGTTACAAGTAGGTAGGAAACCTACAGAAACTTTGCTTAAGTGTCTGTTCCTTTTTAAGCTTCTCCCGGTCACAACTCACACGCCGTTCACGTTCCGTTACCTTGTGATGTAACAGCAAGTCAATCATACTATCATTTTAAATTTCCATTCACATCTTAAGACCCAAAAACCATCTTGTGGGGTTCGGCCATACCCATGGCCGAACCTCATCAACTTAGGATTTAACCTCCCTTTTCATTTGATCTCTCTTGTATTTAATCCTTATTAAACATCATATACTACAAAAATACCTTGGTAGGGTTCGTATATCCAATCCTATGATCATTTCATCTTTGATCATTTCATCCATAATTACCTTTACGCCATTTAGGCTAACCTTTTGTTTAATTTTCCTTAAACACCAAGGTCCATATCCAAACCACCTTAGTGGGGTTCGGCCATACAACATGGCCGAACCTTACCACCTTAATTTGGTCCTTTACATCATTCATACATACATAATTCTTGAATCAAAGGCATGGATTCATTCAAAATCTCCAGCTATGTTCTTACTCCATATAACCATAAAAACAGTCCATGGGGTTCGGCCATGTGGTTCTTTTGCTCAATGATTCCATTATTTATATACCAATTGGACTCTACCCTTTAGCCATGTTAACCACATGGTTCAGCCATCCAATGGCCAAACCAAAATAGTAACCTTATCACATAAAAATCCCATAATATTGTATGGTTTTTATCTCTCAAAAACCATCACAAATTACCATATACATATCATGTCATTTCATGGGGTTCGGCCATCCCAATTGGCCAAACCCTATGGCCTATGATTTAAACCTCTTTTGTCAAATACTTAGCCTTATTTAAAACATGTAAACCTCTCCACCATTGATATGATTTCTATCTTTCCAAAACCATATCAATCATCAAATACTTTCATGGGGTTCGGCCATCCAAGGTGGCCGAACCCTATGGTCCATTTTTATCATTTTACAACACCTTCACCCAAAGTTAAAACCCTTGCTGAATTCGGCCATCCCATGGCCCAAAACATCAATTTTTATCTCCATATTAAACACCTTTAAAAAACTTAAACCATTGTATGGTTTTTATCCCCCAAAACCATACAATCAACCATAAATATTTCAAATCCTTTCATGGGGTTCGGCCATCCAAAGTGGCCGAACCCTATGGTCCTTGTTTCTATCTCTTTTAACCATCAATATTCATATTCTAACCCTTGGTAGATTCAGCCATCTCATGGCCAAATCATATTCCATTTAACCCATTTTACAATAAAAAACTCTATGGATTACTTACCAATTTTCCAAGCCTTTCTTCTTGCCTTTGCTCTTTGCCTCCTTCCCTCTTGTTTCCTTCTTTCTTTCTTCCTTAGTCTCAGCTGATTAGAAGCTAGAATCAATGGTGAAAACACCAAGGTATAATTCTGCCAAGGGGTATGTTCTTGAGAGAGGGAGAGAGATAAGAATTCCAAGGTTTTTGCAATGTAGAATTCGGCCAAGAGGGTGGTGTTTGCAGCTTTTGTTAAACAGCCCTTGGACCCCTCATTACTCTCATCAAATCTTGTTTAAACCAACGAGGCACTTGCTGGCAAGCAAAGCACCCCTTGGTACTCCCAACGCACCCTTTGGCACTCCCATGCATCTCATCCAATTCCCATTCATTTCATTTAAAACTATGCATGGGAAACCCACTCCACAAGTCCCCAACGTGTGGGACTTGTCTTGGGTGGCTTGAGACCAAAGCAACCTTTCATCTCCCATTTGACTCAATGAATTTACAAGACCCCTTTGGTTTCCATTTCAACTCAACCAACTCATAAGCCCAACTCACCACATTAAATGATGCTCATTTAATCCACTTGAGTCAACTACATTTCTTAATTTAAACCCAACTCAATTAAGTCCCAACTCAACCTGATTTAACTCACAATTGAGCTCACTTGAGGGTCCACGCGGTCAACCATGGTCCACATGGTCAACACGACCCATTGGGTCCCCATTTAGCTTATTGACCCAATTAACGCCTAGACCCAATTATGAGTGGTTTAGCCCCTTTGAATGTGGTTTACCCATTTGCATCAAGCCTACCCATTTATGCTCCACTTAATTTCCAATCAATTCAGCTTAACCCCATTAAATTTGGGCTCAACCAATGGTCAAACAAGTCCATTATGACCCATTGGTCCCAATTGGGTCCTTTGACCCAATTAACCATATTGACCCAATTTGATGGTCATTACCCATTCATGATAAATTGGCCCTTATAATATGTTCATATGGTCTTAATTTGAACAATGGGCCCCACCATTTTCTCATTTACAATCACATTTATTAAATTCACCAATCCAGTGGCATTTTAGTAAATATTCGTATTGTTGAGAAATTGGGGTGTTACAATACAACCATCTTTTTAAAATTTTCCTCCCGAAAATCGAACGAAGTAGGGTTCCAAAATAAATTAGATAAATAATTTGGGGTGAGCTGTTCTCATCTCCGGTTCAAGTTCCCATCTGGCCTCTTCAACACCATGTTGGTCCCATACCACTTTTACAAACTGAATAGCTCTATTTCGCAACACCCTTTGCTCAGTCTCTAGTATTCTAACTGGTTTCTCGATGTATGTCACGTTGCTTTGTACTTCTATGTCTTGCACATTCAATACATGGGATGGATCGGGATTGTATTTCCATCGCATCGACACGTGAAGCACATCGTGTAAAGCTGCCAATTGTGAAGGAAGTGCTATCTGATAAGCCACATCCCCCACTCTTCTTATGATGGAAAACGGTCCCACATATCTTGGTGACAGTTTCCCCTTCTTCCCAAACCTCATGTGTCCCACTTCAAATTCCAGAGACCTTCTTCTTTTGTCAGCATAGCTCTTTTGCCAACTCTGTGCAGTCAATAAGTGCTGACGTATTAACTGAATTTGTGTTGTAGTCTCTGCGACTATCTCAGGTCCAATCAATGCAGACTCACCAGCCTCTGTCCAGCACACTGGTGATCTACAAGGTCTACCATATAAAGCCTCGAATGGGGCCATCTGAAGGCTTGCCTAATAACTATTGTTATACGAGAACTCTACCAGTGGCAAGTGGTCCTCCCATCCACCCTTGAAATCTAACATGCATGCTCTCAGCATGTCTTCCAAGGTTTGTATCGTTCTCTATGACTGTACATCAGTCTGTGGATGGAATGCGGTGCTAGTCAGTAGATCTGTCCCCATAGCTGACTGCATGCTTTGCCACACTCTGCCGGTAAACCGGCCATCTCTGTCAGATACTATAGTTCAGGGAATGCCACGTAGCCGAATGATTTCTTTGGTATACCGCCGACCCAACGTCTCAGATGAATCCGTCATCTTGATAGGAATAAAATGCGCAGACTTGGTCAGTCGGTCTAGCACGACCCATATAGCATCATTGCCCTTTGAGGATCTCGGCAACCCCGTGACAAAGTCCATGGAAATGTGCTCCCATTTCCATTATGGCATTGATAAGGGTTTGAGTAACCCTGGTGGCTTTTGATGTTCAGTCTTAACTTACTGACAAGTTAAACAATGTGCCACGAATTCCGCCACATCCCTTTTGAGTCCGTACCACCAATAATGCCTCTTTAGATCATGATACATTTTGGTGCTACCAGGATGAATGGAGAGCTTGGATTGATGTGCCTCAATCAATAGCTCTTTCCTCCAGTTCTTTGGCACATATACTCTTCCCTGGAATAAAAGACCCTGTAGCACCCCAATTTCTCAATAAGATGAATATTTACGAAAATGCCCTTGGATTGGTGAATTCAATAAATGTGATTGTAAATAGGGAAATGGTGGGGCCCATTCTTCAAATTAAGATCATATGAACATATTATAAGGGCCAATTTATCATGAATGCGTAATGAACATCAAATTGGGTCAATATGGGTAATTGAGTCAAAGGACCCAATTGGACCCAATGGGTCATAATGGACTTATTAGACCATTGGGTGAGCCCAAATTTAATGGGGTTAAGCTGAATTGATTGGAAATTAAGTGGAGCATAAATGGGTAGGCTTGATGCACATGTGAAAACCAAATGCAAATGGCTAAAACAACCCATAAATGGGTCATGGCGTCAAAACGGGTCAACAAGCTAAATGGGGACCCAATGGGTCGGATTGACCATGTTGACCATGGCTGACGGTGTGGACCCTCAAATGAGCTCAATTGTGAGTTAAATCAGGTTAAGTGGGACTTAATTGAGTTGGTTTGGAATTAAGAAATGAGTTGACTCAAGTGCATTAAATGAGTGTCATTTAATGTGGTGAGTTGGGCTTGTGAGTTGAGTGAGTCAAAATGGAAATTAAAGGGCCTGTAAGTTCAGTGAGTTAAAGGGGAGATGAAAAGTTACTTGGGTCACAAGCCACTCAATACAAGTCCCACACGTTGGGGACTTGTGGTGCGAGCTTCCATGCTAAGTTTTAAATGGAAATGAATGGGAATTGGATGAGATACATGGGGAGCTAAAAGGTTGCATTGGCTGGTGCCAAGGGATGCCTTGGTTGGCACCAAATATCCCATTGGTTTGATCAAGAAGTTATGAGGGAAATGAGTGGATTAAGTGGCTGATTTAACAAAAGGAATGAACACCCCATTTGGCCGAATTTGTCATTGCAAGTATTAGAAATCCATCTCCCTCCCTCTCTCTCCAAACTCATTCTCTTGGCCGAACCAGCAGTGGTGTTTTCCACCTTTGATCAAGCACCAATTCGGCTAGAAGCTAAGGAAGAAGGAAGGAAACAAGAGGGAAGAAGGCAAAGAGCAAAGACAAGAAGAAAAGCTTGGAATTTGGTAAGCATTTCCATGGATTTTTGTTTAATAAAATGGGATAAATGAAATATGATTTGGCCATGGGTTAGCCAAATCCACCAAGGGTATGGAGTTGGTATATTGATGGTTAAAAGATAGAAAATATGGACCATAGGGTTCGGCCACCTTGGTTGGCCGAATCCCATGAAATGTGATGGTCATGTTGATGGTTTTTATAAAGTGAAAAGCATGCAAAGTGATGGACTGATTTGAATGTTTTATTTAGACCTAAGTTGCATGTTTTGAAAAGAATTGAGTGTCATGTTTTGGGCCATGGAATGGCCGAATATATCAAGGAATTTAACCTTGGGCAAAGGTGGTATAGATTTATAAAATGCATCATTGGGTTCGGCCACCTTGGATGGCCGAACCCCATGAAATAATGTTGGTATTTTGATGGTTTTTAGAAGGTTAAAAACCATGCAAAACCATGGAGGTTTTTACATGTTTTAATAAGGCTAAGTGTTTGACTAAAAGGTTTAAAATTATAGGCCATAGGGTTCGGCCAATGAGTATGGCCAAACCCCATGAAATCATATGATTATTGTATGGTGATTTTGATGGTTTTGAGAGATAAAAACCATCCAAGATTATGGTGTTTTTATGCGAATTAAATGAATATAAGTTTGCTGTTTTGGGTTGGCCATTGGATGGCTGAACCATGTAGTTAACATGGCTAAAGGGTAGAGTCCAATTGGTATGTAAATAATGGAATCATTGAGCAAAAGAACCATAAGGGTTCGGCCATGTGTATGGCCGAACCCCATGGACTGTTTTGATGGGAGATTATGGTTTGTTTTATGATTTGGATTAAGGAATCATACATGATAATTTATGGACTTAGTGTAAGAAAATAATCAATCATTGTAGATGATGGAATATGGGATAAAAATCCATAGGATGTGGTTGGGCCATGTAGTATGGCCGAACCCCATCAATGATTATTTGATGGATTTGGGTTAAGTCATAATGTGTAACGCCGCCCCTTTTCACCGAAAATCAGAGTCTATTTTTTTTTTCCTTTGAAATAAAAGTGACAAAGGGCGCGGACGTCACGACGCCAGGTAAGTCCGAGCTTCTAAAGGTCGGCCCTTAACTGGCCAACCCTACGTGTACGTGGAACTTAGTCCACAGAAAATGGTTCACACGTAGAAAGCAAGATTGCGGAAAATTAAACTAAGAGTGGAAAATTATAATAGAGTCTTACCTACAAATTCTTAGATAGGAGGGAAGATACATTCATTCAATTACCAAAATATCCTCAAAATCATAATTTCCAAAGTAAAATTCAAAACATAGCAAGTAATCTAAATTATTACATTCCGACGAGTTAAGCTATTCAAATTACATTTCCAAAATAAATTAAATAAACTAAGTAGTCCGCCTTCCCAAACTCCTAAGCTTGGCCTCCGTCTCATCCTTTGTGTCCGCCATCTCCTGCGTCATCAACTAGGGTAGAAGTAGAGCGTTAGACAATGCGCCCAATAGGACTCCGAGTAGGGCTAACACATGGATTAGTGGTAACAAAACATATAGATAATATCATATCCAAAACCATGCAATTTGGTGCAACGTCATGCAATGGGTGTCCTATGTCATGAATCCCACCCATCATCCATACCATCATGCTGCCATATCCCCCTTGACGGAAAAACCTCGTCAAAATATAAACAATCCCAAATCATCCCCCTTGACGGCAAAACCTCGTCAAGGTGTAAACAATCACAAATCATCCCCCTTGACAGCAAATCCTCGTCAAGGTGTCCCCATGCTTGCTTCTCGATTGCCCCGACGGAGCATGGACTCCGGTTATATCTCATAACATCCCTCTTGATGGATGAAACACATCAAGATATCCCCATGCTTGCTTCTTGATCGCCCCAATGGAGCATAGACTCCGGTTTCATTTCATCCTTCCCATACAATATCCCTCCCATGTCATGCATGAGATGTAGATGCCATATGCCATGTAATATATATGATCATAGTCATAAAACCCATCTTAAAACCATTACATGATTACCAAAATAAATCAAAGGAAAGACCATCACATAATACTTAATCCATGACCAAAATAAATCAAAGGAAAAACCATCACATAATACTTAATCCATGACCAAAATAAATCAAAGGAAAAACCATCACATAATATTTAATCCATGACCAAAATAAATCAAAGGAAAAACCATCACATAATACTTAATCCATGACCAAAATAAATCAAAGGAAAAACCATCACATAATCCATGGCTTACAAAAAGGTAGGAATCCTACCAAATACCGACTAGCGTCCTTTTTCGTTTACCTTTTGATAAACCCGGTCGCCAATCGCGTACCGCCTGCGATGTCCGGTACCTTATTATACATTAATAATTAGTCCATGTTTTATCCATGATTAAGTCCCTAATGCATGCCTTAGTGGAGTTCGGCCATACACCATGACCGAACCTCACTAACTAGGTTTTGTGGGTCCCATTTAGTCCATTAAACATTTTAATCACACAAGTGTACAAACCAGCCACCCTAGGTTTCATTTATCACACACACGGTTATTACTTAGAGTCCCTAAGTCCATGATCATCTTCCATGGGTTTCTTTATCTTGGCCCATATTTACGGTTTTGCCACTACCTCTTTTCCATGACTAGTCACTCATTTATCCATGTACATTATGATCCATAATTGATCCATAACTTAGACCCATTAATGATCCATAACTTAGGTCCGTTAATGACCCATCAACATGTCATATGATCATTAAAATCAACCATTTAATTAACTTAACATTTATTCATTCAACACATATGTAACCCCATACTTAGCCCATCAATTGATCCATAGACTTGGATCCCTTAATGACTCCTTAGCCATAACATCATCACAAATTAGCCACTTGATTCACCCTAATCCCCATTCATTACTCACATATATAATACCAAATCTAACCCATAAATTGACCCACAAATGGGTCATGGGTTTTCAATAAAATTAGCCCCTTTAAATTTAACCTAAACCCCATTTTTCCTTGGGTTTTTTTCACCACATTTAGATCCATAACAAGCCCTCCCATGAGGAGATTTACATCATGCAATTTAAATCATCAATTTTGATCATCAATTTGGTATATTTTGGTCCATCAAAACTACCAACACATCACCCTAAGGTTCATCATTCATTAGTGACATTTAAGGCCATAATAACATTAACCTTCATCCATGGATTCCCTCATTTAAAAACCCCTTTAAAATTTACTATCTTTCTTTCACTCAAAACCTTCAAAATCATTAACCCCTTCCATGGTTTTAAACCTAAAAACCCCATTTCATCACCATAGGATTTAAAAACATTCCATCCATAAAATTATGAATACATTACCATAGGGTTCATCGACACCACCAACATTCCCCATTTTTTTTTTTCCATTATTTTACATCCATCATCATTCCACATTCAAACCCCTTTTAAAATTTACCAACATTTAATCATTTAAAACCCTAACATCATTAATCATTCTTTCATGATACTAACCCTAAAAACTCCATTAAAGATCCTTAATTACCTACATTTAACCATTAAAATCTTAAAACCCTAAATCATCCTCCATGACTTCCGTTATTTAAAACCCTAATTCATCACTTAATTATCTACCATGGTTCCTTCCAAAATTTCCATACATCCATTGCTTAAATAATTTAAATACATAATGTCCTTAATCCATTTGTTTTTTCTTAATCTATCTCTCCCATGTTTGTATAAAAATTTTAATACATAAAACCTTTAAAGCATCCTTTATTTTTTTCTTAATCCATCTCTCCCACTTTATCCATTTCTCATCTTTCCATTGGATGGATTTGAGATCCAAGGCCTATAATAATTTGGTCACCATTAAATCCAACCAATGGATTTCATAATCTCTTAAACCCTAAAAAAAATCTAATCTCTTGTTTTAGAAATACTTACAATCCGACGGCTCCTCCGATTTTTCTTCCTCCTCTTGAACTCCTTGGCCTTCTTTCTTCTTCTTCTCCTTGTTTGATTGGCCAAGATGAGATTAATCAATGGAAAAACATCATAGCTTGGGTCGGCCAAGATGGGGTGTACTTCAGAGAGTGAGAGGAGGAGATGGTGAGAAAGAAGATACCAAGCTTTTATCTTGGAGTGGTGGCCAACAGTTGCACCTTTCTTCTCTCTTTTCTTCTCTTCTTCTTCCAAGTTTTTCTTCTTCTTTCTTTCCTTGGTGTGGGACGGTGGTGAAGAGCAAGAGAGGAAGAGAATGAAATGGGAGAGAATGAAAAGAAAACCATCTTATCCCAAGGCTTGCTTAAACTACACTTCACCCTTAAATTTCCCACCAACTACATAAGATATTTTTTTATGCTTTATGCTTTATAGTTTATGGTGGTTGGGATAAACTCCACCAAGCCAACGTTTTTGGCTTCTTAAGATGGAAAGGTTTAGTTTTCCATCTTTTGACCCCTTTGACCACCTTTTAAATAATTTAATCATTTAATTAATTAGTTAATTACCTTAGGTTAATTAATTCCCATTTAACCTAATTCCATTATTCTACCCATGGTTGACCAAGTCAACCATGGTGGCCGGCCCCACCAATCATTGGTCCACATGCCACCTCATTTGATGAGGTGGAGGTAGGTCCCAATTGGCCATGTCACTTAGGCCTAATTAATACTAACTTAGGTGATTAAAAATCAATTCACCCCACTTCCCTTATTGGATCACCATTGGGCCCATGGCCCAATTAAGTTCTCTCCTATCCATTTACCTTAGAGTTTGCATTATTTTGACCCATTAAGTCCCAAATGGGTATTGGGCCCAATTTAACTATCCTTGGCCCAATTTGACCATCATTGACCATTAAGATAAATTAAATCCAATACATAACCCATTGGGCCCTAGTTGGGCCTTTGTCCACATTTTGATTCACTTAACATTTATTCCACTAAAATTCTCAATTTCCATCATTAAAATAAATAATAACCACAGATATACTGATTCACAAATTCCGGGTCATTACAATACAATCCTCTTTTGAAATTTTCGTCCCGAAAATTCGAGTGAAGTAGAGGTTCCAATCATCTCATACAAAGAGCTCCGGATGAGCGACACTCATCTCTGACTCAAGTTCCCAGGTGGTTTCCTTATTGCCACGTCGTTCCCATACCACCTTGACGAACTGACTGGCACGGTTCCGCAGTACCCTTTGTTTGCTCCCGATCATTCTGATCGGCTTCTCCACATACGTCACATCGCTTTGTACATCGACGTCTGGTCCGTTCAACACCTGTGAAGGATCAGGGTTGTATTTCCTCGACATGGGCACATGAAACACATCACGTAAAGAGGATAATTGTGGAGGAAGCACCAACTGATAAGTTACTTCCCCCACCCTCTTCAAGATTGGAAACTGCCCCACAAACCTAGGTGACAGTTTCCCCTTTTTCTTCCCGAATCTCATGTGTCCCTTCCGTGGTGAGACTTTCAGAAATACTAAGTCTCCACCTCAAACTCGAGGAACCTCCTCCTCTTGTCGGCGTAACTCTTCTGACGGCTCTGTGCAGTGACTAGGTGTCTCTATCCAACACACTGGTGATCTGCACGGCCTACCACATAAGGCCTCAAATGGAGCCATCTGGAGGCTTACCTGACAACTGTTATTGTAGGAAAACTCCACCAGGAGAAAATGATCCTCCCATCCACACTTGAAGTCCAGCATACATGATCACAACATATCCTCCGATATTTGTATTGTCCTCTCCGACTGGCCATCAGTCTGTGGATGGAATGCTGTGCTGGTCAACCCGTCGGTCCCCATAGCCAACTGCATACTCTGCCATACCCTGCTAGTGAACCTGCCCTCTCACCAAAATTTCTCCATGGTTTTATTTTTTTTTTAAAACCCTATTTATAATACCTAAACTCCACTTAAAACAATGCACCTTCTCCATCATTTTTTTCCCTACTTTTACACCCTTCAAATTTACAACTACATAACCCTAGGGTTCATCATCCATTCATGCCTTTTTAAGGCCACCAAATCATTCGCATCATTCCTAAACTCCCTCATAATTCTTTTAAAATTTGCAACATTTAATCATTAAGCACTTAAAATTCTTAACCATTCTTCCATGGTTTTAAACCTTAAAATTCCCATATTTCTTTCCATGTATTCCATTCTTCACAACCTTACTAAAATCATTCAATCAACCACCATGGGTTCATGGATCATCATTCACTGGTGACATTTAAGATCATTAGAAACCTTAACCTTCATCCATTAACTTCCACAATTTCACACCCAAAAATCATTACAACACCTCACTATAGGGTTCGGCCATTCACCATGGCCGAACCCATGGTTCATGGTCAACCATTTATTCATGTCTTTTAAGACCATATAAACCACTTTACATCTTCATGAATTTCTTCATTCAAGATCCCTAAAAGAAAACATCACTACACTTAATCATTATGAGCCTCAACATCCTTGTAAACTCTTAAATTTGAATACTTTATTGAAAATCATTCGAACTTTCATCATATTACAAGGTTTGGTAGGGTTAGCACAAACCCTTTATAACGTATCCACAACCTTTACAAAATCTTTTCCTTTTCCCCTACATTTCCTTACCCTTTCTTATCCTAATCTTCCATAAAAGACCCTGCATCATCCTCAAACACAAAGGAACTGTCAGGGCATGACACCGACATGTGACCCAGTACTTCACATGTCAACCAAGATATTATCCCTGGTCCTCCAACATAAGGACAGTTAGTCCTTTCTTTCCCGTGTCCATGTAGCCCACAAACCGGGCATACCACTTCAAAAGGGTAGGGACAGTATGCGCAGTTGTGCCCAACCTGGTTGCACAACTCGTACCTATAATCGGGTCCTATTTCCCCTACCGACTTTCTTATCATCGGAAAGTCTTCCACATTCTCTTCAGGAAGAGATGATAAATCCCCTTCAACTTCCTCGGGAGGTCCCTCCTGAAAGTCCAGGCTAACTGCTTATGCTAGAAGCAGACACCAAATCTATGGGACAGCTAGGGGTTCCCAGTATATATATATATATTTTTTTTTTTGGGGAAAATTTTCCAAATTAATACACTCAGTTTTGGGAATAACATCCCTAAGTACCAATGCTTGTTCCATTTGGTGAGATGGGGGAAATTTTTTCCTACATTTGATAAATCCATCCTTGTCCCATTAATTGGGGAAAACTAGATTTGTTTTCTCATTTTGGGGGAAATTTTCCTAAGTATCACTGTTTTTTTTTTTTTTTTTCCATTTGGGGGGAAGTTGCCAAATAAGCACACTTGGTTTTCCTTTGTTTCCGGGGGGAGAATCTCTAAACTCCTACTGTTTGTTGTTCAACTTAAGAATACTGGGGAAACACATCCTATTTTCGCTACGTTTGATAAAGTTATCATTGTTTCATCAATTCGGAGGAAAGATTTCTAAGTGATCACACCTTGTTTTGGGGGAAACTTCCTAAGTATCAAAGTATCATGTTCTCATTTTCGGGGAAGATAAGCCATATCTTGCTATGTTCGATAAATCTAACTTAGAATGAATTTTTCTTCCCTTGATATCATTCCTTTTCATCAGACGTTGATCTCAGACTGAATACTTCAGTTTGAGTCAATCGAAGTAAATTAACCCGGCCCCCGTGCAGCGGACTCTGAAGAGTCGGTCGGTTGGGATTCTTAGCTGCCAGTGAGACATGCAACCGTCTTAATCTTACTTCGAGAGATTTATTCTTCCGAGTTCGCTCTGATACCAACTGTAACGCCCGCCCCTTTTCACCGTAAAATCAGAGTACAATTTTTTTTTTTAAATGAAAGTGACAAAGGGCGCGGACATCACGATGCGAGTTAAGTCCGAGCTTCTAAAGCCCGGCCCTTAACTGGCCAACCCTACGTGTGCGTGGTACGAAGTCCATGGAGAACAGTTCACACGTAGACAGCAACATCAAGGAATAATACAACTCCATGCGGAACTAACAATAAGGACTATCCTACAAATTTGAGATCGTAGGGAAGATAACATCCATTTAAAATTACTACAATACCTCAAAATCATAATGTCCATAATATGATCCCAAAACATAGCAAGTAATCTAATTTACTACATTTCCGACAAGCTAAACTATTGCAAATTACATTATCCGAAATAAACATTAGTAACTATCTAGCACGCCTTTCCAAGCTCCTTAGCTTGGCTCCCGTCTCTTCCTCCCGCTTCGTCATCTCCTGTGTCATCAGCTAGGGTAGAAGTAGGGCGTTAGACAACGCGCCCAGTAGGACTCCGAGTAGGGCTAGCACATGGATTAGTAATAACAGCATACAGATAATAACCCAATGCAAGCTGATAAACCATCATATAATAAAACTATAAAGTAAATGCCATGTCATGGGTGTCTATGTTATGCATCCCACCTATCATCCAAACCATATAATATCATATCCCTCTTGACGGCACGGCCTCGTCAAAATATACACAATCCCCAATCATCCCCCTGGACGGCAAAACCTCGTCCAGATATAACAAATCACAAATCATCCCCCTGGACGGCAAAACCTCGTCCTGATATAACCAATCACAAATCATCCCCCTTGATGGAAGAACCATCATCAAGATATCATAATTACATACAACATCCCTGATAAATCAAATACATTAAAATACCTCCATGTCTGTTTATCGGTCGCCCCGACGGAGCATGGACTCCGGGTTCATTTCATCCTTCCCCTGTCATATTCCTCCCATGCCATGCATGAGATGTAGATGTCATATGCCATGTAATGAATAAAATAACAAGCCATGACATTTAAAAATCCCATCAATAATACATATAACTTGATTATAAAAGAAAATCAAGAAAAGCCTCAATGATCACATCATAGCTTTAAAACCATTTATAAACCAATCATATACTTACCAGAATAAATCAAATGAAAGCCCCTACATAATACATAATTCAAAACCAATCTTAACCAAACCATATAATTTTCAAAGTAATTCAAAGAAACCATCACTCCATCCATGGCTTACAAAAAGGTTAGAATCCTACCGATTACCGATTCATGTCCTTTTTCCGTATTCGTCCGACAATCCGGCTACCGACTCGCGTACCGCTCGTGCTATCCGACACCTTATTAAATTACCAAATTAGTCCATATTGTCCCATTTCCAAGCCCATAAACCATATTTTAGTGGTTTCTTCATTTTAGCCAATAATTACCATTTGTGCCACTACCCCTTTACATAACCAATTACTCATTCATTCATGCCTATTTAAGCCCAAAATTGATCCACAACCTAGGTCCATTAATGATCCCTAACCATGTTACAAGATCATTAAAAAAATCAACCCTTAACTTAGCCTCATTTCTATTGATTTAAACACATCATATTTCCAAATTTTAGCCCCTTAGCATTCCCATTTGTGAGACTAAAATGCATCAACCCCAAGCTTAGTTTAATCATTCACAAGGTCATCTTTATGCACCCATTTTCATGTCCAACACACATGGGGTTCGGCCATGTACCATGGCCGAACCCGCGGTTCTTCAATGTGGCTAATAATTACCACTTTGCCATTCTCTCTTTCATGTTTAATCATTCACCCATCCATGTATATTTTAAGTCTAAATTTATCCATAACTTAAATCCATTAAAGATTCACTAACCATGGCCCAACATGAAACAAAATCAGCCACCTAATTTTATCAAATTTCCATCATCTGATCACAAACATGGAACCAACCTTAGCTCATACAATGACCTACAAAATGGGTCACGGGTTCGGCCACATACCATGGCCGAACCCATGATGTCTTGCTCCCCATTTTGCTTGGATCTTTTGACACATTTTAGATCTATCACAAGTCTTCCCATGAGAGGTTTACATCATGCATTTTAAATCACCATTCCATTGCATTTTTCATCATACAACCATTTAAAACATTACTCCCATGCATTCATTAAAGCCCTAATTCATTAATCAAGAACCCACATTGCTTTCCATTCTTAAAACCCTAAGTAATTTAAACCAACCACCAATTCACCCACCATGGGGTTCGGCCATACTATATGGCCAAACCCTATGGCCCATGATTTTTATTTCCAAGTACCCAATTCCATGTTCAATTTAATCAATCACACAATGCACACAATATATTTCTCCAATTTCTTACCCTAACCCTAATTCACCCATTTAGGGTTTTCTCCATCTTCCACCCTTCCATTTAATGCATCTAAATTCCATAGTATAAAATCACCTATCCACCATTAATTTCACAAAAATAATTTCCATTTCTTAAACCCTAAAATCAAAAATTCTTTTATTCAAGGAATACTCACTATCCGACGTCTCCTCCAATTTTCGCCGCTCCCGTCGGTCTCCTTAGTCTCCTCTCTCCTTCCTCTTGATCTTTGATAGGTCAAGACTCTTGATTAATGGTGGCAATACCCAACCCTAGAATCAGCCATAGTAGGGTTTGTGTGAGAGAGAGAGAGAGAGAGAAAAATCATGAGAGGAGAGATGTTAAACCCTAACCTTAGAGTGATTTCCCTCCAATTTCCACTTCTTTCTTCTCTCCTTCTCTTCTCTTCTCCTTAACACTCTTCCTCTCCTTCCTTAGAGCATGGGACGGCAATGGAGAATGGGAGGGATGGAGTTTGTGAAGAAAAGATGAGAATGAGATAACCAATAAGACTTATCTCCATTTTTCACTTTAATTTAATGATCCCACCATCCTTAAGATATTTTATTTGCTTTTTGGTGGTGGTTATCCAAACCACCACCCAAGCCCAACGTTTTTAACATTTTGAGGTGGGGTAGCTTGGTCTCCATTTGACCAATCTAACCCCATGTAGCCACCAACTTATTAATTTAAGTATTTAATTAATTTGGTAATTAACTTAGGTTAATTCATTTTTATTTAACCTAATTCTCATTATTCCACCCATGGTTGACCAAGTCAACCATGGTGGCCGGCCCCACCAATCATTGGTCCACATGCCACCTCATTTGATGAGGTGGAGGTGGGTCCCAATTGGCCATGTCACTTAGGCCTAATTAATACTAACTTAGGTGATTAAAAATCAATTCAACCCACTTCCCTTATTGGATCACCATTGGGCCCATGGCCCAATTAAGTTCTCTCCTATCCATTTACCTTAGAGTTTGCATTATTTTGACCCATTAAGTCTCAAATAGGTATTGGGCCCAATTTAACTATCCTTGGCCCAATTTGACCATCATTGACCATTAAGATAAATTAAATCCAATACATAACCCATTGGGCCCTAGTTGGGCCTTTGTCCACATTTTGATTCACTTAACATTTATTCCACTAAAATTCTCAATTTCCATCATTAAAATAAATAATAACCACAGATATACTGATTCACAAATTCCGGGTCATTACAAAAGTTGGAGAAACTACCTCTACGGCGAGAAATTTGAGGCATTTTCTGATCATAAGAGTTTAAAATATTTATTTGATCAGAAGAAGCTCAATCTGAGGCAACGTAGATGGATGGAGTATCCGGCGGATTATGAGTTTATGCTTTGATACCATCCAGGCAAGGCAAACAAGGTGGCGGATGCCCTCAGCCGCCTATCACATGCATCGGTAGCATGCTTGATCAGAACAGAATGGGAGATGCTGAACACCATTCGAGAGTTCAATCTTTATATGAATAACCGTGGGAGTTTGTATAATTTAATCATACGGTCCAATATGGTCACCAAGATTGAACAAGAACAACGAGCAGATCCGGAAGTGGAAGAGATTTGGGCCAAGATGTCCACTGGTGTAGTCTTACCAGAATGGGAATTACGACTGGGACAGGGTCTTGTATTCCGGGGAAGAGTATATGTGCCAAAGAGCTGTAGGAAAGAGCTATTGATTGAGGCACATCAATCCAAGCTCTCCATTCATCCGGGTAGCACCAAAATGTATCACGATCTAAAAAGGCATTATTGGTGGCACGGACTAAAAAGGGATGTGGCGGAATTCGTGGCACATTGTTTAACTTGTCAGCAAGTAAAGACTGAACATCAAAAGCCACCAGGGTTACTCAAACCCTTATCAGTGCCAGAATGGAAATGGGAGCACATTTCCATGGATTTTGTGACGGGGTTTCCGAGATCTTCAAAGGGCAATGATGCCATATGGGTCGTGGTAGACCGACTGACCAAGTCTGCGCATTTCATTCCTATTAAAATGATGGATTCATCTGAGACGTTGGGTCGGCGGTACATCAGGGAAATTATTCGGCTGCATGGCATTCCCCGAACTATAGTATCTGACAGAGATGGCCGGTTTACCGGCAGAGTGTGGCAAAGCATGCAGTCAGCTATGGGGACAGATCTACTGACTAGCACCGCTTTCCATCCACAGACTGATGGACAGTCAGAAAGGACGGTACAAACCTTGGAAGACATGTTGAGAGCTTGCATGTTAGATTTCAAGGGTGGATGGAAGGACCACTTGCCACTGGTAGAGTTCTCGTATAACAATAGTTATCAGTCAAGCCTTCAAATGGCTCCATTCGATGCTTTATATGGTGGGCCTTGTAGATCACCAGTGTACTGGACAGAGGCTGGTAAGCCTGCACTAATTGGACCTGAACTAGTCACGGAGACTACAGCACAAATTCAGTTGATATGTCAGCACTTATTGATTGCATAGAGTCGGCAAAAGAGTTACGCAGATAAAAGAAGACGGTTTCTGGAATTTGAAGTGGGAGACATGGTATTCTTAAAGGCCTCACCACGGAAAGGACACATGAGGTTTGGGAAGAAGGGAAAACTGTCACCAAGATTTGTGGGACCGTTTCCCATCATGAGAAGAGTGGGGGATGTGGCTTATCAGATAGCACTTCCTACACAATTGGCAGCTCTACACGATGTGTTTCACGTGTCGATGCTGAGAAAGTATAATCCCGATCCGTCCCATGTATTGAATGTGCAAGACATAGAAGTACAAAGCGACGTGACATACATCGAGAAACCAGTTAGGATACTGGAGACTGAGCAAAGTGTGTTGCGAAATAGAGCGATTCAGTTCGTAAAATTGGTATGGGACCGACATGGTGTTGAAGAAGCCACATGGGAACTAGAATCGGAGATGAGAACAGCTCACCCCAAATTATTTATATAATTCATTTTGGAACCCTACTTCATTTGATTTTTGGGACGAAAATTTTAAAAAGAGGGTTATATTGTAACACCCCAATTTCTCAATAAGATGAATATTTACGAAAATGCCCTTGGATTGGTGAATTCAATAAATGTGATTGTAAATAAGGAAATGGGGGGGCCCATTGTTCAAATTAAGATCATATGAACATATTATAAGGGCCAATTTATCATGAATGGGTAATGAACATCAAATTGGGTCAATATGGGTAATTGGGTCAAAGGACCCAATTGGACCCAATGGGCCATAATGGACTTATTAGACCATTAGGTGAGCCCAAATTTAATGGGGTTAATCTGAATTGATTGGAAATTAAGTGGAACATAAATGGGTAGGCTTGATGCACATGTGAAAACCAAATGCAAATGGCTAAAACAACTCATAAATGGGTCATGGCGTCAAAACAAGCTAAATGGGGACCCAATGGGTCGAATTGACCATGTTGACCATGTCTGACGGTGTGGACCCTCAAATGAGCTCAATTGTGAGTTAAATCAGGTTAAGTGGGACTGAATTGAGTTGATTTGGAATTAAGAAATGAGTTGACTCAAGTGCATTAAATGAGTGTCATTTAATGTGGTGAGTTGGGCTTGTGAGTTGAGTGAGTCAAAATGGAAATCAAAGGGGCTGTAAGTTCAGTGAGTTAAAGGGGAGATGAAGAGTTACTTGGGTCTCAAGCCACTCAATACAAGTCCCACATGTTGGGGACTTGTGGTGTGAGCTTCCATGCTAAGTTTTAAATGGAAATGAATGGGAATTGGATGAGATACATGGGGAGCTAAAAGGTTGCATTGGCTGGTGCCAAGGGATGCCTTGGTTGGCACCAAATATCCCATTGGTTTGATCAAGAAGTTATGAGGGAAATGAGTGGATTAAGTGGCTGATTTAACAAAAGGAATGAACCACCCATTTGGCCGAATTTGTCATTGCAAGTATTAGAAATCCATCTCCCTCCCTCTCTCCAAACTCATTCTCTTGGCCGAACCAGCAGTGGTGTTTTCCACCTTTGATCAAGCACCAATTTGGCTAGAAGCTAAGGAAGAAGGAAGGAACAAGAGGGAAGAAGGCAAAGAGCAAAGACAAGAAGAAAAGCTTGGAATTTGGTAAGCATTTCCATGGATTTTTGTTTAATAAAATGGGATAAATGAAACATGATTTGGCCATGGGTTGGCCGAATCCACCAAGGGTATGGAGTAGGTATATTGATGGTTAAAAGATAGAAAATATGGACCATAGGGTTCGGCCACCTTGGTTGGCCGAACCCCATGAAATGTGATGGTCATGTTGATGGTTTTTATAAAGTGAAAAGCATGCAAAGTGATGGACTGATTTTGATGTTTTATTTAGACCTAAGTTGCATGTTTTGAAAAGAATTGAGTGTCATGTTTTGGACCATGGAATGACCGAATGTATCAAGGAATTTAACCTTGAGTAAAGGTGGTATAGATTGATAAAATGCATCAATGGGTTCAGCCACCTTGGATGGCCGAACCCCATGAAATAATGTTGGTATTTTGATGGTTTTTGGAAGGTTAAAAACCATGCAAAACCATGGAGGATTTTACATGTTTTAATAAGGCTAAGTGTTTGATTAAAATGTTTAAAATTATAGGCCATAGGGTTCGGCCAATGAGTATGGCCGAACCCCATGAAATCATATGATTATTGTATGGTGATTTTGATGGTTTTGAGAGATAAAAACCATCCAAGATTATGGTGTTTTTATGCGAATTAAATGAATATAAGTTTGCTGTTTTGGGTTGGCCATTGGATGGCTAAACCATGTAGTTAACATGGCTAAAGGGTAGAGTCCAATTGGTATGTAAATAATGGAATCATTGAGCAAAAGAACCATAAGGGTTCGGCCATGTGTATGGCCGAACCCCATAGACTGTTTTGATGGGAGATTATGGTTTGTTTTATGATTTGGATTAAGGTATCATACATGATAATTTATGGACTTAGTGTAAGAAAATAATCAATCATTGTAGATGATGGAATATGGGATAAAAATCCATAGGATGTGGTTCGGCCATGTAGTATGGCTGAACCCCATCAATGATTATTTGATGGATTTGGGTTAAGTCATAATGGAATTAGAGATGATGAATGAAGGACCAAATTAAATGGTGAGGTTCGGCCAAGTTGTATAGCCGAACCCCACTAAGTTGGTTTGGATATGGTTAGTGGTTTTTAAGAAAATTAAACAAAAGGTTAGCCTAAATGGCATAAAGGTAATTATTGATGAAATGATCAAAGATGGAATGATCACAGGATTGGATATATGGACCCAAACCAAAGTGTTATGGTTCGGCCATGTTGTATGGCCGAACCCTACCAAGGTATTTTTGTGGTATATGATGTTTAATAAGGATTAAATAAAAGAGAGATCAAATGAAAAGGGAGGTTAAATCCTAAGTTGATGAGGTTCGGCCATGGGTATGGCCGAACCCCACAAGATGACTTTTGGGTCTTAAGATGTGAATGCAAATTTAAAATGATAGTATGATTGACTTGCTGTTACATCACAAGGTAACGGAACGTGAACGGCGTATGAATCGTGAACGGGTGACGACTAAGAAAGATCGGGCGTTGAAGTGAATCTTCAGTAGGTTTCTTACCTACTTGTAACCACTATGATGATTAGTTTTACCATGATTTTGATAAGATATGTTGTTAATATTATTATGTTTCAATTGGTTTTTGAATCATGAGATCTATGTACATGCTTCATATATTCATTGGCATCTCATGCATGGACATGGGATGATGATTATGGAATGTCTCCTTAGGCGATGCAGGTCCCACCAGGAGTAGTATCATGATGATGATATTAAATTGGTCTCCTTAGGCGATGCAGGTCCCGCCAGGAGAAATGTTATAATGATGAGAAATACATTGGTCGCCTTAGGCGATGCAGGTCCCGCCAAGAGAGATGTTATTATGATGAGAATCACATTGGTCTCCTTAGGAGATGTGGGTTCCGCCAGGAGAAATATTATGATGATGAGAGCCACATCGGCCTCCTTAGGCGATGCAGGTCCCGCCAGAAGGAATATCATCAAAAAGAAATGAAAGTGTATTGTGATTTACCTTGACTGTGAGAGTCTCGTCAAGTGATGGCTATATATATGCATGATGGGAGGGACTCATTACATGTGCATATTTACATAGCATTGATTTACCTATTTTGATGACCATATATATTATGATATATGCATGTTTTTATATACTAACCATGTGGTAGCCCTAATTGGAAAGTCTACTGGGCGCGTTGATCTAATGCCCTAATTCTATCCATAGAGGATAATGCAGGAAATGGAAAAGGGAAAGAGAAGGTCGTGGACCTGGAGGGGAGCCAAGCTTAAGCGCTTAATTGATGATTGGGATGTCTTTATTATTGTCTTTTGAGTTATATTTTATGGACATGTAACAGCTAGTAAACTTTGCTATTGTTGTTTATGGTATTGACAATGGATGTGTGGATTAAGTTATTTAATAATTGAGACTTGTACTTGCTTTCTATTTAGTCTAATTCCGCAGTTAGTCTAGTTTATTCCGCATAACTTGTTTAGTTCCATGTGTGGATTGTTATCGTGGGTTTAGTCCATACACACATGGGTGGCCAGTTAAGGGTCGGACTTAGGAAGTCCGAACTTAGCTCGCGTCGTGACGCCGCCCGCTCTTTTCCAGTGTTATTCTATTATAATTTAGAAAAGAAATTAGACTCTGATTTCTCGGATAGGGCGGGGCATTGCAGACCCTGTCTTGGTCGTATTTCCCATTCCGGTATGACTACGCCAGTGGACATCTTGGCCCATATCTCTTCCACCACCGGATCTACATGTTGCTCTTGTTCAATCTTGGTGACCATATTGGATCATATGATTAAATTATACATACTCCCATGGTTGTTGATATAAAGATTGAACTCTCGAATGGTGTTCAACATCTCCCATTCTGTTCTGATCAAGCATGCAACCGATGCATGTGTTAGGCGGCTGAGGGCATCCGCCACCTTGTTTGCATTGCCTGAATGGTATCGAAGTGCAAATTCATAATCCGCCAGATACTCCATCCATCTACGCTGCCCTAGATTGAGCTCCTTCTTATCAAATAAGTATTTCAAACTCTTATGACCAGAAAATACCTCAAATTTCTCGCCGTAGAGATAATGTCTCCAACTTTTGAGAGCGAAGACCACTGCAGCTAGCTCCAGATCATGTGTGGGATAAAGACGTTCGTGTATTTTTAACTGTCTTGACCCATATGCCACCACACGTTGACTTTGCATGAGTCAACACCCTAGTCCCTCTCCTGAAGCATCGTACTTCATATCCTTTGCCCTTTCCGGCAAAATTAAAATAGGAGCTCTTGTAAGTCTCTCTTTCAGTGTTTCAA
The DNA here is from genome assembly GCA_013350335.1 of Chimonanthus salicifolius. Lineage (NCBI taxonomy): Eukaryota > Viridiplantae > Streptophyta > Magnoliopsida > Laurales > Calycanthaceae > Chimonanthus > Chimonanthus salicifolius. The sequence goes on along the minus strand of CM023532.1, from coordinate 70,072,102 downwards.
ATCTCCGGTTGCACAAATCTGACCACTCATACTTGACTCCTTTCTAAGTGAGTCGAGTCCATGGAGATGCTATTTTGGAAAAATCCATGATAAATTTTCGATAATAACTCGCCAATCCCAAGAAACTACGGATTTCGTTTACATTCTTGGGCACTTTCCAATCTTTCACTGCCGTCACCTTAGCTGGATCCACGGTTATACCTCCTTTAGATATAACATGTCCTAAGAAATTGACCTCGGATAGCCAAAATTCACATTTACTGGCTTTGGCATATAGCTTATTCTGCCTCAATGTATTCAAGACTATCCATAGGTGCTCTGCATGTTCCTCCTGACTCTTGGAATAGATCAGGATATCATCAATGAACACGATTACAAACTGGTCCAGATACGGATGGAAGATCCTGTTCATTAAGTCCATGAACACAGCCGGCGCATTTGTGAGTCCAAATGGCATGACTACAAACTCGTATAGTCCATACCGCGTCCTGAAGGATGTCTTCTCTATATCTTCCTCCCTGACCTGGATTTGATGATAACCAAACATCAAATCAATGTTTGAAAAATGGCTGGAACCCCTCAATTGATCGAATAAATCATCGATCCTGGGTAGAGGGTACTTGTTCCGGACAGTTAGCTGATTCAGCTTCCGATAATCTACACACATTCGGAGTGAACCGTCCTTCTTCTTTACAAACAATACTGGAGCTCCCCAAGACGATGTGTTGTTCTGGATGCAACCCAGCCTAAGCAGTTCATCGATCTGCTACTTTAGTTCCGACATCTCTGCTGGTGTCATCCGATAGTATGGTAATGACACTGGTGCAGTGCCAGGGTATAACTTGATTTTGAAATTAAGCTCCCTCATGGGTGGTAAACCAGGGAGTTCTTTTGGAAACACATCCGTAAATTCTTTTACAATTGCCGGAAGTTCAGTAATTGGTGTTTTATTTATAATGATATTATTCAATACCACGTGGTTCAACCCTTCCTGCAATCCACTCTGCTTGTCTGCACGAACCACATATTGCTTTCCTTCGGGTGACCAAAATGTCACTTTTCAGCGATAACAGCCAATGTTGGCCTGGAACTTAGCCAACCAATCCATGCCGAATATTATATCATACTCAGCCATGTCAAGCACCAGATAATTGAACTCAAATCTGAGTCCAACTAGTTCAGTGTTAACTGCCGTGCATATAAGTCCCAATGTCGAGTCTCCGACAAGGGACACAATTGTAAGTGTTGTGGCTAATTTTTGTACTAGGGTACCGGTAGCAGTTATAAATGATGCAGCTATGAAGGAGTGTGAAGCTCCAGAATCAAATAGTGCATAATGCATAAGAACTACTCATTAACGCCATACCTTGTATCACCGAATGATCCTCATCTTCTGGAGAAGTTAAAGTAAATAATCGTCCAGCTCCAGTAGGGTTGGGCCCCCGTCTCGCCCGATTATACGTCCTGCCTCCCCGGGAGTTAACCGGTCTGACTGGTGGATGAAACGATCCTCTGGAGTATGAAAGCCTGTTGAGTTTTGGACAATCCCTCCGGAGATGACCCGGTTGATCACAGTGGTAGCAGTTGCCCGTTCCTCTAGAAGCCTGAGTGGTTGCTACAGATTGAGAGGGCTGGTTGGGACGAAAGCCCCCAGTAGATCCAACAGATGGTGAGGGCCTGCTGAAGTTCAGTCAGAACTTCTTATTGGGCTGATATGTACCCCTCCCACTCGGTGCTCGACGGTTGTCAACTCGTGTGAACTCAGCCAATTCTTGGTCAACAATGGTGGCTTTGCTGACCACTTCCGCCAGCGTAGTTGCCTTGAACACGGTCACTCTGGCCCTAATGTTTGGTTGCAACCCACGTTCAAGCTTACGAGCCCGCCGATACTCCGTATCCACTATGTAGAATGCATAGATTGATAGACTGAGGAATCCCCGGTGGTACTCAGCTACTGTCATCGAGCCTTGCACTAATGACAAAAAGGCTTGGATCTGGCATTCCTTTTCTTCTTCTGGGAAATACTGATCTAGAAACGTCGCTGAGAATTGCTCCCAGGTCATAGCGGTCCTTTCTCTTTCTGGCACAAGTGCCTGCTGTTTCTCCACTACTTCCCACCACCTACCAGCATCATCTATCAGCTGTGATGTAGCCAATAGAATCTTGTGGGCATGACTCGTGATGTTCAGCAGAGTCAATATTTGGGAGATTTTCTTCAGCCAATTCTCCGCTCCAACAGGCCCTTATCTCCCCTTGAAGTAAGGAGGGCGCTGTTGTTGAAAGTCTCTGACCATATTTCTGTCATTAGCCTCACTCATGCTTCCACCTCCATTCATATGTTGTTGGAGGACATAAGTAACTACTGCTTGTACCAAGCTCTGTAGTTCAGGAGGCACGAATGGTAAACTCACGTTGCTGTTGTTGTTTCCTTCTTCCTCCCGTCGATATGAATGTTCACTATCCTCCTCTTCTCGCCGAGAGTGTTGTGATTCTTCCTCATGTACTGATTTCTCCCTATCATGTACCGATTTCTCCCTATCATGTACTGATTTCTCCTTATCACGTACCGATGGCTCCTTCTCATGTACCACTTTCTCCTTCCCTTTATTGTTTTGTCGAGTCTTTCTTTTTGGAGCCGTTTCACCAAGGCCAATTTGCAATACTTTCTCCTTTCCCTTCTGATTCTTTGGGATCTTTTTCTGTAGTGCCATTTTTGTAATAACTCGAATTTTTGATAAATATATATATTGGCATTTATTCATGTTAATTTGAAGCTTGATATAATAAAATGCCAAGTGGACCAAATTTTGGGACAATGGCCCAAGGATGGCCCAATTGGGCCATGGATTGGATAAAATCCATTTAATGGGTCAATGAGGACTAATCGGGTCAACGATGGTCAAAGTGGGCCCGATAGACATGTGGGGCCCAATGGATCAAAATCAGTTCAAACCCTAAGGTAAGTGGAAAAGGAGGGAATTTAATTGGGCCATGGGCCCAATGTTTACCCAATAAACCATGAATGGGAATTAATACAATTAATGGGTCAATGGTAAGTAATTGGGTCAAGATAGTCGATTTGGGTCAAAGGGCCATAGGGGACCCAATGGGCCAAAGTAGGTAAGCCCTAAAATAAATGGAAAGACAAAATATAATTAGGCCATGGGCCCAATGGTATTCCAATTAAGATAAATTAAATGGATTAGATAATTATAAAATTATCTAAGTTAAGATGTATCAAGATTAAGTGATATGGCCAAATGGGGCCCACCTCCACCTCACCCATTGAGGTGGCGTGTGGACCAAGGAAAAAGTGGGACCAACCATCATGGTTGACTTGGTCAACCATGGATAAATTTAGGAATGACTAAGGTGGATTATGGTAAATTAAATTGATTAAAATTATGGTGAAATTACCTAAGTTAAAATTAATGGAATTAAAATAACATGGCCAAGTGGGGCCCACCTCCACCTCATCAAGTGAGGTGGCAGGTGGGGTAGGTCATGTGGGGGCCGTCCACCATGGTTGACTTGGTCAACCATGGGTGGATTTATTAGATAGATAATTTGATGGAATTAAATTGGATAGAAATTAATTAACCTAAGTGAGGACTTAACTTAATTAATTAGGTTGATTAATTAGGGTCAACATAAACAAGTCAAAGAGGACATGGGAGCCATGCTTAGTGGTTGGGTCTCAACCACCACCACCCAAGTCAAGCTAACCCATGCTTGGTTGGTGAAGAAATTAATGTTTGAGTGAAGGCTACTCCAACCACCTCCATCCCATTTCCAAGCTAACCAATTCCACTCTATCTCCCCACACACACAAGAAAAAAAACGGCACTCACCTTGCAAAGGAGAAGAGAAGAGAACTTAGAAGAAGAAGAGAAGAAAAGAGAAGGAGAGAGCAAGTCTTGGTCCATCCACTCAAGATCAAAGGCTAAGATCTTGTTTTCCACCATCTTCCCCTCTCCCAAACCTAGCTCTACCTTAACCGATCCAAACATGTCCCACCATTGATGAAGCTCATCTAGCCGATCAAAGACCAAGAAGAAAGAGAGAAGAGGCTAAGGAAATTGACGGGAGCGACAAAGACCGGTGGAGCCATCGGATCCGTAAGTATTTCTAAACAAGAGTTTAGATTTTTGTTTATGGTTAAAAAGGGAATCCATTTACTAGATAATGGCCAAAAACATCATGGGCCTTGGATCTAAGATCCATCAATGGAAGATTAAGAAATGGATAAACTTAGAGAGAGAAAGATTAAATGAATGGATGACCATAGGGTTCGGCCATGTAGCATGGCCGAACCCCATGGTGAATGATGGGTAATTTAATTGAGATTATATGGTTTAGAATGTTGGAGAATGCTTAATGATTTTATGAGGAGTTCAAGACTTTAAAATGATTGAAAAGTTGGTAAGTTTTAAAGGTGTTAAATAAGAAAAAAAAAACTATGAGGTATGTAGATGATTTTAAGTGGCCTCAAAATATTGGACATATGATATTTTAAAGAAATCATGGACCATAGGGTTCGGCCATACAAGGTGGCCGAACCCCATGGTTAGTGATTATGAGGGTTAGGGTTCTTAAATAATGGTTTTTAAGGTTGGAAAATGATGGAGAATGGTTAGGCTTTCAAGGGTTAAATGTAGGCAAATTTTTGGAAAAAGTTTTATGATGAAGTCCATGAATGATGTGTTAGAAATTTTTATGGAACTATGGTGATGGTTAATTATTTTTATAAGAATAGAAAGATGGAAGTGGTGGAGTAAATAATTTTGAATTATGGAGGTAATGAGGAAATGATGGGTGGTAGAAGTGGATTTTAAATGTAATTAAAAATCCAAGATAAAAATGAGGGAAAGACATCATGGGTTCGGCCATGGTGTATGGCCGAACCCATGACCCATGTCTTTAGGTCATTCATGGGCTAAGTATGGTTTATATATGTGGTTAAACGAAATGGAAATTAGGTTAAGTTAATGATGAAACTTAAATGGATTTACAAAGTGTATGATATTTTTTTAGGGCCAAAATGAATGAGGATTATTGAATTTAAAAATGGATGTCTTTTGGACAAAAACATTGGTCTAAGAATGGCATCAATGGATGATGAGCCATGAACCATGGGTTCGGCCATGGTGTATGGCCGAACCCTTGGAGGTAATTAATAAATTTTTTTATGATGGGAAAGTATAGAAATTGGTTAAGAAAAAGGGATAGATTGTATGGATGTTTCAAGTATGATATGTGATGTTGGTGATTTAAATGGATGATTTAATTTTCATTAGAGGTATGTTTAAATGGGTAAATGAAACCAAGAAAAATGGGGAAAGAAACATCATGGGTTCGGCCATGGTGTATGGCCGAACCCATGACCCAAATTTTGACCAATTTTAGACTAAGGTTAATGCATGTATCAATGCCTAGGAATTGGTTTTAAAGGGCCAAAAAGAATAAAGATTTGTGATTTTAAATTGGATTATTTGGGACAAAACCTAGTTTTTGAAAATGGTATCCAAAAAGGTGAACCTTAGGGTAGTGATTAGTGGATTTAATAAATGGAAAATAATGTAGAAGAATACTAGATTTTGATGGATTTATAAAATGATATGTGGGCCACACCTTAGGCCAAAATATGGAATTAGGTGTGGGAGTAAATGTTTTTCAAAAATTAAATATTAGGTGGCTGATTTTATGATACTAGGTCATGATTGAAGGGACCTAAGTATGAATGAATCTTGGACTTAGAATGCACATAAATGAATGGATGATTAACCATGGAGGAAAGGATGGCAAAACGGTAAATAAGTGCCACATTGAAAAAACCATAGATTCGGCCATAGTACATGGCCGAACTCTATGGGGATTAGACATGGAATTGGATATGACGAATGATTTAAATGAAACGGATAGATGCTGTGTTTTAGGCTCGTAAATCGGAATTTTAAATTTGGCCAAAAATCGGATTTATGTATGAGTCTAAAACCAATGGATAATGGGCAAAGTTAGGGACTTAATCATGGATGACGTATGGACTAATTCGGTAAATGTAATAAGGTATCGGATGTCGCAAACGGTAAGCGATCGGCGACCGAATTAACAAGCGGAAAATGTAACGGAACGCGACACGGTATTCGGTAGGATTCCTACCTCTTTGTAAGCGATGGATATGTGGTGGTGTTTTAAATTATTTTGATTTGGTTTATGATGGTTTTATGATTATGTTTTATCTTATGATGAGTTTTAAGTTATGAATCATATGGATTATATTTAATATTATGCATTATATGGCTATGTATGATATGTTGAGTATATGGATTACATACATATTACATAGCATAATGCACTACATCTCATGCATGGCATGGGTGGAAAAAAATAAACAAACCGGAGTCCATGCTCCGTCGGGGCGACCGAGAATCAGACATGGGGATAGCCTGAGGGCTATAACCGGAGTCCATGCTCCGTCGGGGCGACCGAGAAGCAAACATGGGGATAATACATTGTATGATCATACGGATGATGGGTGGGACACATGACATAGGCACCCATGGCATAACATTCATCACATGCTTATTTTGTTATATGTTATTTTATCGATATATGTGTTATCACTAATCCATGTGCTAGCCCTACTCCGAGTCCTACTGGGCACGTTGACTAACGCCCTACTTCTACCCTAGCTGATGACGCAGGGGATGGCGGAAGCGGTGGGCATGACAGGAGCCAAGCTTAGGAGCTTGGGCAGTGCAGTCTTAGTTTTATTTACGTTTACATTTTGGAGATGTGATTTGAAAGTAACTTAGCTTGTCGGGTTGTATAAGTTTAAATTCTTGCGATGGTTTGGACGTTACTTATGGACGATTACATTTTGTGATATAATTATGAACTAAGGGGCATTTTGGTAATTCAATGTTGTATCTTCCCTTCTATCTAAAAACCGGTAGGATAGACTCTATTATCATGTTCCGCAATAATTATAATCCGCGAGCTTACTTCCTACGCGTGAACCGTTCTCGTGGACTTAGCTCGGCGCACGCGTGGGGTTGGCCAGTTAAGGGCCGGGCTTTAGAAGCTCGGACTTAACTCGCGTCGTGGCGTCCGCGCCCTCTCTCACTCTTCTATTTCAAAAAAAAAAAATAGACTCTGAGTATCGGAAAACGAGTGAAAAAGGGCGGGGCGTTACAATTTTTCCCTAATTCATGAAAACATTATTGGCTTAGTTTTCTTCGCAACATAGATTAAATGCCATAAATCCTCATAGAATCATAAAATTGCATATTTTATATATATTCATATTCCATCTTTGTACAAGGGTTGGTAGGGTTAAAACAAACCCTATAAAGAACAAAATGCACCCTTACAAAATATTCCCCTTTTCTTTCACTTTTCTTTCTAACCCTTAACCTAATCTTCCATGGAAGATCCTGCATCATCAGTGAACTTAAACTCTCAGGGCATGTCATCGACATGTGACCCAGTACTCCACATTTCAAGCAGGGTATTATCCCTAGTCCCCCAATGTAAGGACAATTAGTCCTTGAGTCTCCGTGCCCATGAAGTCCACAAGCCGGGCAGACAATGTCTAGAGGGTGAGGACAATACATACAGCTGTGCCCGTCTTGGTTGTACAACTCGCACATATAGTCAGGATCCATCTCCCCAACCGATTCTATTATTATTGGAACACCTTCCATAGGATCCTCCGGAAAAGGTGCTAGATCCTCTTCAATTTCCTCTAGAGGTTCCATTATCCAACGAATATCTTCCATAAGATCCTCCGGAAAAAGTGCTAGGTCCATTTCATCTTCCTCGGGAGGTCCCTCCTAAAAGTCCACGTTAACTTCCAAGCTGGAGTTGTTGGAAGCATACACCAAGTCTATTGGACAGCTAAGGGTTCCTTTATCCCACAATTCAGTGTACTCCACGTTACTCGACATATCTGTATCATAACATAGAACTCATAATATAATCAGCAGAAGTTCTAATAAAACCAATCTAGGTTTCGGGAAATTTCTTATATATCATATCATGCATTGTGTTTGGGGAAATTTCCAAATCTTCACACTTTGTTTTCTTTTGTTTCTGGGAAAATCTCTAAATTCCTGTTGCTTGTTTCCCAGTGTGGGTATATCAGAGGAGTGCATCCTACTTTGCTATGTTTGATATGTCTAGTTATGATGACTGTACTTTACTTTGCTATCTTTCATTGTCGTTCTCAGATTGATTGTTCAATCTGAGTCACTCGAAGTAAATTAATCCGGCCCCAGTCAACGGACTCCGAAGAGTTGGTCAGTTGGGATTCTTATCTGTCAGTGAGACATGAAACCGTCTTAATCTTTCTTCGATGATTCAACTTCCCGTTTCGCTATGAAACCAACTGTAACGCCCCGCCCTTTCCGAGAATTCAGAGTCTATTTTTTTTTTATATAATAATAATATAACAACACCGGAAAAGGGCGGACGACGTCACGACGTGAGCTAAGTCTGGACTACCCAAGTTCGACCCTTAACTGGCCACCCATGTGAGCATGGACTAAACCCATGAAAGACAAACCACACATGGAGCTAAGTTAAAACATGCGGAATAACAATAACTAATTGCGGAACTAAACTGATGCGGAATATAATCAATCTTAAGTTAACCATACATTCTTAGATAGCAAAGCACATGTCATCCATTATAAACGACTAATACCAAATCAAGGTTCATCTAACAGTTCACAAACCATAGCAAAGTTTACTAGCTATTACATGTCCATAAAAATGTAATTCAAAAGACAGTAGTATAGAAATCCCAATCATCATTCAAGCGCTTAAGCTTGGCTCCCCTCTAGGTCCACGACCTTCTCTTTCCCTTTTCCTTTTCCTGCATTATCCTCTAAGGATAGAATTAGGGCGTTAGATCAACGCACCCAGTAGGATTTTCGATTAAGGCTACCACATGGTTAGTATATAAAATATGCATATATCATAGTATATATGGTCATCAAAAATAGATAAATCAATGCTATGTATGTATGCACATGTAATGAGTCTCTCCCATCACACATATACATAGCCATCACTTGACGAGACTCTCATCGTCAAGGTAAGTCACATTACTCTTTCATTTCATGTTGATGATATTCCTCCTGGCGGGACCCTCATCACCTAAGGAGGCCGATATGGCTCTCATCATCAAAGTATTTCTTCTGGCGGGACCCTCATCGCCTAAGGAGACCAATGTGGCTCTCATCATTATAACATTCCTCCTGGCGGGACCCTCATCGCCTAAGGAGGCCAATGTAATTCTTATCATCATGATACTATTCCTGGTGGGACCCTCATCACCTAAGGAGGCTTTCCATAATCATCATCCCATGTCTATGCATGAGATGCCAATGAATATATGAAGCATGTAAATAAATCTCATGATGTAACACCCCAATTTCTCAATGAAGTGGATAATTACGAAAATGCCCCTAGTTTGTTAAATTAATTATTTTGTGATGTCAAATAAGGAAATGGTGGGGCCCATTGCTCAAATTAAGAGCATATGAGCACATTATAAATGTCAAGTTTAATTGGATAGGTAATGTATATCAATTGGGTCAAAAATGGCTAAATGGGTCAAAGGGCCCAATTGGACCCAATGGGTCATAATGGATGTTTTGACCATTGTGTAAGCTCAAATTAAATGGGGTCAAGTTGAACTGATTGGAAATCAAGTATAGCAAAAATGGGTAGGCTTGATGCACAAGTGAAAACCATTTAATAGTGACAAAATCAGCCCATGAATGGGTCATGTTGTCAAAACGGGTCAAGGGGCTGATTGGGGACCCAATGGGTAGGGTTGACTAGGTTGACCACGGATGACCATGTGGGCCCTCAATTGAACTCAAGTGTGAGTTAGTTCAGCTTGAGTTGGACTGATTTGGAGTGAGTTTGATTTAAGAAAAGAGTTGACTCAAACTTGGTGCATTAAATGTATTGAGTTGGATGGGTTGAGTTAGAATAAAAACACCATGAATGAAGTGAGTCAAGAGGCTATGGAAAGGTGTCTTAATCTCACACAACACTTGGGAAAACAAATCTCAGCCATTGGAATGAAGAGGTGCCTTGGCAAAGCCAAGGGACACCAAGGTTGGGCGGCTTCATGTATCTCATGAGATGCATGTGTTAAACCATGAAGGGATGCAACGTTTGGGTGAAGGGGTGTCTTGGATGACACCCAATATCCCATCGTTTTTGGCAAAATTTAATGAGGGAAAATGAATGGAAGATGGGACTGAAATTACAAAAGGGAAAGGTTACCATTCTTGGCCGATTTTCATATTGAAAATCCAAAGAATTCCCATCTCTCTCTCCCACTCTCCAAACTCGTTTTTCTTGGCTGAACAGCAGAGGTGTTGGCACCAATTAATCAAGCATAAACCAGCAAAGGATTAAGGAAGAAAGGAAGAAATAGAGGGGAGAAGGCAAGGATCATAGGCAAAGGAAATTTGGTAAGATTTCTTAAGTGTTCAAGTTAAACAAGTTGTAAGAAAAGGGTATGTATTGGGCCATGGTTATGGCCGAATGCACCAAGGTTTTAACCTTGAGTAATAGAGGTTTTAAAATGGTAAAAATGATAATTGGGTTCGGCCACCTTGGAGGGCCGAACCCCATGTAAATGATTGGTTGGTTTTGATGTTTTTGAAACATAGAAACCATGAAGTTTTGTGGACTGTTTTTGATGTTTTCTTTAAGACTTAAAATGCATGTTTTAAAGAGGGTTAAAACATGGACTTGAATGTCATGAAGGACTGAAGGTATCATGGGTCTAAATCATGGATTTAAATTGATGAAATGGACCATTGGGCTTGGCCATCTTGGATGGCCGAATGCCATGAAGTATTATGGTTATTTGGATTGAGTTTTATAAAGTGGAAACCATGCAAAGTGATGGACTTATTTGGATGGTTTTGAAGGGTAAAAACTTGGTAACATTATACTGATTATTATATGTTTAAATGACACCTAAAACATGTTTAAGAGGACCAAAACATGGACATAGGGTTCGGCCACCTTGGATGGCCGAACCCCATGATAGTATTTGATGTTTGGTAGGGCTTTCAAGAGATGGAAATCATATCAATTGTGGAGAGCTTATGTGTTTTAAATAAAACTATTTATTTGACAAAAAGGATCTAAATCATAGGCCATGAGGTTCGGCCAATTGGGATGGCCGAACCCATGAAATGGTATGACATTTCCATGAAAGTATTTGATGGTTTTGTGAGATAAAAACCATATAAAGTTATGGTGTTCTTATGGCAATTAATGGAATACATGTTTACTGTTTTTGGTTGATTAATATGGTGCTGAACCATGTATTATTCATGGTTGAATTAGCATGTTAAAACCATGAGTAATCATGGTGATTATTAGACCAAGTGAACCATAGGGTTCGGCCATGTATAGGGCCGAACCCCATGGATTATGGTATGGGATAAATGGACAACTTCATATGGATTATTTTATGTGGAAGGTTTGTATTGAATTAGAAGGTTTCAATGTAAAGATCATGGATCATGACAATAGGTTTTGGTGTGGATCCATTGCATGGAATTGATCGGTAGTTTTAAAGGTTAAATCCTAAGTTGGTAATGTTCGGCCTTGGGCATGGCCGAACCCCACAAGATATGGTTGGGTCTTAGATGTGAATGAATAAGTAAATGATAGTATGATTTACTGATTGTTATATGGACAAGGTACCGGAAGTTGAACGACGTGCGAGTCGTGACTGGGTGACGCGAAAGAAAGATCAAATATTGAAGTGAATCTTCAGTAGGTTTCCTACCTACTTGTAACCACAGTTTTATCCTGGTTTTACGAGACTCTTGTTTATTTTATGTGGTTTCGAATGATATATTATGTGTTTACAAATGATATACAATGCATTGACATCTCATGCATGGCATGGGATGAAGATTGTGGAACCCGGAGCCCACTCTCCAGTGATATGCTGTGATGTAACTCTGAACCTCCTTAGGCGAAGTAGGTCCCGCCAGGAGTAGAATTATGATGATGATAAGACATTGGTCTCCTTAGGCGATGTAGGTCCCGCCAGGAAAAATGTCATGATGCTGAGAAATACATTGGTCTCCTCAGGCGATGCAGGTCCCGCCAGGAGAAATGTTATTGTGATTTACCTTGACGGTGCGAGTCACATCAAGTGATGGCTATGAATATGCATGTTGGGAGGGACTCATTGCATGTGCATATTTCATAGCATTGTTTTACCTATTTTTGATAATCATATATTTGATATATGCATGTTTTACAAGCTAACCATGTGGTAGCCTTGATTCGGGAACCTACCGGACGTGTTGATCTAACGCCCTAATTCTATCCTCAGAGGAGAATGCAGGTACAAGGAAAGGGAAAGAGAAGGTCGATGACCGGGAGGGGAGCCAAGCCTAAGTGCTTGAATGTTGAACTGGACTTCTTTATTACTATCATTTGAATTATAGTTTGTGGACATGTAATAAGTTTATACTTTGTTATGGTTTGATTAGGTTATTAACTATGGATGGTTGTTTTATGTTAATTATTATTTGAGACTGTTACTTGCTATCTATTCATTCTATTCCGCAGTTAGTCTAGTTTATTCCGCAAGCCATTGTTTAGTTCCATGTGTGTATTATCTATCATGGTTTAGTCCATGTACACATGGGTGGCCAGTTAAGGGTCGGACTTTGGGTAGTCCGGACTTAGCTCTCGTCGTGACGCTGCCCGCTCTCTTTGGATGTTTTATTATTATTTAAAAAAAAATTAGACTTTGATTTCTCGGAGAGGGCGGGGCGTTACAGTTGGTATCAGAGCGAAACAGGAAGTTGAATCATCGAAGTAAGATTAAGACGGTTTCATGTCTCACTGACGGATAAGAATCCCAACTGACCGACTCTTCGGAGTCTGTTGACTGGGGGCCGGATTAATTTACTTCGAGTGACTCAGACTGAACAATCAATCTGAGAACGAAAATGAAAGATAGCAAAGTAAAGTACAGTCATCATAACTAGACATATCAAACATAGCAAAGTACGATGTACTCCCCTGATATTCCCCATTGAGAAACAAACAACAGGAATTTAGAGATTTCCCCATAAACGAAAGAAACAAAGAGTGATGATTTGGCAATCTTCCCAAACAAAGCACATGAGATTATGCATGAAAAATCCCCAAAAGTCAAGACTGGTTCTTTATTAGATAGGTTATTATTGATTTATGTGTTTTAAATGTTGTGGCACAGATATGTCAAGCAACGAGGAATACACAGAGTTATGGGATAAAGGGACACCTAGTTGTCCAGTAGATTTGGTATCGACTTCCAACAGTACCAGCATGGAAGTCAATGTGGACCTTCAAGAGCGGCCTCCCGAGGAGGAGGAATGGAACTTAGCACCATTGGAGGAGGTGAACCTAGCACCATTAACGGAGTATCTTATGGAAGATATTCCCTGGTTAATGGGACCTCCTGAGGAAGAAGAAGAGGATCTAGCACCTTTTCTGGAGGATCCTATGGCAGATGTTCCTATAATCTTGGAATCGCTTGGGGAGATAGATCCCTACAATACGTGTGAGTTGTGCAATCAAGACGGGCACAACTGTATGTATTGTCCTCACCCTTTAGGCATTGTCTGCCCGTTCTGTGGACTGCATGGGCATGGAGAGGCGAGGACTAATTGTCCTTATATTGGAGGACCTGGGTTAATACCTTGCACGACATGTGAAGTATTGGGGCACACGGTGATGACATGTCTTGATAACCGTTTCAAGTTCGCTGATGATTTAGGATCTTCTACGGAAGACTAGGCTAGGAAGTAGTATGAAGGGACATTAAAAAGAGGGTTATTTTGTAAGGGTGCATTTTGTTCTTTATAGGGTTTTGTTTCACCCTACCCACCTTTGTACAAGGATGAAGTATGAATTTATATAAAGTATACGATTTTATGATTTTAATGAGGATTTATAGCATTTAATATATGTTTTGATGGAAATTAAGTCTATGATGTTTCCATGAATAGGAAGAAATGGCGCCCCAGAAAAAGATTGTAAAGAATCAAAAGGGAAAAGAACAAGTATTACAAATTGGAGTAAGTGAAGGGACATCAAAGAGAAGGACGCGACAAGACGGTAAAAAGAAGGAGGAAGTGTTAATAATCACACCGCAAGGGAAAGTGATACCTCAACGTGAGAAGGTTGTACATAAGAAGGTGCAATCGATACATGACAAGGAACAGTCAGTTCATGATGAGGAGAGATCAGTCCACAAAAGATCACGCGATGAGGAAGAATCACATCATTCTCAGCGAGAGGAGAAGAATAGTGACCCTACGTATCGACGGTACGAAGAGGAAGGTAATGACTCTTCATATCGACGGGAAGAAAAAGGAAACAGCAACAGCAACGTGACTATACCACATGTACCGCATGAACTACAGAGCTTGGTACAGGCAGTAGTCACTTCTGTCCTCCAACAACATATGAATGGAGGTGGAAGCACGAGTGAAACTAATGACCGTAACATGGTCAGAGATTTTCAACAACAGCGCCCACCTTACTTCAAGGGCAGAGAAGGGCCTGTCGGAGCTGAGAACTGGTTGGAAAAGATCTCCCACATACTGACTCTTTTGAATATCAAGAGTCATGCTCACAAAATCCTATTGGCCACGTCACAGTTGATAGATGACGCTGCTAAATGGTGGAAAGTAGTGGAGAAACAGCAGGCACTTGTGCCAGAAAGAGAAAGAATTGCTATGACCTGGGAACAATTCTCAGCGACATTCTAAGAGCACTATTTCTCGGAGGAAGAGAGGGAACGTCAGATTCAGGCCTTTATGACATTAGTGCAAGGCTCGATTATGGTGGCTGAGTATCACCAAGAATTTCTCAGCCTGTCAATTTATGCATTTTATGTTGTGGACACGAAATATCGGAGGGCCCGCAAGTTCGAGCGTGGGTTATGGCCAAACATTAGGGTCGGGGTAACCGTGTTCAAAGCAGCCACGCTGGCGGAAGTGGTCAGCAGGGCTACCATTGTGGAACAAGAATTTACGGAATTTGCAAGAGTGGACAACCGTCGAGTGCCGAGTGGGAGGGGTGCGTATCAACCCAACAAGAAGTTCAGATCGAACTTCAGCAGACCCTCC
The DNA here is from genome assembly GCA_013350335.1 of Chimonanthus salicifolius. Lineage (NCBI taxonomy): Eukaryota > Viridiplantae > Streptophyta > Magnoliopsida > Laurales > Calycanthaceae > Chimonanthus > Chimonanthus salicifolius. Next base: position 70,056,917 of record CM023532.1, on the reverse strand, counting down.
CCGTCTGTTGGATCTAGGGGGTTGGGCAACTGTTTCCACTGTGATCAACCAGGTCACTTCAAAAAGGACTGCCCAAAACTCAACAGGCTGTCATACTCCAGAGGATCATTTCGTCCGCCAGCTAGACCGGTAAACTCTAGAGGAGACACAATGCAAAGTTGGGGAGGTCGAGGGCCTAACCCTGCTGGAGCGGGATGATTTTTTACTCTAACTTCTCCAGAAGAAGAGGACCATGCGGTGATACAAGGTATGGCGGTAGTGAGTAGTTCTTATGCATATGCACTATTTGATTCTGGAGCATCACACTCCTTCATAGTTGCATCATTTATAACTGCTACTGGTACTCTAGGTCAAAGATTAGCCAAAACACTTACAATTGTGTCCCCTGTTGGAGACTCGGCATTGGGACTTATATGTATGGCGGTTAACACTGAATTAGCTGGACTCAGATTTGAGTTCAATTATCTGGTGCTTGACATGTCTGAGTATGATATAATATTCGGCATGGATTGGTTGGCTAAGTTTCATGCCAACATCGACTGTTATCGCCAAAGAGTGACATTTTGGTCACTCGAGGGCAAGCAATACATAGTTCGTGCAGATAAACAGAGTGGATTACAGGAAGGGTTAAACCACGTCGTATTGAAAAATATCACCATAAATAAAGCTCCAGTTACTGAACTTCCGGCAATTGTATAATTTGCGGAAGTATTTCCAAAGGAACTCCCTGGTTTACCGCCTATGAGGGAGATCAACTTCGAGATCAAGTTGTACCCTGGCACAGCACCAGTGTCGTTACCACACTATCGGATGGCACCAGCAGAGATGTCGGAGCTAAAGAAGCAGATTGATGAACTGCTTAGGCTGGGTTGCATCTGGAACAGTACATCATCATGGGGAGCACCAGTGCTGTTTGTGAAGAAGAAGGACGGTTCACTTCGGATGTGCGTGGACTACCGGAAGCTGAATCAGCTAACAGTCCGGAACAAGTACCCTCTACCCAGGATCGATGATTTATTCGATCAATTGAGGGGTTCTAGCCATTTTTCAAAGATTGATTTGATGTCTGGTTATCATCAAATCCGAGTTAGGGAGGAAGATATAGAAAAGACAGCCTTTCAGACGCGGTATGGACTGTTCGAGTTCGTGGTCATGCCATTTGGACTCACAAATGCGTCGGCTGTGTTCATGGATTTAATGAACAGAATCTTCCGTCCCTATTTGGATCAATTTGTAATCGTATTCATTGATGATATCCTGATCTATTCTAAGAGTCAGGAGGAACATGCAGAACACTTACGTATAGTTTTGAATACTTTGAGGCAGAATAAGCTATATGCCAAGGCCAGTAAATGTGAATTCTGGTTATCCGAGGTCAATTTCTTGGGACATGTCATAACAGAAAATGGTATAGCCATGGATCCAGCTAAAGTGGTGGCAGTAAGTGAATGGAAAACGCCAAAGAATGTAACCGAGATCCGCAGTTTCTTAGGATTGGCAGGTTATTATCGAAAATTTATCATGGATTTTTTCAAAATTGCATCTCCATTGACTCGACTCACTCAGAAGGGAGTCAAATATGAGTGGACAAATCTGTGCAATCGGAGGTTTGAGGAACTGAAAAGTAGACTTACCACTGCTCCTATTTTGATTTTGCCGGAAAGGGGCAAAGGAGATGAAGTACAATGCGATGCTTCAGGAGAGGGACTAGGGTGTTCACTCATGCAACGTCATCGTGTGGTGGCTTATGGATCAAGGCAGTTGAAGGTGCATGAACGCCTCTACCCCACACATGATTTGGAGCTAGCTGCAATGGTCTTTGCTCTTAAAAGTTGGAAACACTACCTCTACGGTGAAAAATTTAAGGTATTTTCTGATCATAAGAGTTTAAAATATTTATTTGATTAGAAGGAGCTCAATCTAAGGCAGCGTAGATGGATGGAGTATCTGGCGGATTATGAGTTTGAGCTTCGATACCATCCAGGCAAGGCGAACAAGGTGGCGGATGCCCTTAGCCGCCTATCTCATGCATCGGTCGCATGCTTGATCAGAACAGAATGGGAGATGTTGCACACCATTCGAGAGTTCAATCTTCATATCAACAACTGTGGGAGTATGTATAATTTAATCATACGGTCCAATATAGTCACCAAGATTGAACAAGAACAAAGAACAGATCCGGAAATGGAGGAAATATGGGCCAAGATGTCCACTGGCGTAGACATACAGAAATGGGAATTACGACCAGGACAAGGTCTTTTATTCCGGGGAAGAACATATGTGCCAAAGAGTTGCAGGAAAGAGCTACTGATTGAGGCACATCAGTCCAAGCTCTCTATCCATCCGGGCAGCACCAAAATGTACCATGATCTAAAGAGGCATTATTGGTGGCATGGACTAAAAAGGGATGTGGCGGAATTCGTGGCACATTGTCTAACATGTCAGCAAGTTAAGACTGAACACCAAAAACCACCAGGGTTACTCAAACCCTTAGCAGTGCCAGAATGGAAATGGGAACACATTTCCATGGACTTTGTATCGGGGTTGCCAAGGTCTTCAAAGGGCAATGACGCCATATGGGTCGTAGTCGACCGGCTGACCAAGTCCGCACATTTCATTCCCATCAAGATGACGGATTCGTCTGAGACGTTGGGTCGGCGGTATATTAAAGAGATCATTCGGCTACATGGCATTCCCCGAACGATAGTATTGGACAGAGATGGTCGTTTTACCGGCAGAGTATGGCAAAGCATGCAGTCAGCCATGGGGACAGACTTATTGACTAGCACCGCTTTCCATCCACAAACTGATGGACAGTCAGAAAGGACAATACAAAGCTTGGAAGACATGCTGAGAGCATGCATGTTAGATTTCAAGGGTGGATGGGAGGACCATTTGCCACTGGTGGAGTTCTCGTATAACAATAGCTATCATGCAAGCCTTCAGATGGCTCCATATGAGGCTTTATATGGTAGACTGTGTAGGTCACCAGTATGTTGGACAGAGGCTGGAGAGTCTGCATTGATTGGACCCGAGTTAGTTGTAGAGACTATAGCACAAATTAAGCTGATATGTCAACACTTGTTGACTGCACAGAGTCGGCAGAAGAGCTATGCTGACAAAAGAAGAAGATTTCTCGAGTTTGATATGGGGGACATGGTATTTCTAAAGGTCTCGCCACGGAAGGGACATATGAGGTTCGGAAAGAAGGGGAAGCTGTCTCCAAGATATGTGGGACCGTTTACCATCATTAGAAGGATGGGGGATGTAGCTTACCAGTTAGCACTTCCTTCGCAGTTAGTAGCTCTACATGATGTGTTTCATGTGTCAATGCTAAGAAAGTATAATCCGGATCCCTCCCATGTTTTGAGTGTTCAGGATATTGAAGTGCAAAGCGAGGTGACGTACGTCGAGAAACCGGTCAGGATAGTGGAGACCGAACAAAGGGTGTTGCGAAATAGAGCGATTCAGTTCGTAAGTGGTATGGGACCGACATGGTGATGAAGAGGCCACGTGGGAACTTGAATCGGAGATGAGAACAACCCACCCCGAATTATTTATGTAATTTAATTTGAGAACCCTACTTCGCTCGATTTTGGGACGAAAATTTTAAAAAGAGGGTTATATTGTAACACCCCAATTTCTCAATGAAGTGGATAATTATGAAAATGCCCCTAGTTTGTTAAATTAATTATTTTGCGATGTCGAATAAGGAAATGGTGGGGCCCATTGCTCAAATTAAGATCATATGAGCACATTATAAATGGCAAGTTTAATTGGATAGGTAATGTATATCAATTGGGTCGAAAATGGCTAAATGGGTCAAAGGGCCCAATTCGACCCAATGGGTCATAATGGATGTTTTGACCATTGTGTAAGCTCAAATTAAATGGGGTCAAGCTGAACTGATTGGAAATCAAGTATAGCAAAAATGGGTAGGCTTGATGCACAAGTGAAAACCATTTAATAGTGACAAAATCAGCCCATGAATGGGTCATGTTGTCAAAACGGGTCAAGGGGCTGATTGGGGACCCAATGGGTCGGGTTGACTAGGTTGACCACGGATGACCGTGTGGGCCCTCAATTGAACTCAAGTGTGAGTTAGTTCAGCTTGAGTTGTACTGATTTGGAGTGAGTTTGATTTAAGAAAAGAGTTGACTCAAACTTGGTGCATTAAATGTGTTGAGTTGGATGGGTTGAGTTAGAATAAAAACACCATGAATGAAGTGAGTCAAGAGGATATGGAAAGGTGTCTTAATCTCACACAACACTTGGGAAAACAAATCTCAGCCGTTGGAATGAAGAGGTGCCTTGGCAAAGCCAAGGACACCAAGGTTGGGCGGCTTCATGTATCTCATGAGATGCATGTGTGAAACCATGAAGGGATGCAACATTTGGGTGAAGGGGTGTCTTGGATGACACCCAATATCCCATCGTTTTTGGCAAAATTTAATGAGGGAAAATGAATGGAAGATGGGACTGAAATTACAAAAGGGAAAGGTTACCATTCTTGGCCGATTTTCATATTGAAAAACCAAAGAATTCCCATCTCTCTCTCCCACTCTCCAAACTCGTTTTTCTTGGCTGAACAGTAGAGGTGTTGGCACCAATTAATCAAGCATAAACCAGCAAAGGATTAAGGAAGAAAGGAAGAAATAGAGGGGAGAAGACAAGGATCATAGGCAAAGGAAATTTGGTAAGATTTCTTAAGTGTTCAAGTTAAACAAGTTGTAAGAAAAGGTTATGTATTGGGCCATGGTTATGGCCGAATGCACCAAGGTTTTAACCTTGAGTAATAGAGGTTTTAAAATGGTAAAAATGATCATTGGGTTCGGCCACCTTGGAGGGACGAACCCCATGTAAATGATTGGTCGGTTTTGATGTTTTTGAAACATAGAAACCATGAAGTTTTGTGGACTGTTTTTGATGTTTTCTTTAAGACTTAAAATGCATGTTTTAAAGAGGGTTAAAACATGGACTTGAATGTCATGAAGGACTGAAGGTATCATGGGTCTAAATCATGGATTTAAATTGATGAAATGGACCATTGGGCTCGGCCATCTAGGATGGCTGAATCCCATGAAGTATTATGGTTATTTGGATTGAGTTTTATAAAGTGGAAACCATGCAAAGTGATGGACTTATTTGGATGGTTTTGAAGGGTAAAAACTTGGAACATTATACTGATTATTATATGTTTAAATGACACCTAAAACATGTCTAAGAGGACCAAAACATGGACATAGGGTTCGGCCACCTTGGATGGCCGAACCCCATGATAGTATTTGATGTTTGGTAGGGCTTTCAAGAGATGGAAATCATATCAATTGTGGAGAGCTTATATGTTTTAAATAAAGCTATTTATTTGACAAAAAGGATCTAAATCATAGGCCATGAGGTTCGGCCAATTGGGATGGCCGAACCCATGAAATGGTATGACATTTCCATGAAAGTATTTGATGGTTTTGTGAGATAAAAACCATATAAAGTTATGGTGTTCTTATGGCAATTAATGGATACATGTTTACTGTTTTTGGTTGATTAATATGCGGCTGAACCATGTATTATTCATGGTTGAATTAGCATGTTAAAACCATGAGTAATCATGGTGATTATTAGACCAAGTGAACCATAGGGTTCGGCCATGTATAGGGCCGAACCCCATGGATTATGGTATGGGATAAATGGACAACTTCATATGGATTATTTTATGTGGAAGGTTTGTATTGAATTAGAAGGTTTCAATGTAAAGATCATGGATCATGACAATAGGTTTTGGTGTGGATCCATTGCATGGAATTGATCGGTAGCTTTAAAAGTTAAATCCTAAGTTGGTAATGTTCGGCCATGGGCATGGCCGAACCCCACAAGATGTGGTTGGGTCTTAGATGTGAATGAATAAGTAAATGATAGTATGATTTACTGATTGTTATATGGACAAGGTACCGGAAGTTGAACGACGTGCGAGTCGTGACCGGGTGACGCTAAAGAAAGATCAAAACTGAAGTGAATCTTCAGTAGGTTTCCTACCTACTTGTAACCACAGTTTTATCCTGGTTTTTATGAGACTCTTGTTTATTTTATGTGGTTTCGAATGATATATTATGTATTTACAAATGACATACAATGCATTGACATCTCATGCATGGCATGGGATGAAGATTGTAGAACCCGGAGCCCACTCTCCAGTGATATGCTGTGATGTAACTCTGAACCTCCTTAGACGAAGTTGGTCCCGCCAAGAGTTGAATTATGATGATGATAGGACATTGGTCTCCTTAGACGATGCAGGTCTCGTCAGGAGAAATGTCATGATGCTGAGAAATACATTGGTCTCCTTAGGCGATGCAGGTCCCGCCAGGAGAAATGTTATTATGATTTACCTTGACGGTGCGAGTCACGTCAAGTGATGGCTATGAATATGCATGTTGGGAGGGACTCATTGCATGTGCATATTTCATAACATTGTTTTACCTGTTTTTGATAATCATATATTTGATATATGCATGTTTTACAAGCTAACCATGTCGTAGCCCTGATTGGGGTACCTACTGGGCGTGTTGATTTTAACGCCCTAATTTTATCCTCAGAGGAGAATGCAGGTACAAGGAAAGGGTAAGAGAAGGTCGATGACCGGGAGGGGAGCCAAACCTAAGTGCTTGAATGTTGAATTGGACTTCTTTATTACTGTCATTTGAATTATAGTTTGTGGACATGTAATAAGTTAATACTTTGCTATGGTTTGATTAGGTTATTAACTATGGATGGTTGTTTTATGTTAATTATTATTTGAGACTGTTACTTGCTATCTATTCATTCTATTCCGCAGTTAGTCTAGTTTATTCCGCAAGTCATTGTTTAGTTCCATGTGCGTATTATCTATCATGGTTTAGTCCATGTACACATGGGTGGCCAGTTAAGGGTCGGACTTTGGGTAGTCCGGACTTAGCTCGCGTCGTGACGCCGCCCGCTCTCTTTCGATGTTTTATTATTATTTAAAAAAAAAAATTAGACTCTGATTTCTCAGAGAGGGCGGGGCGTTACACATGATTCAAAAACCAATTGAAACACAATAGTAATAACAACATGTCTTATCAAATCATGATAAAACCAATCATCATAGTGGTTACAAGTAGGTAGGAAACCTACAGAAAGTTTGCTTAAGTGTCTGTTCCTTTTTAAGCTTCTCCCGGTCACACCTTGTACGTCGTTCACGTTCCGTTACCTTGTGATGTAACTGCAAGTCAATCATACTATCATTTTAAATTTCCATTCACATCTTAAGACCCAAAAACCATCTTGTGGGGTTCGGCCACACCCATGGCCGAACCTCATCAACTTAGGATTTAACCTCCCTTTTCATTTGATCTCTCTTTTATTTAATCCTTATTAAACATCATATACTACAAAAATACCTTGGTAGGGTTCGTATATCCAATCCTATGATCATTTCATCCATAATTACCTTTATGCCATTTAGGCTAACCTTTTGTTTAATTTTCCTTAAACACCAAGGTCCATATCCAAACCACCTTAGTGGGGTTCGGCCATACAACATGGCCGAACCTCACCACCTTAATTTGGTCCTTCACATCATTCATACATACATAATTCTTGAATCAAAGGCATGGATTCATTCAAAATCTCTAACTATGTTTTTATTCCATATAACCATAAAAACAGTCCATGGGGTTCGGCCATTCACATGGCCGAACCCTTATGGTTCTTTTGCTCAATGATTCCATTATTTATATACCAATTGGACTCTGCCCTTTAGCCATGTTAACCACATGGTTCAGCCATCCAATGGCCAAACCAAAACAGTAACCTTATCACATAAAAATCCCATAATATTGTATGGTTTTTATCTCTCAAAAACCATCACAAATTACCATATACATATCATATCATTTCATGGGGTTCGGCCATCCCAATTGGCCGAACCCTATGGCCTATGATTTAAACCTCTTTTGTCAAATACTTAGCCTTATTTAAAACATGTAAACCTCTCCACCATTGATATGATTTCTATCTTTCCAAAACCATACCAATCCTCAAATACTTTCATGGGGTTCGGCCATCCAAGGTGGCCGAACCCTATGGTCCATTTTTATCATTTTACAACACCTTCACCCAAAGTTAAAACCCTTGCTGAATTCGGCCATCCCATGGCCCAAAACATCAATTTTTATCTCCATATTAAACAACTTTAAAAAAACTTAAACCATTGTATGGTTTTTATCCCCCAAAACCATACAATCAACCATAAATATTTCAAATCCTTTCATGATGGTCCTTGTTTCTATCTCTTTTAACCATCAATATTCATATTCTAACCCTTGGTAGATTCGGCCATCTCATGGCCAAATCATATTCCATTTAACCCATTTTACAATAAAAAACTCTATGGATTACTTACCAATTTTCTAAGCCTTTCTTCTTGCCTTTGCTCTTTGCCTCCTTCCCTCTTGGTTCCTTCCTTCTTTCTTCCTTAGTCTCAGTTGATTAGAAGCTAGAATCAATGGTGAAAACACCAAGGTATAATTCGGCCAAGGGGTATGTTCTTGAGAGAGGGAGAGAGATAAGAATTCCAAGGTTTTTGCAATATAGAATTAGGCCAAGAGGGTGGTGTTTGCAGCTTTTGTTAAACAGCCCTTGGACCCCTCATTACTCTCATCAAATCTTGTTTTAACCAATGAGGCACTTGCTGCCAAGCAAAGTACCCCTTGGCACTCCCAACGCACCCTTTGGCACTCCCATGCATCTCATCCAATTCCCATTCATTTCATTTAAAACTATGCATGGGAAACCCACTCCACAAGTCCCCAACGTGTGGGACTTGCCTTGGGTGGCTTGAGACCAAAGCAACCTTTCATCTCCCATTTGACTCAATGAATTTACAAGAACCCTTTGGTTTCCATTTCAACTCAACCAACTCATAAGCCCAACTCACCACATTAAATGACGCTCATTTAATGCACTTGAGTCAACTCCATTTCTTAATTTAAACCCAACTCAATTCAGTCCCAACTCAACCTGATTTAACTCACAATTGAGCTCACTTGAGGGTCCACGCGGTCAACCATGGTCCACATGGTCAACACGACCCATTGGGTCCCCATTTAGCTTATTGACCCAATTAACTCCTAGACCCAATTATGAGTGGTTTAGCCCATTTGAATGTGGTTTACCCATTTGCATCAAGCCTACCCTTTTATGCTCCACTTAATTTCCAATCAATTCAACTTAACCCCATTAAATTTGGGCTCAACCAATGGTCAAACATGTCCATTATGACCCATTGGTCCCAATTGGGTCCTTTGACCCAATTAACCATATTGACCCAATTTGATGTTCATTACCCATTCATGATAAATTGGCCCTTATAATATGTTCATATGGTCTTAATTTGAACAATGGTCCCCACCATTTTCTCATTTACAATCACATTTATTAAATTCACCAATCCAGTGGCATTTTCATAAATATTCATATTGTTGAGAGATTGGGGTGTTACATTAGCGAGGTAGCCTGCCAATGCGAGCCAATGCTCAAGGCTTTCGCTGATTCCATTTTAACTAGGTTTCTAGTTGCACTCTCTTGGAACACCATCGGCTAACTACAGAGCCAGCTGGCCAGTCTAACTCGGCAGTCGCCCATAGCTTCCCATTCGAGTTTCACTAGACTGTTATCTTTTCCACTAAGTACATCTCCAAAATTAAACATATCTTCATTTGCACATAAGTCACTATGACTAACACCTTTTGTTCAAAACTTCTACGATACCGAGTATCTCTCAACACTAATTTTCCTATGATACAAGTCGTAATACGACTAACTCCTTTTTCTTATAACGTGGGATGTAGATCGAAACATGTCCCAATCATTAGAACAATACGTCATCTATGGGACCAACAGGTCCATCACACTAACAACATGTCTACCATGGTATCGATACCCATCATCAATCCAAACCACCATGGGAACCATCATCCACGGTTATGCACATCCATCCCTGGTATCACTCTATCGGTGAGTATCATCTATCCATGGTTAATAACCATCCTTGAATATAATCCTTCCATGGGCATAATCCATCCTTGGGCATAATTAATCCAGGGCACATCATCTACCATAAGATATTCTATCCGCAGGAAGAACACTCGAATGAATAACTACGTGACTGTGGGAACAATATCAAATCATAAATATACCTCGACCCCTAGCAAGACTTAGGGCCCATGACTTACTAAGCGGAAGACCAATGTCCAACATGATCAAGTCTACCTCGCCTTGCATCCCTTCACCCCAAGGGTGATTCAGTCAAGCTCTAAGGCAGTCGAACCGCGTCTAACGAAGCTAGCACCATCCCCATGGGGTAAAATATTATCTAGCTCTGCACATCAGCACACACCAAGTGTGCGACATAGCCTTGAGAGCGCCCTCCAGATTGTAGCATGTGAGGGACCCATTCCTCAACGGCAACCCTACGCGACCAAGTCTCTGTATGTTCATATCGAGGCTCCCACGGTCTCACGGCTACTCTAGGCCTTACTCATGGAATCTATATACTTATCTCATCATTTTAACTATACAAAGGTGAGACGCAATGATCTACTAATCGGACAGTCTCCTTTTCCCAACGGACTAAGGCATAACGTTATCAATATCAGGTGAGGGACATACCCATACCACGTCTCAATCATCAATATCACGTGAGAGACGCACCCATACCACGTCTCAATATAATCAAGTGACCTCGTCACATACATCTCAATGCCAAAGTCCTCATAAACTCTTAAGTTTGCATACTTTATTAAAAATCATTCAAACTTCCATCACAATACAAGGGTTGGTAGGGTTAGAAAAAAAAACCCTTCAAAGAACAAAACGTACCCACAACCCTTACAAAATCTCCCCTTTCCCCAACATTTTCTTACCATTTTTTAGCCTAACATTCCGTAGAAGACCCTGCATCATCACCAAAATCGAAGAAGTTGTCAGGGCATGTCGTCAACGTCTGCCCCAACTCTCCACAAGTTAGACAGGGTATTATTCCGGGTCCCCCAATGTATGGACAGTTAGTCCTCTCCTTCCCGTGCCCGTGAAGTTCACAATGTAACACCCCGCCCTTTCCGAGAATTTCAGAGTCTAATTTTTTTTTTAAAATAAACATCGGAAGAGAGCGGGCGGCGTCACGACGCGAGTTAAGTTCAGACTACCCAAGTCTGAACCTTAACTGGCCACCCATGTGTACATGGAATAGACCATGATAGTGAATCACACATGGAACTAACATCAACATGTGGAATAATCTAGATAATTGCGGAATAGAAAGACGAGATAGCAAGTAACAGTCTTAAATATTAAATAACATAGATCAACCATCCACAGGTTATTATCCTAATCAAACCATAGCAAATAACGAATTATTACATGTCCAACAATCGTATTCAAATGACAGTAATATAACGTAATCCAAATCCATCATTAAAGCACTTAGGCTCAGCTCCCCTCCTGGTCAATGACCTTTCCTTTCCCCTTGCTTGTACCTGCAATCTCCTCTGAGGATAGAATTAGGGCGTTAGATCAACGCGCCCAGTAGGTTCCCGAATCAGGGCTACCACATGTTAGCATATAAAACATGCATATACATAATAATAATACATGTGAGACAAAATTCCATAAAAACATGCTATGTATGAAATGAACATGTAATGAGTCCCACCCATCACCATTCAACATAGCCATCACTTGACGGGATTCTCATCGTCAAGGTAACCCACAGTGGTCTTTCGGACGCCCCGACGGAGTGTGGCCTCCGGATTCCTCCTGATGGGATTCTCATCATCAGGGTACCCCACAGTGGTCTTTCGGACGCCCCGACGGAGTGTGGCCTCCGGTTACAACACCATCATCCCATGCCATGCATGAGATGTCTATGTAAACATGTCATTTGGAAACATAACTTTACAATCATATAAGTTATCGAAATCACATAAAACAGCATATGAAATAGTGGTTACAATAAAGGTAGGAAACCTACTAAAGATTCACTTCAGTACTTGATCTTTCTTTCGCGTCACCCGGTCACGACTCGCACGTCGTTCAACTTCCGGTACCTTATCCATATAACAATCAATAAGTCATACTATCACTTACTTGTTCATTCATATCTAAGACCCAACTACATCATGTGAGTCCTTTGATCAATCCCTTCGTTTGACTTGTATTCACAGATTTGCAATTGGTATAACCAATGTCTAATCTTGCTCATAATCAAAGTTCATAAAAGTAATCTACCTTAGTGGCTGGTTATTTACTTATCACTAAGTCCAAAGATAAATCCATATGTTTACTTAATCCAACTCATACAACCAAGTCATAATCTCCAACAAAACAATCTATGGGGTTCGGCCATTCATATGGCCGAACCCTATGATCCTCCTACACAATGATCCCATCATTTGTTTACAAGTTAGGCTCTACCATTTAGCCATATTAACTACAAGGTTCAGCTATCCCATGGCCAACCCAAAACAGCAAGCTTATTTCATTTAACATACATAGGAAAACTCATAAATCTTGGTCCATTCATCCCAAGCTAGCCCCATGGGGTTTGGCCATGCACATGGCCGAACCCAATGGTTCTCTTGATCTGATTATCACCATGATCACTCATGGTTTAATCATGCTAATTCAACCATGATCAATACATGGTTCAGCCATCCAAAGGCTGACCCAAATCAGTAACCATAACCCTAAGTAAACAAAATAAAAACCATAAAGCAACCCATGGGGTTCGGCCATTCACATGGCCGAACCTCATGGCTCTTTGGGATTCAATTCTTCTAATAATCTTTCATCATTTATCCTGTATCTTAGGCATAAAAAAACAGCAAACCTAATTCTATTTAAACTCCTATAGAAACCCCATGGTATTGCATGGTTTCTAACTCTTTGATTTCACAACAATCATCAATCTCTTTCATGGGGTTCGGCCATTCAAGTTGGCCGAACCCTATGTCCATGAATTGATCCTTCAAACATGCATTAGGTGTTATTTAAATCATGCAATATCAGTACCCTTTTGCTGCCCTTATATCTCTTAGAAACCCTCTAATTAAATTCATCCAAACAGTCCATAAAAGTCCATGGTTTCCATGTTTCCCAACATGAAAACCAAGATTCTTTTACATGGGGTTCGGCCCTCCATGGTGGCCGAACCCAATGGTTATGTTTACTGTTTTTAAACTTCAGATAATCATGTAATAACAGTAAATAAAAATCAGGTTTTACCTTTCAAACAAACATCCAAAATCAACACAACTCCATGGGATTCGGCCATCCAAGATGGCCGATCCCCATGGTCCATTTTTCCAATTTTAATCCACTGATTTAGACCACATAACTTCCACCTTTTCTGATATCCAAACCCATGTTTTAACCCTCTTTAAAACATGTATTTTAAATCTATTACAAACATCTAACATCAGTCCCAACTTATATGGTTTTAACTTCTAAAAACCATCAAAACTAGCCACTTGTTTTCATGGGGTTCGGCCATGCTAAGTGGCCGAACCCAATGGTCCATTTCCATCTTTTAATCCACTGATTTTAGACCATATAAACTTCAGTCTCTATGTCAATCAGATCCATGTTTTTTAACCATTCTAAAACATGTATTTAAATCTTAAATCAAAACCCAAAACAGTCCACAAAATCCATGGTTTTCATGTTTCAAAACATGAAAACCAAGCCATCTCTTACATGGGGTTCGGCCCTCCATGGTGGCCGAACCCAATGGTTATTTTTTTACCATTTTAAATCCTTCATAATCAAGGTTAAACACTGGTGTATTCGGCCATGACCATGGCCCAATACATACCCCACTTTATTAATCCAAAAGTCCATGAAACACTTACCAAATTCCAAGCTCTTGTCTTGCCTTTTGATCCTTGCTTCCTTTCCTTCTTATTTCCTTCCTTCTTTCTTAATTCCTTGCTGGTTTAAGCTTGAATAATTGATGCTAAAAACCTCTGCTGTTCCACTTAAGCAAATGAATTGGAGAGAGGGAGAGAGAGATGGAGAATCTTGGCTTTTCAATGGTGAAAAATGGCCAAGATGGTGTTTGTTCCTTTAATAATTCAGCCCTCAAAACCCCTCCACTTCCTCATCAATTCTTGCCTAACCAATGGGACACTTGCTGCCAACAAATGCACCATTGGCATTCCAACATTGAAGGCTTGGGGTTTCCAAATGGAATAGAAACCCCCCATATTCCATTTAATGTTTTGCATGAAACTCTCCATAACAAGTCCCCAACGTGTGGGACTTGTTTTGGTTTGTTTGAGATCACCACACCTCCTCATATTCCACTTATCTCACTGAATTTTCAGCCCATTTGACTTCCATTTTTGACTCACTCAACTCAATGTCCAACTCACCATAATTAATGCATTTCATTCAATGCACATGAGTTAACTCAACCCTTGATTAATTCCAACTCACTTCAGTTCCACTCAACTGATTTAACTCGTGTTTTAGCTCCCTAGAGGGTCCACACGGTCAACTATAGTCAACTCGATCCGTTGGGTCCACTTTTAGCTCCTTGACCCGTTTTTGACTCCATGACCCAATTATGGTATTTTGGTCATTTCTAATTGGTTTTTACATATGGATCAAGCCTACCCATTTTTTCTCCACTTGATTTCCAATCAAATAGGCTTAACCCCATTTAATTTAAAATCACAAAGCGGTCAAATAATCCAGTAAGACCCGATGGGTCCCATTTGGGCCCTTTGACCCATTTAGCGATTTTCGACCCAATTGATGTAAATTACCCATCCAATCAAACTTGACATTCATAATGTGCTCATATGATCTTAATTTGAGCAATGGGCCATACCATTTCCTTACTTAACATCACAAAATAATTAATTTAACACATCAGGGGCATTTTCGTAATTATTCCAACCGTTGAGAATTCTTTGACCCAATTAACCATTTTGACCTAATTTGATGTACATTATTCATCCGTTATAATTTGACCCTTATAATATGTTCATAGGATCTTAATTTGAACAATGGGCCCCACTATTTTCTCATTTAACATCATAATTAATAAATTTACCAATCCAGGGGCATTTTCGTAAATATTCATCTTATTGAGAAATCGGGGTGTTACACACAAACAGGGCAAATAACTTCAAGGGGGTAGGGGCAGAAAGTACAGTTGTACCCCTCCTGGTTGCACAATTCGCACATATACCCAGGCGAGCCTATCTCCCGTACGGATTCTCCTATCATTGGGATATCTCCCATATTCTCTTCTAGAAAAGGGGCTGGAATCACTTCGACATCCTCGGGTGATCCTACTTGGACGTCTATGTTAACTCCCACAGCGTGGTCTGGCCCGTTGGAGTTGTTGGAAGAAGAAACCAGATCTATAGGACAGCTAGGGGTTCCTCTGTCCCACAACTCTGTATACTTTATGTTGCTTGACATATCTGTATCACAACAACATAAGCATGTCAATGACAACCGCAGTTCTAATCAAATTAATCTTTGTTTTGGGGAATTTCCCTATGTATCACATAATTTTGCTTATTTTGGGGAAAATCTTGATGTTCCTTGTTTTGGAGAAATTGCCAAATCATCTTATATTTCCCATTTTTGGAGAAACTTCCTAAGTATCAAGTGTTGTTTCTCAATTTGGGGAAAAATCTGGATGTTTCTCATTTTCGGGAAGTATGTCCTATTCTGCTATGTTTGATAAGTCCATATTTATAGTGATTATCCTTCCCTTACTGTTATTCTTTTTTCATCAATTGTTGCTCTCAGATTGTATGATTCAGTCTGAGTCTAATCAAAGTAAATTAATATGGCCCCTGTGCAGTGGATTCCGAAGAGTCGGTCAGTTGGGATTCTTATATTGTCAGTGAGACATGATGCCGTCTTAATCTTACTTTGAAAGATTCTTCCTTCCCGTTTTGATCTGATACCAACTGTAACGCCCTGTCTCTTTTCACTCGCCGAAAATCAGAGTCTATTTTTTTTTTTTAAATAAAGAGTGAGAGAGAGCGGGAACGTCACGACGCGAGCTAAGTCCGAGCTTCCAAAGCTCGGCCCTTAACTGGCCAACCATGCGTGTGTGTGGACAAGTCCACTAAAACATTTCACACGCGATACTGCAACTTGCGGAATCCCCATTGAGGAAATAACATCGGATTACAACATTTATTTAGCAAGGAAGGCAATCAATATAAATTAACTTAATCCAGATTAATCATCATTCGATCTGTAGCAAATAGTCTAAGCTATTACATTCCCAAATACTAGCTGCTCAAATTACATTGTCCATGAATAAACTTAAATAAAGTGAAACTAAATTATCCAAGCTTCTAAGCTTGGTTCCATCGCATCCTTCATTCCTTCCATTTCCTGTTTCATCATCTAAGGTAGAAGTAGGGCGTTAGACAACGTGCCCAGTAGGTACTCCAAGTAGGGTCAAACACATGGGTGAGTATAAAAATCCAGATATAATACATCATGTCGTACTTATAAAACATCGTATCCAAAACAATGTATGATAATAGAGATCCAATCATCCAGATAAAAACCAGAAACAGTGCATGATAATAGAGATCATAATCATGCTGATTCAATGCCATTCCATGAGTGTCATATGCCATGAGTCTCACCCATCATCCATATCACAAATACATAGTATGCGCTTGATGGAATCTCTTCATCAACGTATCCCCACGAATGCCTTACAGACGCCCCGACGGAGCATGAATCTCCGGCTACAAACAATCATACAACCCTCTTGATGGATAATGCACATGAAGGTACCCTCACGAATGCCTTAAGAACGCCCCGACGAAACGTGGGTCTCCGGTTACATTTCATCCCTCTCATGCGATGCATGAGATGCAAATGCCAACATGCTATGTAATAAATGCACATCAAGGTACCCCCACGAATACTTTACGGACGCCCCGATGGAGCGTGGATCTCCGGTTACATTTGATCCCTCCCATACCATGCATGAGATGCAAATGCCAACATGTTATGTAATAATAAACATCATAGCATTTAAAATTCCATAATTGAAACATATCATTTGATACCAAAATAACTCATCAAAACATGAACTAAAATCATCATATATACATATTCCATGATTTTCAATAAGGTAGGAATCCTACCAACGTCAAATTATCGGGTCCTTGTGTTTCCGTCCCAAAACTGATCACCGATCGCATCAAGCCAATCGTTCACCGTTTGTGAAATCCTGTTACCTTATTATATTTAACATATACGTACGTCAATTTGGTGATCCATTTAATTCCATAAAATAACCAATTTAATTATTCCAATTGATTTAAACCATTCCCTTCATCCTTCCAATTTAACCTAACCATCTGGAAAATCATATAAATATTTCATTTACAAAATCAGTAGGTTTTCCGCTGTCCATTACCCACTTTCCACTGTCCACTGTCCACTGTCCACTGGCCACTGCGCACTGTCCACTACCCACTGTCCATTGTGCACTGTCCACTGTCCATCGTCTACTATCCACCGTCCACTGTCCACCAAAACCTACTTGTCGGGTTCGGCCATACGACATGGCCGAACCTCACTCTTTGGTTTTGACTAGGGGTGTAAATGGATCTAGATCCAGCCGTGGACTATCCAACCCAGATCCAAGAGTCCATTTATGATATGGATCCTAGTGTCCAATAAGGACTCTCGGATCGGATCCAAATATCCATTAAGATAATGGGCCGGTCGCGGACCGTCCATGGACTATCCAAAACATTGATACGTTAATAACTTTACTTTCTCTAGGGCACGAAATAAGGATATCGAAAGGGTATCAAAGGATATCGAAACCTCTCTCGCCGCATGCTGTCTCTTGCCGCTGCTCTCTCTCCTGGTCTCTCTCTCGCCTCTTTCGCTGCTCTCCCTCGATCTTTGCTCTCTTCTCTGAGTCTTTCCCTTTCTGGGTCTTTGTCTCTTTCTCGATCTCTCTCTGGTCTCTCTTGTAATAACTCGGATTTTTTTTTAAATCAATATATATGTTGGTTATTATTTATTTTAATAATGGAAATTGGGAATTTTGATGGAATAGATGTTAAATGGATCAAAATATGGGCAATGGTCCAAGTATGGTCCAATGGACCATGGATTGGAATGAGTTCACTTAATTGGGTCAATGTTGATTAATTGGGCCAAGGATGGTCAATTGGACCCAATACCCATTTGGGACCCAATGGGTCAAAATGATTTAAGCTCTAAGGTAAATGGGTAGGAGGTAAATGTAATTGGGCCATGGGCCCAATGGTGATCCAATTAGTTGAAATGGATTTAATTAAATTTAAATCACCTAAGTTAGTGGTGAATAAGTCAAGATGACATAACCAAGTGGGGCCCACCTCCACCTCATCAAGTGAGGTGGCGTGTGGACCAAGGTATAGGTGGGGCCGACCATCATGGTTGACTTGGTCAACCATGGATAAGTCAAAGGGAATTAAGAGGATCAAGTGAATTAAGTTGAATTAATTAAGGTGAAAATCACCTATGTTAATTTTAATTAGACCAAGGTGACATGGCCGAATGGGGCCCACCTCCACCTCATCAAGTGAGGTGGCGGGTTGGCTAAGAATTAGTGGGGCCGACCACCATGGTTGACTTGGTCAACCATGGGTGGATTCATGGAGGGAAATTAAGGAAATTAAATGGAATTAAATGATGTAATTAAGGGACCTAAATTAAAGTATCAAATTAGTTAATGAGTTAATTAAATACTTAGGTTAGTCAAAGGGGTCAAATGAGGAGTCAAAGGGGTAAGTCAATGGGTGGTTTCATCTTCATTGAAACCACCCAAACCACTCAAACAAGACACCCAAAACCGTTGGCATGGTGGTGGTTTCATCCCATCCACGACCACTAAGGCATGTGAGCCCATGCTTGGTTGGTGGAGGAAATGATGGTGGAGTGTAACTTAAGCAACCAAATGAGATGGGTTTTCATCTCATCCCATTCTCATCTCACTCTCTCCATCCCTCCCTCTCCAAAACCGTCCCTCATTCTCACAAGGAGAAAGAAGAAGAAGAACTTAGAAGAAAGGAAGAAAAAACTCAAGCATATGCCGACCACCTCAAGACCAAACCTTGGGGTAGTTTTTCCCATCCTCTCCTCCTCTCCCTCTCTCAAACCCACTCCATCATTGGCCGACCCAAACATTGATGATCCCATTTTGATCAAGTACATCTTGACCTAAGATCAAGGAGAAGAAGAAAGGAGAAAGGTTAAGGAATCCAAAGGGAGGAAAAGAAGACGGAGGAGCCGCCTGGAGTGGTAAGTAACTCTTAAACAAGAATTTACATTTTTTAAGGGTTAAAAAGAGATCATGGAATCCATTTTTTCTTGGATTGAATGGTGGCCAAAATATCATGGGCCATGGATTTAAAATCCATCCAAAGATGAAGTGAGAAATGGACAAACCCTAATGGATGAGATGGGTTAAGAAAAATAAATGGACATTAAGAACATTATGTATTAAGATTTATTTAAGCATGGAAGTATGGATTTTGAAGGAATCATGGGCTATAGGGTTCGGCCATGTAGTATGGCCGAACCCCATGGTAGGTGATTAAGTGATTTAATAGGGTTTTAAAGAATGGAAGCCATGGAGGGTGGTTAATGATTTTAAGGTTTTAAATGAATGAATGTTAGTGATTTTTAAAGAGGTTTTAAATGAGGAAAATCATGGGAGATGTAAATAATTTTTATGGCCTCAAAAGGCATGGATGAACATGAACCATGAACCATGGGTTCGGCCATGGTGTGTGGCCGAACCCTATGGTGATGTATTTGTAATAATTATGGGTGTAAAATATGGAAAAATGATGGGGAATGTTGGTAGTTTTGACGGACTCAAAAAATGAACCTAATGTTGATCAAAGGGGTAATTTAAATGTATGATGGAATCCCTCATGAAGGGACTTGTGGTGGATCTAAAATGTAACAAAAGACCCAAGGAAAAATGGAGATTAGGTTAAATTAAAGGGGCTGATTTTAATGATTCTATGACATGATTGGTAAGTCATTGAGGGATCTAAGTTGTGGATCAAAAATGTGGTAAATGATCCAAGAGAAAGTAACGAGATTAACATCATGGGTTTGGCCATGGTGTATGGTCGAACCCATGACCCATATGTTATGAGCCATTTGATGGGCTAAGTATGGGGTTATGTATGTGTTTAAATGAACAAGGATTAGGTTAATTAAATGACTGATTTTTAATGTGTTCATGTCATGATTGATGGATCATTAATGGATCTAAGTTTGTGGATCAATTATGGACTTAATTATGCATGGATAAATGAGTGATTAGTCATGGAAAGGAGTAGTGACAAAATCGTAAATAATGGCCAAAAATGAAGAACCATGGGTTCGGCCATGGTGTATGGCCGAACCCCATGGAGGATGATCATGGACTTAAGTGTGTTTGATGATGACCTTAAGTATGGATTAAATGAAGCCTAGGGTGCTGGTTTTTAAACTCACAAAATTAAGATAATCAATGGATTAAGATGGGACCCACAAACCTAATTAGTAGGGTTCGGCCATGGTGTACGGCCTAACCCCACTAAGGCATATGTTAGGGACTTAATCATGGATAAAATATGGGCTGATTATTAATATGTAATAAGGTATCGGACATCGCAAGCAGTGCGCGTTTGGGTGACCGGATTCGTGAACGGAAACGTAAAGATACGCTAGTTGGTATTCGGTAGGATTCCTACCTTATTCTAAGCCATGGATTATGTATTGTACGATTGTTTTCTTTGATTTATTTTGGTAATCATGTGATTGTTTTAAGATGGGTTTTAAGGCTATGAACTATATACTACATAGCATATTGCATTTACATCTCATGCATGGTATGGGCAGGAAAATAATGGAACCGGAGTCCATGCTCCGTCGGGGCGACCGAGAAGCAAACATGGGGATATCTTGATGTGTTTCATCCATCAAGAGGGGTACTATGAGATATAACCGGAGTCCATGCTCTGTCGGGGCAACCGAGAAGCAAACATGGGGATACTTCAATGAGGCTTTGCCATCAAGGGGGATGCCTAGTGTTGATCATATCTTGATGAGGCTTTTCCATCAAGAGGGACATGGCACAATGATGGTATGGATGATGGGTGGGACTCATGACATAAGACACCCATGGCATGGCATTCATTTTATGGTTTTTATTATATTATTACCTATGTGCTTGTTATCATTAATCCATGTGTTGGCCCTACTCCGAGTCCTACCTGGGCGCGTTGTCTAACGCCTTACGTCCACCTTAGCTGATGACGCAGGGGATGGCGGAAAGGAAGGACGCGACGGGAGCCAAGCGTAGGAGCTTGGGGAAGCGGGCTAGTTAATTTACTTAGATTTATTTTGGAAATGTAATTTGAGTAACTTAGCTCGTCGGACTGTAATAATTTATATTTCTTGCTATGGTTTGGACTTTACTTTTGGATGCTATAATTTTGAAGTAATTTAGTAATATAAATGATGTAGCTCCCTTGCTATCTAAAATTGGTAGGATAGACTCTATTATAATTCCGTGAGCTTACTTTCTACGTGTGAACCGTTCTCGTGGACTTAGTTCCACGCACACGTAGAGGTTGGCCAGTTAAGGGCCGGGCTTTAGAAGCTCGGACTTAACTCGCGTCGTGACGTCCCGCGCCCTTTGTCACTCTTTATTTCCAAAAAAAAAAAAAAATAGACTCTGATTTTCAATCATTAAGCATAGTGAAAAGGGGTGGGCGTTACATCTCTCCATTGAGAAGGCAGTGGCGGATCAGAGGGCTGCACTGTTCGTTACAGCCAGCAGATCCAGCCGCATCAGTTGTCAGATTAGGGGCAGCGAAACATGGGGTTTCACCCAGATCTGGGAGGGATCGAAGAGACCGAATGCACAAAGGGATTCACCGACTGGTGAGCAAGCCGTGCAGATCTTCTAACAGATCAAACCCAGCCAGCAAATCTTCGAGGGGCAGCTCACAGAGTCCAAGCAGTTGCAGAAACCCAGAACAGCTTGCTGTTCGCAGGTAGAAGAAGGCAGCATAGGCAGAATCAACCCAACGTCATATCTCTTTGGTTTCTTCCGCCGGCATCCAGATCAATCGACTGGAGGACTCTGTAGAGGAGAACGACAAGTACTTGATCCAGCGGTTCTGTGACCACTGCCTCTATGTTGGTATGCAATATCTTGTTTTCAGTTCTTCCTGAATTCCATTGAAGTTGGGGTTTTATTTTCTTGACAACTGCAAAATAAAAATGAAGGAAGAAAGCTTCAGCTTAGATATCTCTGAACAGAGGAATCAATAATTTAGAATAATCACTTCAAAAATGTAAAACTACAAAATGTTTTATTAGAAATCCATGTTGTTATCTTCATTTTTAGATTAAATACTCAGGTAAATATTTTATTGATATTGCAAAATTTACAAATCTAAAAAATAGAGTTAGATTAATTACAATAGACCCATTTTAAAATTTAGATAACCCTATCTCACAAACAATTTGTATACCTCAAATTTGGAGGAAACTTCTATGTATCCTGCTGATCATAGTTTGTTTTGTTCTATTTGGTGTGTGGCTTACTATCTGCAGGGGATTCCACTGTCTTGATATCTGAGGGTGTTTTAAGCTCTTCTGCTCTGCCCTCTTGATGTCTTGGCTGGCGACCTTGCTCTTGTAATATATAAATTGCTGTTGCCATGAAATTTGTTGAATTCGGTGTTGAGAGTTCTCTTTCCAGTCCAAGGCATGGTTATCACACAGGGTGATTTGGCAACTATCCATTGCATTGGTTTGATGTTTATATGGTTTTCTTCTTCTTCTTTCAACTTCTTTTGTTTGTAGGTCACTTGTTTAACATCTAGTTCTCTATTGGTTTTGCAGAAAATTGTTATACTCATGAGATTAATAGAAATGTGTAGTTTGGGAATGATTTGTGAAATGTAGGATGTGATGCTAATCATACTCTGTCTCTATTGATATACTTGGTGGAATTTAGAAGAATTCAAAATGATTGCATACTGGTTCACCCGAGTGGCTTTTTATGTAAAGTTCAAGTAGGCTTTGGTCTTTCTTTATGTGTTTGTTTTCTCCAAATGCTCAAATTGACCAGGTTTATGTTGAGGTCCACTTCAAGATTGCAAAGATTAAAAGCTAAACCCTCAACTCTTGCACTGATCTTGTTTTTGGATTTTGTCATGGAAGTTTTAATTGATCATCATAATTATCATCTATAACCATTAATCTCATATATACAGGGTTTATACTAGGGCTGCCCTAACTTGGCTTGATTTATTTTGTACTAAGATTGATCACATGCTCAGATTAATCAACTTCAATCAAGTATGAGCTGAGCATGAGGAGAACTCATTCAGAGCTCAAATGAGCTTGAACTTGCCTCAACAAAATGGTTGTTAACAAGTAATGAAATTCATTAAGTTAATACTTTTTATGCAGTACAATGTCTACTTCTAATGAGAGGAATGACTTCATTGAAGAGAAATGAGATAGATGCAGCATCAAATGCTTCTAGACCAAAACATGCTGTACATAGGAGGAAGACATCTACTATTTGGAAGGGTTTTCATTATGCAGAGATAGATGGAGTTAGAAATGCAATATGTAATCATTGTGGTAAACTATTTACTGGATCGAGTACTAGTTGAACTTCCCACTTGTGGCGCCACTTACCTTTTTGTAAAAAATACGATCCAACACAATCTGGTAGCCTCAATGAAGTACTGTGTGGTGATCTTGAATTTGATCAACAACGTAGTGTAGAGGATCTTGCAAAGATGATAATTTTGCATGAGTATCCTTTTTCAATCGTTGAACACAAAGGGTTTATAAACTTTGTGAAGAATCTTCAACCCCAATTTAAGCTTGTCTCAAGGACTACCATCCAGGGAATTTGTACGGGTTTGTATCAAGAAATGAAAAGAAAGTTATGTAGTGAGTTGGATTCCCTCACTAGTCGTACTAGCCTTACCATTGATATATGGACATCGATCCAAACTCTAGGCTATAGTTGTTTGACAGCACACTACATAGATGCCGAATGGAATTTGCAAAAAAGAATACTCAATTTCAAAGTAGAACAAGTTCCTCATAGTGGAGATAACTTGTTCAGTTCTATTTTCAAGAGTATGTTAGACTGGAAAATTGACCGGAAAGTATTTGCAGTAACAGTCGATAACCATAGAGTAAATGATTCTTTGGTTACAAAGCTTGTTCAGAAGGTGAGAGGGAGCTTAGTGATTGATGGTAGATTATTTCATGTGCGTTGTTGTGCACATATTTTAAATTTAATAGTCCAAGAAGGCATGCGGCTAATAAATAAGGATGTTGATATGATTCGTGAAAGCATCAAATATGTCAATGGATCACAATCAAGGTTGAAACCATTCGATGACATTTGTAGCCATGCTAAAATAAACTCTAAAAGGAAGTTGACCATGGATGTCCCTACAAGGTGGAACTCCACATATAAAATGTTAGTTGTGGCCTTGCAGTACAAAGATGCATTCCAACGTTTGGAACATTATGATGTCAACTATAAAGAGAAAGTGGGAGCGCCATATTGGAGTGAGTGGGAGAAAGCTGAAAAAATTTGTAAGCTTTTAGAACCATTTTATCAAGCTACAAATGTGTTTTCTAGTTCTAAATATCCCACCTTGAATTTATTTTTTGAAGAAGTTTGTGATATTCAGCTACATTTATATGAAAATTCTTTGGTTGATGACGACATCGTTGCCCCTATAGTGGATAAGATGATGGGGAAGTTTGAAAAATATTGGGACATTTGTAGTCTAGCTCTTGCGATTGCACAATTCTTGGATCCTCGATATAAGCTGAAATTGTTGGAGTTCTATTGTCCAAAGATTTTTGGGGCTGATTATGCGAAGGATCAAATAGCTCAGATTCTATGTGATATCAAGAATCTTCATAAAGAGTATGAGGCTCAATCACCAGATAATAGTGCAAAAAGACAATGCATTAGGCAAGATGTTTGTAGTGGATCACCAACATTAGATGGAACAAAACGGCTGAAAAGGTTTGAGAAGTTTCTTGCTGAAAGGTCAAGTTCTGTTCATAAATCAGATCTAGATCTATATTTGGAGGAACCCAACTTTCCAAGTTCCGATGAATTTGATGTGCTGCAATAGTGGAAAAGTAATGCTCCCAAGTACCCTATTTTTGCAAAGATGTCCCGTGATATTCTAGCGATTCCAATATCGACTGTTGCATC
The DNA here is from genome assembly GCA_013350335.1 of Chimonanthus salicifolius. Lineage (NCBI taxonomy): Eukaryota > Viridiplantae > Streptophyta > Magnoliopsida > Laurales > Calycanthaceae > Chimonanthus > Chimonanthus salicifolius. Next base: position 70,031,566 of record CM023532.1, on the reverse strand, counting down.
AGAATCTGCTTTTAGTGTTGGAGGTAGATTTCTTGGCCAGTATCGCAGCTCTATGTGTCCAAAAACTGTTAAATCGTTAGTGTGTGGCCAAGATTGGTTGCAGAATACCATGCAAGGTATTTTTATTGCTTGTTTTAATTTGTTTCCTTGCTTTCAATTTATTTCATAGGAGCATGTGACATCATTTATATTTCTTATGTTATATTAGGTGAAAGGGAGTTGGGCTCACTTGAAGTTGATGATAGTAATTTGAGTTCGGGTTCTACATGGACTACCAATGATGAGTGGTAATCCTTTAGGTTTTAAATAAATTTTACCAACCAATGTCAATTCATTTTATAGTTTTTCTTATGCTTGACTTACACGATCTTTTTTGATATTGCAGTGCTATGGATGACATTGATGCCTCTACTTTTGTAACACCACAATTTCTCAATAATAAGAATATTAACGAAAATGCCACTCGATTGGTGAATTTAATAAATGTGATTGTAAAGAGAAAATGGTGGGGCCCATTGTTCAAATTAAGATCCTATGAACATATTATAAGGGACAATTTATCATGAAAGGGTAATAGACATCAAATTGGGTCAATATGGTTAATTGGGTCAAACGACCCAATTGGGATCCTATGGGTCATAATGGACTTGTTTGACCATTGGGTGAGCCCAAATTTAATGGGGTTAAGCTGAAATGATTGGAAATTAAATGGAGCATAAATGGGTAGGCTTGATGCACATATGAAAATCACATGCAAATGGCAAAAACAACCCATAATTGGGTCATGGCGTCAAATTGGATCCATGGGCAAAATGCGGACCCAATGGGTCGTGTTGACCATGTGGACCATGGTTGACCGTGTGGACTCTCAAATGAGTTCAAATATGAGTTAAATCAGGTGGAGTTGGGACTGAAGTGAGTTGGAATTAAATCAAGTAATGAGTTGACTCAAGTGCATTAAATGAAATGCATTAAGTGAAGTGAGTTGGTTGAGTTGAGTTGGAAATCAAAAGGGCCTTGAGTTCAAGTGAGTCAATGGGAGATGAGGAGTTGCCATAACCTTAAACACTATCAAGATAAGTCTCACACGTTGGTGGAGTGAGGTGTGGGCTTCCACGCATGGACTTCAATGGCATGAGATAGAATTCACCTTGGAAACTTGGATGGGTTTCCATCTCATAATGGAAACCCAAGACCCAACATGGGGAGCTAAAAGGATGCATTGGTTGGTGCCAAGGGATGCCTTGGTTGGCAACAAATGCCTCATTGGTTTAATCAAGATTTGATGAGTAGTAACGAGAGGATATGGGGCTGCTTAACAAAAACAAAACACCATATCCTTTGGCTGAATTCTACATTGAAAGACCATAGAATTCTTATCTCTCTCTCTCTCTCAAGAACACACCTCCTTGGCCGAACTAGCTATTGTTGTCTTCACCATTGATCAAGCACATATTCGGCTAGAGACTAAGGAAGAAGGAAGGAAACAAGAGGGAAGGAAGTAAAGATCAAAGGCAAGAGGAAAGGCAAAGGAAATTGGTAAGTATTCCATGGACTTTAGTTTAATTAAATTGGTAAAAAGGGAGCATGTTTTGGGCCATTGGAATGGTCGAATGCATCAAGGAATTAAACCTTGGATAGAGGTTGTTTAAAATGGTAAAAATGTATCATTGGGTTCGGCCACCTTGGTTGGCCGAACCCCATGAAATTTATTTGGTTAGGTTGATGGTTTTGAAGTCTACAAACCATACAATACTATGGTGATTGTTATATGTTTTAATAAGACACAAATTATATGATAAAAGGTTTAAAATTATAGGCCATATGGTTCGGCCAATTGGGATGGCCGAACCCCATGAAATGATATGATAATTTTATGGTGATTTGTGGTGATTTTTGAGGGATAGAAACCATGCAATATTATGGGGCTTCTATGTGATTTAAATGGAGATATGGTTACTGTTTTGGGTCAGCCATTGGACGGCTGAACCATGTAGTTATCATGGTTAAAGAGTAGAGCCTAAGTTAAGTACATAGGATGGAATCATTGAACCAAGGGAACCATTGGGTTCGGCTATGTGTATGGCCAAACCCCATGGACCATTTTATATGGATTTAAATGATGAAAAGGATGGTGAGTTATATGGACTGTTTTGTTGAGTTAAATGGTTGCAAACTTGAAGATCATGGAACAATATTAAGGGTTTAAAAAGGGTTCTAAGTGAACATTTGGACAAGACATGGGTCGGCCATTTCATGGCCGAACCATGGGGTTACTATGGCTAAGTTATGATATAGAGATTCAAATGTGAAAACCATAGAGTTCGGCCATATGTATGGCCGAACCCCATGGACCATGGCTATGGGTTTTATGAATCAATTTCATGGAAATAATTGGTGGTTTTTATGTTTAAGCATGATATAATTATGTATTGGTAGCAATGGCAGTTTTGTGAATAAGGGTAACAATCAAGAGATGAAAGTGGGGACCCAAGTAAAAAAGTGAGGTTCGGCCAAGGTGTATGGCCGAACCCCACTTGTAAATATTTTTGGATATAAATTTTAAGGGACTGTTTTAATGAAGCTAGTGGATGGAATTAGTAAATCAAGGGACTTGATTTGGGGACTTTAAAACAATGGCAAAAATAGGAAATAAGGACCAAATTTAGATGATGAGGTTCGGCCATGTAGTATGGCCGAACCCCATCAAAATAAATGCATGGGATTAAAGTTGATTCATGGTTTATGTGAACAAGGTGACGGATCTCTTTAATGGCACGCTGGTCGTGAACGGGTGACGCTTAAAAGTAAAGAACACTTAAGCAAATTTTCAGTAGGTTTCCTACCTACTTGTAACCACATTTATACTTGGTTTTATGATGGTTTTTATGAGACATTGTTATACTACTATTTATCATATTGGATTTGAATGATGTGATTTAATTACATTGTTGCATATATTCATTGGCATCTCATGCATGGACATGGGATGATGATTATGGAAACCGGAGCCCGCACTCCGTTGGTATGCCGTGATGCAACTGTGAGGCCTCCTTAGGCGATGAGGGTCCCGCCAGGAGAAGTATTGTAACGACCCGACCCGATTATAGGGCTTAGGGCTTGACTCAGTAAGATGTTGTCTGCTTTGGGCCTCGTACACAGCTCAAACCCGCACGGTTTTGCATTTGGGCCCAAGCACACGTGGCCCGGCCCAAAAGGCCTCTTACTTGAGATCTAATTGGGTGGCTTTAATAAACCCACCCCTCCCTTTCATTCCCACCGATGTGGGACTTTTTTTAGGGAGGGGGAGGGGTATCACAATCACCCCCCTTAAAGCCTCGAGCCGTCCTCGGCTCGACTCCGGTCCACTTGACAACTCCAGGGAAGGATGATAGGCCCGCACAGTCCGAGTGTTGAACTCGGCTCTGATACCATATTTGTAACGACCCGACCCGATTACAGGGCTTAGGGCTTGACTCAGTAAGATATTGTCTGCTTTGGGCCTCGGACACAGCTCAAACCCGCACGGTTTTGCATTTGGGCCAAGGCCCACATGGCCCGGCCCAAAAGGCCCGGCCCAAAAGGCCTCTTACTTGAGTTCTAATTGGGTGGCTTTAATAAACCCACCCCTCCCTTTCATTCCCACCGATGTGGGACTTTTTTTAGGGAGGGGGAGGGGTATCACAAGTATCATGATGATAAGAATTACATCGACCTCCTTAGGCGATGAGGGTCCCGCCAGGAGGAATATTATGATGATGAGAGCCACATCGGCCTCCTTAGGTGATGAGGGTCCCGCCAGGAGGAGTATCATCAAGAAGAAATGAAAGAGCATTGTGGTTTACCTTGAAGATGAGAGTCTCGTCAAGTGATGGCTATGTATATGTGTAATGGGTGAGACTCATTACATTTGCACTTACATACATAGCATTGATTTCAGATGTTTTGCTGATCATATACTATGAGATATGCATGTTTTATATTCTAACCATATGGTAGCCTTGATCAGAAAACCTACTAGACGCGTTGATCTAACACCCTAATTCTATCCTTAGAGGATAATGCAGCAAAAGGAAAAGGGAAAGAGAAGGTCGAGGACTAGAAGGGGAGCCAAGCTTAAGCGCTTGAATGATGATTGGGATTTCTATATTACTGTCTTTTGAATTACATTTTATGGACATGTAATAGCTAGTAAGCTTTGCTATGGTTTGTTTATGGTTTGACAATGGATGTTTGGATTATTTAATGTTAATAGATGAGACTTGTACTTGCTATCTAATTAGTTTATTTCCGCAATTGGTTTAGTTTATTCCGCATGACTAGTTCCATGTGTGGTTTGTCTTTCATGGGTTTAGTCCATGCACACATGGGTGGCCAGTTAAGGGTTGGACTTGGGTAGTCCGGACTTAGCTCGCATTATGACGTCGTCCGCCCTCTTCTGGTGTTATTATATTATTGCTGAAAAAAAAAATTAGACACTGAATCTCGGAAAGGGTGGGGCGTTACAGTTGGTATCAGAGCGAAATGGGAAGTTGAATCATCGAAGTAAGATTAAGACGGTTTCATGTCTCACTGACAGATAAGAATCCCAACTGACCGACTCTTCGGAGTCCACTGACTGGGGGGCGGATTAATTTACTTCGATTGACTCAGACTGAACAATCAATCTCAGAGCAACAATGAAAGATAGCAAAGTAAAGTACAATCATCATAACTGGACATATCAAACATAGCAAAGTAGGATGCACTCCCCTTATATCCCCACACTGAGAAACAAACAACAGGAATTTAGAGATTTCCCCAGAAACAAAAGAAAATAAAGTGTGAAGATTTGGCAATTTCCACAAACACAATGCATGATATGATACATAAGAAATTCCCCAAAACCAAGATTGGTTTTATTAGAACTACTGTTGATTATTTATGAGTTCTATGTTATGATACAGATATGTCGAGTAACGTACAGTATACGGAGTTGTGGGATAAAGGAACCCCTAGCTGTCCAATAGACTTGGTGTCTGCTTCCAACAACTCCAACATGGAAGTTAACATGGACTTTCAGGAGGGACCTCCAGAAGAAGATGAAGTGGACCTAGCACCTTTTCCAGAGGATCCTATGGAAGATATTCCTTTGATAATGGAATCGGTTGGGGAGATAGATCCCGACTATATGTGTGAGTTGTACAACCAAGATGGGCACAGCTGTACATATTGTCCCCATCCTCTAGACATGGTTTGCCCGGCTTGTGGACTTCATGGGCACGGAGAGGCAAGGACTAATTGTCCTTACATTGGAGGACCGGGGATAATACCCTGCTTGACATGTGGAGTACTGGGTCACATGTCGGTGACATGCCCTAAGAGTTACTTTAAGTTCGCTGATGATGCAGGATCTTCCACGGAAGGTTAGGCTAAGAGTTAGAAAGAAAAGTGAGAAGAAAGGGGAATATTTTGTAAGGGTGCATTTTTTTCTTTATAGGGTTTGTTTTAACCCTACCAACCCTTGTAGAAAGATGAAATATGAATATATATAAAATATGCAATTTTATGATTCTATGAGGATTTATAGCATTTAATGTATGTTGCGAAGAAAACTAAGCCAATAATGTTTCCATGAATTAGGAAAAAAATGGCTCCAACGAGAAAGAGCCTACAGAATCAAAAAGGGAAGGAGAAAGTATTACAAATTGGCTTTGGCGAAATGGCTCCAAAAAGAAAGACTCGACAAGATGATAAAGGGAAGGAGAAAGTGGTACATGAGAAGGAGCCATCGGTACATGATAAGGAGAAATCAGTACATGAAAAAGAATCACAGCACTCTCAGCGAGAAGAGGAGGATAGTGAACATTCTTATCGACGGGAGGAAAAAGGGAACAGTAACAACAACGTGAGTTTACCCTTCGTGCCTCCTGAACTACAGAGCTTGGTACAAGCAGTAGTTATTTCTGTCCTCCAACAACATATGAATGGAGGTGGAAGCACGAGTGAGGCTAATGGCCGGAATATGGTCAGAGACTTTCAACAACAGCGCCCTCCTTACTTCAAGGGGAGAGAAGGGCCTGTTGGAGTGGAGAATTGGTTGAAGAAAATCTCCCAAATACTGACTCTACTAAACATCAAGAGTCATGCCCACAAGATTTTACTGGCCACGTCACAGCTAATAGATGACGTTGGTAAGTGGTGGGAAATAGTGGAGAAACAACAGGCACTTGTGCCAGAAAGGGAAAGGACCGCTATGACCTGGGAGCAATTCTCAGCAACGTTTCTAGATCACTATTTCCTAGAAGAAGAAAAGGAACGCCAGATCCAAGCATTTTTGTCATTAGTGCAAGGCTCAATGACAGTACCTAAGTACCATCAGGAATTTCTCAGCCTATCAATTTATGCATTTTATATTGTGGATAAGGAGTACCGGCGGTCTCGCAAGTTCGAGCATGGGTTGCGGCCAAAAATTAGGGCCAGTTTGACTGTGTTCTAAGCACCTACACTGGCAGAAGTGGTCAGCAAAGCCACCATTGTTGAGCAGGAATTGGCTGAGTTCACACGAGTTCATAACCGTCGAGCACAGAGTGGGAGGGGTACCTATCAGCCCAACAAGAAGTTCCGACCAAACTTCAACAGACCCTCACCATCTGTTGGATTCACTAGGGGCTTTCGTCCCAACCAGCCACCTCAATCTGTAGCAATCACTCAGGCATCTAGAGGGATGGGTAATTGCTTCCACTGTGATTAGTCGGGTCATCTCCGGAAGGATTGTCCAAAACTCAACAGGCTTTCGTACTCCAGAGGATCGTTTCGTCCACCTGCCAGACCGGTTAACTCCCGGGGAGGCAGGACGTATAATTGGGCGAGACGGGCACCCAACCCTACTGGAGCTGGAAGATTGCTTACTTTAACTTCTCCAGCAGATGAGGATCATTCGGTGATACAAGGTATAGCGGTAGTGAGTAGTTCTTATGCATATGCACTATTTGATTCTAGAGCTTCACACTCCTTCATAACTGCATCATTTATAACTGCTACCGGTACCTTAGTTCAAAAATTAGCCACAACACTTACAATTGTGTCCCCTGTCGGAGACTCGGCATTGGGACTTATATGCACGGCAGTTAATACTGAACTAGTGGGACTCAGATTTGAGTTCAATTATCTAGTACTCGACATGACAGAGTATGATATAATCTTCGGCATGGATTGGTTGGTTAAGTGCCAGGCTAACATTGACTGTTATCGCCGAAGAGTGACATTTTGGTCACCCGAAGGAAAACAATATGTTGTTCGTGCAGACAAGCATAGTGGATTGCAAGAAGGTTTGAACCATGTAGTGTTGAACAATATCATCATAAATAAAACACCAATTACTGAACTTCCGGCAATTGTACAAGAATTTGCGGATGTGTTTCCAAAAGAACTCCCTGGTTTACCGCTTATGAGGGAGATCAACTTTGAAATCAAGCTGTATCCCGGTACTTCACCAGTGTCTCTACCACACTATCGGATGGCACCAGCAGAGATGTCTGAACTAAAAAAGCAGATTGATGAACTGCTCAGGCTGGGTTGAATCCAAAACAGCACGTCGTCTTGGGGAGCTCCTGTGCTGTTTGTAAAGAAGAAGGACGGTTCACTCTGAATGTACGTGGATTACCGGAAGCTAAATTAGTTAACTGTCCGGAACAAGTACCCTCTACCCAGGATCGATGATTTATTCGATCAATTGAGGGGTTCCAGCCATTTTTCAAAAATTGATTTGATGTCAGGTTATCATCAAATCTGGGTCAAAGAGGAAGATATAGAGAAGACCGCCTTCAGGACGCGGTATGGACTATACGAGTTTGTAGTCATGCCGTTTGGACTCACAAATGCAACGGCGGTGTTCATGGATTTAATGAACAGAATCTTTTGTCTGTATTTGGACCAGTTCGTTATCGTGTTCATTGACGATATCCTGATCTATTCCAAAAGTCAGGAGGAACATGCGGAGCACTTACGGATAGTCTTGGACACCTTGAGAAAGAACAAGCTATATGCCAAAGCCAGCAAATGTGAATTTTGGCTATCCGAGGTTCATTTCTTGGGGCACGTTATATCTAAAGGAGGTATAGCCGTGGATCCGGCTAAGGTGGCGGCAGTGAAAGATTGGAAATTGCCGAAGAATGTAACCGAAATTCGGAGTTTCTTGGGATTAGCTGGTTACTACACGAGATTTATCATGGATTTTTCCAAAATAGCGTCTCCATTGACTTGACTCACTCAAAAAGGGGTAAAAAATGAATGGTCAAAATTGTCCGACCAGAGATTTGGAGAGCTGAAGACGAGACTTACCACTGCCCCTGTTTTAGTTTTGCCAGTAAGTGGCAAGTGTTACGAGGTATACTGTGATGCCTCAGGAGAGGGACTGGGGTGTACACTCAGTCAGAGTAATTCCGTGGTGGCTTATGGTTCAAGACAGTAGAAAATACATGAACGTCTTTATCCTACGCATGATCTTGAACTAGCCGCAGTGGTCTTCGCTCTCAAAAGTTGGAGACATTATCTCTACGGCGAGAAATTTGAGGTATTTTCTGATCATATGAGTCTGAAATACTTGTTTGATCAGAAAGAACTCAACTTGAGGCAGCGCAGATGGATGGAGTATCTGGTGGATTATGAATTTACGCTTCGATATCATCCAGGCAAGGTAAACAAGGTGGCGGATACCCTTAGCCGCATATCACATGCATCAGTGGCATGTTTGATCAGAACGGAATGGGAAATGTTAAATACCATCCGAGAGTTTAAACTCTATCTCAATAACCATGGGACCATATACAATTTGGTTATACAATCCAACAAGGTTACCAAGATTGAACAGGAGCAACGAGCAGATCCAAAAGTGGAGGAGATATGGACTAAGATGTCTACGGGCACAGTCGTACCGGAATGGGAATTACGACCATGACAGGGTCTTTTATTATGGGGAAGAATATATGTCCCAAAGAGCTGTAGGAAAGAGATATTGATTGAGGCACATCAATCCAAGCTCTCTATTTATCCGGGCAGCACCAAAATGTATCACGATCTGAAGAGGCATTATTGGTGGCACGGATTTAAAAGGGATGTGGCGGAATTTATGGCACACTGTTTAACCTGTCACCAAGTTAAGACAGAACATCAAAAGCCACCAGGGTTACTCAAACTCTTACAGTGCTGGAGTGGAAATGGGAGCACATTTCTATGGATTTTGTGATAGGGTTACCGAGATCTTCAAAGGGCAATGATGCTATATGGGTCGTGGTAGACCGACTGACCAAGTCTATGCATTTTATCCCTATCAAGATGACGGTTTCATCTGAGACCTTGGGTCGGCAGTATATCAAGGAAATCATTCGGCTAGATGGCATTCCCCGAACTATAGTATCTGACAGAGATGGCCGTTTTACCGGCAGAGTGTGGCAGAGTATGCAAGCAGCCATGGGAACAAAATTTACTGACCAACACTGCATTTCATCCACAGACTGATGGACAGTTAGAAAGGACGATACAAACCTTGGAAGACATGTTGAGAGCATGCATGTTAGATTTCAAGGGTGGATGGTAGGATCATCTGCCGCTGGTAGAATTCTCGTATAATAACAGTTACCAGGCGAGCCTTCAGATGGCTCCGTATGAGGATTTATATAGTAGGCCTTGTAGATCGCTAGTGTGCTGGACAGAGGCTGGTGAGCCTGCACTGATTGGACCTGAGCTAGTTGTAAAGACTACAGTACAAATTCAGTTAATACGTCAACATTTATTGACTGCCCAGAGTCATCAGAAGAGCTATGCTGACAAAAGAAGAAGGTTTTTGGAATATGAAGTGAGAGACATGGTATTCTTAAAGGTCTCACCACGGAAAGGACACATGAGGTTTGGAAAGAAGGGGAAACTGTCACCAAGATTTGTGGGACCGTTTCCCATCATAAGAAGGATGGGGGATGTAGCTTATCAGATAGCACTTCCTCCACAATTGGCATCTCTACATGATGTATTTCATGTATCAATGCTAAGGAAGTATAATCCCGATCCGTCCCATGTATTGAATGTGCAAGACATAGAAGTACAAAGCGACGAGACATACGTCGAGAAACCGGTCAGAATATTAGAGACTGAACAAAGGGTGTTACGAAATAGAGCGATTCAGTTCGTAAAAGTGGTATGGGAACGACAGGGTGTTGAAGAAGCCACATGGGAACTTGAATCGGAGATGAGAACTGCTCACCCCGAATTGTTTATGTAATTTATTTTGGAACCCTACTTCGCTCGATTTTCGGGACGAAATTTTTAAAAAGAGAGTTATATTGTAACACCCCAATTTCTCAATAATATGAATATTAACGAAAATACCACTCGATTGGTGAATTTAATAAATGTGATTGTAAATGAGAAAATGGTGGGGCCCATTTTCAAATTAAGATCCTATGAACATATTATAAGGGTCAATTTATCATGAACGGGTAATGAACATCAAATTGGGTCAATATGGTTAATTGGGTCAAACGAAACAATTGGGATCCAATGGGTCATAATGGACTTGTTTGACCATTGGGTGAGCCCAAATTTAATGGGGTTAAGCTGAAACGATTGGAAATTAAATGGAGCATAAATGGATAGGCTTGATGAACATATGAAAATCACATGCAAATGGTAAAAACAACCCATAATTGGGTCATGGCGTCAAATTGGATCCATGGGCAAAATGCGGACCCAATGGGTCGTGTTGACCATGTGGACCATGGTTGACCGTGTGGACTCTCAAGTGAGTTCAAATATGAGTTAAATCAGGTGGAGTTGGGACTGAAGTGAGTTGGAATTAAATCAAGTAATGAGTTGACTCAAGTGCATTAAATGAAATGCATTAAGTGAAGTGAGTTGGGTGAGTTGAGTTGGAAATCAAAGGGGCTTGAGTTCAAGTGAGTCAATGGGAGATGAGGAGTTGCCATAACCTTAAACACTATCAAGATAAGTCTCACACGTTGGTGGAGTGAGATGTGGGCTTCCACGCATGGACTTCAATGGCATGAGATAGAATTCACCTTGGAAACTTGGATGGGTTTCCATCTCATAATGGAAACCCAAGGCCCAACATGGGGAGCTAAAAGGATGCATTGGTTGGTGCCAATGGATGCCTTGGTTGGTAACAAATGCCTCATTGGTTTAATCAAGATTTGATGAGTAGTAATGAGAGGATATGGGGCTGCTTAACAAAAACAAAACACCATATCCTTTGGCCGAATTCTACATTGAAAGACCATAGAATTCTTATCTCTCTCTCTCTCTCAAGAACACACCTCCTTGACCGAACCAGCTATTGTTGTCTTCACCATTGATCAAGCACATATTCGGCTAGAGACTAAGGAAGAAGGAAGGAAACAAGAGGGAAAGAAGTAAAGATCAAAGGCAAGAGGAAAGGCAAAGGAAATTGGTAAGTATTCCATGGACTTTAGTTTAATTAAATTGGTAAAAAGGGAGCATGTTTTGGGCCATGGAATGCCCGAATGCATCAAGGAATTAAACCTTGGATAAACGTTGTTTAAAATGGTAAAAATGTACCATTGGGTTCGGCCACCTTTGTTGGCCGAACCCCATGAAATTTATTTGGTTAGGTTGATGGTTTTGAAGTCTACAAACCATACAATACTATGGTGATTGTTATATGTTTTAATAAGACACAAATTATATGTGAAAAGGTTTAAAATTATAGGCCATATGGTTCGGCCAATTGGGATGGCCGAACCCTATGAAATGATATGATAATTTTATGGTGATTTGTGATGATTTTTGAGGCATAGAAACCATGCAATATTATGGGGCTTCTATGTGATTTAAATGGAGATATGGTTACTGTTTTGGGTCAGCCATTGGACGGCTGAACCATGTAGTTATCATGGTTAAAGAGTAGAGCCTAAGTTAAGTACATAGGATGGAATCATTGAACCAAGGGAACCATTGGGTTCGGCTACATGGACCATTTTATATGGATTTAAAGGATGAAAAGGATGGTGAGTTATATGGACTGTTTTGTGGAGTTAAAGGGTTGCAAACTTGAAGATCATGGAACAATATTAAGGGTTTAAAAAGGGTTCTATGTGAACATTTGGACAAGACATGGGTCGGCCATTTCATGGCCGAACCATGGGGTTACGATGGCTAAGTTATGATATAGAGATTCAAATGTGAAAACCATAGAGTTCGGCCATATGTATGGCCGAACCCCATGGACCATGGCTATGGGTTTTATGAATCAATTTCATGGAAATAATTGGTGGTTTTTATGTTTAAGCATGATATAATTATGTATTGGTAGCAATGGCAGTTTTGTGAATAAGGGTAACAATCAAGAGATGAAAGAGGGGACCCAAGTAAATAAGTGAGGCTCAGCCAAGGTGTATGGCCCAACCCCACTTGTAAATATTTTTGGATATAAATTTTAATGCACTATTTTAATGAAGCTAATGGATGGAATTAGTAAATCAAGGGACTTGATTTGGGGACTTTAAAACAATGGTAAAAATTGGAAATAGGGACCAAATTTAGATGATGAGATTCGGCCATGTTGTATGGCCGAACCCCATCAAAATAAATGCATGGGATTAAAGTTGATTCAGGGTTTACGTGAACAAGGTGACGGATCTCTTTAATGGCACGCTGGTCGTGAACGGGTGACGCTTAAAAGTAATGAACACTTAAGCAAATTTTCAGTAGGTTTCCTACCTACTTGTAACCACATTTATACTTGGTTTTATGACGGTTTTTATGAGACATTGTTATACTACTATTTATCATATTGGATTTGAATGATGAGATTTAATTACATTGTTGCATATATTCATTGGCATCTCATGCATGGACATGGGATGATGATTATGGAAACTGGAGCCCACACTCCATTGGTATGCCGTGATGCAATTGTGAGGCCTCCTTAGGCGATGAGGGTCCCGCCAGGAGAAGTATCATGATGATAAGAATTACATCGACCTCCTTAGGCGATGAGGTTCCCGCCAGGAGGAATATTATGATGATGAGAGCCACATCGGCCTCCTTAGGCGATGAGGGTCCTGCTAGGAGGAGTATCATCAAGAAGAAATGAAAGAGCATTGTGGTTTACCTTGACGATGAGAGTCTCGTCAAGTGATGGCTATGTATATGTGTGATGGGTGAGACTCGTTACATTTGCACTTACATACATAGCATTGATTTCAGATGTTTTGTTGATCATATACTGTGGGATATGCATGTTTTATTGTAACGCCCCGCCCTTTCAAAGAATTTCAGAGTCTAATTTTTTTCTTAAAGTTATAATAAAACATCGAAAGAGAGCGGGCGGCGTCACGACGCGAGTTAAGTTCAGACTACCCAAGTCTGAACCTTAACTGGCCACCCATGTGTACATGGACTAGACCATGATTACGAATCACACATGGAACTAACATCAACATGCGGAATAACCTAGATTAATTGCGGAATAGAAAGACCAGATAGCAAGTAACAATCTTAAACATTATTTAACATAGATCAACCATCCAAATGTTATCAACCTAATCAAACCATAGCAAGTAGTGAATTATTACATGTCCCACAAAAGTATTCAAAAGACAGTAATATAAAGTAGTTCAGTCCTTCATTCAAGCACTTAGGCTTGGCTCCCCTCCCAGTCAACGACCTTTCCTTTCCTTTTGCTTGTACCTGCAATCTCCTCTGAGGATAGAATTAGGGCGTTAGATCAACGCGCCCAGTAGGTTCCCGAATCAGGGCTACCACATGTCAGCATATAAAACATGCATATATATCATATTACATGATCATTAAAAATAGGTAAAAACAATGCTATGAAATATGCACATGCAATGAGCATCCCCCATCATGTACTTTCATAGCCATCACTTGACGTGCCTTGCACCGACAAGGTAAATTACAACACACTTTCATCTCTTCTATAAAATATGTACATGCAATGAGCAACCCCCATCATGTACATTCGTAGCCATCACTTGACGTGCCTTGCACCGACACGGTAAATTACAACACACTTTCATCTCTTCTATAAAATATGTACATGCAATGAGCAACCCCCATCATGTACATTCGTAGCCATCACTGTAGAACTTCATTCCTTATCCCATGACTATGCATGAGATGCCAATGCCTGTATACCATTTGTTAATGCATAATATATCATTTGAAACACATATATTAAAACAAGAGTATCATAAGAAAAACTGGGTAAAAACCGTGGTTACAAGTAGGTAGGAAACCTACTGAAGAATCACTTCAGCGTCCGTTCTTTCTTAGGCTTTAACCGGTCACGACTCATTCGTCGTTCAACTTTCGGTACCTTATTATGCAACAATAAGTAAATCATAATCTTATTTACATGTCCATTCACATATGAGACCTAAAACATCTTATAAGTCCTTTTGATCAATCTCTTCACTTGGCTTGTATTCACAGATTTGCCATTGGTCTGTCCAATCTTTAATCCACCAAACTTACTCCATGGGGTTAGGCCATACCTTTGGCCGAACCCAATGGTTCCCTTATCCATTACTACATGGTTCTCCATTAGGGTATTTTAAACCTTTTAAATCAACATAGAACCATTACCAACTACTACTCATAAGCTTAGGCTATTTAACCCATTCATTATGAATTAGCATAAAGTCCAATTCTCCTAATAATCTCTCATCATTTATCATACATCTTAGCCATAAAAACAGCAACCATAATTCTATTTAAAATCACACATGCATCCATAAAATGACCCATGAAAACAGTCCATGGGGTTCGGCCATACTCATGGCCGAACCCTTATGGTTCTTTTGCTCAACAATGTCTTTTATTTACATACTAATTGGCTCTACCCCTTAGCCATGTTAAACCCATAGTTTAGCCATCCTATGGCCAACCCAAAATCAGTAACCTTATCACATAAAAATCTCCCAAAAATAGTCCACAAAGGTCTATGGTTTCCATGTTTTCCAACATGAAAACCAACCCTCTTTTACATGGGGTTCGGCCCTCCATGGTGGCCGAACCCAAGGGTTATTCTTACTGTTTTTAAACCTCCAATAATCATGTATAAACAGTATATTAATATCAGGTTTTAACTTTCAAAGAAACTATCCAAAACAGTCCATAACAGTCTATGGTTTCCATGTTTCCCAACATGAAAACCAACACTCTTTTACATGGGGTTTGGCCCTCCATGGTGGCCGAACCCAATGGTTATTCTTACTGTTTTTAAACCTCAGATAATCATGTAATAACAGTATATTATTAACAGGTTTTTATCTTTCAAACTAAAACCAAAATTAGTTAAATTTCATAGGGTTCGGCCAAGCTCATTGGCCGAACACCATGACCTTTGGTTTTGAACTTTTAACCCTTTATCTTGGGTCTGAAACCAACATCTAAATCCATGTTTTAACCTCCTCAAAACATGCATTTTAAATCCAAATAATAACATCTAATATCAGTCCCAAACTATATGGTTTTAATTTCCAAAAACTATCAAAAACAATCACTTGTTTCCATGGGGTTCGGCCATGCAAAGTGGCCGAACCCAATGGTCCATTTCCATCTTTTAATCCACTGATTTCGACCACATAAACTTCAGCCTTTTCCAATATCCAAACCCATGTTTTAACCCTCATTAAAACATGTATTTTGAATCTAATAAAATATGTAAAAACAGTCCACAAAATCCATGGTTTTCATGTTTCAAAACATGAAAACCAAGCAATCTCTTGCATGGGGCTCGGCCCTCCATGGTGATCGAACCCAATGGTTATTTTTTTTACCATTTTAAATCCTCCATAATCAAGGTTAAAAATTGGCGTATTCGGCCATGACCATGGCCCAATACATACCCCACTTTATTAATCCAAAAGTCCATGAAACACTTACCAAATTCCAAG
Source organism: Chimonanthus salicifolius (assembly GCA_013350335.1). NCBI lineage: Eukaryota > Viridiplantae > Streptophyta > Magnoliopsida > Laurales > Calycanthaceae > Chimonanthus > Chimonanthus salicifolius. Next base: position 70,015,634 of record CM023532.1, on the reverse strand, counting down.
CTCTTGTCTTGCCTTTTGATCCTTGCTTCCTTTCCTTCTTATTTCCTTCCTTCTTTCTTAATTCCTTGCTGGTTTAATCTTGAATAATTGATGCCAAAAACCTCTACTGTTCCACTTAAGCAAATGAATTGGAGAGAGGGAGAGAGAGATGGAGAATCTTGGCTTTTCAATGGTGAAAAACGGCCAAGATGGTGTTTGTTTCCTTTAATAATTCATCCCTCAAAACCCCTCCACTTCCTCATCAATTCTTGCCTAAACCAATGGGACACTTGCTGCCAACAAATGCACCCATTGGCATTCCAATGTTGAAGGCTTGGGGTTTCCAAATGGAATAGAAACCCCCCATATTCCCATTTAATGTTTTGCAAGAAACTCACCATAACAAGTCCCCAACGTGTGGGACTTGTTTTGGGTTTGTTTGAGATTACCACACCTCCTCATATTCCACTTAACTCACTGAATTTACAGCCTATTTGACTTCCATTTTGACTCACCCAACTCACATGTCCAACTCACCATACTTAATGCATTTCATTTAATGCACTTGAGTTGACTCACTACTTGATTTAATTCCAACTCACCTCAGTCCCACTCAACTGATTTAACTCATATTTTAGCTCCCTTGAGGGTCCACACCGTCAACTATAGTCAACTCGACCTGTTGGGTCCACTTTTAGCTCCTTGACCCGTTTTTGACTCCATGACCCAAATATGGAATTTTGGTCATTTGTAAATGGTTTTCACATATGGATCAAGCCTACCCATTTCTTCTCTACTTGATTTCCAATCAAATTAGCCTAACCCCATTTAATTTAAGTTCACAAAACGGTCAAATCATCCATTTTGACCCGATGGGTCCCATTTGGGCCCTTTGACCCATTTAGCTATTTTTGACCCAAATGATGAAAATTACCCAACCAATCAAACTTAACATTCATAATATGCTCATATGATTTTAATTTGAGCAATAGGCCCCACTATTTCGTTACTTAACATCACAAACTAATTAATTTAACAACTCAGGGGCATTTTGGTAATTTTCCACTTCATTGAGAAATTGGGGTGTTACATTTATATTCTAACCATGTGGTAACCCCTGATCGGAGAACCTACTGGGCGCGTTGATCTAACGCCCTAATTCTATCCTTAGAGGATAATGCAGCAAAAGGAAAAGGGAAAGAGAAGGTCGAGGACCAGGAGGGGAGCCAAGCTTAAGCGCTTGAATGATGATTGGGATTTCTATATTACTGTCTTTTGATTTACATTTTATGGACATGTAATAGCTAGTAAACTTTGCTATGGTTTGTTTATGGTTTTGACAATGGATGTTTGGATTATTTAATGTTAATAGATGAGACTTGTACTTGCTATCTAATTAGTTTATTTCCGCAATTGGTTTAGTTTATTTCGCATGACTTGATTAGTTCCATGTGTGGTTTGTCTTTCATGGGTTTAGTCCATGCACACATGGGTGGCCAGTTAAGGGTCGGACTTGGGTAGTCCGGACTTAGCTCGCGTCATGACGTCGTCCGCCCTCTTCTGGTGTTATTATATTATTACTTTAAAAAAAAAAATTAGACTCTGAATCTCGGAAAGGGCGGGGCATTACAACTTTTGTGTCTCAACAATAACTGATGTCAAGGTAGTCGGTTTATAGAAAGAATTCACCAAGTCAAAATATGAAATGCATAATTATATTCTGTTTACGTTGTTACATTACTGTCTTGTGTTGATCAGCAAGTGATGCGAATTACTAAGTATGGAGAACCATCCACACTTGTTGCTAAGGATGAAGGCTTAGAAAAGGTAATAAGTGTGGAGAAATGCTATCTTACAAGTTGTAGGGAATGTACTTATACTGTTTTTATTTTTAAAATTCAGGAAATTGTAGATGTTGCATATGTGAATTTATAATTTGAGGTTGTGTTTGAATTGAAAAAAGTGGGGAGGCTTCTCCTAGGGAAGTCCATCTTCTCCTTTTGGATCCATTCTCCAGGAGAAAGGGGGACCCACAAACAGTGAATCTTCTCCTCCTCCTTTTTAAAATGTTTTATTTTTATTTCCCAAGAACATTTCATGAGTTAGTGAATTATTAGTTGAAATGTTTGAATAGAAACAAGGAATATGAATTTCCAATATTTTGTTAATGCATTTTCTCACTTTTGCTTTCTCAGGTCTGATTTTGGAAGTCCACGAAAGAGATCACCAACAAGTGAACCACATATGATATTTTATTTTGAATGTATTTTTTTTTTTTATTTGTTTTGTATTAAGGGTATTTAGCCTAATTTATTTTGTTTTAGTGTTTCGGACTCTAAGATGATCTTGACCGTTGATGTGGTCACTCTATCAGTCTCTCACCATTGGATTTATTATTTTTAAGTTAATGATAGATGATATTGTACTAGTTTTACAATTTTTAATGTCAAAAACAAATACTCCATAAGAAAAAAAAAGATAAAGGAATTAATTTTAATTACTCATGTGGATGTTGATGGATATATTAAAAATGTCAATTTTTTAATACATAATTCATAAAAAATATTTTTATCAAATTAATTAATATTTTTTAGCTATTATAAAGTTTAAAGATTATTACACAATCAAATTGGGCTCAATAAGCTTATTGGACCCTTAATGGGCCGCGGACTGTCCAATAAGCCTATTGGACTGTCCAGATTCATATCTTAATGGATCTTGAGTAAATGGGCTGGATTTGGACAGTCCAATAATGTAATGGGCCGGATTTGGATCCTGGCGAAAGGGGCCGGATCCGGATCCATTTACACCCCTAGATTTAACGGAACAGTCCATATAGATTGGAAATGGTTGGCCAAAATGTTGGAGGCCATGGATTTAAGATCCATTTAAAGAAAGGCAAAATGAAGTTCGGCCATGTTGAATGGCCGAACTCCATTAAGTGATCTAAATATGGGGATGTGATTTTTAAGAGGAAAAGATGAACCATAAGGTTCGGCCATGTTGTATGGCCGAACCCCATGGAAGTATATTATTAATTTTAATGGGTTTTTAAAGGATCAAAAGGATGGACGTAAGTTAGTGATTTTAAAGGGTTTTAAAGGATGAAATTGATGGAGGAATATTGATGGATTTACATGTATTTAGACCATGGAAAAATAGAAACAAGGAACCATGGGTTCAGCCATGTAGTATGGCCGAACCCCATGAACCATTTTGATGGATCACTTGATAGATCTATGCTTATTTAAAGGATGAATGATCAAGCTAAGAAAATGGAGGGATTTATTATGGATCTATTTTATGTTAATAAATCATTCATGGACCTAAGTTATGTATAAATAAGTTAGGTGATTAACTATGAAAATGAATGGTGGTTAAGATGGGAAATGACAAAATAAGGAATCTAGGTGTATGATGAAGATGACATCTTTATGGATTTAGGTTGTTAAACGATTAACTTATGTGATTGGATGAATAAATCAAAAGATGAATGGTGTTGGACCCATTTTGTGTAAAATAAAACAAGAGTTAAAAAGGGGGTCAAAATCTTTTTACTTAATAGAATCTTGTCAAGTGCCACTTACCGATTCTGCGACTCCTTCGATCCTCTTTAGTTCCTTAGTCTTTCTTTTCTCTTCCTCCTTGATCTTTAGCCAAAGTGTGTTGCTTTAGAGGGAGAGGGTCTAAGATGAAAACCCCCAAGAGATGGTTCGGCCAAGGAAGAGGTTTGAGAGAGGGAGAGGAGGAGAGAATGGAAAACCTTAAGTCTTTTCCTTATCTTGTGAGAGATCAGCCCAAAGAGTGATGTCTTTTGGGTTATGCCCCTTTGTAACAACAAAACCCTTCACCTCCTTCATTAATGTTTCCTTTGGAGTTTCATCCCATGAGATGAAACTCCCACCTCCCCAACGTGTATGCCTTAGGTTGTGCCCCTTTGTAACAACAAAACCCTTCACCTCCTTCATTAATGTTTCCTTTGGAGTTTCATCCCATGAGATGAACCTCTCCAATGTGTATGCCTTTTGGGTTTCCTCCTTTGAGATGGAAACCCTCCATCTTCCCACTCCACTCACTTAAACTAAAAGTCCCATTAACTTCCCATTCAACTCACCTTATCTCAAATATTTTTAATTCTTTTAAACTCAAAACGTGTACTCATTCATTAAATTAATTCCTTGTTTCCATTTTGAACTCACTCAATTGAACTTAATCCAATTTAATTCAACCACCTTAATTAAACTTGAACTCATTTGGTGGTCGACCAAGTCAACCATGACACATGGCACTTGGGGTCCCATTTAGCCATGTCACATACATGCCACCTCACTTGATGAGGTGGATCTCATGCCTTGTATCTTAATTGGTTATTAGACCCAATTATCAAACCTTACCCATTTACTTCTAATTAGTTCATCTATGACCCATTGGGTCCCAAATTGGCAATTGGCCCATTTAAGTACATTTACCAATTGTTTTCAAACCAAACCCTAATCATCAATTCATCTTGACCCATTGAGTCCCAATTGGGCCTTTTGACCCAATTAAATCACACTTATTCACTTATCTTCATTCAAACTCCATCCATGACCCGTCGAGTCCTAATTGATCCAATTAAATATATTCTAACCGTATCCACTATCTATTGGATCCTAATTGGGCCATTGACCCAATTAAATTTATCCTCTACTCAATTACATTCCAAATCCATTTACCTTTACTCATCTTAATAAATTAATCACCCTTTAATTTCACTCTTAAGAGGGAATTTCCTTTATTTCCTTGGTTAAGATCTCGGGTGTTACAGCACTTTAATCAAATACTAGTAGCATTCATTAGTGTTGTTTTATAATATGTTTTTAAGATATTCAAAAAAATATGAAACAACAAAAGAGGCTGAAAGAATCCACAGAGAAATTGTCCCTTCTGGCCAAATGGATGACATCACCTATCTTGACAAATTTGTGTAATGATAGAATAGGTGATTGATTACAATTCATCCATTGAAAAAGTCTAGGCTAAATCCTCTGGAGAAAAAGAGGATGAAGTCAAGGAACTTGATGAAGGTAGTGACCTCCAAGTATCCTTTGTGGCCATGTACCAAAATGTTTGCCACTTGTGTTGGGTCAACATCATGGGACAAAATCTGGAGTTTTAATTCACAAAATCAAATGGGAAGGCACCCAAAATTAAAACTAGATTTGATAAATGGCCATCACTGGATTGCGGACTTAGATTCCAAGTCTCACAATGTTATGTTCAAATGTGTGAAGGGATACCACTGTGAGTATCACATTTGAAACATGCTTTTGGAATCACATGTGTATCTTACCTTCAATCCATGTTCTTGTTTGATTGTTGGATTGATCTAGTGTAAGATATTCATTTGTACATATAGGTTTGCACTACAGTATTGGATTATACTTATCTCATCTCATTTCATATGCCATGTGATTTGTGCATCTTTAGGAAATCAATATAGGTAGTGCATCACCTCATGTATAGGGTGTGTATGTGATTATAGCTGACAAGGTACACATACACAACGTCATTTCATTCCAAGTTATCCTTTGTGGAATGAAACATGCTCCATGTCTTTAATTGGATTTTTGGTTTGGTATGAATTAGTAAAAGTGTTGATCAATCTGAAATCCATTTATGTACCAGTTCTTTCCAAGATGCTTGAAAGAATGGTAAAAGTGTTCATCATGTTTTGGGTAATAACAGGCATAAGAGTTGTGTGGGTAGCATCATACTTCATTTCCATATGCATGATTAATGTATTGAAAATGTGAAATGAATGTATGACTTGTGTGCTTGGTGTCTCTTTCCAATATCCATTATTACACACTATGTGGAATGAGATATATTCATAGACACCTTGTCTTTGTTAAAACCCGGAGATGCTGCATCATGTCATCACACACTTGAGTAATATGTTTGAATTTGTAAATTAAATGTGCACATGGTACTTGGATTGGTTTGGATCCAGGAAAAGAGATCTGTAATCTATGTTTGGTGCCTATCTTCAGAAGGATATGTTAAATCATCTAATGGCACAGAACCTGTGTGAATGTATGTATCTACACTGGCATTGAAAGGTTTTTATGCAAATCTTGATGAACTTTGAACATCGAAAGAGCACACACACACACATACCCAATCATCCTTCAATTTTAAAAATCAAGGTAAAATGATAGACTAGTCGCAGGAATACACATGTCGGTATTGTTGGAAAACAGAACACTGTCTGAAACATGGAAAAGTCGAAAGGAAAGACACGTCGATACTTATCGACAAGTTTACACAGACCGGTCAGAGGACCTGTCGGTGAGTCAGAAATATTAAGTTAAAGGGTCTCTTTCGGTGAAAACGACAGATTATTTCAAAATTGGTGTTCCTTCTCCCACTGAGCTCTGGCAATTTCCTTCTCTCCCTCTGTACCCTAGATCAGTCGATAGGACATCTCAGAGCGATTTCTCACTGAAAAACCATAGGGTTTTTGCTTCTCTCACTTCAAGAAATAAGGGTGTGACGGTGTTTATGAGATTTAGTGGTCAGTTAAGCCTTGGTCAGCTCTTCCCAAACAACCATGTCAAAAAAGGAGGCTGCTAATTCTCATTCTTCGACCAATGGAAAAATCCCTAAATCCAGCTCCCATTTCCTCAGGAGATCTGTATCGCCCCGTCCTGCTACGGACGTGTTATCAAAGAAAAAGTTTCAGACATATTTTTCTTTTGAAACGGGTCAACTACCTCCCTCTCAACCAATAAAAGGAATTCATCATACTAAATAGATGTGAACAACCATAGACTATTCAAGTGCAGTTATAGAGTTATCCGAAATAAACAACGTACGGAAGGAGTTTGACAAGGTCTCTCAACTAAGTATAAGCATGATCATAGAATCTCTAACTAGTACTACTCTTCCCTAGCGTCTGTTCAAGGGACCCGTCTACTCCTCTGCAATCTGAGTACTCGAAAGGTAAGGGGTGAGCTGTAACACCCCGAATTTTCAAGCTACTAATATATATGAAAATTACCCATTTAATTTGTGAATTATTAGATATGGATCTTATATGGGTAAAGTGTTGGGTCATTGCCCAATTAAGACCCAACGGTTTTGGAAATGGTTTCAATAAAATTTAAATGGAGTTGAATTAAAAGGATATGCGCATGAGATGTATGTGGATTTTCATATCCACATTGATATGCTAGAATATCTTAAGAAGAATCTAAAATTAAATAAATAGTGCATGGCCGAATTTTAGATATCCATATCCAAGATTATGTCCTAGAATATTTTTTAAAAAGGGGATTGCTAAATTAAAAGATGCTTAGGCCAAGGTTATGCGCATGAAATCATTTAAGAAGGGGATTTTCCTTGATTAAAAATGGCAATAGGGCAAGTGCTAAATGGGAAGGTCGGCAACTTCCAGTTACGACTCAAGAAAGGGGCGCACGGCAATTGCTATCTTAGCATTGGCCGATTGGAACTTTATTAAAGAAAGAGGGAAGGGAGGCACATAAGGAAGAAGGGTCGGCACCTTCTAAGATAGGATTAATTGGAAGTAATAAAATGAGAGACATAGAGGGGCGCATGGCTTACACACATAAGGCCGAATTTTCTCTCTCTCTCTCAAGTCTCATTCATGGTAAGAACAAAGAGAAGGAGAAGGCAGCCAGCCGAGTGAAAAGACCAAGGAAGAGAAGGATTGGAAGAGCAAGAACAACAGAGGGAAAACCGGGGGAGTCGCAGAACCGGTAAGTCGTTTTGATATTTTTGTTTAAGATAAGGAACCATAGGGTTCGATCATGGTGTATGGCTGAACCCTATGAAAGGAACTTGGATGTCCATAGTATTTAATTTAATGGAAAGAATTGACCATAGGGTTCGGCCATGGTGCATGGCCGAACCCCATGGAAAGACATGGGTTAAGTTATGGATTTTTAATGATGAAAACCATGGAATAATTATGTATGTTTTTAAAAGGATTTAAATGGTTTAAGAAGAAGTTGATGACCCATAGGGTTCGGCCATGATAAAGAGACGAACCCCATGGAAGGACTTTGGTAATTTTAATGGAAGTTTGGAGGATCAAAATCATAGAGTTATGGTTTTAATTTTAGAAAGGTTTTAATGAATGATTTTTGGTGAAGATCCTAGACCATGGTTCGGCCATGGAGTATGGCCGAATCCCATAAATATTTATGGAATTATGTTCATGTACTTAGAATATGGAAAAAAAAATATAGATGGACTTATTTTGGTGATTGATTAAATGGAGATCTTGGAGATGATGGCAAAGTTGTAAATACATGCCAAATTGAAAGATCATGGGTTTAGCCATGGTGTATGGCCGAACCCCATGAGGTCTTTTTATAGACTTAAATTATTAAGGAGATTTTATTGGATGAACAATTTTAAAAAGAGGATTATGGAACATAGGGTTCGGCCATGGTGTATGGCCGAACCCCATGGAGGTGTATTGGTATTTTTAATGAATGTTAATTGATTAAAATGGAGGGTGGTTATTAAATTAGAAAGTTTCTAATTATGGAAGGTGGATTTTAATTTAGAAAGGATCTAAAGATAGAAGAATGGAAGGATGGATATTAAAATTAGAAAGTTTCTAATTATGGGCTATTGATGAAAATGGAAAGTTAGACATCATAGGATTTGGCCATGGTGCTTGGTCGAACCCCATGAACCAATTATGGATCTATTATGTTTATGTGTATTTTAAATGGAGGGAGGATGCAAGTGTAGACTTATGTTTATGGACCTAAGATGGTGAACCATTTAAAAGAAAAGTTAGAAAAGAAACATCAAGGGTTCGGCCATGGTGTATGGCCGAACCCCATGAACTTGTTAATGGGCCATGTTTGGGTCTTTGTATAATTTTAATGAATGGTTCACCAAACCAAGGGATGAAGGGTGAGAATAATTGGAATTATTTGGTGGACATAGGGTCTATGTATGGCTTATTAAATAATGGAATGATAGCCATGGATGGTATTTTGGTAATTAAGTGAAAATAAAGGACCATGGGTTCGGCCATGGTGTATGGCCGAACCCCATGGGGAATGTTTGCTGAACTTAAGGTTTGATGTATCTTAGATGATTAATTGGTTCATCATTAGATTAATGAATAAAAGTGGTATGAATGGCATTGTTGTAAATATAAGTAAAAATGAAAGATCATGGGTTCGGCCATGGTGTATGGCCAAACCCCGTGAGGATTGTGTTTATGGACTTAAACATTATTGTAAATCAAGTGGGACTTAGTTTTAATTAATTGTTATATTATAAAATAACGGGACCTCACAAGATGTGTACGATCGTGAGCGGTTACCGGACGAAAGACGCAAGGACACGTTAGTGGTCTTTGGTAGAATTCCACCTCTTTGAAACCATGGGTTTATGTACAATGTTTTTATCTTATTTTGATGAATTTATATTGCAAAGGATAGGTTTCAAAAATTGAGTTTAAATGCTATGTTTATATGATAAAATAACATGTGTTGGATATGTTTATATAATAAAATAGCATGTGTTTCATTGGCATCTCATGCATGGCATGGGGCGAAGGATATGTAACCGGAGGGGCCACACTCCGTCGGGGAGTCCGAAAAACCTACGTGGGGTACCTTGATGTCCTTTTCCATCAGGAAGAAACCGGAGGGTCCACACTCCGTCGGGGCATCCGAAAGACCTATGTGGGGGTACTTTTATGTACATGTGATGGGTGGGACTCATTGCAATTGGCATCATGACATGGCATGGTTTATATGGTTATTGGACTATATGTTATTATATATGTTTTATACCAACCATGTGTTAGCCCTAATTGGAATACCTACTGGGTGCGTTGTTCTAACGCCCTACTTCTACCCTAGTGGATGACACATGAAACCAGGGGAACGCTGAACGCAAGGAGGGCCAAGCATAGGAGCTTGGATGATTTAGTTTATATTTTGAATAAAGTTACTTATGGACATGTATTTGAGTAACTAGTTTTCGGGCATGTAATAAATTAGATGAATTTGCTATGGTTGGATGTTTTATTGGATAATTATGATATGATAATTATTGATTAAAGACTTGACTTACTTTGCTATCTGAAATGGAATAGAACTGGGTTCTATTATAATTCCGCATGTTTTGATTTTAATTCCGCAAGGTTTGATTTTAATTCCGCATGTTGATATTGTTATGTGTGAACCGTTTTCATGGACATAGTCCATGCACACATAGGGTTGGCCAGTTAAGGGTCGGACTTAGCTCACATCGTGACGCCCCGCTCTCTGTCACTCTTTGTTTATTAAAAAAAAAAGTAGACTCTGATTTTCGGAAAGCTAAGCGAGTGAAAAACGGAGGGGCATTACATGAGCTAACCAGCTCAGTGAAGAGATAATGCTTATCACAAGTCAGCAACATGAATAGATAACATTTGGAAGAATGCATGAACATCATAATAACAAAGGTTCTCATATGTATGTCATCCGACTACACCATTAACTAATGATCCCTCTGACCAAATTCAAGATATCATCTCGGTAGCCCACATCAAATCCTCTATCAAAATGCGATATCCCTTCTAGTACAAATGGAGACCACACAATACACAACCGCCTCAACTGCCAGAATGCAATGGGGAAACCCCACATCTCCTATGGGGGTATCAACCGCTGGAGCATAACAGGGAAGTCAATCTTAGGGACAGGCACCTCGACCGCCGGAACGCAACAGGGAAACCCCCATCCCCTATGGTGGTCTAGACCGTCAGAGCGTAACGGAGAAGTCCTCTCAACAACCAAACTCATCTCATCATCATTAATGTATACACATAAAAAAAAATCCTCCCATGCATACACATGGTATCATGATCTTGTAGAACAACACAAATACGTTCTGACATAACACAAATATCAACAATATGCCTTTTCATGAGGTCAACGACACATAAAAGTACTTAAACAAATACAGCTATATCCAACATGCGATTACATTTGCATCTTATGCGTAACACGCAATGTATCATAACATCTTCCAAATTTCGTATTCAATATCCATCTAACACTTGTCTCATTCATCATAATGTGATATGTGGTTTGATTAAACACAAACATGTTTTTAACAATTTCCAAGCATTAATAACCATTCACTCAATTAGAATATTCCATTAATCGCATATAATTAACATGGGTGAACCCGAACGGATCCCTTGCCACATATTCATTTCAATGGTTCCCTTACCGAGTGCCTTAATAAACGAAGGGTCTCATTCAGGTCACTCAATGTCCAAAGTTATAAGTTAAGAATGCTAATGCATGATAAAACAATGATAAGTCCCATCACATGTGTGCATTTTAGAAATCCAATCATTAAAGACAGGCTGCAGGATTGAAGAAAGCGGTGTACAACAATTGGGCCCGAGAAACTGGGACGAGTCCGTAAAACTAAGACGGTCCCACAAAACTGGCTACAACGAGCTTGCAAACGGTCCAGAAATGATCCCCAAAATAGGCCAGGAATGAGCACAAAATGAGCCTCAAATGGACCTGGGTCTGGCCTGGAATGGGTCAGGCGGAGTACTGGGAAGAGCTGGATGGCTGGATTGGGTTTGGGATGAAGCTGCTAGGCCTGAGTCTGAAGCTGGGCCTGGACACGAACTGGGCTTGGAAGGAAGTGGCCTGAACTGGGTTGGGCCTAGAACTGAGCTATGCTACAGGCCTAGACAACGAGCTGGACTCAAGCTGTGACGTCAGCGTTGGGCCTGGTAAAGATGGAAATGGGGGATTTGGGCATTAGGTTTAGGGTTTACAAGGAGGGTGAAAAGAGAAAGGATATAAAAGGGAAGGAAAGAGAGATGCATCGTGGTGGCGGCGGCGGAGGGAGGGAGGAAAGGAAGGAGAGAGGGTTTCGGTGGTTGCAAAAAGGGAAGAGAAAAATGGTAGAAATGAAAGAGAGAGATGGCGACGGCAGTGCCAAGAGGGAAAAAGAGAGGGCGGTGTTAAAAGGGTCGGAGTTAAGGTTTGAAGGAGTGGTAAAAAAGAAATAAAAGAAATAGAGGGAGGAAAAAGGTAGAGAGAAAATTGAGAAAAAAGAGAGAAACATGGGTGAGGGCGGCGACGACAAGGGGCTTGAGGGTTAGGGTTTCGGGATTTGCAACAATAGAAGAAGAAAAAGAGGAGGAGATACAAGGGGGGAAATGGCGGCAGTGGCTAGGGCTAGGATTGAGATGTTGCACGGAGAGGGTAGATGGGGGTGGAGGTTAGGGGTTTTTTTGAAGGGTTGGGGAAAAGAGAAAGAGAGTTTATATATGAGAGGGATAAGGTTTGGGTTTTAAGGAGTGGGCCCACATTGTGGGCCTAGGAAGGTTACCAAGTCCACTAAAACAACTTTCTTTTAAAATAAAAATAGAATTATAAATACACATAATATGATTTATTTATTCATTTATTTTTATTTTATTTCTTTAAAAAGCTTGAAACACGTGAAATTCAAATTTCAAAACCAACATTTTGTTTTCAAAAAAATTTAAATCAAGAACCCACTAAAATCGAATGTCGAACATTGGGGAGAAAACCGTGTTATTTTCAAACATTTTGTATTACAAATATTTAATAAATAAAAATTTCACGTACCGACCTATCTGTTCCTCCGACTAGTCTATCCTTCGACTTGAATTTAACTTGAAAGATGACTGGGTATGTGTGTGCGCGCTTGTGATGGTCATAGTTCGTCAAGCTTTGCTTATAAACCTTTGAATGTCAGTGATGGAACATACATTCACACCGTATCAGTGCCATTTGAAAATTCAATTAACCTTTCTAAAGATAGACATAAACCATGGATTACAAATCTCTTTTCCTGGATCCAAATCAATCCAAGAATCTTGGATACATTTAATTTACTAATTCAAGTATATTGCCCAAGTATGTGATGTCATGAGATGCGGCATTTCCAGGTTTTAGCACAGGAAAAGTGTCTATGAACACGAATCATTCCATATAAAGTATGAATTATTGAATATTGGTATGAAACACAAAACGTACTGATCATACATTCATTGCCTACTTTTGAATATGGTTACCGAGCATATGGAAATAAAGTATGATGCTACACACACAACTCTTATGCATGTTATCATGTTATTATCCAAAACATGATACACACATTTACCATTCTTTCAAGTATACTCCAATTCCTTGAACGAGTTGGTACATAAATGGATTTAGACAAGCACTTTTAGTAGGTCACACCAAAGATAATCCATTTAAGGGCATAGAGCGTGTTTCATTCCACATGGTATTGACAAGCTTATGAACTTGGAATGAAACGACACTGTGTATGAATACCATACACACCCTAGACATGAGGTAATGCACATACTACATTCATTTCCTAAAGATGAACAAATCATATGGCATATGAAATGAAATGAGACAAGTATAATCCAATACTAGAGTGCAAACCTACATATACAAACAAGTTTCTTACAAAAGATCAATCCAACTACCAAACAACAACATGGATTGAAGGAAAGATACAAGGTGATTCAAAAAACATGTTTTAAATGTGGATTCCCTTACATTTAAACACGATCATTGTGAGACTTGAAATCTAAGTTCACAATCCAGTGTTGGCCTTTTCTTAAATATGGTTTTCAATTTTGGGTGCCTTCCCATTTGATGTTTTGAATCAAATCTTTCAGATTTTTTACCACAATGTTGTCCCCACAAACATATTGGTACATGGCCATAAAGGATACTTGAAGTTCATTACCTTCAACAAGTTCCTTTTATCTATCATCTTCTTCTCTTGGAGGATTTAGCTTGGACCTTTTCAATTGATGGACCATTCATCTATATTCTTAGTACACACATTGTTCAAGATAGGTGGTGTCATCCATTGGACTAGAAAAGGCCATTTTTTCTGTGAATTCTTTCAGCCTTTTTTGCTGTTTCATGTCTTTTAAATATTTTGACAGCATATCATGAAAGAACACTGATGAATGCTACAGGTGTTTGATTTATGTGCATAGTTAATTCATCATAAGTGCAAGCATATTTGGTCTTTGGGCAAAGTAATCATGGAAGTTGAGGGTTTATCCAATACCTCTTCCATAGGCACAGACCCCTTTCTATTCACCTATTTCCGAACATATTTATTGATGAAAGCATATAAAGTTTTTTAATTTATTTTTCATCATAAATAGAGTTTTGGAAATATCATGACTTTCTCTCATAGCCATTGTTCTAGCACGAGGCTCTGATACCAATCGAAAGGTCACTTTTTCAGTGTGCTAAAACAACATGATTGACCCTAAAGGGGGGTGAATAGGTCAATCCTATTTTTCATGGTGTTTACAAATTTCTTTATTAATTTGAGTGAAGCGGAACATATATCAAGAGATTTGTTTAGTGTGATAATTTTATTAATTGATCACACTAAGATTATGATTCTTAACATAATGTTTGATTATCGATGCTTGTGTACAATGTATAAATAAGATAATCAATATGCAAAGTGATGTGTGTTGAGAAGAGTACTTAAATAGTAAATACAAACACACATAGATCAAATACTATAAGACCAATTTAAAGTGGTTCGGTTAACCAACCTACATCCACTGTTAGGATTCGCTCAACCTTGAGCTATCCCCAAAATCCTCTAAGCGTGGACTTACACCCTCATAATTAGAATAGGAATTCCACCTCACTCAATCGTCTTGGATTTTCACCCACCACTGTCGAATAGGAATTGCACCTATCTATTTGGATGGGAATTCCACCCACCATTGTGCCGGAGACTCCGCTCCATATTTTTTATAGTGGTTCCGGAACCAAGTTTCCTTAATCCACTTTCGAAACAAAGGTTGAAAGATAAAATTAAAACCAAAAAGCACTTGCCTTTTGTGCTCTTTCTCTTGATGTGTGATTAATGAAGATCCCACCCAATGTGTGCTGATGCTCCGCCTCGTACCTGCCGAATAGAAATCACAATATAAGGTGACAAGGAAACTGGTCATATCGAAGGTTTCCTAGATTATGTTCTCCTCCTTTCCTCTTTTCTCTCACAACTAAATCCATCTAATTGGTTGTATTTGATTCCCCAAGTGTAAGCATGAGAGAGAGAAAGTGATCCTTCTGTTGGCATTATTTAAGCTCACAGATAATGATGATGGTCTAACTGATCATTGTGAAGGATAACAACTGGTTTCATAAATATTGGTTTATATAGAGAAGGCAAACAATTGTTGGAATGGTAAAGTACCGACAGGTCGGGTGTACCAGGGGGTCGGTGACTAGAAATGTTACCGTTCAACAACCCGACCGTTGTGCAATAATGCACTCCCAACGAATATTCTTTCTCGTTCGACATGTCATTGTCGCCGATGGGTCGAAAGTAATGGTACCGAGAGGCTCAGTCTAGGGCAAAAACATGTTGATAGTAGTTTCATGTCTAGAAACCTGTTACCCAGAACGACCTGTCGCCCTTTACCGAGGGGTCGATCCTGACTACTCTTGATCAGTCTTGAACTACCAATGTTTGTTTTCTCGAGAGCTAACCTGAGTTCTAAGTTTCAGAACTCAAAGATCTTGATCTAGTAGTCGTTGACCACGAGGGATTGTTTCAACCTTTCACCTAGGGGTCGGTGTATACGAGACTCTCGATCAAAGGCTTTCCTAGCATGATAGTTCTTAAGATCTAGAACCTATGTCAAGCTGGTCGACCAGTCTTTGACCATGATGGGTGACCCTGTCTCTACCGAGGGGTCGGTGAGAATGACTGGTCAATCTGACAGTGAAACCAAATACATATTTCCAAGTTGGGTTCCAATTCACTATCAAGTGTCCTCTCTAGGCTTTTTATGATTTAACCATTTGTTCCACTAAGCTTAGGGATAGTCCTCTCTAAGGTGTGGGTACCACCTAAAGTCATCTAAAAACTATATTACATGTTTTGTGATTGCCATAATGAAGAGCTTTAATCCGGTGGAGCTTGATCTTCATTCTTGATCACATTGGGTCTTCAAGCTTCTAGCAAGTGCTACTTTCGGAGTTATGGAATTGACAAACATAGGCACTAATAATATATATGTATATTGAAAAAAAAAAAACCTCGAGAAACACAAAAATAAATCTCAAAACAGACATTGTGAGACTAATAAAAATATAAATCGAAAACCCGATAAAAATTGTATGTCAAAGGCCGACAGAAAATCGTGTGATTTTTCAAATATTTTTCATGACCGAGTACATTGTAATAAAAAATGAACCAAAAAGCCCTTCTAGTTCCTGAACTCAAAATCAAAAAAATTGCGGTCCAACATGGAGCCCACACCACCCCCAATGCTAGCAAAGTACCAAATATAAATCGGAGATCCACAAAAGTTTATAAGACCCCGAAATATTGGGTCGGGTAATTACATCTGGTGCAATGTGTGAATGATGTGTGGTGCATTACTTTATTTTTAGATTTGATGCTTGCAGTTTGGATTTAAAGCATTCAGTTTATTGTGTTACTATTTTTCCATCTTGCTATATGTTTTCCAACATCATTAAGAGAAAAGGGAATTTAAGCAACATAAATAAAAAATTTAAAAAGGTCTTATTCACACGCCCCCCCCCCCTCCCCTCTCAAAGACAATGGATTGGCCTAGCCTGGACTTTCAAGTGGCATCAATGGCAAGGTTCCTTTGTTAAGACTTAATCATCTAGAGGTGATCCATGCGCTAGAACAATGCACAGGGGAGATAGTCAAGTTGTTAGCAAACCCCCATATTTTGATGATACAAACTATGCCTACTTGAAGGATTGCATGAAAACATTTCTTGTACCCATCGATGGAACAGTCTGAGAATTTGTTCTAAGAGGTTGGGTTCATCTTATTGAAGAAATAATTGATTCATCTGAAAAAAGGAAAATCTGAATCTTCAGCCAGTGTAAAATTGACTAGTCCTAAAGATTTTTTATCATGAACTAACACTAAAAAATCTCAATATAATGTAAACGGTAAAGCTTTGAATGCTATCAATTGTGTTGTTTCCCCAGAAGAGTTTAAGAGAATTAAAACATGTGAAACAACTAAAGAAGTCTGGGACATTCTCGAGAGAACCCACGAAGGAACCAATTTGGTCAAAGATCAAAACTCCAAATATTAAGCTCAGAATTTGAAAATATATGAATGCAAGAAAATGAAACATTTATGGAGTTTTATTCCAAATTAAATGTTAATGTAAATACTATGTGGACTCTCGGAGAAAACCACAAGACTCTCTAAATACTATGTGAGCTTCCAAGACCTAAATCGAGAAAATCGGGGCTCACCATGGAGCCCACAGAATCTTCATTGCCACCAAAACACCAAAACAACTTGATGACCCACAAGAATCTCTAAGACCCAAATATCGTGTCAAGTCATTACAAGATCACCTAGATTCGTGCAGGATACTTCTAAATCAAGCTCTGCTCCTAAGAGTACTTCTCAGAGAAAAATCCCTGCTCCTAGGACTGGATCCAGCCGTCGGTATCATCTCAGGTCTCAATATGGATAAAACCTGAGAGCCGAAGCAAAAGTGATTTCAGTTATGGATAGTTCTGATGAGAAGGAAGGAGTAAATGTCGAAGATGCTGACTACTCTGAGTCTGGTAATCCCCATTTCTTTGGTAACCTTGATGCAGAACAAGGAAGTGGTGAAGCAAAACCACCTGTGTCACAACCCCTGACTCGATTCTTCTACAAAACCGAAGTATGGGTATCTCAAATAGAGGAGTAGCTGGACGCACTAGATAGTCGTGTGGAAAATTTGGCTCAGAGAGTTCATGACGACTATCTTGCCCTGCATCATCTTCTCTCTTGACGTTTATCCCTTCCCCTCCAGCATCACCTCCTCCGGATGCCTCTGCTTAGGATAGTTTTTTCATACTCTGTATTTTGGAAAAACTATAGTTTTAATATTGAACTAAGCATCCATAATGTCCCCTTCCAAAACCTTATGTAATGCACATTTTGTTTATTAATGAAATAACGTGGTTTAATTTAGTGTGTGTGCTAATTTGATGGAATGTCTTTTATCTCATGTCTATTGTTAACGTGGATTTTGTTAAATAGACTAACATGCAGGTTGTTAGGGAGATAGGGATCGGCCTAAGGGTGCACACATCCTTTGAGTATGGGGGAGCAAAAAATATGTGTTGATTAACTACTATCACTGGTCATGATAGTGTAAGGAGGAAGGCTAATGCAAGCTTCTTTGAAGCTTGGAGAAAAATAAACTTAGAGGTAGCTAAGTTTATGGGGGAGATAATCTGGAGAAACTAGAAAATATAGCTTATTCCATGGGGGAAATGAGTCGAACAAGCTAGAAAATATAGCTTGGAGAATGGGGAGAAGACTCCAAAAAGAGAAGCTAGGTAAGCTAGCTTGATCCCATTGGGAGAATACCTTTAAGACAACACAGATCTTTAAGGGGAAGAAGAAGAAAAACAGTAATGCAATGGCAATTTGCATTATGCTGTGGGGCAGATCAATGCTTGAATACGTGAGAAGCATGCATTGATCAATGGAAAAGTTAAATGAGTTGGTAGTGAACTCCTAAAAGCACTAAATACATGAAGCATGGGAAAGTGCTTGAAAATCGATGTCTGCCTACTAATCTTTGTCAATTGTATGACAAAATGGGGTTGAAATTAGTAAAAGCTATAAGACATCAAAGCCAATTAAGGGGAGTAATTGGTGTAGCCTAAGTGTTTGGGCCTCTAGAAAGAGAGTGCCATAAAGGAGAGGAATATGAAGAAGCCAATAGACATAGGGGAATGTCTATGCTTGGAGTTTGGGAGATCAAATTCAAAGAAGAAGAGGAATATGAAGAAGCCAATAGACATAGGGGAATCTCTATGCTTGGAGCTTGGGAGATCAAACTCAAAGAAGATTGGGAGAGAAATCTTCTCAACACTAATAGCTTGGATATGCTATAGGTAGTGTTAGTAACGCCCGCCCCTTTTCACTAAAATCAGAGTCTATTTTTTTTTTTTTAAATAAAAGTGACAAAGGGCGCGGGACGTCACGACGTGAGTTAAGTCCGAGATTCTAGAGCCCGGCCCTTAACTGGCCAACCCTACGTGTGCATGGGACTAAGTCCACGAGAGCGGTTCACACATAGAAAGTAAGCTCGCTGAATTATAACTTAATGCGGAATTATAATAGAGTCTATCCTACCAATTTATTAGATAGCAAGGAAGTATGTCACTTAAATTACTACAATATCTCAAAATCATATTGTCCAAAATAAAATCCAAACCATAGCAAGTAATCTAAATTATTACAATCCAACGAGCTAAGTTACTCAAATTACATTCCAAAATAAATTTAAGTAAATCATCCAGCCCGCTTTCCCAAGCTCCTACGCTTGGCTCCCGTCACGTCCTTCGATTCCGACATCCCCTGCGTCATCAGCTAAGGTGGAAGTAGGGCGTTAGACAACGCGCCCAGTAGGACTCCGAGTAGGGCTAACACATGGATTAGTGATAACAAAACATATAGCTAATATTATATCAAAAACATGCAATTTGGTGCAATGTCATGCGATGGGTGTCTTATGTCATGAATCCCACCCATCAAGCTCATCATCATTGTACAATGTCCCTTTTTCAACCATACATAATGTCCCCCCTAGATGGAAAAGCTTCATCAAGATCAAATCACACAAAGTATCCCCCTTGATGGCAAAGCCTCCTCAAGGTATAATAATAAATACGAATATCCCCCTTGATGGAAAAACTTCATCAAGGTCAAATCACACAAAGTATCCCCCTTGATGTCAAAGCCTCCTAAAGGTATAATAAACACATAGTAACATTCTTGTTTGAATTGTAACGCCCAGCCCTTTCCCACCCTTCTGAAAATCAGAGTCTGAAAAATTCTTTTGAAAGAAACACAGAGTGGAAGAGAGCGGGCGGCGTCACGACGCGAGTTAAGTTCAGACTACTCAAGTCTGAACCGT
Source organism: Chimonanthus salicifolius (assembly GCA_013350335.1). Taxonomy (NCBI): domain Eukaryota; kingdom Viridiplantae; phylum Streptophyta; class Magnoliopsida; order Laurales; family Calycanthaceae; genus Chimonanthus; species Chimonanthus salicifolius. The sequence goes on along the minus strand of CM023532.1, from coordinate 69,995,641 downwards.
AACTGGCCACCCATGTGTATATGGACTAGACCATGATAATGAATCACACATGGAACTAACAAAACATGCGGAATAAACTAGCTTAACTGCGGAAATAATATGAAAAGATAGCGAATAACAGTCTCAAATGATAATTAAGGTAAATAACCATCCATAGTTAATAGTCTAATCAAACCATAGCAAGTATTAACTTATTACATGTCCATCAAAATATAATTCAAATGACAGTAGATAAGTAATCTTGTTCATCATTCAAGCACTTAGGCTTGGCTCCCCTCCCGGTCATCGACCTTCTCTTTTCCCTTCCTCGTTCCTATGTTATCCTCTAAGGATAGAATTAGGGCGTTAGATCAACGCGCCCAGTAGGTTCCCGATCAGGGCTACCACATGGTTAGCATATAAAAACATGCACATATATCATAATATCTGATTATCAAAAACATATGAAAACATGCTATGTATGTATGCAAATGTAATGAGTCCCACCCCATCACACATACATATAGCCTTTACTTGTCGTGTCTCATATCAACCTGTTAGATTCTCCTGGCGTGACATTTCACCGCCGAAGGAGGGCCCACAGTTGCATCTCGGACATTCCGACGGAGTGCGGGCTCCGGTTTCCATAACCACCTGTCAATTCTCCTGGGGTGACTTTCACCGCCGAAGGAGGCCCCACAGTTGCATCTCGGATATTCAGGCGGAGTGTGGGCTCCGGTTTCCATAATCATCATCCCATGCCATGCATGAGATGTCTATGCATTGTATGTCATTTGTAAATACTTAACTCATCATTCAAAACCACATTTGTAACGTAACTCAAATACAACATATATCATAAGAACATAATAAAACCAAATCACAATTTGTTGTTACAAGTAGCTAGGAAACCTACCGAAGATTAGGTTCGGTGATTGTTCTTTCTTAAAGCGTCACTTGCTCACGACTTGCACGTCGTTCAACTTCCGATACCTTGACCATATGACAATCAGTAAATAAAACTATCATTTACTTGTTCATTCACATCTAAGACCCAACCACATCTTGTACTACAAAAATACCTTGGTAGGGTTCGGCCATACTACCTGGCCGAACCATACCACTTTGGTTCGTGTCCGTACATCCAACCCTATGATCATTTCCATCATTGATCATTCCATCAATAATTACTTTTATGCCATTTAGGCTAACCTTTAGTTTAACCATATCTAAACCAACTTAGTGGGGTTCTTCATTCATCACCTTTAATCCCATTTATTACTTAACCCAATTCTATCAAATAATCATTGATGGGGTTCGGCCATGCCACATGGCCGAACCACATCCTATAGATTTTCATCCACAATCCATCATCATCAATGGTTGATTATTTTCTTACACATAGTCCATTTATCCCTAAAACAGCCCCATGGGGTTCGGCCATGCACATGGCCGAACCCAATGGTTCCCTTGATTCAATTGGTCCATCCTCTTCCCATGATTTGAATCAATAACTTAACCCTAATATTGACATGGTTCAGCCCTATATTGGCCAACCAAAAATAGCAAGTTAAACTTCATCAAATTACATCAAACACCATATTTTATATGGTTTTAAACTCACCAAAAACATCAAATACTATCATGGGGTTCGGCCATCCAAAGTGGCCGAACCCTATGTCTATGTTTTGGTCCTCTTAAGTATGTTTTAAATCTCATTTAGACAAGTAATAATCAGCATAACATTACTGCATTTTTACCTCTTAAAACATCCGCATAAGTTCATCAACTTGTCCAAAAGACCGTAATACTTCATAGGATTCGGCCATCCAAGATGGCCGATCCAAATGGTCCAATTCATCAATTTTAATCCATTGTTTAGACCCATGCTAACTTCAGTCCTTATGTCATTCAAATCCATGTTTTTAACCCTCTTTAAAAACATGCATTTGGATCTTAAAGAAACCTCAAAAACAGTCCATAAAAACTCCATGGTTTCTATGTTTCAAAACATCAAAACCAACCTATCTTTTACATGGGGTTCGGCCCTCCATGGTGGCCGAACCCAATGGTTATCTTTACCATTTTAAAACCTCTATTAATCAAGGTTAAAACCTTGGTGTATTCGGCCATAACCATGGCCCAATACACACCCCATTTGTTCCATGTTATTAAACCCAAAATAACACATAAATACTTACCAAACTTCCTTTGCCTAAGATCCTTGCTTCCTCCCTTTTATTTCTTCCTTTCTTCCTTAATTCTTTGCTGGTTTATGCTTGAATAACTGGTGCCAAAACCTCTGCTGTTCCAGCCAGGAAAAACGAATTGGAGAGAGGGAGAGAGAGATGGGAATTCTTGGATTTCCAAAGTGAAAATCGGCCAAGAATGGTAACATTTTCCTTTTGTAGTTTCAGTCCCATCTCCCATTCATCCTCCCTCATTTAATCTTGTTAAAACCGATGGGGCATTGGGTGTCAACCAAGACACCCCTTGGTGCCAAACGTTGCACCCCTTGGTGCCAAACATTGCACCCCTTGGAAATGAACCAATGCATCCATTCATGAATTGGTGCCGCCCAACCTTGGTGTCTTTTGGCTTTGCCAAAGCACCTCTTCACACTCAACGGCTGAGATGGGTTTGATCAGGTGTTGTGTGAGATTACAACTCATTTCCACCTCCCCTTGACTCACTAGATTCATGGTATTTTTGTTCTAACCCAACTCATCCAACTCATCACATTTAATGCTCCATATTTGAGTCAACTCTTTTCTTAATTTAGACTCACTCCAAATCAGTCCAACTCAAGCTGAACTATCTCACACTTGAGTTCAATTGAGGGCCCACACGGTCATCCTTGGTCAACCTAGTCAACCCGACCCATTGGGTCCCCAATCAGCCCCTTGACCCGTTTTGACAACATGACCCATTCATGGGCTGATTTTTGCCATTTTTAATTGGTTTTCACTTGTGCATCAAACCTACCCATTTTTGCTCTACCTAATTTCCTATCAGTTCAGCTTGATCCCATTTAATTTGAGCTTACACAATGGTCAAATCATCCATTATGACCCATTGGGTCGAATTGGGCCATTTGACTCATTTAGCCATTTTCGACCCAATTGATGTTCATTACCCATCCAATCAAACTTGACCTTTATAATGTGCTCATATGATCTTAATTTGAGCAATGGGCGCCACCATTTCCTTATTTGACATCACAAAATAATTAATTTAACAAACTAGGGGCATTTTCGTAATTATCCACTTCATTGAGAAATCGGGGTGTCACATGAATAACCTTATCAACATATCATAAAACCCATAGTAACCTTCCTGATGGATAAAGCACATCAAAATATCCCCATGTTTGTTTATCGGTCGCCCCGACGGAGCATGGACTTCGGTTTCATTTCATCCTTCCCATGCCATATCCCTCCCATGTCATGCATGAGATGTAGATGCCATATGCCATGTAATATATATAAATCAGAGTCATAAAACCCATCTTAAAACAATCACATGATTACCAAAATAAATCAAAGGAAAACCATCACATAACACATAATCCAAGGCTTACAAAAAGGTAGGAATCCTACCGAATACCGACTAATGTCCCTTTACGTTTCCGTCTGATAATCAGGTCACCAATCGTACACCACTTGCGATGTCCGATACCTTATTACACATTACCAAATCAGTCCACGTTTTAACCATATTCATGTCCTTAACATATGCCTTAGTGGGGTTCGGCCATACACCATGGACGAACCTCACTATCTAGGTTTGTGTGCCCCATTTAATCCATTAATTCTTTTAATTATGTGAGTCTAAAAACAGCAACCTATGCTCCATAAATCAGCAAATAAGATTATCATTTGGAGCCCTTAAGTCCACAAACATCCCTCATGGGGTTCGGCCATACACCATGGCCGAACCCATGGTTCTTCATTTTGGCCATTATTTACACTTTTGCCACTACTCTTTTCTTTGGCTAATTACCTATTTATTTTTACATCCTTAGGTCCATAATTGATCCATAAACTTAGATCCATCAATGACTCACCAACAATGTCATAGAATCATTAAAATCAGTCCCTTTAATTAAACTAATCCCCATTGACTTAAACACATACATAGACCTTAATCTTAGCCCATGAAATGGCTCACAAATGGGTCATGGGTTTAAACTCCAGCAACCTATGCTTCATTTAACCATACATAAAGTCATCAAAGAAGCATCCAAGTCCATAACCATCCTCCATGGGGTTCGGCCATGGCATGGTTCTTCATTTTGGCCAATATTTACCATTTTGCCACTCTTCTCCCATGGTTAAGTTCTCATTTTATTTCTCCATTCTTAGGCCCATAACTGATCCATAAACTTGGATCCATTTATGACTCATCAACCATGTTACAAGATTATTAAAAATCAACCCTTAACTTAGCCTAATTTCCATTCATCTAAACACATGCACAATTCCAAATTTAGCCCATAAAATGACCTACAAATGGGTCATGGGTTCGGCCATACACCATGGCCGAACCCATGATGTCTTTTTCTTATTTTTCCTTGGATCCATTTACATCATTTAGCTCCACCATAAGTCCCTCCATGAGGGGGTTTCCGTCATACATTTAAATCACCATTTTAAATCATCATTAAGTATATTTTTTGGTCCATCAAAACTACCAATATGCTCAATTATTTTTTTCATATTTTACACCCATTAAACTCCAAATACATGACCATAGGGTTCAACTATACACTATGGCCGAACCCATGGTTCATGGTTCATCTTCATCCATGCCTTTTGAGGCTATAAAAAAAATCATCAATATATTCCATGATTTTTCCTTATTAAAACCCCTTAAAAAAATCACTAGCATCTAATCATTCAAAATCTTTAAAATCATTAATCATATTCCATGGTTTCCATTCTTTTAAACCTATTTAAATTCTTAATCACCTTCCATGGGGTTCGGCCATACTACATGGCCGAACCCTATGGCCTATGATTCCTTCAATAAATCACATTCCCATGTTTAAATACATAATGTCCTTATTTTTTCTTTTCTTAACCTATCTTACCCATTTTGTCCATTTCTTACTTCATCTATGGACGGATTTTAGATCCATGACCCATGATATTTTGGCCACCATCCAATCCAAGAAAAATGGATTCCATGATCTCTTTTTAATCTTTAAAAAAATGTAACCTCTTGTTTAAGAATACTTACCACTCCGACGGCTCCTCCGGCTTTTCTTTCTCCTCTTGAATCCTTAGCCCTTTCTCCTTCTTCTTCTCTTTGATGTTCGGCCCCTAGGTGTGTTTGATCCAATGAAAAATTCCAAGGTTTGGTTAGGCCAATGATGGAGTAGATTTGAGAGAGGGAGAGGGGGAGAGGATGGGGAAAGAATGTCTCAAGCTTTGGTCTTGAGGGGTGGTCGGCCAAGTCTAGCTCTTTCCTCCTTTTTCTTCTAAGTTTCTTCTTCTTTTCTCCTTGAGTGGATCGGCAATGAGAGGGAGCAAGAGAGGGAGAGAGAGAGATGGAAAAGAGATGAAGGAATGAGATCAAAATTCATCTCATTTGGTTGCTTGTGTTAGGCTCCACCATCATTTCCTCCACATGCCTTAGTGGTGGTGGTTGGGACAAAACCACCACCAAACCAACGGTTTTGGGCCTTTGACATGGGGTGGTTTGGTCTTCCATTTTGACCATTTGACCATCATCATGAAGGGGTATGGGTCATCATGCTTTGGGTGGTGGTGGTTGAGATGAAACCACCACCCTAAGTCCATGGTTTAGTTGTGTTTTCTTTAAGTGGTTTGGGTGGTTTCAATGAGATGAAACCACCCATTGACTTATCTCTTTGACTCCCCATTTGACTAACTTAATTAATTAATTAATTGGATCCTTAACTTAGGTTAATTAATTCTCAATTAACCCCTTTAATCTCCCTGATTTTTTCTCCATTAATCCACCCATAGTTGACCAAGTCGACCATGGTGGCCGGCCCCACTAACTCCTAGACTACCCGCCACCTCTCTTGGTGAGGTGGAGGTGGGCCCCATTCGGCCATGTCACCTTGGTCTAATTAAAATTAACTTAGATGATGTTCACCTTAATTAATTCAACTTAATTCACTTGATACACCTTAATTCCCTTTGACTTATCCATGGTTGACCAAGTCAACCATGATGGTCGGCCCCACCTATGCCTTGGTCCACACACCACCTCACTTGATGAGGTGGAGGTGGGCCCCACTTGGTTATGCCATCTTGATCATTTCATCACTAACTTAGGTGGTTTAATTCCAATTCAATCCATTCCAACCAATTGGGTCACCATTGGGCCCATGGCCCAATTAAATTTATTTCCTACCCATTTACCTTAGAGCTTAACCATCTTGACCCATTGGGTCCCAAATGGGTATTTGACCCAATTTGACCATTCTTGACCCAATTAGTCATTATTGACCAATTAAATGAATTTCATCCAACCCATGGTCCATTGGACCATACTTGGGCCTTTGCCCCAAATTTTGATCCATTTAACATCTATTCCATCAAAATTCCCAATTTCCATTATTAAAATAAATAATAGCCACATATATATTGATTTAAAAATTTCAGGCTATTACAGTGTTGGTTTCTAAAAAATCAATGGTGTACGGGGGAGTAGGAATACAAATCTAGTTTAGTGCATGGATGCATATTTATGTTTTGGGGCTAACTCCTCTAATGATTTTCTAGTGTTGCTTGCTTGTGTGCTTGAACAGGTAAACATGAAATGAAGCAAGCTGAACAAGAATATAAATATCATAGTCTTGTTTTCCATTTGAATCTGTACATGTAATTGATGTAATATTTTGTATTCAAATGTGATGTAATAAAGGTAGGTTTGTAATTGGATTAGCTTCTAGGTTTTGTCATGAAACTGACAACGAGGGAGATTGTTAGTGCCCCGGCTTGCCGAGTCTCTAAAGTTTGTCAATTCCATGACTAGGGAATAAGCACTTGCTAGAAGCTTAAAGACGCAAGGTGATCAAGATTGAAGATCACGCTCCGCCGGATTGAAGCTCATCATTATGGTAATCACAAAGCATGTATTTGGCCATAGATGACTTTTGGTGGCACCCACACCTTAGGAGGATGATTCCTAGGCTTAGTTGAACACATGGTAAAATCATAAAAAGCCTAGTAAGAAAGCTTGACAGTGAATTGGAACCCAACTTGGAAATATGTATTTGGTTTCACTGTCAGCTCGACTAGTCATTCTCACCGACCCCTTGGTGGAGATAAGATTACCCATCGTGGTCAAAGACTAGTCGACCAGATTGACAAAGGTTCTGGATCATAGAACTATCATTCTAGGTAAGCCTCTGATCGAGAGTCTCATATGCATCAACCCCTCGGTGAAAGGATGAAACAACCCCTCGTGGTCAATGACTATTCGATAAAGACTTATGAGTTCTGGAACATTGAACTCAAGTGGGCTCTTCGAGAAAATAGACATATCGGTAATACAGACCAATCTAGAGTACCAGGATCGACCCCTAGGTAAAGGGCGACAGGTCAGTCTGGGTAAGACTAATTTCTGGATTAGAAACTTTGTCAGTTTGGTGTTGCCCCAGACCGAGCCTCTCAGTGCCATGACTATCGACCCATCGGCGACACCGACATGTCGACCGAGAAAGAATTATACTGTTGGGAGTGCATTTAATGTGCAACGGTCGGGTTGTTGAATGATAACATTTTTAGTTACTGACCCCTCGGTGCGCTCGACCTGTTGGTACATGATCGTTGCTGAAACTAGTTGCATTCTCTATAAATACCAATCTTTGTGCAACCAGTTAGCATTTTTTGGCAAATTTGTTGGACCCTCATCATTATCAGTGAGCTTAAACAAGGGCCAACAAAAGGATCAGTCTCGCTCTTGTGCTTACACTTGGAGAATCTGTTACAACCAATCATATGGATTGAGTTTGTGAGAGAGAGAGGAAAGGATAATCAACTAGGATTGATATTGGTAAAACCAATTTCCTAGTCACCCTGGAATTGTGATTTCTATACGACGGCTACAAGGCGGAACTTCGGGACACATTGGGTGGATCTTCGAGGAACACACATCATCGAGAGAGAGCTTTAAAAGCAAGTGCTTCTTGGTTTTAATTTTATTTAAACCTTTGTCCTGAAAGTTGATTAAGGAGGCTTGGCTCCGGAACCACTATAAAGAATCTAGAACGTCGTCTCTGGCACATGTGGTGAGTGGAATTCCCAGCCAAATGAATACGTGGAATTCCTATTCTACATGTGGTGGGTGAAATTCCCAGCCGATTGAGTGAGGTGGAATTCATACTCTAATTGTGAGGTTGTAAGTCCCCACTTAGTGGATTTGGGGATAGCTCAAAGTTGAGCTAGTCCTAACAGTGGATGTATTAAATTTTGTCTTATGGTGTTTGATCTTTGTGTATTTGTGTTTTAGCATTTAAGCACTCTTCTCAACACATCACTTTGCATTTGATTATCTTTATTTATACATTGTACATGAACTTTGATAATCAAGCAATATGCAAAGGGTTCTAAACTTAATGTGATCATTTAAGTAATTATAATCAAATGATCACACTAAACAAATCTCTTGATTAATATTTTGTTGCACTTAAAACTCTAAAAATCAAGAAATTTGTAAACAAGATGGAAACTGTGATTGACCTATGCACCCCTAGCACAAAGGGAAGAACTTTCACACCCCCATTCAAAAATGCAAACAAACAAACATGTTTAGCATGTATGGTTTTCCAAGAAAGACAAGTGCAATAGCTAGGAAATACATAGTCTAAGCTTGTAGTCACCAAAATTTTTCTTTAATGTCATAGAACTTGGGCTATTTGAACTCTTCATATCACTAGAGTTCAGTGTGTCAGTGTGCTAAGGTTTTAAGATATGAATTTGAGTCTAAAACCATAACAACACATGATTAGATGATGGTTTGTCTTTTAGGACCCCAAATGGTTTAGTTAGGTCTCTCATACACATTCCTTTGCGCATAACTTGGAGGTCCAATTATTGGATATCTCAACTCCTTCAAGACTTGGTCGAGTTGTCTTAACAAGAAGTCATGCTTTGGGTTCACCTTCATTGGGAGTATCCTACTATTAGACCTTGGTGGGTATCTTTTAGGCTTTACCTTAGAATTTTGTGAGTGCCTTTTAACATTAAGATTTGGGGCTTCGTTTTGGGGCTTTATCCTCCATGTGCCTCTTTCTAATGTTGTATTCCATCTTCTAATGTCCAACCTCATGGCAATAAAAACACTTACCCTTGGGGTTTTAGGCACATCTCCCTTAATAAACACCCTTTGGCCAATAGGTCCATTGCTTTCCAATGAGGAACCAAGACTCGACCTATCGCCACATTTTTTCCCACATACTTAAGAGTTTTTCCAATCCTTCTTCCCCTTGGGTAAACTTATCTTGGAACTTCTCTTTATGATTTTTCAAATCTTGTAATTCTAGAGACAGTTCCATAACATGATCTTCAAGATCTTTCTTGACATCACTCCACATCTTGATATCATCCCTTTGTCTTTTTAATGTCTCTTGAAGATACACTTCATTTTCCTTAATCTTTGAAACTTCTTCATTTGAAGATTTAAACTCTAAAGTTAGAGTCTCATAATCTTTCCTCAAGGCTTCTAGTTGGTTTGAATGGTTTAATTTTTCAACTTTAAACATGTCTACCTTCTTAGCCAACTTCTCATTTTCTAGATACAGAGCATTGTAAGAGTCTTGGAGGTCATCATCCTCATCACCATCCTCCTCTTCACTAGAGGATCCCTCTTGAACATCACCAACAGAGGCCATGAAACATTTCAAATTTTTTTCTCTCTCATGATTCTCCAATTTGTTATGGTGGAGCCTTCCATTGAGCTATCCAAAGATGTACAATATTTTTCAATAAACTCATTTTGGATAGAGGTCCATTCTTCTTCATCATGGGATGCAAGTTTATTTTCTATTTTTGTTTTCAAGTAAGAGTAAACAAACAATAAAGAATAGTTAGCAAATTTTGGAGTACCCATGAAGGTGTTCTAGTACGGATCAACTCGGATGGTTAAATCCTTTATGAAAAGCACTCAGGCTCTGATACCAAATGAAAGTCTAGTGTACTAGAAAGGATTGACTAGAGGGGGGTAAATAGATCAATCCCAATGTTAATGGTCTTTTCAATTTTTTCTTGATTAATGAGAAATTGTGCGAAATTAAATCTTAGTTAATCAAGTGTGTGATTTTGGAGGTGTTCAAATAATAATCAATCAATCACACAAAGAGAGAATGCACACGATGTATGGTGGTTCAGTTCGTCAACCTACATCCACTGTTAGGACTCGCTCAAACTTGAACTATCCCCAAATTCACTAAGTGGGGACTTATACCCTCACTATTAGAGTAGGACTTCCACTGTACTCAATTGGTCGGGAATTTCACCAACCACATGTTGAGTAAGAATTTCACCTTACTCGATTGGTTGGGAATTCCACTCACCACGTGTGCCAGAGACTACACTCTATATTTTTCATAGTGGTTCCGGAGCCAAGCCGCCTTAATCCACTTTACACTTATGTGGTTTTTAAAAACAAAATTTAAAACCAATAAGCACTTTCCTTGAAGCTCGATTCCGATGAAGTGTGATTCTTGAAGATCCACCCAATGTGTGCTCGCACAATCCCGACGTTCTGCCTTGTAGACTAGTCATGTAGAGCAATCACAGTCCTTGGGTGACTAGGAGATTGGATACACCAATATCTATCCTAGCAAGATGTGCTTAGTCCTTCTTTCTTAATCTCAATCTAATGGATTGGATATTTGAATTATTTTTGTTTTGATTTTCCAAGAGAGAATAAGCTAAGATGATTTGCCTTTGATCCTTGGGAGTTTTACCTTGAGAATGTGGTTATTTTTATGCTCTAAAGGTCTCACAAAACTCACCAACAAATGAAGTATTTATAGGCAAATAAATAATTTTTGGAGAGCAGAACCACACGATCGGTCGTGACCACATGATCAATCGTCCGTGTTTAAATTCATGCTCACCAACCCGACCATTGCACATTAAATGCTCTGCAACAGCACAATAACGGTAACCACGCGATCGGTCGCATACACAACTGGTCGTTCGTCTTTAGGATAATAGATCGTGGGTTTGTGATTGAATCGGCCTGAGGCTATCCTGTCATGACAGTTCTTTGTCAAGACAGACCTCACCCAAACCCAGGATGACAGGTCGTGTGCCTGATGTCATATTGCCCTGTCTTGGCAATTGGTCGTAGGACCACGGCTCGTGCTTTACGACACGAAGGGTCACCTCCAGACGATTTGATTGTCCTGAGCCTGACTGTAAATGACAGTCCAGATCATGGCTGAGTAACGTCAACATGTTGTTCTGACCGATGGGTCGGTGGACAATTAGCCGAGGGGCCTTATGACCACGACCAATCGTACTCTGTCAATGGCGACAGGTCGCCTAGACAATGTGTTAATCCCTGACAGTTTGTTTACACATTTCCAAGATGGGTTCCTCTTGGTGTCAAACATTTTTTAGGCTTGGTTACGTTTCCAGATATGATGTCTAAGCCTAGGGATGGTCCACTTAAGGTTTTGGTTCCACCTAAGGTCATTTATGGCCAATTACCTTCCGTGATTGCCATACATGTGTTGATCCGTTGAGTCTTTTTACTTCGACCAACACTTGAGTTTTGAGTCTTGAGCTTCTCTTCAAGATAAGCCTTCTCCTAAGTCACGAACTTGACAAACAGGTGACTCGGCAAGCCGTGGCACTAACAAGGGGTGTTTTCCATCCTCTCGTACACCATTACTCAATATACATATTAATTCTAAAGCCTAATTTATGGAAGTGTTTTTTTGTGACCCTATTTTATGAAGTGTTTACATTATTATTTGGTGTATTCACATAACAAATTCATTATAATTTTTTTTGGAATAAAAATATAAGTATATTAAGCACCCAAAGGGAGAAAACGAAAGGAAAAAGAAAAAGGAAAAGGAAAGTGCCCAAAGATCTAATAGAAAATAAAATCTAGGCCACTACTAGGCCAAAGAAATACATAAGCAAAAGGCTAAACCCAGCATCTGGGATAAGAAAAACACCCACAATCCAGGAGGGGCTGCCAAAGCAAGAAAAAAATCAGGGACAACTTAGGATGCCCCCATATTCAGGAATATTTCTCAGGCAAGATAGAGCTCTTAGGTACAACCTGCTACACTGATACGGCAAAGGGGCAAAGCAATTTGTAGTGCAAGATAGGAGCTGAAGGGTAGCTTTTGTAGCAGGTAAGAGAGTGCAACTACGCCAATCATTAGAAACCTTGTGAAGCATGCTGAAAACCTTCAAGCTGCTGTAAAAATTATGCTTCAGGGGTAAGTTTTTCTCAGCCAAAAAATGAAGTAACTTATGAAGGCCAATCAGAGAAGAATAAGTGTTAATGTTACTGCTTAGAGGCCAGTTGTAGGACCCCAAAATCTCTTCTCCCTCTCCAATATACAGGCAACGCAAGGAGTGGTTACTACTTAAGCACTGGCAATGCACCAGGATAGAATTTAACATTGGAACATCTCTGCAACGAATTGGGTCTAGAGGTTTAGACGGGGGAGGCATAATCGGTGGAAGATCCCAATTTGTCGAAAAAAGCTAGAAATCTAGAGAAGAGAAGCATTTGAGAGGAGAAAGAACATCCTAGATCCTATTTCAACACAGATGAGGGAACAAATGACTTCATAGCTTGTAGAATGACATTTGAAGATGTGAGAGTTACGTTCAATCCAATAGTGCCAAATAAGAGCTGGGATGGTAAGCTTAGCTGCAAGCATGGTAAGGTTAGAGGAGGAGGAGTTGATCATACCCTTGGCTTGTTGAGTGATGGATACTTCATTAGAGGAAAGGGAGTAGTCGAACTTGAGCATTAGCATTTCCCAAACAGAGTTGACAAACTTGCAGAAAGAGGTGAAAACGATCTTCTTGAGCCAGGTTGCAAAGCGGGCAAATGGTATCACAATTGATCCCCAAACCTTGCAGAAAAAGCTTGGTCTTGAGCCCACCATTGAAATAAAACCAGGAGAAGATAGAATGCCTATTAATGTTACCTCTGAACCAAAAAAAATAAACCCAGACAAGAGGATTTATAATAATAGAGGAGCGTAAAACTGAGGAAATACTAAAAGTACCCGAACTTCCAGTAACCCAGCAGACTTGGTCCTCCATGTTACTGCTGGGGATGATGTGTAATTTGATCAAATCCAAGATTTCCTTAATAGCTTCAAAAGTAGGCTGAGGGAGCACCCATTTTCCATTGTTGATGAATTTACTAACAAAAAGGTTTCTTCCCATCCCCAAATTATAAATAGCACGATTTCCATATTGCTCAGCGAGAATAAGGCCCGGCCGAAGCCAAGGGTCAAGCCAAAACCTAGTGGCATCGCCATTCTCGATCGTATGAACCACAAAAGCCTTGGCGCTTTCTCTACAGCTAAGAATAAACTTCCATCCCCAACAGGTGTAGCTATGCAGACGAACCTCCCAAATGCTACGACCTTCCAAATATTTCTCATGAATCCAACTTATCCACAAACTTTCTAATGATGTTTTAAATTTGTAAATCTCGCAAGCGCACCAACCATGTATAGTATAGCAATGTGAGAGCGAGGTTGGACCCATTGGAAAATCTCAAAATATATGAATTAAAATTAAATTTGTGTTCCTTTAAAAAGAGTTATTTTTAGGAAATATAATATTTATAGGAGTCATGTATCTAACTTGAAAAATTAGAAAATAAGATGTGTGAGTTAATTTTCCTTGAATTAAAATGGTGAATTAAATGATAATCTTAATCATGATCAAAATTACAAGTTATAAGATTAAAATACCACATCTCCAATCTTTAATTAAATGAATTTTGAGAGAGAGTATAATTACAAAGAATTTAAAGAATAACATGAATTAAAGAAACTAAAAAGAATAAAACATACAAGAGTTAGGTTAGAACAAAAACTATACAACAAACATAGGATCTAACATGATTAAAAGACAAAAAATTAAATTGCTAGAAAATAAATGACTAAAAATAAAAATGCAGTAACGTAAAGGTTGGTTGTTTGGAATAGACCATTCATCGCCCAAAATGTATAAACAACGTGAAAGCCTAGATCTGAAATTCACGTAAAGATCTGAAATGCAATTCATATTTACTAATAGAAACAAAATTCACAATTTTTTATTTAATTAATTAAACCTTAGTAATCAAGATTTAACATTTGATAACAAGATCCTAACTATGTCATGTGCTCATGTTCAATTAAATAACAACAGTTGTAAACTTGAAATTAAAAGCAAAATAATCCCAACAGACTTTTAGAACTTGGATGTTTCAGACTTCTAAATGGATGCTTCACTTTATTAAATGAAAGAATTAAAGTACAAAGCTTGGATGAAAATACATAGAAGATAAAAAATAAAATTGCAAAATTAATTTCTCACTTGCAAAAATCTTGTGAAGCTCTGTCTTCTTAGTCTTTCTCCAACCTTTAGTCCTTTCAAACTCCATGTCATATTCAAATTTTACCCTCGTTGTAATGGGGTATTTATAGGTTTTGAAAAGGGATGAAAGGTTGAGATTAAATAAAGGTTTAAGTTGGAGATTGAAGGGCTAAGATTGGATCAAGATAGAAATGGGTGACGGAGATTTAAAGTTGCAAACGGTTAGGGTTGCAATAGGGTCTACACGAATTTGGCTGTGTGGTGGCTTGGAGTGGAGTGCAAGTAAGGAGAGAGAGATTTTTGGAATTGGATTTGGTATGGTGATTTTCGAAATTGGCTATGTAGGATTAGGGTTATTTTTTTGCAATGGTGAATGAGTGGATGAGATTGAGAGATGGGATGGATGGATGGATGAGATGGAAGGAAGTGATTTGGAGAGTTGACTATGCAATATGCGCATGAGGTGGCTTTGGATGGAGCAAAATCGTGTGGGATGCAAATGGATAGGATGGTGATACGGCATGAATGAATCTAGATGGAAAATGGGTAAAAAAGAAATTAGATGAAAAAATCGTGTGGATTGGGTTGTGGAAAATTCGAATGGAGGCTGGCTTGTTCTTTAAGTTGTGTAAACTTAGGGTTAAATGAATGAATGGATGCGATTACTTTGGATTAAAATTTATGGCTCTAGGGTATTTTGGGTAAAAAAATTATAGACTAGGTGGATGATTGATAGAGGGTTTGGATTCAAAGGTTGATCCTATATGATTAATGGAATGCATGACGTAAACCTAAGGTAATGTGTGTATGTGATTGATGCATGTGGAGGCTCTAGGGTTTCTAAAAGATGAATGAAGAGATGTTATTAGATGACCTAATATCTAATGGCTAAGATGATTAATGCATGAAATGAATTCGTGAATTAGTAGGTGATGCATAGATGAATACTAATCTATGGTTAAAATGATCATGATGATGATGGATGACCTAGATATAATAATAAATGAATGAATGAGTTAGATTTGATGGTGGATCTAAGGTTTGACCTAATTTAGTATGTGAGATGGAAGGTTAAGATCTAAGGTAGAAATTGGATGGTGTGGATGTGAGGTTGGGTTATGGGTTTTGGCCATAGATAATTGGGTTGGGGTTAGGTGAAATTAAAACATGGACCATGGAGTTGACTTGGACTTGGACTTGGACTTGGATCTAGACCTCAACTTAGGCCCACTGGAATTGGATTTGATCGCTTGGGCCTTAGTTGGATTGAACTTGCACATTGGTCTGGTCCAATGACAGAATGCGCATGGACTTGTATGTGGACTGACCCATTTGAAGTGAGTTGTGGCCCAATGACTTGAAATTCAGGATTTGGTACTTGGATTGCAGCTGTAACGCCAGCCCCTTTTCACCGAAAATCAGAGTCTAAATTTTTTTTTACAAAAGAAAAGTGACAAAGGGCGCGAACGTCACGACGCGAGTTAAGTCCGAGCTTCTAAAACCCGGCCCTTAACTGGTCAACCCTACGTGTGCGTGGAATGAAGTCCACGGAGAATGGTTCACACGTAGAAGTAAGCATCGGGGAACATTTAAACCAATTGCGGAAAATTATAAAAGAGCCTAACCTACAAATTCTTAGATAGCAGGGAAGTTACATTCATTCAATTACCAAACATCCTTAAAACCATAATGTCCAAAATATAGTAAGCAATCTCAATTATTACATTTCCGACAAATTAAACTACATCAAATACACATTTCTCAAAATAACTTAAATAAAATAATTAGTCCGCCTTCCAAAGCTCTTAAGCTTGGCTCCCGTCTCGTCCTTCTGCTCCGGTATTTCCTGCGTCATCAGCTATGGTAGAAGTAGGGCGTTAGACCACGCGCCCAGTAGGACTCCGAGTAGGGCTAACACATGGATTAGTGATAACAAAGCAGATAGATAATACATAACGAAAAGCCATAGAATGAATGTCATGCCATGGGTGTCTGTGTTATGAATCCCACCCATCATCCTTACTATCCCGATGCCATATCCCCCTTGACGGTAAGGCCTCGTCAAGGCGTAACCACAAATACAATATTCCCCTTGATGGAAGAATCGTCATCAAGGTATAACAATAAATACAACATCCCCCTTGACGGTAAGGCCTCGTCAAGGTACAATAATACATATGTGAAATGTCCCCATGCTTGTTTATCGGTCGCCCCGACGGAGCATGGACTCCGGTTTCATTTCATCCTTCCCCTGTCATATGCCTCCCATGCCATGCATGAGATGTAGATGCCATTTGCCATGTAATATATGAAATTCAATAGTAATAAAACCCATCTTAAAACAATTACAAGATTACCAACTAAATCCAAGGGAAAACATCCCACAATATTTAATCCAAAACCCATCATAAGCATTCACATAATTTCCAAAATAATTTAGAGTAAAACATCACATGATACATAATCCATAACATATCTTAAAGACAACCACATGATTTCCAAAATAGATTAAAGAAAACATCACCCAAATCCATGGCTTACAAAAAGGTAGGAATCCTACCGAATACCGACCAGCGTCCCTTTACGTTTTCCGTTGGATAAACCCAGTCGCCGATCGCGCACTGCCTGCGATGTCCAGTACCTTATTACACATTCATCATTAGTCCATGTTTTAACCATTTCTAAGCCCATATGCAAAAAAAAACGGGTCACTATTTAGGTTTTGTGGGTCCCATATCATCTATTAAACCTTTTACTCCCATAAGTCTTAAAATTCAGCCACCCTAGGCTTTGTCAATCACTTATAAGGTTATTACATTAGCTCCCCTAAGTCCATGATCAATTTCCATGGAATTCTTGAATTTGGCCACTAATTACGGTTTTGCCACTACCCCTTTTTTTCATGCTTAATCACTCATTTATCCATGCATGATTAAGTCCATAATTGATCATAAACTTAATCCCCAACTTAGGTCCATTAATTACCCATTGACCCGTGTCACAAAGCCATTAAAATTAACCATTTTATTAACCTACCCCTCATTCATTTAAACCCACACAAAATCCCACACTTAACCCTTTAGATGGGTAATGAATCATGGTTTCAAAATACCTCATTCATCAACTCTTCCCATGGGATTTAGCTCTTACATTTAAACTACAATGAATCCATTACCCATTCATACTCTTTGGAGACCATGAACATCACTCATCCTCCAATTTAACCCACCAAAATGGATCACAATTGGGCCATGGGTTCGGCCATACACCATGGCCGAACCCATGGTGTCCTTTCCCCATTTTTCTTGGGTCCATTGTTACACATTTGGGTTTATCACAAATCCCTCCATGAAGGGTTTAATTCATACACTTAAAACCATCATCCTTAGCTACATTAGAGTCCATTACAAATATCAATGCTAAAACCATTTTCGGGTCCATCAACACCACCAACATTCCCATTTACTTTCCATTATTCACAACCCTTCATTCCACCATTTGATCACCATAGGATTCGGCCATACACCATGGCCGAACCCATGGCTCAAGGTTCACTTCCTCCATGCATTTCAATGCCATAAACCCCTTTGCATTTTCATCATAAAACCATTTTACAACTTACTCCCATTCATTCATCTACAACCTTAATTTTCATTAGATAAAACCCTCATTGTCTTCCATCTTTTTGAAACCCTAATTATTTAAATTCAATACCAAATCACCCACCATGGGGTTCGGCCATACCACATGGCCGAACCCTATGGCCCATAATTTTCTTCCAATCATCCAATTCTATGCTTAATTTCATAAATTACCCAATGCACATAATCCAAGTATTTATTTCTTTTCCCTAACCCTAATTTTTCAACTTAGGGTTTTTGCCCACTTTTCCATTCATTCCATTTGATGGATTTAAAATCCATAGCATAAATTTACTTGACTACCATTAAATTCACAAAATAAAACCCAAATCTTAAACCCTAAAATCCAAAATTTCTTGTTTAAGAAATACTCACTATCCGACGTCTCCTCCGATTTCCGCCGCTCCCGTCGGTCTCCGTAGCCTCCTCTCTCCTTCCTTTTAATCTTTGGTAGGTTAAGATTTTTGATCAAGGGTGGCAATCCCCAACCCTAGAATCAGCCAAGGTAAGTTTTGTGTGAGAGAGGGAGAAGGGAAAATTATGAGAGCGAAGATGATAACCCTTTACCTTAGAGTGATTTCTCTTAAAATTCCACTTCTTTCTTCTCTTCTTCTCTTCTCTTTTCCTTAATTCTCTTTCTCTCCTTCACTTGGATGTAGGGGACGACCATGGGAGAATGAAAATGGAGAGAGTAGAATGAAAAGAGAATAAGAAATGGTAAAGAAAAAATGGACTTAACTTAACTTGTTTTACCATTTATTACTCCACCAACCCTAAGATATTTTCTTAGATATTTTTAAATATCTCTTATTTGCTTTATGGTGGTGGTTATCTAAACCACCACCATGCCCAACGTGTTTAACATTTTGAGGTGGGGTAGCTTGGTCTCCATTTGACCAATCTAACCCCATTTAGCCACCAACTTATTAATTTAAGTATTTAATGAAGTTGGTAATTAACTTAGGTTAATTTATTTTTATTTAACCTAATTCCCATTATTCCACCCATGGTTGACCAAGTCAACCATGGTGGCCGACCCCACCAATCATTGGCCCACACGGCACCTCACTTGATGAGGTAGAGGTGGGTCCCACTTGGCCACACCACCTTGGTTTAATTTTTAACTTAACTTAGGTGATTTAATTTCATTGAATACCCTCTAAATGGATCACCATTGGGCCCATGGCCCAATTACATTTCCATCTAGCCCATTTACCTTAGAGCTCAACTACTTTGACCCATCAGGTCCCAAATGGGTATGTGACCCAATTTGACCATTCTTGACCCATTTAACCCTCATTGCCCCTTTAAATGAATTTAAATCAACTACATAGTCCATTGGGCCATACTTGGGCCTTTGTCCAAATTTTTTGGCCCATTTACTCTTTACTTCACTAATTTTCCAATTTCCATCACTAAAATAACTTATATCCACATTTTTTTTATTAATTTAAAAATTCTGGGCCCTTACAGCAGCTTCTAACATCTAGAATTAAATAATTATTCAGCGACTTTAAATCTAAAAATTATTCATTAATCTTTGACTCTCATAAATGAATCCAGATTAATTAATTTACATGAAGAGATCCTAAAAGGTGGCATTAAATAACTATAAAAATTCTAAGTCTTCACTTTAAAACTCTAAACTTGCAGTTTTCCACTGAATTAACTTGACTTTCCTCAACTTTCCATTTTTTACTACAAAACTGATAAACTACATTTAATACATCATTATATACAAAATTGAGGGTTAACTCGTCCAATAATCAGGGGTAAAAATGTAATATTTTAATGCTCAACAAATATCCCCAAACTCATATTTTGCTAGTGAAAGTTCCATTCGGTGCTAGAACATGATTGACCTTAGAGGGGGAGTGAATAGGTCAATTAGAAATCGTTGGTCCTTTTAAAAAATACTTAATTGATTAATTAAGTGCAGCGGATATAACAATCAAGTGTGTATGTGTTAGCAAATGAGATTAAGCAATTAACAAAAGAAATTAGATCTAACACCACAAGCACAAGGACACAAGATATAGAGTGGTCCGGTTTACCAACCTACATCCACTGTTAGGACTAGCTCAAACTTGAACTATCCCCAAATTCACTAAGCGTGGACTTACACCCTCATACTTAGAGTAGGAATTCCGCCTCACTCAATCGGTTGGGAATTCCACCCACCACGTGTACCAGAGACTACGCTCTAGATTTTTTATAGTGGTTCCGGAGCCAAGCCTCCTTAATCCACTTTGATGGGACTAAGGTTTTAACAACACAATTAAAGCCAAGAAGCACTTGCCTTGTAGCTCTTTCTTGAAAATGTGTGCTTCTTAAAGATTCACCCAATGTGTGCTCGAGTTAATCACAATGCTCTGTTTTATAGTCGTCGTTGAGCAATCACAATTTCAAGGTGAGTAGGAAATTGGTTCTGCATATATCTTTCCTAGTATGTATCGTTTCTTTTCTCCTCTCTTTCTTTCTTTCACTAACTACAATGGATTGGTTGCATTTGATTCTCAGGTGTAGGTACAAGAAAGTTGATCGTTCCTTAGAGTGTGTGAGTTGTCTAAGTTCAAGGAAGATGATTAAATATTCACATAACACTCATATTTATAGAGGAGGTAACACAATTTTTCAAACTATACAGTACCGACAGGTCGGTGGCACCGATGGTATTTCTTATCCTTCAACCACCCGACTGTTGCACATTAAAAACACTCCCAACGGTATAATTACTTCCCGGTCGACAGGTCGGTGTCACTGATGGGTAGACAATCATGGCACCGAGAGGTCCGGCCATACGAGAGGCTCGGTTTGGGGCAACACCATGAGGACAAAGTTTCAAGTCTAGAAACTAGTGTTACCCAGATTGACCTGTCGCTCTTTACTGAGGGGACAGTCCTGGCACGCTCGATCAATTTTGAATTATCGAGATGTCTGTTTTCTCGAGAGTCCATCTGAGTTCTAAGTTCTAGAACTCATAAGTTATCATCGACTAGTCGTTGACTACGAGGGATCGTTAAGTTCATCGCCGAGGGGTCGGTGCATACAAGACTCTTGATCAGAGGCATACCTAGAATGACAGTTCTATGATCCAGAACTTTTGTCAATCTGGCCGACCAATCTTTGGCCATGATGGGTCGATCCTGTCTCCACCGAGGGGTCGGTGAGAACGACAAGTCGAACTGACAGTGAACTTAATTCATATTTCCAAGTTCGCTTCCAATTCACTGTCAAGCTTCCTCTCTAGGATTTTAATGATGTTACCACTTGTTCAGCTAATCCTAGGAATGGTGCTCCTAAGGTGTGGGTACCACCTAAAGTCATCTATGACCAAATACCTATTTTGTGATTGCCCAAACGATGAGCTTCAAACCGGTGGAGCATGATCTTCAATCTTGATCACCTTGAGTCTTCAAGCTTCTAGCAAGTGCTTCTTCCCGAGTCATGGAATGGACAAACTTAGGGATTCGGCAAGCCGGGACACTAACAATCTCTCCCTTTGTCAATTTCATGACAAAACCTAGAAGTTAACTCAAATACAAGCCCACCCTTATTACATCACATTTGAATACAAAATATTACATTGATTACAAGTGAATATTCAAATGGAAACAACAAGATTATGATCTTCACATATTCTTGTTCAGTTTGCTTCAAATCATGTTTTCCTGTTTCAGTACATAAGCAAGCAACACTGGAAAATCATTTAGAGGGGTTAGTCCAAAACTTAAATCTGTGTCCATGGGCTAAACAAGATTAGCACTCATTCTCCCCCATACACCACAATTTCCTAGAAACCAACACTACCCATAGCATATCCAAGCTATCAGTGTTGAGAAAATTTTCTCCCCCAATCTTCTTTGAGTTTGAAGTCCCAAACTCCAAGCATAGACATTCTCCCTATTTATCCAAGGGGTCCAAGCACTTAGGCTTCTTCCAATCTTACCAATTACTCACCGATAATTGGCATTGATGTCTAATAGTTTTCACTAATTTCTCCCCCATTTTGTTATACAATTGACAAATATTAGTAGGCAAACATTGATTTTCCTTTCATTTTTAAGGAATTGGACTTCAAGTACTCACCCATGCTTCGTGCATATAGTACTGAAAGGACTGCTCCCCCATAAGATGTACTTCCCTTACCTCAGAGTATATATAAAAAATATAGGAAATAATATGTATGTATAAGAAATGAGATGTTCACATGGATGAGCATGAGTAGTTGTGGTGATGCGCACATGCCAATGGCTTTTCTTATGGATAGAAATCGTGATGAATCCAAGGATTTGGTCATGATATCTGCCAATTGATTTTCCGTGCAGATGTGTACAAACTAGATAGTTTACTCCTTCACCAATTCTCTTATGAAATGATGCCTTATATCTGTGTGCTTGGTCCTAGAATGTTGCACTAAATTCATGGAAATATTTATTGCTCTAGTGTTGTCGTAGTACAATGTCACGGATTCTTGCTTAAGTCCGTAATCAACCAACATTTGTTTCATCCAGATCAGATGGGTACAACAGCTTGCAGCTGCAATGTACTCTGGTTAGGTTGTGGAGAGAGAGACTGAGGATTGTCTGTGGCTATGCCATGACACTAAACAATTTTCGACGTAGAAGCAGCCTCCACTGGTAGATGTGTCCCTTCAAAAAGAGTTATTTTCAAGAAATAGAATCTTTATATGAGTCATGTATCTAACTTAAAAATCAGCAAATAAGATGTGTGAATTAATTGTCCTTTAATTAAAATGGTGAATTTAATGATAATCTGTTAGTGCCCAGGCTTGCCGAGTCCCTAAGTTTGTCAATTACATGACTCGGGAAGAAGCACTTGCTAGAAACTTGAAGACTCAAGGTGATTAAGATTGAAGATCATGCTCCACCAGATTAAAGCTCATCGTTGTGGCAATCACAATACAGGTATTTGGTCATAGATGACTTTAGGTGGTACTCACACCTTTGGAGGACCATTCATAGGCTTATGAACAAATGGTAAAATCATAAAAAGCCTAGAGAGGAAGCTTGATAGTGAATTAGAAGTGAAATTGGAAACATGAATTAAGTTCACTGTCAGCTTGGCCAGTCTTTCTCACCGACTTCTCTGTGGAGATAGGATCGACCATCATGGTCAAAGAATGGTTGGCCAGATTGACAAAGGTTCTGGAACATTGAACTATCATTCTAGGTATGCCTTTGATCGAGAGTCTCGTATGCATCAACCTCTCTGTGATGAACTTAACGACCCTTCACAGTCAATGAGTCGTCGATGATAACTTATGAGTTCTGGAACTTAGAATTCAAGTGGACTCTCGAGAAAATAGATATCTCGGTAAATCAAAACCAATCGAGAATACCATGATTAACCCCTCGGTAAAGGGCAACAGGTCGTTCTAGGCTGGACGAGTTTCAGGACATGAAACTCTGTCTGCATGGCGTTGCCCCAGATAGAGACCCTCGTATGGACCGACCTCTCGGTGCCATGACTATCGATCCATCGGTGACACCGACTTGGGAGTGCATTTAATGTGCAACGGTCGAGTGGTTGAACGGTAATAAATGTGAACACTAACCCATCGGTGCCCACAACCTGTCGGTACTTGACAGTTTAAAAAACCGTGTTGACTCCTCTATAAATATGAAATTTGTGTGATCATTTAATCATCTTCCTTGAATTGAGAAAATTCACACACTCTAAGGAACGATCAACTCTCTTGTGCCTACACTTGAGAATCAAATACAACCAATCTATTGATTGAGTTATTAAAAGAGAGAAAAATATGAGAAAAGAAAAGATACAAACTAGGAAAGATGTTGGTAAAACCAGTTTCCTAATCACCCTGAAATTGTGATTTCTCAACAACGGCTACAAGGCGGAGCGTCGGGATTAACTCGGGCACACATTGGGTGGATCTTTGAGAAGCACACATCTTCGAGAAAGAGCTACAAGGCAAGTGCTTCTTGGTTTAATTTTGTTTTAAAACCTTTGTCCTGTGAAAGTGGATTAAGAAGTTTGGCTCCGAAACCACTATAAAAAAATCTAGAGTGTAGTCTCTGGCACACATGGTGGGTGGAATTCCCAGCCAATTCAAATAGATGGAATTCCCATTTTACATGTGGTGGCTAAAATTCTCAGCCGATTGTGTTAGGTGGAATTCCTACTCTAATTGTGAGGGTGTAAGTCGCCACCTATTGAATTTAGGGATAGCTCAAGGTTGAGCTAGTCCTAAAGTGGATGTAGGTTGGCTAACCGAATCACTATATATCTTGTGTCTTTGAGCTTGTGGTGTTAGAGCTAATTCCTTGTATTGATTGCTCAATCACATTTGCTAACACACACACACACTTGATTGTTATATCTGCTGCTCTTAATTAATCAATCAAGTAATTTTTAAAAGGACCAACGATTTTTACATTGAACTATTCAACCCCCCCTTCTCTCTCCTCCTCCTCTTTCTGGGGTCAATCGTGTTGTAGCACCAAAGGGAGAGGTTGGCAAAGAAATTAGAAAAGGTAAAAAATGTAAACTTGAACCTCTCTAATCAAGCAGATGATTTAAAAACTAAAAACTCTCTCTTAACCTCTAAGCTGGAACTGTCTAACAATGAATACTCAAAACCAAAAGAGAGTAATAAAAACCTTCAAGAAGAGATAAGTATTCACTGTAAGGATGTCAAGAATTTGTGGCATCACAATAGCCTTCTTGAAGAGGATGTCAAAAAATTATCTTTGGAAGTTAAGGAATTAAAATTTTATAAAGAAAAATTCCAAGATAAGTTTACCCAAGGAGATGAAAGACTTAAAAGACTCCTAGGTTCGGGTAAACAATATGGTGATTGGTCTGGTCTTGGTGCCTCATCCACCAAAGAACCTAAACCATGGGGTGTTTGGAAAAACAAGTGTCTCTCACCCTTCAACGGGAAAATGTTATTTCTATCACAAGGTTGGGCATTTCAAAAGAAATTGCTACCACTGGAAGAGACACTTGGAAAGGCAAGCGCAAGCTAAAAGGCACAATACAGTAAAGCCTATGCCTAAAAGACATCCACCAACACCTAACCTTAAAAGAAACCTAAGGAAGGTGGACACAAGGCAAGACTCTTTGTTAAAACAACTGAATTGTGTCTAAAAAGAGTTGAAGGATCCCAAGTCTGGTCATCGAAGGTACGATCATAGGGGTGTATGCAACACCAAACGCCACAATCTTTGTACTTAGGAGAGAGACTACCATTCATCTTTTGTTTTGGTTTAAGATTCACTTCCATTTCTTAGACCACTACAAATGGACTCACAAGAGACCATGTGAGTTCGCATAGCAGAAAAATGTTGTGACATGAGGAGAGAAAAATTGGGCAACTATAAGTCTAGAATGTACTCTTCCTGTCTATAGTTCATATTCTACTTGGAAAACCATACATTCCATTCAACATATTTTGAAATTTATGTGTTTTGGAATGTAAATTTTGATCTTGTGCATGTTTTAATGATTTGATTAATTATTTTTGGCATATCTGTGTTTTATCATATTGGAATAAGTCTGTGTATGCCATGCTTATAATAGGATTTCATCAAGTTACACAAATCAGAGATGATTGATCTACTATCTAAATCTCTTGGTATAGTCGACTTGTCGGTGAATAGACTAGTCGGTGTGACAGATATGTCGGTACTGTGCTAAATCAAGCACTATTGAAAAGGGCGAAAATTGTCAAAAGGTTTTACCTATCAATAGAAATGACATGTCGGTGAGACAGAATGTTTAAATTAAAAGGGACCCTTTATGCGAAAACGACAATTCATTCGAATTTATCATCTCCTCTCCGGCGAAGGTCTGGTGATCTCTCTTTTGCCTCCCGTGCCCTAGACCAGTCGACGGGACCTCTCGAAGTGATTTCTCGCCGGAAAATCATAGGGTTTTTGTTCTTCCCGTCTCTTGAAACCTGAAAATCATGGTTTTTGTGATTTTCTAAGATCAGTTTAGGCTCAGTCTTCACCTCATCGTAGTCACTGTTTGAGGATCTCCTCTTGGAAAAACCATGCCCAGAAAGATGGCAGCCCAGTCACGCCCTCAGACCTCTAAAGAACGAAGAGAAACTCGTCAGTGGCCCAAAAGAACGAAAAGATCAGCCTTTCGATCTTGCCCTGGCCCTAACTCTGGAAACCCTACGTCCTCTTATCATCGATATCTTTCGACGTATTGGCCCTTCCCCTCCATCATCACGTCCTCAGGATGGCTCTGCTTAGGATAGTTTTTCACATTTTACTTAATCTGAAAAACTGTATTTTTTTTATATTTTATCTAAGCATCCATGATGCCCCCTCCAAAACCATATGTACTGCAGATTTTGATTATCAATGATATGATATGGTTTGCTATGGTTTGATGTGTGTATTGCTGTGTTTGAATGCCTTCTATCTCTTGTTTACGGTTAACATGGTTTTTGTTAAATAGACTAACATGCAGGGTTGAATGACTTGGTTTTGGTTTGGCATGTTAGGGAGATAGGGATCAGGCTGTGATGTTGCACACATCCTTGGAGTTAGGGGGTGTAACGTCTCACCCTTTTTCACTCACCGAAAATCAGAGTCTATTTTTTTTTTTAAATGAGGAGTGAGAGAGAGCAGGACGTCACGAAGCGAGCTAAGTCTGAGCTTCCAAAGCCCGCTCTTAACTGGCCAACCATACATGTACGTGGACTAAGTCCACTAAAACGCTTCACACGTGATAATGTTTAACTTGCGGAATAATCGTAATTGCGGAATTATAATAGATTTACTATCCTATCCAATTTTATATAGCAAGGAAGTCCATCACAGTAAATAACCTTTAAGTTTCAATGTCCAAAATAAAACAAACCATAGCAAATAGTCCTAAGTTATTACAGTCCCAAATACTAATTACTCAAATTACATTGTCCATAATAAAAACTTAAATAAAATGAAACTAGATTATCCAAGCTCCTAAGCTTGGCTCCGATCGCATCCTTCGCTCCGTCGATTCCCTGTGTCATCATCTAAGGTAGAAGTAGAAGTAGGGTGTTAGACAACGCGCCCAGTAGGTACTCCGAGTAGGGTCAAACACATGGGTTAGTATAAAAATCACATAGATATATATAATATCAAAACCATGCAAGTCAATGTCATGCCATGGGTGTCATATGCCATGAATCCCACCCATCATCCATATCACAATCACATAGTATTCCTCTTGATGTATATGCCACATCAAGGTATTGTCATGACTCCCCACGTATGCTTTATCGGTCCCACTGAATGGAGCGTGGACTCCTCTTTTTATTACATACATCACAACTGGAATCAGTGCGGATCCCTCCCCATGTGTGTTTATCGGATATCCGAATGGAGCATGGACTCCCCTCATTTGATCCCTCCCATGCCATGCATGAGATATGAGTGCAAACATGCTATTCATATTACACATATAGCATGAAAATCCCATCATTAAAACATATCATTTGATACCAAAATAATTTGTTGCACATAGAAGTGAAATCATCACATATACATATTCCATGGTTTTCAATAAGGTAGGAATCCTACCAATGTCCAAATATCGTGTTCTTGTGTTTTCGTCCAAAAACCGATCACCGATCGCATCAAGCCGATCGTACGCTCATTTGTGAAATCCCGTTACCTTATTGCACATAAATAAATCAAATTGATGACCCATTTGATTCCCATCATTCCATGTTCATTTCCACCTATGATTATAGTGTAATGCCCACCCCTTTTCACCGAAAATCAGAGTTTATTTATTTATTTTTTTACATAAAAGTGACAAAGGGCACGGATGTCACGACGCGAGTTAAGTTCCGAGCTTCTAAAGCCTGGCCCTTAACTGGCCAACCCTACGCGTGCGTGGAACATAAATCCACGAGTACGGTTCACGCGTAGAAAGAAAGCTCGCAACACATAAAAATCAATGCGGATGATAATAGACACTATTCTACCAATTTTCAGATAGCAGGGAAGAGATATCCATTAAATTACTAAAATGCCCTCATACTGTATTGTCCAAAATAATTTATAAAACATAGCAAGACATCTAAGTTATTACATTTCCGACAAGCGAAATTATACAAATACACATTTTCCCAAAATAAACTTAAACAAAATAATTAGTCCGCCTTCCCAAGCTCCTAAGCTTGACTCCCGTCCTGTCCTTCCGTTCCGCCATCTCCTGCATCGTCAGCTAGGGTAGAAGTAGGGCATTAGAACACGCGCCCAGTAGGACTCCGAGTAAGGCTAGCACATGGATTAGTAATAACAGCATGCAGATAATATTATAGAAAAACCATGCACTTTGGGCAATGTCATGCAATGGGTGTTCTATGTCATGAATCCCACCCATCAATCTCATCCTCATTCTACAATGTCCCTTTTTCAACCATCCATAGTGTCCCAAATAAAATTCATACCATCATCGTGCTATGACCCTCTTGATGGAAAAGCCTCATCAAGATGCGGTCCACACTAGGCATCCCCCCTTGATGGAAAAACCATCATCAAGGTATCATAATTACAAGAGTCCCCCCTTGATGGGAAAACCTCATCAAGGTATAATTATACATATGTGAAATGTCCCCATGCTGTTTATCGGTCGTCCCGACGGAGCGTGGACTCCGGTTTCATTTCATCCTTCCCCTGTCATATGCCTCCCATGCCATGCATGAGATGTAGATGCCATATGCCATGTAATATATGAAATTCAATAGTAATAAAACCCATCTTAAAACAATTACAAGATTCCAACTAAATCAAAGGGAAACCATTTCCACAATATTTAATTTCACATAATTTCCAAAATAATTTAAAGGAAAACATCACCAGATGCATAATCCAAAACTCATCTTAAAGACAACCACATGCTTTCCAAAATAAATTAAAGAAAACATCACCCAATCCATGGCTTACAAAAATGTAGGAATCCTACCGAATACCGACTCTCGTCTTTATTTCATTTTCGTCCGACAATCCGGCTACCGACTCACGTACCGCTCACGCTATCCGGTACCTTATTAAATTACCAAATCAATCCAAGTTTTAATCATTTCCAAGCCCATAAATCATAACTTAGTGGGTTTCTTCATTTTAGCCCATATTTGCCATTTTTGCCACTACCCTTCACATAAACAATTTTTCATTAATTCATGCCTACTTAAGCCCAAAATTTAATCCACAACTTAGGTCCTTAACTTAGGTCCATTATTGACTTACCAAAACATAAAAATTTGTCATGTAATTAATCTAACCATTACTCATTTAAACCCATTCAAACCCCATACTTAATCACATATATACCCATTGACTTTAAACCCAAATTGATTTACAATTTGGGGCATGGGTTCGGCCATACACCATGGCCGAACCCATGATGTTCCTTTCTCCATTTTTTCTTGGGTCTAAAAACATCAAATTCATCAAATCTTTTAATGGGATTTACCTCATGCATTTAACTACTATGAGTGCATTATTCAGTCATTTCATTTGGAGACCACAAACACCACTCACCATTCAATTTAAATCATTCATTAGGTCATCCTAATGCACCCAAGCTCATGTCCAATATACATGGGGTTCGGCCATGTACCATGGCCGAACCCATGGTTCTTCAATGTGGCTAATAATTACCATTTTGCCACTCTCCCTTCCATGTTTAATCATTCACCCATTCATGTGTATTTTAAGTCTAAAATTCATCCATGACTTAGATCCATTAAGGATTCACTAACCATGACCCAACATGAAACAAAATCAGCCATCTAATTTAATAAAATTTTCCATCATCTAAACACAAACATGGACCCAGCCTTAGCTCATACAATGACTTACAAAAAGGGTCATGGGTTCGGCCACACCATGGCCGAACCCATGATGTCTTGTTCCCCATTTTCCTTGAATCTTTTGGCGCATTTTAGATCTATCACAAGTCTTCCCATGAGAGGTTTTAAATCATGCATCTAAACCATATTCTTAACCCCATTTGAATCATTACACTTGTTCGTTTAAAAACCCTAAATTCATCAACACATTATCCTTTAAACCCACCATTTAATCATCATTTCATCACCATAGGGTTCGACCATATACCATGGCCGAACCCATGGTTCAAGGCTCATTCCCTCCATGCATTTCAAAACCATAAGACTCCATTGCATTTTTATCATAAACTCATTTTAAAACCTTACTCCCATGCATTCATTAAAACCCTAAATTCATTAATCAAAAACCCTCATTGTCTTCCATCCATAAAACCCTAACCAATTAAACCAACCACCAAATCACCCACCATGGGGTTCGGCCATACTACATGGCCGAACCCTATGTCCCATGATTCTTATTCCAAGCACCCCATTCCATGCTCAATTCCATAAATTATACAATGCACATACTACATTTACTTATTTCTTTTCCCTAACCCTAATTCACCCATTTAGGGTTTTCTCCATCTTCCACCCTTCCATTTGATGGATCTAAATTCCATAGCATAAAATTATCTATCCACCATTTATTTCACAAAAATAAATTCCAATTCTTAAACCCTAAATTCCAAAATTTCTTGTTTAAGAAACACTTACAATCCGTCGTCTCCTCCGATTTCCGTCACTCCCGTCGGTCTCCGTAGCCTCCTCTCTCCTTCCTCTTGATCTTTGATAGGTCGAGATTCTTGATTAATGGTGGAAATCCCCAACCCTAGAATCGGCCAAAGTAGAGCTTAAATTGAGAGAGGGAAAGGGAGAGATGATGAGAGGGGAGGGAATAACCTCAATCTTAGAGTAATTTTTTTTTTTTTAGATTTCCACTTCTTCCTTCTCTTCTCTTCTCCTTAGTTCTCTTCCTTAATTTTCTTCTTCTGTTCTCCTTCCTAGTGTGGGACGGCCATGTAGAGTGAAAGATTAAAATGAGAATGAAAAGAGAGGGAGAAAGGAAAAGATGAGACTTAATTCCCTTTAGTAACTTAACCTACACTTTACATTAACTAACTCACCAACCTTATGAGATATTTTCTTAGATATTTTAATTGCTTTATGGTGGTGGTTATCTAAACCACCACCAAGCCCAACGTGTTTTACACTTGAGGTTGAGATGAGGTATTTTGGTTTTCACCTCTTGACCCCACTTTGACCACTTTACTTAAATAATTTTAATCATTTAATATTTAGATATTTAGGTTACTTTAATTTCCATTTATTTATTTAAATCACCTTTATATACCCACCCATGGTTGACCAATTCAACCATGGTGGTCGGCCCCACCAAACCTTGGCCCACACGCCACCTCACTTGATGAGGTGGAGGTGGGTCCCACTTGGCCACATTACCTTGATTTAATTCCAAATAACTTAGGTGATTTAAATTCATTGAATTCACTCTAAGTGGATTACCATTGGGCCTATGGCCCAATTACATTTCCATCTAGCCCATTTACCTTAGATCATAACCATCTTGATCCATTGGGTCCCAAATGGGTATTTGACCCAATTTGACCATTCTTGACCCATTTAAATAAATTTAAATCCAAATCATAGTCTATTGGGCCACACTTGGGCCTTTATCCAAATTTTGGCCCATTTACCATTTACTCCACCAATTTTCCAATTTCCATCATTAAAATACATAATATTCACATTTATATTAATTCACAAATTCCGAGACCTTACATATATCCTTAGCCTGGTTAAGACTCCCAAGGGTTTCGGCCATACCTTAGGGCTGAAAATGTTTTAAGTCCATAAAAACTTATTAGTGGGGTTCGCCCATACAACATGACCGAACCTCACTCTCTTGGTTTTGGACCACACTTTCCTTAGGTCCTTGTTTCATCTTAACCAATGCGGGTCCAACATCATTCCATCTTTCATTTATTAATCCAATCACGTAAGTTAATCATTTACTTTGATAAACAACCTAGGTCCATAAAATATCATCCATGGGGTTCGGCCATACAACATAGCGGAACCCATGGTGCTTCATTTTTGTCATCTTAGTCCTTAACTTAATAGTCCAAAGTTATTTATCTAAAACATACTTAGATCTATAAACATTCCATCTTCTATTTTTAACTTGATGGTCCATAAAATGATTCATGGGGTTCGGCCATACAACATGGCCGAACCCATGATATCTCATTTTCATCCTCTCCTTTCTTAAATCATTTACAACATATTAGATCCATAAAAAATCCCTCCATGGGGTTCGGCCATACAACATGGCCGAACCCATGGTTCATCATTTTTTATCATTTAAAATCTATTTAAATCCACAACTATTCTTTCATCATTTTTCAACATTTAAAACCTAGTTAAATCCATAACCATTCTTCCATCATTCTCATCATTTAAAACCTAGTTAAATCCATAACCATTCTTCCATCCTTTTCATCATTTAAGACCTAGTTAAATCCATAACCATTCTTCCATGGGGTTTGGCCATACAACATGGTTGAACCTCATCCAAACTCTTTTGAGCCTTCATATGATCCATCTATAAAACTTAGGGTTCGGCCATGCAAGGGCCGAACCATGTTCTTTGATCCTTCTCCATTCCTCATATTAAATCCTGCATTACCATAGTCTCATTATCATTCATTAATCATGTATAACTTATCTTGCCCACCAACAAGGTTAGGGTATTTTTCATTCCAAATACTTGACCATCACATTGATATTCCTTGGATGGATTTTAAATCCATGGCCTATAATCATTTGGCCAACCATTTTCAATCCCATATGGAACCCCATGGTTTCAACCACTCCGTAGCCGAAACCATGGTTCCCTTGATCTCTTATACTTTTTTAGTAACATAGAATATAAACCTTACTTTTCCATGTCTCCTCCTTTTTCTTTTGTTCCGTCTTGCTCCTCCGTTCTTCTCCTTCCTTAGTTTTTTCTTCTTCCTCCTTGATCTTTGGCCAAAGAGTGTTGCTTGAGAGGGAGAGGGTTTGAGGTGAAACCCTAAGGGAGGGTTCGGCCAAGGAGTGAAGGTTTGAGAGAGGGAAAGAGATAGGAAACTTTCTATCTCTTTTCCAAAGAGTGGTTCGGCCAAAGGAGGCTTGTTCTTGTGTAAGCCCTTTCTATTTGGTGAGAGGGAGAGGAGTTGAAATGGAAAAACCCTAACTCTTTCTTGTCTTAGAGAGGGTCGGCCAAGGAGGGCTTGAGAGAGGGAGAGAGTGAATGAGATGAAGAGTTAGCCCTAGGGTTTTTGTTGTTGCTAACCCTAATCTCCCCAACCACCCTCATCAAGATGGGGTCTTTCCCATGTGTCCCTTGGCTAACCAAGAGGGCACATGGCTTACACATGGTACTCACTCCCTTTCCAACGTATTTGTGTCTAGGGTTTCCATTGAGATGGAAACCCTCCACCTCCCCTTTGACTCACCTAATCTTTTCAACTTCCAAGTGACTCACCACCCATTCAACTCACCTCACTTAAATGAAACTCAATCTCCTAACTCAAGCACTTGGATTTATTTCCACCTAACTCAAGTGATTTTAATTAGATAATTCAACTCAACTCACTTCACTTGATCCTCTTGAATTCACCCATGAACTCACCCATGGTTGACCAAGTCAACCATGGTGATCGGCCCCACAAGTCACTTTAGACTACACGCCACCTCACTTGATGAGGTGGACTCCATGTCTTGGGTCCAAATTGGGTACATGACCCGATTAAATCAATTCTCCTTGACCCATTTACCCTAAACCTCAATTCATCTTGACCCATTCCCAATTAGGCATTTGACCCAATTGACCACATTTACCCAATTAATTAGAATTAACCCTACCATGATCCATTGGACCATACTTGGGCCATTGCCCCAATTTTTATCCATCTAACATCCATTCCATCTATAAATCTTAATTTTTAACAATTAAAATAGATAATAGCCAATATAATTATTGCATTGAAAATCCGAACTATTACAGGGGGAGCACAAAATATGTGTTGTTTAGCACTTGTCACTAGTCATGATAGTGTAGGAAGAAAGGATGATGCAAGCTTGAAAGAAAGCTTAGAGAAAAATAAACTTAGAGACAACTAAGTTTATGGGGGAGTTAAGTCAAAAGTGCTAGAAAAGAAAGGATACAAACTAGGAAAGATGTTGGTAGAACCAGTTTCCTAGTCACCCTGAAATTGTGATTGCTCAAAGACGGCTACAAGGCGGAGTGTCAGGATTAGCTCAGGCACACATTGAGTGGATCTTTGAGAAGCACACATCTTCAAGAAAGAGCTACAAGGCAAGTGGTTCTTGCTTTTAATTTTGTTTTAAAACCTTTGTCCTATGAAAGTGGATTAAGGTGGCTTCACTCCGGAACCACTATAAAAAATCTAGAGCGTAGTCTCTGGCACACGTGTTGGGTGGAATTCCCAGCCAATTCAAATAAGTGGAATTTCCTTATCGGTCCCACCGAATGGAGCGTGGACTCCTCTTACACTTCAAACATCATATATCTCTTCCCATGTATGTTAATCGGTGCCACCGAATGGAGCGTGGACTCCTCTTACATTTCAAACCTCATATATCTCTTCCCGTATGTCAATCGAAATCAGTGTGGATTCCTCCCCACGTTTGTTTATCGGAAAACACCAAATGGAGTGTGGACTCCTCCCCTGTGTTCCCTCCCATACCATGCATGAGGTAATGAGTACAATGATGCCATTTATATCAAAGTACATAATAACATGGAAAATTAGTTCTTTAAACATAACCAATTCATAAAAATCAATACATGGATATAATCCATAGTGTGTCAACAAGGTAGGAATCCTACCAACATCCAAGATGATATCCTTGCTGTTTTCATGAAGATATCGATCACCAATCACATCAAAGCCAATTGTACACCTTTGTGAAATCCTGTTACCTTAACGAATTCATCTTACACATATGTTAATTTAATTGCCCATTCAATTCCCATTATCCTTTCTCATCCAAATAAACTTAAACAATCAGGAAAAATTATATTAAAAATTTCACTTTAAAATTCAGTCGACGGAATCAAGAATTCAGTCGACTGAACTCGGTAGATCACCGTCCGCTGCCCATCCTGCGGATGATAGAAACCCGTCCGTGGACAGCAGAAACCCGTCCTACAGACAATGCAACCCGTCCGCAGACAGCACCCTGTCCAGCCCATTACCCGTCTGTGGACGGTCAAAACTCATCCTGCGGAAGATAGAAACCCGTCCTACAGACATGCAACCCCTCCGCAGACAACACCCTGTCCAGTCTATTACCCTCTGTGGACGGTCGAAACCCATCCCGCGGACAATAAAAACCCGTCCGCAGATAGTGCAACCCATCTGCACCCACAACACCTGGTTCACATCTGTTACCCGTTACCCGTGACCTGGTACCCATCACCCGGTACCCGTCACCCATCCTGCGAACAGTCCACACCTGTCCCGCAGACGGCAGAAACCCTTCCTACAGACATGCAACCCGTCCGCAGTCAATATCATATTCATGTCGGTTACCCGTCCGCAGACGGTCGAAACTTGTCCCGCAGATGATAGAACCCCGTCGGCAGACAGTGAAATCCGTCTGCAAACAACATACAATCCCTGTCTGTTACCCGTCTGCGGACGGAGTAACCCGTGTTCAGTCCCCATTGTTTGATTATTTGTAAATCCTTTATTCATGAGATTCATTCTTTAATCTTGTCTAAACATGGTCATCATCATCATACCTCATTTTTACAAATTTATCTTACCCACCAAACAAGGTTAGGGTCTTTTCTTTTTATTCCAAACGTTTAACCATTCTTGAATGGATGTCAAAGTTCATGGTCCCATAACGTTTTGACCATCCATTTACATCAAATATGAACCCCATGGTTTCGGCCATTCCATAGCCAAAACCATGGTTCTCTTAGTTTCTTTCATTCATTCAATCCTATCTTGTTAAACATTACATACCTATTTCTGCGTCTCCTTCGTTTCTTTTTATTATGAACTTGCTCCTCAGTCCTTCTCCTTCCTTTCTCGTTCCTTGCTGATTCTCCAAGTGTAACCGTGTAGAGATGGAGAGAGAGAGAGATTGGGGAAGGTTTCGGCCACAAGAGAGAGAGAGAGAGAGATGAGAAGAGAAGACAATCTCTTTGTTCCAATGAGATCCAATCGGCCAAGGGCAGTTGAGAGAGGGAGAGAGATGAAAAATCTCTGTGTTTTCTTATCATGGAAATCGGCCAAAGGGGTGTAGTGTGCCTCTTTTGTAAATCAGCCCCCAACCTTCTCATTTCCCTCATAAATGTTTTGTCTAACCAAGGAGTCCTTTGGCATAACCAAGGTGACCCTTGGCACAAAGCAAGAAACCCCTTGGTTCCAACGTGTGCATGGGTCTCCATCCTATGAGATGGAAACCCTCCATCTCCCCTCCTTAGCTCATGTGAAAGTCTCATCAACTTCCCA
This sequence comes from Chimonanthus salicifolius, assembly GCA_013350335.1. Lineage (NCBI taxonomy): Eukaryota > Viridiplantae > Streptophyta > Magnoliopsida > Laurales > Calycanthaceae > Chimonanthus > Chimonanthus salicifolius. Next base: position 69,959,022 of record CM023532.1, on the reverse strand, counting down.
TTCAACTCAACTCAAACTCACTTTAACTCACTTAATTTACTTGAACTCATTTGCCACTTAACCCAAGTGATTTTAATTTTCAACTCAACATAATTCAACTCAACCTTTGAGATCACCCATGGTTGACCAAGTCAACTATGGTTAGCCGACCATGCATGTTACATTAACCACTTGACACCTCACTTGATGAGGTGGATTTGGTGGGTAGGGTGAAACAAAACCCTATGTATAACAAAATATGCACCCTTACAAAATAACCCTCTTTTTAATACCCTTCATATTACTTCCTATCCTAGTCTTCCGTAGAAGACTCCTCATCAAAGGCGAACTTGAAACGGTTATCAGGACACGTCATCGCCGTGTGCCCCAATACTTCACAAGTCGTGCAGGGTATTAATCCAGGTCCTCCAATATATGGACAATTAGTCCTCACCTCCCCATGCCCATGTAGTCCACAGCACGGGCAGACAATGCCTAGCGGGTGAGGACAATACCGACAGTTGTGCCCATCTTGATTGCACAACTCACACGTGTCATAGGGATCTATCTCCCCAAACGACTCCAATGTAATAGGCACATCAGCAATGGGATCCTCCAGAAAATGTGCTAGTTCATCTTCTCCTTCCTCAGGAGGTTCCACCATCCCAGGAATGTCATCCATCAATTCCTCTGGAACAGGTGCTAAGTCCATATCATCTTCCTCAGGAGGTCCCTCCTGGAGGTCCACATTAACTTCCATGCTGATACTGTTGGAAGTCGATACCAAATCCACTGGACAACTAGGTGTCCCTTTATCCCATAACTCAGTGTATTCCTCGTTGCTTGACATATCTGTGCCACATCAGTTCAAACACAAAAATATTCAACAATAATTCTAAATTAACCACTCTTGGTTTTCAGGGAATTTGATCATGCATAATATCATGTACTTTGTCTGGGAAGATTTCCAAATCAACACTCTTTGTTTTCTTTTGTTCCTGGGGAAATCTCTAAATTCCTATTGTTTGTTTTTCAATGTGGGAGTTTCAAGGGAGTGCATCCTACTTTGCTATGAATGATATGTCCAATTATGATGACTGTACTTTACTTTGCTATCTTTCATTGTCGTTCTCAGATTAATTGTTCAGTCTGAGTCACTCGAAGTAAATTAATCCGGCCCCCAGTCAGCGGACTCCGAAGAGTCGGTCAGTTGGGATTCTTATCCGTCAGTGAGACATGAAACCGTCTTAATCTTACTTCGATGATTCAACTTTCTGTTTCGCTCTGATACCAACTGTAACGCCCTGCCCTTTCCGAGAATTCAGAGTCTAATTTTTTTTTTAAAAAAAAATAATAATAAAACATCGGAAGAGAGCGGGCGGCGTCACGATGCGAGTTAAATTCAGACTACTCAAGTCTGAACCTTAACTGGCCACCCATGTGTACATGGGCTAGACCATGATAATGAATCACACATGGAACTAACATCAACATGCGGAATAACCTAGATTAACTGCGGAATAGAAAGACTAGATAGCAAGTAACAGTCTCAAACATTAATTAACATAAATCAACCATCCAAAGTTATTAACCTAATCAAACCATAGCAAGTAATGACTTATTACATGTCCAACAAAATATAGTTCGAATGACAGTAATATAAAGAAGTCCAGTCCAACATTCAAGAGCTTAGGCTTGGCTCCCCTCCCGGTCAACGACCTTTTCTTTCCCTTTCCTTGTACCTGCATTCTCCTCTGAGGATAGAATTAGGGCGTTAGATCAACGCGCCCAGTAGGTTCCCGATCAGGGTTACCACATGATTAGCATATAAAACATGCATATATATCATAATACATGATTAGTAAAAACAGGTAAAACAATGCTTGAAGTATGCACATGCAATGAGACCCTCCCATCATGTACATTCATAGCCATCACTTGACGTACCATGCACCGACAAGGTAATTCACAATACACTTCCATCTCTTCATCACTGACTGATTCATATCACGTATTAGTCCTCCTGGCGGGACTCTCATCGCCTAAGAAGACCAATGTGACTATGACCATTATGTTACTCCTCCTGGCGTGACTTGCACCGCCGAAAGAGGACGTAACCCATAATTGTAACACTGTAGAACCTCATTCATCATCCCATGTCTATGCATGAGATGCCAATGCTTGTATGCCATTTGTTAATGCATAATATATCATTCGAAACCACATAAAATAAACAAGAGTCTCATAAGAAAACTAGGGTAAAACTGTGGTTACAAGTAGGTAGGAAACCTACTGAAACTTTGCTTAAGTGTCTGTTCCTTTTTGAGCTTCACCTGGTCACGACTCGTGCACCGTTCAAGTTCCGTTACCTTGTCCATATAACAGCAAGTTAATACTCAATATTCTTGACTTCTAACCAAGTCTAGATCCCATGAATCATCTGGTGGGGTTCGGCCATGCCCCATGGCCGAACATCATCCACTTTAATTTGATCTCTCCTTTTTTGTAATCCTCATTAGGCATTACATATTACAAACATATCTTGGTAGGGTTCGGCCATGCACCATGGCCGAACCATACCACTTGGGTTTTGGCCCACAAATCAATTCCTTTGGCCAATCCTTTCATATTGAACTTTGACTAGTATTTACGGTTTTGCCATTGACCTTAAACCATATTGAAACTAACATCCATAACTATTCCACCTTAGTGGGGTTCGGCCATACTACTTGGCCGAACCTCACCACCTTTCTTTGGTCCTTTTCATCATACATACATACCTCTCCCATTCATTATGAATTAGCACAAAGTCCATCAATAATCATTGGTGGGGTTCGGCCATACTACATGGCCGAACCTCACCCTATGTATTTTTTTATCCCATACTTCCTTATCTATCATGCTTGGTTATTTACTGATATTAAATACATAACATACATACATAATTCTTGAATCAAAATCATACAACCCAATCATAATCTCCAACAAAACAGTCTATGGGGTTCGGCCATTCATATGGCCGAACCCTATGATCCTCCCACTCAATGATCCATCATTTGTTTACAAGTTAGGCTTTACTCTTTAGCCATGTTAACTACATAGTTCAGCCATCCCATGGCCACCCAAAACAGTAACCCTTTTTTTTCCATTTAAATCACGTAAGACTCTCCACCATTGGTATGGTTTTTATCTCTCCAAAAACCATACCAAATTATCAAATACTTTTATGGGGTTTGGCCATCCCATGTGGCCGAACCCTATGCGCATTTGTTGGACCTTTTTAAATTACATATCATGTCCATTCAATCATGTAAAAATCCCCATAGTATTGTACGGTTTCTACACTTCAACAAGCATCAAATACCCATACAATTTCCATGGGGTTCGGCCATCCAAAATGGCTGAACCAATGGTCCATTTTTTTATCATTTACACCCACTTTGCCAAAGGTTTGAGCCCATGATGCATTCGGCCATTCCATGGCCCAAACCATGACATCCAAATCCATAATTTAAAAACCCTTTCAACTTGCATCTTAGACCTAATTTGAACATACAAAAACAGTTCATCATTTTGCATGATTTTATCTTACAAAAACCATCACTTTAACAAATAAATTTCATGGGGTTCGGCCACCCAAAGTGGCCGAACCCTATGGTCCATTTTTTCCCTCTTTTAACATAAAAAAATCCATATTTTGAATCTTTGGTAGATTCGGCCAACCCATGGCCCAATCATGTTTCCTTTATCCCATTTCATTAATCAAAAGTCCATGGAAATACTTACTAAATTCCAAGCTTTTCTTCTTGCCTTTGCTCTTTGCCTTCTTCCCTCTTGTTTCCTTATTTCTTCCTTAGCTTCTAGTCGAATTAGTGCTTGATCTATGATGAAAAACACCACAGCTGGTTCGGCCAAGAGAAGTGTTCTTGAGGGAGATAAAGGAGATGGAATTCAAAGGTTTTTCTTGGAATGAAATTCGGCCAAATGGGAGTGTTCATTCCTTTTGTATTTCAGCCCCCAAAACCCCTCCACTCCCTCATCAATCCTTGCATAAAACGATGGGTCTTGGGTGCTGTCCAAGGCACCCCTTGGCACCTACCCATGCAGCTATTCAGCTCTCCATGTATCTCATTTCAATCCCATCCATTTGCATTTAACTTAGCATGAAAATCACCAAAACAAGTCCCCAACGTGTGGGACTTGTTTTGGTTGGTTTGAGACCAAGCCACCTCTTCATATTCCCTTTGAACTCAGTGATTTATAGTCCCATTGACTTCCATTTTGACTCACTTGAACTCAGGGTCCTTTTTGATTTCCACCTCAACTCACCGAACTCACCATACTTAATGCATTTCATTTAATGCACATGAGTTAACTCACACTTGATTTAATTCTAACTCACTTCAGTCCCACTCAAACTGATTTAACTCATGTTTTAGCTCCCTTGAGGGTCCACACGGTCAACCATAGTCAACTCGACCCGTTGGGTCCACTTTTAGCTCCTTGACCCGTTTTTGACTCCATGACCCAATTATGGGTATTTTAGTCATTTGTAATTGGTTTTTACATATGGGTCAGGCCTACCCATTTTTCCTCCACTTGATTTCCAATCAAATCAGTCTAACCCCATTTAATTTAAATTCACAAAACGGTCAAATAATCCAGTAAGACCCGATGGGTCCCATTTGGGCCCTTTGACCCATTTAGCCATTTTTGACCCAATTGATGTAAATTACCCATCCAATCAAACTTAACATTCATAATATGCTCATATGATTTTAATTTGAGCAATGGGCCCCACTATTTCCTTACTTAACATCACAAAAAAATTAATTTAACACCTCAGGGGCATTTTGGTAATTATCCATTTGATTGAGAAATTGGGGTGTTACAATACCTCACAGTGGTCTTTCGGACACCCAGACGGAGTGTGGCCTCCGGCTTCCTCTTGATGGGATTGTCATTATCATGGTACCTCTTGATGGGATTCTCATCATCAAGCTATCCCACAGTGGTCTTTTGGACGCCCCAACGGAGTGTGGCCTCCGGTTTCCATAACCATCACCCCATGCCATGCATGAGATGTCAATGAGTACATGCAATATGTAATATAATCTTAGCATTCAAAACCTCTTTGAAACATAACTTTAACACAAATAACTCATCAAAATCAACATAAAAATAGCAAGTATAATATGTGGTTACAAAGAGGTAGGAAACCTACAGAAAAGTTATTTAAACAGTTCGCTCTTCTTAACCCGTCACCCGTTCACGATTTAAGCATTGTTCAAGAAGTCACGTTACCTTGTTTATATAACAGCAAGTCAAACACATGTCTCATATGGTTTCAAACTAAGTCTAAGACCAAACACCATTTTGTGGGGTTCGGCCATACACCATGGCCGAACCTCACCCACTTGAACACCATCCAAATAACTTATTAAAATACCTCATATTACGAAATATACCTTGGTAGGGTTCGGCCATACAACATGGCCGAACCTTACCACTTTGGTTTTGACCCCTCTTTCAAGTCCTTTAATCTTTCATTCCATATTTACGTTATAACTTGTATTTACGGTTTTGCCACTGGTTTAACCTTTGTTTAATTTTTACTTAATAACTAATGTCCACAACAAATCCACCTTAGTGGGGTTCGGCCATACAACATGGCCGAACCTCATCAACATAATGATGATCCTTTTTAATTAAATCCAAACGCCATTCCCATCATCTAATTACTCATACACCCACAACATCATAAGTCCATAAAATTGATTAGTGGGGTTCGGCCATACACCATGGCCGAACCTCACTCCCTTGATTTCATGTTTCAACCCCTTGATCTTCTAGTTAGACACAAGATCATGTCCTTCCATGACCTGATATCCATTATCATTTTCCATCTAAGAATGGTTCTCATAACTCCATCCATTTGAATATTTTTAGACCTTTTAAAACAAACACCATACATAGCACTTGGTGGGGTTCGACCATACACCATGGCCGAACCGTACCCCTTTTGGTTTTGGTGCTCCACTTTGCCATTCTTGTCGATGAACAATAAAAATCCAAGTCCATCATTCTTTCAGCTATGTTAAACCCTTTAAAAACATCATAGAACCAATAATAATTCTAACCATAATCTTATCTCCATTTAAAACACCTTAAAACCTTCAATCATTGTATGGTTTTTATCCCTTAAAAACCATAAAAATAACCAAATTATTTCATGGGGTTCGGCCACTTTGATCCATGTTCTACCCTTTTTAAACAGCATATCCATGGTTTAAACCCTTGATAGATTCGGTCATACAATGGTTGGATCATACTTCCTTATCCATTTTATTTAACAAATGGTTATGATGTACTTACCAATCTTCTTTGCCTCTCTTCTTTCCTTTGATCCTTCCTTCCTCCCTTCTTGCTCCTTTGGTCCTTTAGCCGATTGTTTGCTTGCTCAAAATGAGATCACCAAGGGCTGGTTTGACCAAGGTGGAGGTAGGTTTTGAGAGAGGGAGAGAGATGAAAATTTCTAAGCTTCTTGAGATGGAAATTCGGTCAAATGGTGTAGTGTACCCTTTTTGTTAATCAGCCCCCAAAACCCTCTCATTTACCCTCATCAATATTGATCTAACCAAGGAGTCCCTTGGCATAACTATGGGACACTTGGCTTAAGCTCATGCAACCCTTCCATCTCCCAATGTTGGAGCTTGGGTCTCCATCATGAGATGGAAACCCACCAAGTTCCCAATGTAATCTTATCTTATTGTAGATTGTGTACTCTCATCAATCAGCCCACCTTCCATTGAATTTTATGCATGGGATACCACTCCTAAGTAACCAACGTGTGGGTCTTTGCTTGGGGTCTTTGAAATCATCACAACTCCTCATTTTCTCACTTGACTCATTTGAATTAAAGGTCTCCATGGCTTCCAATATAACTCATTCAACTCATTAGCTCAACTCACTCATTTAATTCACTTGTGTCAAATCCATTGTTTGATTCCATTTCCAACTCAATTCAGCCCCAACTCAACATAATTTAACTCAACCTTTGAGCTCACTCGATGGTCAACATGGTCAAGCTTGACCCATTGGGTCCCAATTGAACTTCTTGACCCAAATAGGCGCCATGACCCATTTAAATGTCAATTACCCATTTAAATGTAGCTTACCCATTTAAATGTGGTTTACCCATTTACATATAGCTTACCCATTTACCTCCATTGATCCACATCTACCATCCGTTGGGTAATTAACCCAACATTTACCCATCTAATGTTCATATCTTTTTAATTCACCATTTCAATGGCATTTTCGTAAATATTGATATCTTTGAAAAATCGGGGTGTTACAGATCCCTTTAAGGAGATCATGGCACAAAAGGATATTATTAGAGATGTCTCTTCCCATAATGAAAGAAGATTGGTGATGACTAATCAGACTAGGCATGACCGATTTCAAGCGATTAACCAATATTCTGGAAATGATTTTGTAAGTTTCATTGGTAAAAGAATCTGGCCCATTAGCAGAAGAGAACTTGGGGATAAGAGAGATGAAGCAGGACTTAATCTGATTAAGAATTTGGCCCGAGTGAAAAAAAATAAAAGATGGCTTTGACAGCTTCGTTCCCTGTAATGTTCCAACAGCTTTGGTAGAAATATAGATTAAACCAATCGAGACCAGGGGTTTTATTTGGATCAGCTTGAAAAATCACAACTTCAATCTTCTTTCTATCGACCTTTTGGATAAGCTTACTTGTAAAACTGTCACTGATTTTGCAGTTGAGGTCAAAGAGCCCAGAGCAGTCTCCTTCAAACATAGAATCCCCTCCAAATCTAGATTCAAAGTGTTTATCAAATTGATCTTCAATGACCCCAGAATCATCACTAGTAGAGCCATCATCCAACATCACCATCCGAATTTTGTTGCGATGTTCCTTATTTTTCACCATGTTATAGAAATAGTTGATCTCCATATCACTGAGGTTGAGTTTCAACACCTAGACCGCTGATAAAGAATGTGGAGCTCGAAATCAAGGGTTTGCTCAAGAGAAATCTTAACTTTATGAAGAGCCGAAATATTAGCAGCAGACAATTCAATATCAAAAGTGACCTGGGCCTGATCAAGAAGATTCCCGCAAGCCTCAACTCGTTGTTTGTAGTTGGGCTTAGAACGGAGCCATCTAGAGAGAATATGCTTCAGATTTTTTAACTTCTGAACAAAGATATACATTGGGTGGCCATGAATGTGACACCCCGCCCTTTTTCTGTCGCTTTTAAAAATCAGAGTATATTTTTTTTTTTGTAAGATTAAGGAAAAAGACAATGTGCCACGACACAAGCCGAGTCTAAGTTCGTAGAACTGACCCTCGACTGGCCCAATCTAGCACATGCGTGGTACAAGCCAAAGATGAAATTTTGCACGTGCTAGCACAACCTATGGAAACTCTAAACATTTAATACATGAATATAATCATTCATGTCTTAAGCAAAACCATAAAGATTCACATAAGTCAATTACAAATAATATCAAATCCCACAACTAGGAGTTAATTAAAATATTACATTTAAACGTTCACTCCTATGAATTACATCTTTTTCAAAATATCAAAAAGGAGATTATCATAATCATAATTCTTTCTTTTGCATCCATCTCGGTCATGCCTGGCTAGCACTTGGTCCAGCCTCACATCCCTTGCCATGCACTGCACTGACATCTAAAGTGGGGAAAACTTAGGCTTAGTCAACAAGCCTAGTGGGAGTTCTGATCAAAGGGAAAAGGGTGGGGGGGGTGCACATAGAAGTGTTATTGTAAAATCATGTAATAAGTATATAACTGTAAAATCATCATACTTTCCTAAATGAACTCATAATAGAATATCTCATATCAAAATCGTCTCCATTTGTTTATAAAGATGTTATACTCAAAATTAAACTTCACATTTATAATGAAATGTGATGCCATGAGTGTAATGTCAATGTATGCCTTACCATGCCCCATATAGGTTTTCGGGACTTCTTTCTGACCCATGAGCTCTATGGCCCAATATTGAGTTTTGGGCCTTCTTTCTGGCCTAGGAGCACTATGGCCCAATAGTGATTTATTTCGGGACTTCTTTTTGACCCAATAGTTTTTCTGCCCAATACTCGTGCAATACCCATCCCATGCTGTCGTACATGAGGTATGTGAATGATCAATGATGCCAAATCTATGCGTCTTATGTGTACAAATCATAATCATCTTATATTCAAAATATTGCAAACTCCATGTTGAAATAATATCAATCTCATTGTATCATAAATCATTTCCAAAGAAAACATTTGACACGTACAATGTCAGGGTTTATCTTGAATCCTTTGTTTATTTTCATGCGTCAAGACATACAATCACATCGTTAAGGTATATTCAAACCCTTATCACTAAGTTATGAATTCTAGAACCTTGATTAAGGAACATTCACTCAGGTTTACAGATTACATCTAGTAATAAATCTAAGTGCTCTTTATAAATGATTGAATTCAAGTGTTTACAAAATAAGACAATCTGGCTACTGTCACTTCAGAACATGGTCTATCTAGTTCGGAACTTCTGAATCTTCAGAATAAGCTTCAGAACATGACAGTTCCTTCGAAATGTCTGAAGATCAGATTTTATTTTGGGATATTTACACAGTTCACTTCGGATCGTCCTAACCTTCGGATCGTCCCCAGGTCTGCTTCTGATCGTCCCAGCCTTAGGATCGTCCCAGCTTGATTGGGATCGTCCCAACCTTCGAAACATGGTCTCGAAACTTCAGAGCCAAATTCCGAGACATGTCTTCTTCAGACAGTTAATTGCAGAAATTGCAGAGATGTCCGTAAAAGTAGAATTCCGAAACTTAAAACCAAAGGGTGTTTAAGCCTGATTTTCAAATCTAACTGGTCAAATTAATTCTACATGTGATTAGCTATAATTTAAAAAATTAGTATCCACAATTTGATCATGACACACATAGATCTTAACCCTACAAATAATATGTGTGTGGAAAACCACGAATTTTAATTTTTTTCCCAATTTCAACATTTCTTTATCAAATTCATTAAGGGTTGATTCTAAACTGTTCTAAGCTTCAAATTAAGTCATAATACTAAGATAGAGGTGACCAACCATTGGTTTGTAGAGTTTTTCCAAAAAAATCCTACCAAAACTCTTCCAATCTTTGAGTTGGTACAGTGGAGTTTTCCTCTTCAAGTGTTTCGAGATGAAGAAAGAGGAGGAAGAGAAGAGAATGCCAATGTTTCTTTCTTCTTTTGCTCTCTTTTTTCTCTTATTCTCTTCTTTTCTTTTCTTTATTTTCCTTTTTCTCTTATTTTCTCCTCCCTCGAGCTTCAAAATGGAGAAAAGAGAGGGAAATAGGAGAGGAAGGCACCATCGATTGAAATGGATGGTGTTAGTGCCCCGGCTCAGCCGAGTCCCTGTGTTTGTCAATTCCATGAGTCGGAAAGAAGCACTTGTTAAGAAGCTTGAAGACCCAAGGTGATCAAGACTGAAGACCACGCTTCAACGGATTGAAGCTTATCGTAATGGTAATCACAAAACATGTATTATGACCATAGATGATTTTAGGTGGTACCCACACCCTAGAGAGGACTATTCCTAAGCTTAGTGGAACAAATGGTTAAATCATAAGAAGCCCATAGATGAAGCTTGACAGTGAATTGGAACCCAACTTGGAAATATGTATTTCGTTTCACTGTCAGCTCGACCAGTCGTTCTCACTGACCCCTAGGTGGAGACAGGTTTGACCCATCGTGGTCAAAGACTAGTTGGCCAAATTGACATAGGTTCTTGGTTATAGAACAGTGATTCTGGGAAAGCCTCTGATCGATAGTCTCGTATGCACCGACCTCTCACTGAAAGGCTAAAACGACCCCTCATGGTCAACGACTCCTCGATCAAGATTTATGAGTTCTGTAACTTAGAACTCAGGTGGGCTCTCAAGAAAACAGACATATCGTTAGTTGAAGACCAATCAAGAGAAGCCAAGACCAACCCCTAGGTAAAGGGCGACAGGTTGTTCTGGGTATGACAAGTTTCGGGACATGAAACTCTGTCAGCATGTTGTTGCCCCAGATCAAGCCTCTCGTATGGACCGACCTCTCGATGCCATTACTGTCGACAATCGGTGACGACGACATGTCGACTAAGAAAAAATATTACCATTCGAAGTGCATTATTGTGCAACGGTTGGGTTGTTAAATGGTAACATTTCTAGTCACCGACCCCTTAGTGCGTCTGACCTATCGGTACACTACTGTTGCTGCAACTGGTTACCCTTTCTGTGTAAACCAATCTTTATGCAACCAGTTGGCATCCTTCAGTAAAATCAATTGGACCCTCATCTTTATCAGTGAGCTTAAACAAAGGCCAACAGAAGGATCACTCTCTCTCTGTCTCGTGCTTAAAGTTGGGGAATCAAATACAACCAATCATATGGATTGAGTTGTGAGAGAAAGAGAGGAAGAGAGAAAACTCATAAACAACCAATCTATTGATTGAGTTTGAGAGTGAGAAAGAGAGGGGAAATAAAATAACATAAACTAGGAAACCTTTGGTAAAACTAGTTTCCTTGTCACCCTGAATTGTGCTTACTATATGGAGGCTATGAGGCGGAGCGTCGGTACACATTGGGTGAGATCTTCATGAAGCACACATCAAGTGAAAGAGCTAAAAAGGCAAGTGCTTCTTGGTTTTAATTTTATTTTAAAACCTTTGTTCCAAAAGTGGATTAAGGAGGATTTGCTCCGGAACCACTATAAAAAACTTTAGAGCGTTGTCTCTAGCACAGTGATGGGTGGAATTCCCAGGCAAATGAATATGTGGAATTCTTATTCTATAGTGGTAGGTGAAATTCCAAGCCGATTGATTGAGGTGAAATGCCTACTCTAATTTTGAGGGTGTAAGTCTCCACTTAGTGAATTTGGAGATAGCTCAAAGTTGAACAAGTCCTAACAGTGGATGTAGGTCGCCTAACCGAACCACTTTAAATTGGTCTTATGGTGTTTGATTTCTGTATGTTTGTATTTACTATTTAAGTACTCTTCTCAAAACACATCACTTTGCATGTTTATTATCTTATTTTATACATTGTACACAAGCATTGATAATCAAACAATATGTAAAGGGTCATAATCATAGTGTGATTGCTAAAATAAATTATCACACTAAACAAATCTCTTGATGAATGTTCTGCTGCACTCAAATCAATCAAGAAATTTGTGAACACCATTAAAAATGGGACTGACCTATTCACACCCCCTCCCCCCCGGGGTCAATCATGTTATTCTAACACCGTGAATAATGGGACATTCAATTGGTATCAGGGCCTCGTGTTCTAGAGAAAGTATTTAGCCATCCAAGTTGATCCGTGTTAAAACAATGGATATGAGAAAAATCCATGATGTTTCCAAACCTCCATTTATGATGAAAAATGAAATAAAAAATGTTACATGTTTTCATCAATAAATGTGTTCGGAAATAGGTGAATAGAAAGTGGTCTATGCCTATGGAAAAGGTATTGGATGAACCTTTAACTTCCATGACCACTTTGCCCAAAGACCAAATAAGCTTGGACTAGTGATGAAATGACTATGCACTTTAAACGAACACTAAATATCATTTCATCAGTGTTGTTTCATAATATGCGTTAAAAATATTAAAAAAAAAATATGAAGCAACAAAAGAGGTTGAAAGAATCCACGAAAAAATTCTCTCTTCTAGCCCAATGGATGACACCACCTATCTTGACCAATGTGTGTACTAAGAATATAGGTGAATGGTTCATCCATTGAAAAAGTCCAAGCTAAATCCTCCAAGATAAGAAGATGATAGTTGAAAGGAACTTGTTGAAGGTAATGACCTTCAAGTATCCATTGAGGCCATGTACAAAGATGTTTGACTCTTACGTTAGGAAAACATCATGGTACAAAATCTGGAAATTGTGATTCATAAAGATCAAATGGGGGCACCCAAGATTAAAAACTAGATTTGATAAAAGGCCCTCACCGGATTGTGGACCTAGATTCTAAGTCTCACAATGATTGTGTTCAAATGTGTAAAGGAATTAACATTTGAAACATGTTTTGGAATCACCTTGTATCTTGCCCTCAATCCATGTTCCTGTTTGATTGTTGGATTAGTCTTATGCTAGATACATGTTTGTACATGTAGGTTTGCACTCTAGTATTGGATTATACTTTCCTCATTTTCATTTTGTATGCCATGTGATTTGTACTTCTTTAGGAAATGAATGTAGTGTGTGCATTACCTCATGTATAAGGTGTGTGGGGTACTCATACACAATGTCGTTTCATTCCAAGTTCCTAAACTTGTGAATCCCGTGTGAAATGAAACATGCTCTATACCATTCAATGTATTTTTGGTGTGACCTACCATAAGTGAACATGATAATATGAATGAGAGCTGTGTGTGTAGTAGCATCATACTTATTTCTATATGCATGATTAATGTATTCTAAATATGAAATGAATGTATGATTTGTGAGCTTGGTGTCTCATTCCAATATCTTATATGATACATTCTATGTGGAATGAGTATTATGTTCATATACACCTTATTTTTGTTAAAACCTAGAGATGCTGTATCTCATGACTTCAGTCACCTAGGCAATATGTTTGAACTGTAAATTTAATGTGCCCAAGGTACTTGGATCGGTTTGGATCCAAGAGAGATCTATAATCCATGTTTTGTGTCTACTTTTAGAAGGACAAATTGAACTTCAAATGGCACAAAAAAGGTGTGAAAGTATGTATCGTCACTGGCATTGAAAGGTGTAAAAGCAAGCTCAATGAACTATGAACATCGCAAGTACACACACACACACACAAAACACCCAATCATTCTTTAAGTTAAACTCCATGTCGAAGGATAGACTAGTCGGAGGAATAGACAGGTCGGTACTGTGGGAATCAGAACACTATCTGAAAAGGGAGAAAATTGAAAAGGGAGACAGGTCGATACTTCTCGACATATCGACACAGACCAGTCGTTGGTACGACCTGTCGGTGCCTCAAAGAGACTAAGTTAATAAGTCTCATTTCACAACAACGACAGATCATTTCAAAATCATCGTTCCTTATCCCGCATAGCTCTGGCGATTTCTCCCCTCTCCTCTCGTGCCTTAAACCAGTAAATAAAACATCCAAGAGTGAAATCTCGCCTGAAAAACCATAGGGTTTTTGCTTCTCTCATTTCAAAAAGTAAATGTGTCACGGTGTCTGTGAGATTTAGTGATCGAACAAGCCTTAGTCATCTCTTCCCAAACAACCATGTTGAAAAAGGAGACAGCTAAATCTCGATCTTCGACTACCAGAAAAATCCCTGAGTCTGGCTCCCATTTCCTCAGGAGATCACTTAGATTCGTACAGGATGTTTCCGAACGTAGCTCTACCGACCCTACTCCAAAGAGTACCCCTCGCAGAAAAACCCCTGCTCCTGAAATTGGATCTAGCCATCGGTATTCTCTCAGGTCTCAATCCGAACAAAACCCGAGAGCCGAAGCCAAAGAAATCTCCTTGTTGGACTGCTCCGGAAAAGAAGGAGAAGCAAATGTTGAAAATGCAGATACCCTTGAGCCACAACCCCTGATTCGATTTATTTGCAAAATCGAAGATCTTGTCTCTCAAATCAAGGTGCATCTGGATAGGCTAGATTACTTCGTAGAAAGATTCACTCAGAGTGCCCACGAAGAAATCTCTGCATTAGGAAAATCAATCGTCAACCTTTCCCGACGTATCGACCCTTTTCCTCCAGCATCTCCTCCTCCGGATGGCTCTGATTAGGATAGTTTTTCATGACTTATGTTTTGTATTTTGAAAAACTATGTTAATGTTTAAGCATCCATTTTCCCCTCTCTCAAACCATATGTATTGAAGTTGTTTATCAATGAAATGATATGGTTTGATTTTGTGTGTGTGCTAACTTGATGAAATGACTTCTATCTCTTGTCTATTGTTAACATAAATCTTGTTAAATAGACTAACATACAGGATTGAATAGTTGTTTTTGTATTGGCATGTTATGAAGATATGGATCGGGCTAAAATGTTGCACACATTTTTGGAGTATGGGGGAGCAGAAAATATCTGCTAATTAATACCTGTCACTGGTCATGATAGTGGAAGGAGGAAGGCTGATGCAAGCTTGAAAGGAAGCTTGGAGAAAAAAAATAAACATAGAGACAGCTAAGTTTATAAAGGAACTGGGTCGAAGAAGTTATAGAAGGAAGCTTGAAGAATGGGGGAGAAGACTCCAAAAAGGGAGAATACCTTTAAGATAGCACAGATCTTAAAGGGGAAGAAGAAAAATAGTAATGCACAAGAAGGATGCATTAAACTATGAAGGAGAACGATGAGTTAAAGAAGAACTCATGAAATCACTAAATGCAATAAGCATGGGGGAGTGCTTGGAACTCGATGTCTGCCTACTAATCTTTGCCAATTGTATGACAAAATGGGGGAGAAATTAGTAGAAGCTATAAGACATCAAAACCAATTATGGGGAGTAATTGGTGAAGCCGAAGTGCTTGGGTCTCTAGGAAGAGAGAGCCAAAAAAAGAGAACAAGCCAATGAACATGAGGAGAATGTCTATGCTTGGAGTTTGGGAGAACAAACTCAAAGAAGATTGGGGAGCAAAATATTCTCAACACAGACAGCCGGGATAAGCTTGGTGATAAGCTTATGCTATGGGCAGTGTTGGTCACTAGGAAATCAGGGTGTATTGGGGAGCTTGAATACAAATCTTGTTTAGTCCATGAATGCATATGTATGTTTTGGGACTAACCCCTCTAATGATTTTCTAGTGTTACTTGCTTATGTGCTTAAACAGGAAAACATGAAATGAAGTAAGCTAAACAAGAATGTGCGAAGATCATAGTCTTGTTTTCCATTTGAATATGTACATGTAATTAATGTAATATTTTGTATTTAAATGAGATGTAATAAGGGTGGGATTGTAATTGGGTTAGCTTCTAGGTTTTGTGATGAAATTGACAAAGGAGGAGATTGTTAGTGCCCCGGCTCAGCCGAGTCCCTGTGTTTGTTAGTTCCATGACTCGGAAAGAAGCACATGTTAAGAAGCTTGAAGACCCATAGTGATCAAGACTGAATACCACGCTCCACCGGATTGAAGCTCATCGTAATAGCAATCACAAAATAGGTATTGTGGTCATAGATGACTTTAGGTGGTGCCCACACCTTAGAGATGACTATTCCTAGGGTTAGTGGAACAAATGGTTAAATCATAAAAAGCCTATAGAAGAAGCTTGACAGTGAATTGGAACCCAACATGGAAATATGTATTTGGTTTCACTGTCAGCTCAACCAGTCATTCTCACCGACCTCTCGGTGGAGACAGGTTCGACCCATCGTGGTTAAAGATTGGTCGTCCTGATTGACATACGTTCTATAACGCCCGCCCCATTTTCACCGAAATCAGAGTCTATATATATATATATATATATATATATATATATATATATATATATTGAAATAAAAGTGACAACGGGCGCGGACGTCACGACGCGAGTTAAGTCCGAGTTTCTAAAGCCCGACCCTTAACTGGCCAACCCCACGCGTGCGCTGAACTAAGTCCACGAGAAGGTTCACGCGTAGAAAGTAAGCTCGCGGAAACTAACTGAATGCGGAACATGATAATAGAGTCTATCCTACCAGATTTTAGATAGAAGGGAAGATACAACATTAACTTACCAAAATACCCCTATGTTCACATTTATGCCTCAAAACGATATTGTCCATAATGCAGTCCAAACCATAAGAAGAAATATAAATTATACAGTCCGACGAGCTAAGCTACTTTAAATTACATCTCCAAAATGAAACTTAAATAAAACTAGATATCCGCTTCCCAAGCTCCTAAGCTTGGCTCTCGGCGTGTCCATCATTTCCGCCATCTCCTGTGTCATTAGCTAGGGTAGAAGTAGAGCGTTAGTCAAAGAGCCCAGTAGGATTCCGAGAAGGGCTAGCACATGGGTTAGTGATAACATGCATACCGACAATAATATAATAAACATATGATGAATGCCATGCCATGGGTGCCTATGTCATGTGTCCCACCCATCCACCTTATCATCATAAAATATCGTATCCCCCTTGACGGCAAAGCCTCGTCTAGGTGTCCCCATGTTTGCTTCTCGGTCGCCCCGAAGGAGCATGGACTCCGGTTATAGCATAAAAGCTATCCCCATGTCTGATTCTCAGTCGCTCCGATGGAGCATGGACTCCAGTTTCATTATTTTCCCGCCCATGCCATGCATGAGATGTAAGAGCATTAGGCTATGTAATATATATATATATATATATATATATATATAAACCATAACTTAATATATATCATACATGGCCATATAATGCATAATATCAAAATATATAAACCATAGTATGAACATATAATTCATAAAAAATCCATCATAAGCCAAATCACATAATCATGAAAATAATTTAAATTCACCATCACATATCCACGGCTTACAAAGAGGTAGGAATCCTACCGAATACCGCTTAGCATCCCGTTACATTTCAGTTCGATAATCCGGTCGCCGTTCGCGTACCGTTTGCGACGTCCCGATACCTTATTACATATTTACCGAATTAGTCCATATTTTATTTCATGATTAAATCCCTAACTGATCACACCCTTAGATCCATTAATGATCCCTAAATACATTACAAGTTTATCAAGATCAACTCTTAACTTAGCCACATTTCTCATTGGCTTAACCATATGCATAATTCCCATTTTGCCCATTTTAAATATTCCGATTTGCGAGCCTAAAACGCAGCAACTATCCGTTTCATTTATTCGTTCATAATATCCATTTTCATGTCCAACCCACATAGGGTTCGGCCATGTACCATGGTCGAACCCATGGTTCTTCAATGTGGCTAATAATTACCATTTTGCCACTCTCTCTTCCATGTTTAATCATTCACCCATTCATGTATATTTTAAGTCTAAAATTCATCCATAACTTAGATCCATTAAGGATTCATTAACCATGACCTAACATGCAACAAAATCAGCCACCTAATTTAATAAAATTTGAAATCATTTAATCTCATACGGCATTCCATATTTGGCCCAAAATGTGGCCCATAAAGGGGTCATGGGTTCGGCCAAACACCATGGCCGACCCCATGATACCTAAATTCCATTTTATTGGGTTCATTTTATCCCCTTTTAATCCTATCTCTAATGAATTTAAATCATCCATTTAAATCTCCATTTTTCATCCCATTTAAGACATCACATACCTTACTCATAAATCTTATTAAAATTATCATCTCTCCATAATTTTCCACTCTTTTTACTTTCATCAAAATCACCAAACCTTACCATAGGGTTCGGCCATATACCATGGCCGAACCCATGGTTCATGGTTCACTTTCATGGGTGCCATTTTAAGGCCATTATCTCACCCATGTTTGTCCATGGCTTTTCTTCACTAAAAATCCATTTTTAAAATCAATAACCCTCATTCATTTTGGCCCTTTTAAAACTTCCAAAATATTAACATATTAATCCATCATTTCCATCCTTTAAACCCATTTAAAAAAAATCACTTTTCAACACCATAGGGTTCGGCCATACACCATGGCCGAACCCATGGTTCATGGTCCATCTTATCCATGTCATTTTATTTTTCCTTAAACCATCTCTTCCATCTCTTCCATCTCATCCATTTCTTATCCTACTGTTGGATGGATCTTAGATCCATGGCCCATAACATTTTTGGCCACATTTAGTCTAAGAAATGGATTCCATATCCTATCTTAAAAAAATATATAAACTCTTGTTTTAAGAATTCTTACCACCCGACGACTCCTCTGGTCCTTCTTTCCTCTTTGCTCTCCTTAGCCTTCCCTTTTCTTCTTCTCCTTGATGTACAGTCAAGAAGAGCTTGATCAAATGGTGAGGCCCTCTAAGCTTAGGATCGGCCAAGATTGAGTGGGTTTTTCTTGAGAGAGGGAGAGGGGAAGGTGATGAGAAAATCACCCCAAACTTTGGTCTTGGTGGTGGTTTTCCAACACTCAGTTTCTTTCCTTTCTTTTCTTCTTCTCCTCTAAGTTTTCTTATTTTCTTCTCTATGGAAGTGAGGGACGGTTTTGGTGAGTGAGGGAGAGAGGGAGAGAGTGAGATGGAATTGAAAGGCTAAGGTAAAACTCATCTCATTTCTTTGGTCTTACTTGGACCATACTCCCCCATTATGGCTCCACCAACCAAGCATGGGCTACCTTGACTTTGGTGGTGGTGGTTGAGACGAAACCACCACTAGCCAATGGTTTTGGTGTTGAAAATGGGTGGTTTGGGTCTTCCCCCCCTTGACTACTTGACCAACATCATTTGGGTATGGGTCACCATGTTTGGAGTGGTGGTGGTTGAGATAAAACCACCACCCTAAGTCCATGGTAATTTTGTGTTTTCTTAGGTGGTTTCAATGAGATGAAACCACCATTGACTTGTCCCCTTTGACTTAGCCATGTTGACCCTAATTGACCAATCTAATTAATTTAATTAATTGGATCCTTTAGGTTAATTATTTCCCATCTAATTTAATTTCATTAATCTATCTCTTTAAGAAATCCACCCATGGTTGACCAAGTCAACCATGGTGGACGGCCCCCACCTATACCTACCCCACTCGCCACCTCACTTGATGAGGTGGAGGTGGGCCCCACTTGGCCATGTCACTTTAATTCCATTAATTTTAACTTAGATAATTTTAATCAATTTAATTCTCCTTAATCCACCTTAGTCCTCTCAATTTATCCATGGTTGACCAAGTCAACCATGATGGTTGGCCCCACCTTTGCCTTGGGTCCACACGCCACCTCACTTGGTGAGGTGGAGGTGGGCCCCACTTGGTCATGCCATTTCATTTCATTACTAACTTAGAGGGTTTAATTCCAATTCACCCTTTTTAAATCAATTGGGCCACCATTGGGCCCACGGCCCAGTTAAATTATTTTCTACTATTTACCTTAGAGTTTTGAATAAATTTTGATCCATTGGGTCCCACATGGTTATCGGGCCCACTTTGACCATTATTGACCCCTTTTTAAATGAGTTCTATTCACCCCATGGTCCATTGGACCATACTTGGGCATTTGCCCCAAAATTTGATCCATTTAACATCCATAATATCAAAATTTCCAATTTTTCCATTATAAAAATAAATAAATGCCATATATATACTGATTTAAAAATTCAAGGTATTACACGTTCTGGATTATAGAACGGTCATTCTGGGAAAGCCTCTGATCGAGAGTCTTGCATGCACCGATCCCTCGATGAAAGGCTAAAACAACCCCTCGTGGTCAACGACTCCTCGATCAACATTTATGAGTTCTTTAATTTAGAACTCAGGTGGGCTCTTGAGAAAACATACATATCGATAGTTCAAGACCGATCGAGAGTAGCCAGCACCGACCCCTCAGTAAAAGGTGACAAGTTGTTCTGTGTATGACAAGTTTTGGAACATGAAACTATGTCCGCATCGTGTTGCCTCAGATCGAGCCTCTTGTATGGACCGACCTCTCGGTGCCATTACTATCGACCCATTGGCGACAACGACATGTCGACCGAGAAAGAATATTACAGTTGGGAGTGCATTATTGAACAACAGTCGGGTTGTTGAACGGTAACATTTCTTGTCACCGACCCCTCTGTGCGCCCGACCTATAGGTACATTACTGTTGCTGCAACTGGTTACCCTCTCTATATAAACCAATCTTTATGCAACCAGTTGACATCCTTCGACAAAATCAGTTAGACCCTCATCTTTATCAGTGAGCTTAAACAAGGGCTAACACAAGGATCACTCTCTCTCTCTCGTGCTTAAACTTGGGGAATTAAATATAACCAATCATATGGATTGAGTTGTGAGAGAGAGAGTAAGAGAGAAAACTCATAAACAACCAATCTATTGATTGAATTTGGCAGTGAGAAAGATAGAGGAAAGAAAATAACAAAAACTAGGAAACCTTTGGTAAAACCAGTTTCCTTGTCACCCTGGGTTGTGCTTGCTATACGGCGCTATGAAGCGGAGCGTCGGCACACATTGGGTGAGATCTTCATGAAGTACACATCAAGTGAAAGAACTAAAAAGGCAAGTGCTTCTTGGTTTTAATTTTATTTTAAAACATTTGTTCCGAAAGTGGATTATGGAGGATTTGCTCCAAAACCACTATAAAAAACTTTAGAGCGTTGTCTCTAGCATAGTGGTGGGTGGAATTCCTATTCTACAGTGGTGGGTGAAATTCCCTGCCGATTGAGTGAGATGGAATCGTACTCTAATTGTGAGAGTGTAAGTCCCCACTTAGTGAATTTTGGGATAGCTCAAGGTTGAGCGAGTCCTAACAGTGGATGTAGGTTACCTAACCGAACCATTTAAAATTGGTCTTATGGTGTTTGATCTTTATGTATTTGTATTTACTATTTAAGTACTCTTCTCAACACACATTACTTTGCATGTTCATTATCTTATTTTATACATTGTGCACAAGCATCGATAATCAAGCAATAGGTAAAGGGTCATAATCTTAGTGTGATTGCTTAAAGAAATTATCACACTAAACAAATCTCTTGATGAATGTTCCTGTAATACCCCAGATTTTCAGTTTATAAATATTTACGGTTTTTGCCATTGAAATTGTGAATTAATGGATATGAACTTTAGATGGGTAAATGTTGGGTCAATTGCCCAAATAAGACCCAACGGATGGTAGATGTGGATCAATGGAAATAAATGGGTAAGAATTATTTAATTGGGTCAAGATTACCAATTGGGTCAAAAGTCCAATTGGGACCCAATGGATCATATATGAGCTAGTTAGAAGTAAATGGGTAAGGCTTGATAATTGGGTCAATTGGTCAATTAAGACCCAACGGATGTTGTACATGGTTCAAGTGAATCACATGGGTGAAGTTTTATTTAATTGGGTCAAAATTGTTAATTGGGTCAAAATGCCCAATTGGTTCCCAATGGGTCGTGGCTGTCTAGGTTGATCACTAAGTGAGCTCAAGCTTGATTAGGTTGTGGGGCCCATTGTTCAATTAAGATCTAATGTACATGTTATAAGGATCAAATTAAAGTAAATGGGTAATGTGCATCTAATTGGGTCAAGGTGGTTATTTGGGTGAAAAGGCACAATTGGGATCCAATGGGTCGTGGTTGACTAGGTTGACCACTAAGTGAGCTCAAGCTTGTTAGGTTGGGGCTGAATTGAGTTGGAAATGGAATCAAATAATTGAGTTGATTCAAGTGAATTAAATGAGTCAGTTGAGCTAAAATGATGAATTGGGTTAAATGAGTTGAATGGAAGTTAATTGGATTTTAATCTCAAGTGAGTAGAGTGGGAAGGTGGAGAAATGCACCTCATGAGACACAGGATAAGGTTACATGTTGGAAGTGGGGGAGTTTCATCTCATGGGATGAAACTCCAAAGGTGCATTAATGAAGAAGTTGAAGGGTTGTGATATTACACAAGCTTGCACAAGCATACACGTTGGAAGCATGTTGGGGGGGGGGGGGGGGGGTGGTTTCCATCTTGAAGAGTCACACGTTGGGAGTGTTTCATCTCAAGGATGAAACCTCCAAAAGAGACTTGAATGAGGGAGGTGAAAGGACATGAGAGTTACCAAGGGGTGTCACCAAAGGACACCACCTTTGGCCAACTCTCATTAACCAAGGAAAGAGTTTTATTTCAAGTCACTCTCTCCCGCTCTCCCTTGGCCATTTTTCACCTCTCAAGACAAAGAACATTGGTTGGTTGTCTCTCACACAAACCTTCCTTGGCCGATCATTCTACAAAGACAAAGAGGACTTAGAACAAAAGAGTTTTCATCTCAAGGTTGTATCATTCTCACGCAAGGCTGAAATTCTATCTTTCCTCTCAATCAAAACCTCATTTGGCTGAACCACTCCAAGGGGTTTCCATAACGATCAGTCTCGGCTAAAGGACAAGAAGGAAGGAAGGAAAGGCTAAGGAAAGGAAAGGAACAAGCCGATGCAAAAAAATAACTGGAGGAGTCGCGGAACTGGTAGATTTTTCTTGATGGATTGTATTTAAAATAAGAACCACATATGGCCGAACCCCATGAAAAGACTTGGTTATTTTTATGGGTTTTTGAGAGATAAAAACCATACAATGTTATGAAGGTTTTAAAGGTGTTTTAAATGGAGATAAGATTAAGGTTGTGGGTCGGCCATTGAATGGCTGAACCATAATGTTATTATGGCTAAGGTGCTGAGCATAAACCATATATAAATATTGGAATGTTTGAAACAAGAAAACCATGGACCATTTTTATGGGTTAATTGGAGTTAAGAACATGGTTAGAAATTATTAATGGTTCTATGCTTTCGATTAAGGAATCACATATGATTATCTTGGGACTTAGTATTAAGTAAGTAATCAGCCATGATAGATGATGACAAAAGGGACAAAAATCAATATGGTGAGGTTCGGCCATGTGGTATGGCCGAACACCACTAATGGTTATTTGGTGGACTTAGTTTCTTTTGAAGTGGTCAACTTGTAATATAATTGGTCAAATCAAAATGGAGACTTATGTATGATGGGTTATAAGTAAATAAACCAATTAATTAGCCATGGACGATTAATGGCATGTTATGTAATTAAGGGTGAAAAGGATGAACCATGGGTTAGGCCATGGTGCATGGCCGAACCCCATGGAAAATATTGGTGGATTTAAATGGTGATCAATTATAAAAATTTGTGGTACAAGTGACTAGATGTGGAGGTCATGATCTTGTATCTAACTAGAAGATCAAAGGGGTGAAAGATGAGCATAAAATCAAGGGAGTGAGGTTCGGCCATGGTGTATGGCCGAACCCCACTAATGAATTTTATGGACTTATGATGTTATGTGTGTTATATGGATAATGTGTGAATGATTAGATGAATGGATTGACAATGAGACTTAATTAAAGGGGACTAAAGGACCAAAACCAAGATGATGAAGTTTGGCCATGTTGTATGGCCGAACCTCATCAAGGTGTGTTTTGTGGATTGAGGGTTTTAAATGGGTCATTTGGATGAGATCGGTTAAATAAAAGGGACCAAATTAAAAAGGGTGAGGTTCGGCCATGGTGTATGGCTGAACCCCACAAGGATGGTTTTTGGACTTAGACTTAATTGGAAATCAAATGGATATTGTCTTGACTTGTTGATATATAAACAAGGTGACGGGACCTCACAAACGGTGCAAGATCATGAGCGGTTGCCGGATTAAGAAGCAAAGGACACTTGAGTGGTCTTTTGGTAGGATTCTACCTCATTGAAACATGGATATGTATATGGTTTTATCTTATTTGATGGTTTATGATGTAATTATATTATGTTTCAAAAGTTAAGTTTTTAAATGCTATGGTTAATTATATTGCATAGCATATGGACTTGTACATCTCATGCATGGCATGTGAGGGGAATTTGTAACCGGAGGCCAAGCTCCGTCGGGGCGTCCGTAAGGCAATCGTGGGAAGACCTTGATGTGTATGATGCCATCAAGTAGAATCCGGAGGCCACACTCCGTCGGGGCGTTCGAAAGACCACTGTGGGGATACCTTGATGAGGAGAATTCCATCAAGAGGTTACTTGTATTGTGATGGGTGGGACTCATTGCATAAGATATATGGCATGACATGATTTTACATGATTTTGATGATATGATATTTGATACTAACCCATGTGATAGCCCTACTTAGAATTCATACTGGGCGCGTCGTTCTAACGCCCTACTTCTACCCTAGTGAATGACACAGGAAAGGAAGGAATCGAGGATCATGAAAAAAGTCAAGCATAGGAGCTTGGATATATGAATGGATTTTAATTATTATATTTTGTTAAGTTACCATGGACATGTAATAACTTAGATATTATTGCTATGGTTTGGAATGGTTTGATTGAATGATTAAGTTAAGGTAATTTGGATAAATGACTAAGTACTTTGCTATCTAAAAGAAATGGACTAGAGTTGCTTCTATTATAATCCGCAATCTTTGTTATAATCCGCAATGTTATTAAGTGACTATGTGTGAACCGTTTTCATGGACTTAGTCCATGCACACATAGGGTTGGCCAGTTAAGGGTGGACTTTAGAAGTCCGGACTTAGCTCGCGTCGTGACACTCCGCTCTTATCACTTATGTTTATTTTAAAAAAAAAATAGACACTGATTTTTAGAAAGTAAGTGAAGAAGGGCGGGGCGTTACAGTTCCGCTGCACTTAAATCAATCAAGAAATTTGTAAACATCATTAAAAATGGGATTGACATATTCACACCCCCCTCCCCTCTCTAGGGTCAACCATGTTGCTCTAGAACCGTGAATAATGGGACTTTCAGATGGGAAATGAGGGTGAGAGTGAGGAACCGTATGTGAGGGAGAGGAGAAAATAAAGAGAGTGTTTTTTCTCTTTGGTTGCCCTAAGGCAAAGGAAATGGAGTTTAAGTGTGGTGTTGCCTCATGCATTTAATGCATGAGGTGACCCATGGAGGTGGTTGTTGGGTATCACATTTCCAAGTGGCATGTCAAATGGTAGGCCACCTCACCACTCTTGCCACATCATTAATTTATCCCACTTAATTAAATTCAATTCCACTCAATAATTGTGTAATTTAATTTCTCCCTCAATTTAATTCCCAGTAATTTCATTTAATGAATTGATCATCTCTCCAACCTTGTTAATTAAAATCTACAATTTAAATTAATTATATTCCACCTCACTTGGTAATATTGTAATTAATAATTTCTTTGTTAATTTCACAACTTAGTTAATTATTTTTTTAATCCCACTCACTAGTTAATCACTTCTCTAATTTCATTAATTTACATCACGATTTCCATAAATCACAAAATTGAGTTTAAATCTCCAAAGTTCATTTAAATATTCCAGGAGAAATACAATGGGCCCCAGAGTTAAAACTTCGGGTCGTTCCAATACTACTACCTTTTTGGAATTTTCGTCCCGAAAATTAGACGAAGCTTGGGTTCCAAAACAAAATTACATACAAAATTCGAGATGAGATGTCCTTATTACCGATTCTAATTCCCAAGTGGGTTCTTCATTGCCATGTCGTTCCCAAACCACTTCGACGAAAGAAATTACTCTATTCCTCAACACCTTCTATTATGAGTCTATGATTTTGATAGGCCTCTTGATGTAGGTCACGTCACTTTGCACATCCAACTCTTATATATCGAAAACATGCGATGGGTCAGGATTGTACTTCCGCAATATTAAGACGTGAAACACATCATGCATGCTCGACAACTGTGGAGAGAATACTATGCAGTATGCCACCTCACCAATTTTTCAAGGATTGGGAATGGCCCCACAAATCTTGGAGATAGCTTACCCTTTCTCCCCATTCTCATCTGACCTTTACGTGGCGGCACCTTGAGAAACACTTGGTCTCCCACTTTAAATGCCAAAGACATTTTTCTTTTATCAGCATAGCTTTTCTGTAAGCTTTGGGCGGTCAACAAGTGTTGCCGGATAACCTTGATATGCTCCGTAGTCTCTGAAACTAAATCCAATCCAATGAGTGCAGCCTCTCCTGCCTTGGTCCAACAAATTAGAGATCTGCAAGGTTGACCATACAACGCTTCAAATGGAGCCATCTGGAGGCTTGCCTGATAACTGTTGTTGTACGAGAATTCCACCAATGGGAGTGAACCTCCCAAATGCCTGGGAAATCTAACATGCATGCTCTCAACATATCTTCCAATGTCTGTATAGTTCTCTCAAATTGTTCGTCCGTCTGAGGATAGAATGACGTGATGTACACTAGGTCTGTCCCCATAGCTGTTTGTAAACTCTGCCATACTCAGCTCGTGAATCTGTCATCACGATCTGACACAATTTTCTTGGGTATCCCATGCAATCTGACGATGTCCTTTATGTACCGTCTACCCAATGTCTTGGATGAATCTGTCATAAAGTGTGCTGACTTTGTGAGATGGTCAATCACGACCCATATAGCATCATTGTCTTTAGAAGATCTAGGCAATCCAGTCACGAAGTCAATAGCGATGTGCTTCCATTTCCATTCGGGTATAAAAGAGGTTTGAGCAAACCGGATGGCTTTTGGTGTTCCGTTTTAACTCTCTGACATGTCAAACACTTGGAGACAAACTCTGTCACATCTTTCTTGAGTCCACACCACCAGTATTGTCTCTTGAGGTCTTGGTACAATTTCATACTTCCGAAGTGTATGGAGAATTTGGATCTATGGGCTTCTGTCAGTATTTCTTCCCTACAATCCTTTGGTACATAGACTCGGCCTTTAAACATGAGACCATGTTCTGGCCGCAATTGCCAATCCTGCACTGTCTCTCCTATAGATAATTTGGCCCATATTTCTACCATTTCTGGATCTGACATTTGTGCCTTCTGAATCTTTGATGTCATAGTAGAGTGTATTATTAAGTTGTACACATGTCCTCTACCGCTTATGTGTAGATTCAAATCCTCAATCGCTGATAGCATTTCCCACTCTTGCATAATCAAATTCACTACGGTCCCGTGAGTCATGCAACTAAGTGCATCTGCATCCTTGTTTGTCTTGCCTGGATGATAGTGCAGGATGAAGTCATAATCTTGGAGGTACTCCATCCATCTTCTCTGTCTCATATTGAGTTCCTTCTGCCCAAACAAGTATTTCATACTCTTGTGGTTAGAATCTATCACAAATCTTTCTCCGTGGAGATAGTTTCGCCAACTCTTGAGTGTGAAATAACTGCAGCTAATTCAAGATCGTGGATGGAGTAATTCCGCTCATGAATTTTCAACTGTCAGGAACCATAAGCCACTACATGTGGACCTTGGGTGAGAGAACATCCAAGTCCTTCACCTGAAGCATCACAGCACACTGTATAACCTTTCCCTCAATCCAGAAGAATTAAGATGGGGGTTGTTATTAGTCTTTGATTTAGTTCTTCGAATCTTTTGTTGTATTGGTTTGACCATTAGAACTTGACTCCATTTTGAGTCAATTGGGTAAGTGGAGCTGCAATCTTGGAGAAGTTCATAATAAATTTGTAGAATATCATGCTAACCCAAGGAAAGGATCTCAATAACATTCTTAGGGTGTTTCCAATCTTTTACTGCGGCCACTTTTGTTGGATCCACTATTATTCATCCTGCCGTCGCAATGTGTACTATAAAGTTCACTTCTGATAGCCAGAATTCACATTTGCTAGCCTTGGCAAACAGTTTGTTCTCTCTCAAAGTGTTTAAGATAATCCGCAAATGTTCCGCATGTTCTTCTTTACTTGTAGAGTATATGAGGATGTCATCAATAAACACAATCACAAATTTGTCCAGATATGGACAGAAGATTTGGTTCATCAAGTCCATGAAGACTGTCGGTGCATTTGTCAGTCCAAACGACATCACCAAATATGTGTACAATGCATATCTAGTCTGAAGGTTGTCTTCTCTATGTCCTCTTCCTTGACTCGAATCTGATGATAGCGAGACATGAGGACTATCTTAGAGAAATAACTAGATCCTCTAAGTTGATCAAACAAATTGTCGGTTCGGGGTAGAGGATACTTGTTCTTGATGGTGAGCTGATTTAGCCTCCGATAATCCACACACATTCGTAGGGAGCCATCTTTCTTCTTAACGAACAACGCATGCGCTCCCTACGATGAAGTGTTGTGTCGGATAAGTCCCAACCACAATAGGTCATCAATTTGTTTCTTCAACTATGACATCTCCGTAGGTTCCATTCGAGAATGTTAGAGTGACACAGGTGCGGTACCAGGAAACAATTTAATTTCAAAGTCAATCTCCTGCTTTGGAGGTAAGCCAGGGAGTTCAGCTGGAAAGACATCGGAAAACTCCTCTACTATTGCAGGTAAAGTAGGAGTAGGTGACTTTTCCAATACAATGTTATTCAACAGAATCTGCTTAACCTTATCATGAGGTCTGCCACATACTACCATCTTTTGTTTGCTTCCATACACCACAAATCGTTGTCCATCTGGTGACCAGAAGGTTACTCTCCTGCGATAACAATCAATGCAGGCCTGAAATGTGGTCAGCCAATCCATTCCGAAAATCACATCGAATTTTGTCATGTCCATCACAAGGTAGTCGAACTTTAATTTGAACTCGACCAGTTCTGTGTCAACTGAGAAACACGCTAACCCAAGTGACGTGTCTCCAATAGGTGAGACTATAGTGAGAGCAGATGATAATGTTTGTACAAGTATACCCGTAGCAGAAACTATAGATGCAGATAAGAAAAAGTGGGATGCTCCAGAATCAAACAGTGCTGCAGCATATGAACTACCAATAATGACCATACCTTGGATTACGTAGTGATTAAATGTCTCTGGAGTAGGGACAAGGGAATATAGTCATCCAGATGCCACTGGTGCAAATTGTCGCCCCGGTTGTGTCTGAGACCGGGACGCATGGGACGGTGCCGATCTGCCTATCGGAAGATGAAAAGTCTGCTCTTGGGATGTCTGGCGAAGCAATGGGCAGTTCCTCTTGATGTGTCATGTTTGTCCGCATTGATAGCATGCGAAGGAATTCCCAGAAAGCTGACCTCTAGGTGTTGAGACTGAGGGATAGCTGGAGTTTTGTCTGGTGGTGGATGATGTAGGTGCGGAGGCTGAAGGATAATTTGGACTTGGGCTGAATTTCTTGTGAAGTCAAAACGACATTCCGCTATTTTGTTTCCTCCTATTTTCATTGTACCTTGCAGACTCCATCAAATCTTTCTCTGCAATACTGGCTTGGCTATTACTTTTGCATAAGTCGCAGCTTAGAGGATTGCCACTTTGGATTTGATGGCGGGGCCTCTCAAATTTTCTAGCCTTCTTATACTCTGTGTCTATCATGTACGGAGCATGTCAAGAGAATCTAATGAACTGTCACTGATATTCTACAACAATCATGCTCCCCTCGACCAGGTTGATGAATTCTTGAGCCTTTGTTTCCTTCTCTTTTTCCGGAAAGTAATTTGCTAAAAGGGAATCTGTGAAATTCTTCCAAGTCATCTCCACCGCTACCCGACTATCTTCGATTGTCTTCCACCATTGGTCCACATCATCAATGAGTTGTGATGTGGCCAACAGATTCTTATCTTGATCATTAGTGACCTTTAGCAGCTTTAGGATCTATGTGGTGTTCTCGGCTTCTATAGGTTTTTCAGTTCCATTGAAGTGAGGGACATTGTTGTTGAAAATCCCTCACCATGGCCCGATCTCGCAAATCAGTGGTGAGAGCCACACCAGTTCCGCTCTATGCAGATTGTATCACAGTATTCACCAAGTTTTGTAGAAAACTTTGAACCTCTGGTGTCATGGGAGGGATGTTGCCACTCGTCTCTCCTACGCGCTCCACATTTTGTTGGGGGCATCTTCTTCTGGTCCATCTTCCACGTGGTGGCATTTTCTGTAACGCCCCGCCCTTTTTCACTAGCCGAAAATCAGAGTCTATTTTTTTTTAAAATAAAGAGTGAGAGAGAGCGGGAACGTCACGACACGAGCGAAGTCAGAGCTTCCAAAGCCCGGCCCTTAACTGGCCAACCTGCGTGTGCTTGGATTATGTCCACGAGAGCGGTTCACACGCATAAGGTTATACATGCAGAATAATTCGTAGATGCAGAATTATAATAGAATAACTATCCTATTCCATTTTAGATAGCAAGGAAGTCCATCACTTAACAATAATTACCTTAAGTTAAAATATCCAAAATTAACAATCTAAACCAAAGCAAATAATTTAAGTTATTACAGTCCCAAATACTAGCTAATCAAATTACATGTCCATAATGTAAACTTAAATAAAATAGATCTAGCTCATCCAAGCTCCTAAGCTTTACTCCGATCGCATCCTTCGTTCCTTCCATTTCCTGTGTCATCAACTAAGGTAGAAGTAAGGCATTAGACAACGCGCCCAGTAGGTACTCCGAGTAGGGTCAACACGTGGATTAGTATATACAAAATCACATAGATATAATATAATCAAAACCATGCAAGTAAATGCCATGCCATGGGTGTCATATGCTATGAGTCCCACCCATCATCCATATCACAATCACATAGTATCCTCTTGATGGAAAATCCTCATCAAGGTATCCCCACGAATGCCTTATCGGTCGCCCGAAACGATGCGTGGACTCCGGTTACAATTCAAACATAGTATTCCTCTTGATGGAAAATCCTCATCAAGGTATCCCCACGAATGCCTTATCAGTCGTCTCGAACAGAGCGTGGACTCCGGTTACAATTCAATCATACATCCCTTGGAATCAGTGTAGATTCCTCCCCACGATTGTTTATCGGTCCCACCCAACGAATCGTGGACTCCTTTTACATCACAATCATCATAACCCGAAATCAGTGTGGATTCCTCTCCACGATTGTTTTATTGGAAAGCAGAATGGAAGCGTGGACTCCCCTCATTTGATCCCTCCCATGCCATGCATGAGATGCAAATGCCAACATGCTATGTAATAATAAACATCAGAGCATTTAAAATTCTATAATTGAAACATATCATTTGATACCAAAATAACTCATCAAAACATGAAGTAAAATCATCACATATACATATTCCATGGTTTTCAATAAGGTAGAAATCCTACCAACGTTCAATTATCGAGTCCTTGTGTTTCCGTCCAAAAATCGATCACCGATCGCGTCAAGCCGATCGTACACCGTTTGTGAAATCCCGTTACCTTATTACATTTAACACATACATACATTAATTTGGTGATCCATTTAATCCCATAAAATAACCAAATTAATTATTCCAATTGATTTAAACCATTCCCTTCATCCTTCCAATTTAACCTAACCATTTGGAAAATCATATAAATATTTCATTTCTAAAATCAGCTGGTTACCTGCTGTCCAGTACCCACTATCCACTATCCACTGTCCACTACCCACTGTCCACTGTCCACTATCCATTGTCCACCAAAGCTCACTTGTGGGGTTCGGCCATACAACATGGCCGAACCTCACTCTTTGGTTTTGAGCCCCCTTTTTAAGCCTTGTTTTATTTTACACAAAATGGGTCCAACACCATCCATCTTTT
Source organism: Chimonanthus salicifolius (assembly GCA_013350335.1). Classification (NCBI taxonomy): domain Eukaryota; kingdom Viridiplantae; phylum Streptophyta; class Magnoliopsida; order Laurales; family Calycanthaceae; genus Chimonanthus; species Chimonanthus salicifolius. Next base: position 69,926,873 of record CM023532.1, on the reverse strand, counting down.
GATTTATCCATCCAATCACATATAGTTAATCATTTAACAACCTAAGTCCATAAAGATGTCATCTTCATCATACACCTAGGTTCATGAAAAGCCCTTCATGGGGTTCGGCCATGTTGGTTCCTTATTTTGTCATTTCTCATCTTAGCCACCATTCATTTTCATAGTTAATCATCAAACTTATTTACACATATATTAGGTCCCTTAACCTCCTTTTAATTTATAAATCTTGTCAAGTACTACTTACCGATTTCGCAACTCCTCCGATCTTCTTTCATTCTTTGGTTTTTCTTTCTTCCTCCTTAATCTTCGGCCAAAGTGTGTTGCTTGAGAGGGAGAGGGTCTAAGATGAAACCCCCAAAGGAAACATTAATGAGGGAGGTGAAGGGTTTTGGTTGTTACAAATGGGCAACCCAAGAGACACCACCCTTGGCCGAATTCCATTGCACAACAAAGAGAGTTCTTTGCTTCATCTCTCTCTCCCTCTCTCAAGCTTAGCCGATCCTCTCACTAAGACAAGAAAGACTTAGAGCTTTCTATCTCAACTCCTCTCCCTCTCACTCTTTGGGCCGATCTCTCACAAGACAAGGAAAAGACTTAGGGTTTTCCATTCTCAAATCCTCTCCCTCTCTCTCAAACCTCGTCCTTGGCTGAACCATCTTTTGGGGGTTTTCATCTTAGACCCTCTCCCTCTCAAGCAACACACTTAGGCCGAAGATCAAGGAGGAAGAAAGAAAAGACCAAAGAAAGAAAGAAGATTGGAGGAGTCACAGATCGGTAAGTAGTACTTGACAAGATTTATAAATTGAAAAGAGGTTAAGGGAACATTCCATATAGATTGGAAATGGTTGGCCAAAATGTTGGAGGCCATGGATTTAAGATCCATTTAAAGAAAGGCAAAATGAGGTTCGGCCATGTTATATGGCCAAACCCCATGGAAGTATATTATTAATTTTAATGGGTTTTTAAAGGATGAAAAGGATGGATGTATGTTAGTGATTTTAAAAGGTATTAAGGGATGAAAATGGTGGAGGAATATTGATGGATTTACATGTATTTAGACCATGGAAAAATGGAAACAAGGAACCATGGGTTCGGCCATGTTGTATGTGTAAGTGCCCCGATTCATCCGAGTCACCCTTATTGTCAATTACGTGACTCAGTTGGACTTGCCTTGGATGAATAAGAAGATCTACTATGAAGTTGAAGTGTCTACACTAAATATGGTATTGGCACACAGGTAAGTGAACCGTAGGAGACCTTAGGCTAAGTCAAATACCTTAGAAGTTAATTGGAAAATAAGATAATAAGTGACTTCCAGTCTCACAGCCAGTTGTTCTGAGCTGAGCTGAGTTTAGCTGACCTGTGTCTTGTTGACTCAGTCTCATACAGATTTGGGAAGTTAATGTAACACCCCGTATTTTCAAGTTAGGGATATATATGGAAATTGTCCATTGAGATGGTGAATTAAAAAGATATGAACCTTAGATGGGTAAATGATGGGTCAATGACCCAACGGATGGTAGATGTGGATCAATGGAGATAAATGGCTAAGAATTATTTAATTGGGTCAAGTTTGCCAATTGGGTCAAAAGTCCAATTGGGACCCAATGGATCATATATGAGCTAGTTAGAAGTAAATGGGTAAGGCTTGACAAATGTTGGGTCAATTGCCCAACGGTTGGTAGATGTGGATCAATGGAAATAAATGGCTAAGAATTGGGTCAATAGGCCAATTATGATCCAATGGACTAAGGATAGAATTTGGTTGGAAATAATTGGGTATGTGTGATTAAATGGGTCAACTACCCAATTGGGACCCAATGGGTCATGGTGGACTTGTTTGACCATTGGGTGAGCTCAAGTTTAATTGGGTTACGCTGAATTGAATGGGAGTTCAATGGAGGATAAATGGGTAAGATATGTGCAATTGGGTAACCCACATTTAAATGGATAATTGTCATATAAATGGGTCATGGCGCCTAATTAGGTCAAGAGGTTCAAATAGGACCCAATGGGTCGAGTTGACCATGTTGACCACGTTGATCATGTGGACCATCAAGTGAGCTAAAAGGATTGAGTTAAATCATGTTGAGTTGGAAATGAATCAAATAATGGAGTTGACTCAAGTGCATTAAATGAGTGGTATTAAATGGGGTGAGTTGAGCTAATGAGTTGGGTGAGTTAAATTGGAAGCCATGGAAACTTTTTAATTCAAATGAGTCAAGTGGGGAGGTGAGGAGTTGCCTTGATCTCAAAGACTCCAAAACAAGCTCCCCCACACGTTGGTTAAATGGGAAGATTCTTCCATGCATGAAACCCCCACATGGGGTGTTAATGGGAATCAAGGGGAGATGGACGGTCTCAAGAGACACCACCAAAGGTTGCAGCCGATTGGGCAAGGGAGGTGAAGAGGCATGGGTATTTCATCACAAGGATGAAACCCCTAAGTAAACCTTAATGGAGGAGATGAAAAGACATGGGGGTTACCAAGGGGTGTCAACAAAGGACACCACCTTTGAGTAACTCTCATTAATCAAGGAGTTAGAGTTTTAAATCACTCTCTCCCTCTCCTTTCCTTGGCCGTTCCCTACCTCTCAAGACAAAAAATATTGGCTGGTTGTCTCTCACACAATTCAGTCCTTGGCCGATCCCTCCATCAAGACAAGGACTTGGAGAAAAGGAGTTGCATCTCTAGGTTTATCACTTTCACCCAAGGCTAAGTTTCTCTCTCATTTTCTCTCTCAAAATCTACCTCCTTGGCCGAACCAATCCTTGGTGTTTTCACCATTGATCAAAGCACACAATCAGCTAAGGACTAAGGGAGCAAAAAGGAAGGAAGCAAGGATTAAAAGGCAAGAAGAGAGGCTAAGAGGATTGGTAAGTGTTTCATAAAATTTAGTTAAATAAGTTGGTTAAAGGGAGCATGATTTGGCCATGGTATGGCCGAATCTATCAAAGGTAAAAACCACAGAAGATGATATTAAAAAGGGTAGAAAACATGGATCATAGGGTTCAGCCACTTCAGCTGGCCGAACCCCATGAAATGTTTTGGTTATTTTGATGGTTTTTGGAAGTTAAAAACCATGCAATGTTATAGAGGTTCTTAGTGTTTTAATTGGAGTTAAGATTGATGTTTTGGGTTGGCCATTGGATGGCTGAACCATACTAAGATTATGGCTAAATTACTATGTCAAAACCATGAATAATTATGGGAAGGATTGAGTAAAGAGAACCATAGGGTTCGGCCATGAGTATGGCCGAACCCCATGGACCCTTGCATGGGTATTTGGATTTAAGATTATGATTAGGAATTGTTAATGGTTTTTATGATGTTTTAAAAAGGGTTTAACATAGCTGAAAGAATGAGGGATTTGGATATTTATGTTCATCATAAAGGATGACAAAGGGGAGCACCAAAACCGAAGGAGTGAGGTTCGGCCGTGGTGTATGGCCGAACCCCACCAAGTGCTATGTATGGTGTTTGGTTGTCAAAAGGTCTAAAAATATTCCAATGGCTGGAATTATAAGAACCATCATTTGATGGATAAAGGTTTTGATGAATAAAAGAAAAATATAGGGTTCGGCCATGTATAGGGCCGAACCCCATAAAATGATATTAGTGGATGGTTAAGGACTTGAAAGAGGGGTCAAACCAAAGTGGTATGGTTCGGCCATGCTGTATGGCCGAACCCTACCAAGGTATATTATTTAATATAAGGTGTTTATGTAAGTTATATGGATAGTATTGATCAAATGAAAAAGGAAGATCAAATCCAAAGTGGGTGAGGTTCGGCCATGGATATGGCCGAACTCCACAAGGTGGTTTTTGGGATTTAAACTTAATTAGAAATCAAAAGGATATGTGATTGACTCGCTGTTATATAAACAAGGTAACGGGACTTGAACGGTGCACAAGTCCTGAATGGGTGACGGATTGAGAAGAAAGGACAACTTAAGTGAACTTTATGTAGGTTTCCTACCTCCTTGTAACCACATATTATATTGATGTTTTATCTTGATTTATATGAGATATTTGTTAAAGTATTATGTTTTCAAGCTAAGTTGGAATTGCAACGACCCGACCCATATACAGTGCTTAGGGCTCAAACTCAGCAAGATATTGTCCGCTCTGGGCCTCGCATACAAGCGAGCCCGCACGGTTTTGCCTTTAGGCCAGGGCCCACCTAGCCCTGCCCAAAACGCGTCATGCTAGTTAATGGGCTTTGGCCTCTTAAATACCTCCAATCTTCTCCCTTCCTAACCAATGTGGGACTCCCCACATCGGCTGGGCAAGGGGCTCCACAATCACCCCCACTAAGTCTCGAGCCGCCCCCGGTTCGACCCGGCTTAGCTCAACAACACCAGGGAAGGAGGAAAGGGCCACACAGTCCGAGAGTTGAACTGAGGCTCTGATACCATTTGTAACGACCCAACCCATATACAAGGCTTAGGGCTCAAACTCAGCAAGATATTGTCCGCTCTAGGCCTCGCACACAAGTGAGCCTGCACGGTTTTGCCTTTGGGCCCGGGCCCACATGGTCCGGCCCAAAACGCATCATGCTAGTTAATGGGCTTTGGCCTCTTAAATACCTCCAATCTTCTCCCTTCCTAACCGATGTGGGACTCCCCACATCAGCTGGGCAAGGGGTTCCACAGGAATGCTATGATTTATATTTACAAATGGCATGTACTCATTGACATCTCATGCATGGCATGAGGTGATGATTATGGAAACCGGAGCCCACACTCCGTCGGAATGTCCGTGATGCAACTGTGGGGCCTCCTTAGGTGATGAGAGTCCCACCAGGAGGAATACTTTGATGATAAGAGTCCCATCAAGAGTAAACGAAAGAACACTGTGGATTACCTTGACGATGAGAGTCCCGTCAAGTGATGGCTATGTATATTTGTGATGGGTGGGACTCATTACATTTGCATACATGCATAGCATTGTTTTTATGAGTTTTGATGATTATATATTATGATATATGCATGTTTTCTTCTAACCTTGTGGTAACCCTAATCAGGAGACCTACTGGGCGGGTTGATCTAACGCCCTATTTCTATCTTTAGTTGAAGACGCAGGAAAGGGGAAGGGAAAGGCCGAGGATCGCGAGGAAAGCCAAGCATAGAAGCTTGGGTGTTGGAATGGAGTTTATTTATTGACGTTTTGAATATGTTTTTATGGACATGTAATAATGTAGATAACTGCTATGGTTTGATTTAAGCTTGAATGAATGTTTAGTTTAAAGAAAACATGACTTGTACTTTTCTATCTAAGAATGGAGTAATCTTAGGATTGATTATATTTCCGCAATCAATTTAGTAATATTCCACAAGTTTTATTTAGTTCCATGTGTGGACTGGTTTTCATGAGGGTAGTCCATGCACACATGGGTGGCCAGTTAAGGGTCGGATTTTGGAAGTCCGGACTTAGCTCGCATCGTGACGTTCCCCGTTCTCTTCCACTTTACTTATTATAAAAAGAAAATTAGACTCTAATTTTCGAAAGGGTGGAAAAGGGTGGGGCGTTACAGTTAAAATCTGTAACCTTTTAATTGAGAGTTAATTATGGTAAATTGATTTGAAGTTAATTATGGTAAAAGATTTATCCACATGGTGAAATGCTGGCTGCCACATCATTTAAGTTTGAATTTGAATACCGTTGGGGAGTTGTCCATGACAAGTATGGAAAGGCTCCTCCATGAGTTGTAAACCATTTTGAAATCTTCTCATGTAATCCTTGATTGATGGCTGAGAGAAATCTACTGCAAATCCTGCACGGTGGATATGAGGTGGCTGGATTTTGACTGAATAGATTACCTTGCACATATGTGCTGTCCTTACAGAATTACCGCCAACGAGGCCTCATTGGAAGCCACGAGGCCTCGCAGGCGTGAGTTACTGCAGAAATACAAACTGTCTTATAAAATAACAGTAAGCCTTTTGTGAGAGGCACCGAATACACAAAGAAAATCAGGAACAAGATTACAGTGTGTCTGATCATTCGGCCTTCCCTCTTGACACCTTTCTCCATCATCTTTGTAATACCCTAGATTTTTCAATATATCAATAATTACGAAAATGCCATTGGATTTATAAATTGAAGGGCCATGATCATAGATGAGAAAAATGGTGGGACCCGTTGCTCAATGTATTTGTATAAGAATTAAATTAAGTTAAATGGGTAAGATACATTTATTTGGGTCAAAGAGGTTAAATGGGTCAAAGGACCCAAATGGGACCCAATGGGTCGTCTATGTCATGATTAATCATTTGGTGAGTTCAAAACTTAATTGGGTTAAGTTTAATTAATGTTTGAGTGGGATTGAGATAAATTAAATGATGGAGATTAGTTGAGTTGAATTTATGGGTTGAGTTGCATTAAAATGAATGAGTTGAGTTGGGGAGTTAAACAAATGAGTTGGATGGAATGTTTTTTTTCAAATAAGTGAGATGTGTGAATGAGAATGGAGTGTTTTAAATTCCCATTTGTTAAACTAAGAAAACATTGGCTGCATGGGAGGCTTTACATGCATGTAACTCCTACCTAAGGGATGAATGAAATGGCGTTACATGGGAGTTACTTGGGTGAGAAATGTATTTCAAATTCAATTGGGATGCACGTTGGAGTTGCATGGGATTGTTATTCCATGTATATAACTCCTACAAAAGAGATAAATGGGGTGGTTGTTTGGGAGTTACAAATAGGAGAGGTTATGTTTTAAATTCATACATTTCCACACATTGGAGGGAAGGAATGGGTGAGTTTCATCTTAAAGATGAAACCCCCACATGGGGCATTAAGGAATATAATGGAGGTGGCGGTTACTAAAACCAAACAAAGGCTACAACGTTGGGAGCATGGGGATTATGGCTTATGCATGAAACTCCAAAAATGGAGATGAATGGAGCTGCCGTTTTATGGAGTTACACATTGGAGTGGTGGCTGCTATACAAGCCAAAACCATGAGACACCGTTGGGGCTCATGGGTGTTTCACATTTTTGGATGAAACTTCAAGATGGGAAATGAATGGCGTTTGAGGAGGTTACTCAAGACCTTGCATGGGAGACGTTGGAGGGTTGGGGAGTTTCATTTCATAGATGAAACCCCCAAGTAACATAAAGGATTTTGGGTTAAGGCAATGGGAGTTACACAAGGGCTGAATCAAGAACCATTACCTTGGCTGACCACCACATTTGGGAACAAAGATTTGGATACCTTTCTCTCTCTCCCTTGGACGGTTTTCATCTTTAAAAACCAAGAACAGCAGCTGGTTGCTTATTTTCAATCAGTCCTTGGTTGATTCTTTTCACCAAGACAAATTTAGCCAAAGGGTTTGGCAACAAGGTTATCAATTTCATTCAAGACCAAAGTTCCCTTTCTCTCTCTCTCTCTCTCTCTCCCTCTCTCTCTCTCAAATCCTTGTCACCTGGCTGAAGTATTCCAAAGAGGTTACAACAAGGTTAATCTCAGTTAGGAGAACAAGAAGGTAGAGGGAAGGCTAAGGATCTAAAAGGAGTCAAAGAACCGAAGGAGTCGCGGTGTGGTAAGTGCACTATGAACCTTGTCAAATAAGTTGGTTAAGGGAATGTGATCTGGCCATTGTGTTGCCAGATCCATCAATGGTTTAGATCAGGTATTATGCTGTCTTAAAATAACAAAATATGGACCATAGGGTTCGGCCCCTTTGGATGGCCGAACCCCATGGGAAAACTTGGTGATTTTTATGGTGTTTGAGAGATAAATTCATATTATGTAATGAAGGTTTTTAAAGGATTTAAAATGGAGATAAGCTTATTGTTTTGGAGTAACTATGGCATGGCTGAACTATGTTAATGTTATGGTTATATTGCTGATTAAAACCATGGGCAAATGTTGGAGAGATTACACCAAGGAAACCATCGGGTTCAGCCATGTGTATGGCCGAACCCCATGGACTGTTTTGATGGATAGTTGGATTAAGTTTATGATGGAACTATGTGGTAATTATATGTTTGTCTATGGACTTAGATTAGGTAAATAATCAGCCATCATGAATGAAGGAAAGTGGGGAAAAAAATCAGATTGGTGAGGTTCAGCCATGTAGTATGGCCGAACCCCACTAATGGTGATTGATGGACTTAGTGGTTAATTTATATGGATGTATGAAGGGTTTAAAAAGGACCAAATTAAGTGGTGAGGTTCGGCCATGTGTATGGCCGAACCCCACTAAGATGGTTTTATGTTAGACGATGGAAGTTAGCAAATTTAAGCATTGGTTAGACCAATGGCAAAACTGTAAATACAAGATAAATTGTATATGTGAATGGATTGATTAAAAGACTTGAAAAGAGGGGTCCAAAATCAAGTGGTAAGGGTCGGCCATGTTGTATGGCCAAACCCTACCAAAGTATGTTTGAGGTGTGAAGTAGATTAAGTATGACTATTGGTGTTTAAGATAAATTAAACAAAAGGATAGTCTAAATGGCATAGTTGTAATTATGGATGAAATGATCAAAGATAAAATGATCATAGGATTGGATATATGGGCCAAAACCAATATGGTAAGGTTCGGCCATGATGTATGGCCGAACCCTACCAAGGCTCATTTGGAAGTTTGGGTTAATTAGATGGTTTTAATTAAATAAAAGAGTGACAAAAGTTTTAAATGGGTGAGGTTCGGCCATGGGGTATGGCCGAACCCCACAAAGTGGATTTTTGGGACTTAGACTAAGTTGGAATCACATGGATGAATGTTTGACTTGCTGTGATATAATAGGGCCACGGGAATTGCTTGAGCGTTGTACAAGTCGTGAACAGGAGACGGTTTAAGAAAAGGGTCAATTAAGTGATCATTGAGTAGGTTTCCTACCTTTTTGTAGCCACATATGATATTTGTTGTTTTATGTTAATTTTGATAAATTGTTGGATTGTAAAGTTATATTTACAAATGGCATGTTTGCATAGATATCTCATGCATGGCATGGGAAGATGGTGTTGTAACCGGAGGCCACACTCCGTCGGGGCGTCCGAAAGACCACTGTGGGGTACCTTGATGATGAGAATCCCATCAAGAGGAATTCGGAGGCCACACTTCGTCGAGGCGTCCGAAAGACCACTATGGGGTACCTTAATGATGAGAATCCCATCAAGAGGAATCCGAAGGCCACACTCTGTCGAGGCTTCCGAAAGACCACTGTGGGGTACCTTAACGATGAGAATCCCGTCAAGAGGAGGCTATGTATGTTTGTGATGGGTGGGACTCATTACATGTGCATTTCATACATAGCATTGTTTTATGTGATTTTGATGAACATGTAATATTCTATTATTTGCATGTTTTGTTACTAACCTTGTGGTAGCCCTAATCGGAGACCTACTGGGCGCGTTGATCTAACGCCCTGTCTATATCCTTAGTGGATGATGCAGGAAAGGAAAAGAACGAGGATCTTGAAAGAAACCAAGCCTAGAAGCTTGGGTTTTGAGTGGACTTTTAATGGATTGACTTATGGATTTTTATATGGATAATGTAATTTGATAATTAGTTGTTGTCGCCATGTAATAATGTAGTTAACTAGTTACTATGGTTTGGTTTATTTTGGATGGTTTGGAATGAATGATAGACTAAGGTTAATTAGTAACATTGGAGAATATGATCGTGTACTTGCTATCTTAAGTTATAAATGGAGTAGTCTTAGGATCTATTATAACCTCAGTTAGATTTAAGACTAGATACATTCTGCAAGTTTTATTTGTACCATGTGTGGATCAATTTTATGGAGTTAGTTCATATGCACATGGGCTTGGCCAGTTAAGGGTCGGATTTAGAGATCCGAACTTAACTCGCGTCGTGACACTCCGCCCCGATCACTTGTTTATTACTATTAAAAAAAAGTAAACTCTGATTATTAGAGTGAAAAGGGCGGGGTGTTACAATCTTCCTTAGTGAATGTTTGGATAATCAATACCCCAATCCTGATGAAGAATAAGGTGTTCATATAGGACTAAAACCAGTAATACCCAAGTCCTACTGCTATGCCGATAAATACGTTGATGATGTTGTTTTGATGGAAAAGAGCACACAGATTCAGTAAAGAAGAAAGAGATTAAATGAATACGCTTAAGGCCCAAGGCAAGTTTTTCTTCTTCGTTTTATTTTAAAAATTGTAAAGTCGATTAGAACTGTTTGTTCGAACCACTCTAAAACATAGGTGTAGAGGATTAGACCGATTGAGTTGAACCTGAATAAAAACCTAGGCTGTACTATTTGGGTGTGAGACCCTTACATAGTATATTTGGGACGACACTAGAGTTGGGAAGTCTGATAGTGGATGTAGGTTTGTTGAAACCGAACCACTATAACATATTTGTGTTTATATGTGATTGAATGCATGGATTGAATATTTTATTTACTTAAAGTATAAATCGGTTGAGAAAATTTTAAAAGGGGATTAAAATTGAAAACCGACCTATTCACCCCCCTCTAGGTCGTGCATTACTCTAGTAACGGAATTTCAATTGGTATCAAGAGTTTGGTTACTCTGAGTTAGACTTAATCGTCCGAGTTGATCTTTTACTAGAATCATGCACAAAGGTGATAGTCACCCTGTTTCTAAACCTCCCTATTTTGATAGCTCCAACTATGCCTATTGGAAGGTAAAAATGAAAAGCTTTTTTATATCACTAGATGGAGCTATTTGGGAGTCAATAGTAAGAGGTTGGGAACCACCAATTGAGGAAATCACAGAAAAACCTACTAGAAATGAAACTGGAAAATTTGTACAACAAGTTATTGGTACCAAACTTAAAGACTATTTCACTTGGACAGACATAGAGAAAATGTTATACATAGCAAATGGAAAGGCATTGAACGCCATTAACTGTGTTGTCTCATCTGATGAGTTTAAACGTATAATGACTTGTTTAACAGCTAAAGATGCTTGAGACATCTTAGAAAGAACACATGAGGGTACGTATATTGTTAAGAGGTCTAAACTCCAAATTTTTCAATCTAAATTTGATAACATACGAATGGATGAAAGTGAGATGTTTATGGATTTTTACTCTAAGCTAAGTGATATAGTAAATTCTATGTGGGCTTTAGGAGAAATAATTCCTGAATCTAAAGTTTGTACCAAGGTACTTAGAAATTTGCCCAAGAGATGTAAGCCTAAGGTTGCAGCTATTGAAGAGTATAGAGATGTTTCATTCTTGAAAATTGATGACCTAGTAGGATCTCTTCAAACCTATGAACTTCATTTTGAAGATGAAATACCTAAAAAGAAGTTTGTTATTTTAAAATCATCATCAAACATTGAGAAACTTAAAGAGGAAAAATCTGAATCTGACAGTGAAGATGATGTAGCCTTGTTAGCTAAAAAATTCTTAAGAAACTTTAATAAAAGAAACAAGTTTAAAAATTTTAAAAGAAGTACCAAGGGATAAAAATATCAACAGATTCAATACAATAAAAGACACCAACAGATTTAATACATTAAAGGAAAAAGGAAGAGACAAAGACAAATAACAAAATTGTTATAATTGTGGAGGTCAAAGACATTTTGTTGTTCAATGTCCCTCAAAAAAAAATAAGAAAGCCTTGACAGGAACTTATGAAAACACCTCTGAATCAGAAAGTGATTCTGATGAATCAATTCAAGATAAATCTGAAGATCTATGTAACACCCCAATTTCTCAATGAAATGGATAATTACGAAAATGCCCCTGGATTGGTGAATTTAATAATTATGATGTTAAATGAGAAAATAGTGGGGCCCATTGCTCAAATTAAGACCCTATGAGCACATTATAAATGGCAAATTTGATTGGATGGGTAATGTACATCAATTTGGGTCAATATGGGTAATTGGGTCAAAGGACCCATTGGGTCATAATGGACTTATTAGACCATTGGGTGAGCCCAAATTTAATGGGGTTAATCTAAATTGATCAGAAATTAAGTGGAGCATAAATGGGTAGGCTTGATGCACATGTGAAAACCAAATGCAAATGGCTAAAACAGCCCATAAATGGGTCATGTTGTCAAAACGGGTCAAGGAGCTAAATGGGGACCCAATGGGTCGAGTTGACCAAGATTGACCACGGTTGACCGTGTGGGCCTCAAATGAGCTCAATGGTGAGTCAAATCAGGCTGAGTTGGATTGGAATGAGTTGCATTTAAATTAAATGGTTGGGTTGACTCAAGTGTAATTAATGTATGGTATTTAATGTGGTGAGTTGAGCCATTAAGTTAGGTGAGTCAAAATGGAAATCAAAGGGGCTGTAAAATCAGAGAGTTGAAGGGAATATGAGGAGGTGTCTTGGTCTCAAACAAACTAAAACAAGTCCCACACGTTGGGGACTTGTTATGGTGGTTTCCATGCTAAGTTTTAAATGGAAATGCATGGGAATTGGATGAGAGACATGGGGAACTGAATGGTTGCATTGGCTGATGCCAATGGGTGTCTTGGTTGTGCCAAGTGACCCTTTGGTTTAACCAAGAATTTATGAGGGAAACTGAGAGGTTAAGTGGCTGATTTACAAAAGAGGAAGACCACTCATTTGACCGATTTTCACACAAGGAAAATCCTAAGAATCCTCATGTCTCTCCCTCTCTCCAAACTCTTTATCTTGGCTGAACCAGCAGTGGTGTTTTCACCAATTGATCAAGCATAAACCAGCAAAGGAAGGGAGGCTAAGAAAGATAGGAAGTAAAGAGCAAAGGCAAGAGGAAAAGCTTGGAAAATTTGGTAAGTATTTCCATGGGTTTTGTTTAATAAAATGGGATAAATGAAACATGATTGGGCCATGGGTTGGCCGAATCTATCAAGGGTTAGACCTTGGTTGTTGTTTCATAAAAGTGATGAAAAAAATGTATCATTGGGTTCGGCCAATTTGGATGGCCAAACCCCATGAAAAGAATAGGTTTATTTGGATGGTTTTTGTAAGATAAACAATGGACTGATTTTAATGTTACACTTAGACCTAAGTTGCATGTTTTAAAAAGGTTTAAACAATAGAATTCAGTGCCATGTTTTGGGCCATGGAATGGCCGATTGTATCAGGAAATTTAACCTTGGATAAAGATTGTGTATAATGGTAAAAAAAAAATATACCATTGGGTTCGGCCACCATGATTGGCCGAACCCCATGAAATTCATTTGGTTAGGCTATGGTTGTGAAGTCCACAAACCATACCGGTGGTGGAAGTATTTACATGTTTTAATTAGTCATGTTATGCTGAATTTATCAATGGTTTGAAATATGATGATGAGGTTGAAAAGGATGCAAACTTAGAGCATTGGGTTCGGCCACCATGGATGGCCGAACCCCATGAAATAATTTGATGATTGTTATCGCTTTGGAGAGATAGAAACCATGCAATATCATGGGGTTTCAATGAGATTAAAATGGAGATATGGTTACTATTTTGGGTCAGCCATTGGATGGCTGAACCATGGGGTTATCATGGTTAAAATAGTAGAACCTAAGTTAAGTACATAGGAGGGAATCATTGAACCAAGGGAACCATTGCCGAACCCCATGGACCATTTTATATGGACTGTTTTGGTTGAATCAAAAGGTTTCAAGTTTGAAGATTATGGAACAATATGAGGTATTTAAAAAGGGTTCTAAGTGAACAATTGGACAAGAAATGGGTTGCCCATTTCATGGCCGAACCATAGGGTTTCTATGGCTAAGTTATGACGAAAAGATTCAAATGAGAAAGCCATAGGGTTCGGCCATATGTATGGCCGAACCCCATGACCATGTCTATGGGTTTTATGAATCCATTTCATGGAAATAATCGGTGGTTTTTAAAGTTAGTGCATGATAAAATTATTTATTGGTAGCAATGGCAATTTTGTGAATAAGTGTAACAATCAAGAGATGAAAGAGGGAACCAACTTAGATGATGAGGTTCGGCCATGTTAAATGGCCGAACCCCATTCAAATGTATTATGGGATTAAAGTTGATTCATGGTTTATGTGAATAAGGTGACGGATCTCTTTGACGGCACACTAGTCGTGATCGGTTGACGCTTGAAAGGAACGGTCACTTAAGCGAATTCTCAGTAGGTTTCCTACCTACTTGTAACCACAGTTTTATCTTGGTTTTTTTATGAGACTCATGTTTTATTTTATTGGTTTTGAAAGATGGATATTATTTACATTTTTTATATATACATTGGCATCTCATGCATGGACATGGGATGATGATTGTGGAAACCGGAGCCCACACTCCGTCGGTATGCCCGTGATGCAACTGTGGGGTCTCCTTAGGCGATGAGGGTCCCGGCAGGAGGATTATCTGTCGGTTATGGACACCGGAGCCCACACTCCATCGGAATGCCCGTGATGCAATTGTGGGGCCTCCTTAGGTGGTGAGAGTCCCGCCAGGAGGATTAATATGCTGATATAAGACACGTCAAGTGATGGCTATATGTATGTGTGATGGGGTGGGGCTCATTACATTTGCATACATACATAGCATGGTTTTATATATTTTTGATAATCAGACATTTGATATATGCATGATTTATAATCTCACCATGTGGTAACCTTGATCAGAAATCCTACTGGGCGCATTGATCTAATGCCCTAATTCTATCCTTAGAGGATAATGCAGGAACAGGGAAGGGGAAAGAGAAGGTCGTGGACCTGGAGGGGAGCCAAGCTTAAGCGCTTGATTGATGATTAGGATGTCTTAATTATTGTTTTATGAGTTACATTTTATGGACATGTAATAAGTTGATACTTTAGCGATGGTTTGTTTATGATATAGACAATGGATGGTTGGATAAGTTATTTTAATAATTGAGACTTGTACTTGCTATCTATTCAGTATATTTCCTCAGTTAGTCTAGTTTATTCCGCATGTCATTGTTTAGTTCCATGTGTGGTTTGTTATCATGGGTTTAGTCCATGAACACATGGGTGGCTAGTTAAGGGTCGGACTTAGGAAGTTCGAACTTAGCTCGCATCATGACGCCGCCCGCTCCCTTCCAGTGTTATTTTAAAAAAAAATTAGACTCTAATTTCTCGGAGAGGCCGGGGCGTTACAATCTAAAAAGGTTCATAGCCTCTATAGTAACTGTTGGAAGTGAGTTAGAAAATGATGAAGATGATGACCTTTAAGAAGCCTATGACTCTCTTTTTCTGGAAAGTAAAAAACTGGCTAGGAAATTAAGTAAAAGAAAATCTGAAAATGCAATTTAATAAGCCAGTTAGAAGAAGAAAAAAGAATAAATGAAAATCTTGTAAGAACTCTAAAAAATACAAATGAAGAAAATGATAAATTAAAACAAGTTCAAAATGAGTTATAAGATAAGTTAAGAAATTATGAGAATGATATTAAAAAATTGGAAGATATTAGAAGTATCTTATCAGAAGAAATTATCAATGCTCATTCTAAAATAAACACTTTTAATAATCATAAACTCAACCTTAAAAATAAGTTTACCCAAGGACATTATAAATTAGAAAGATTACTAAAATTGGGTAAAAACTATGAGGACAAGACTGGTCTTGTATACAACCAAGACAATGTAAAAACAGTGAACAAAACTGTATTTGTTAAGGGTCAATCTTCTAGACCGTCAAATATCACTTGTTTTTACTGTGCTAAAAGGGGACACTTCAGATTTGAATGCAAATTTAGAAAAAATAAACTTATGGGAAAAAACAAATCAGAAAAAATTTGAAGTGCAAATTTATGAAAAAAAAAAAGAAAATCATTACCATGAAGATTTGGCTCAAAAATTAGACAAAACTTTAAATGAAAAAATGAGCAGAAAATTCGGATATAACCTTCAAGAATCAGTCCCTAGAAATTTAGAAAACACAACCACATTGAAATGGGTCCCCAAGTACAAAAGCCTGATTGTATATACAACATTAAAAGTTGAAAACCAGTCAAAATGGTACCTTGATAGTGGTTGTTCAAGGCACATGACTGGTGATAAAACATATATGTCCAACCTTGTAGATTTCAATGGAGGTTCTGTTACTTTTGGAGATGGAAATCTGGCTCAAATTGTAGGGAAAGGAACCTTAGAACTAAATGATTCCCTTACCTTAGATGATGTGTTGTTAGTTGATGGTCTTAAACACATCTCTTAAGTATATCTCAAATATGTGAAAAAGACCATTATGTTACCTTTCGTAAGAATGACTGTCAAATCTATAACAATGAAGGTGACGCTGTCCTTAAAGGGTTGAAAACTTTTGATCAGTGTTATGCTCTTGAAAACTATCCAACTCCTAACAAAAATCATTGTAACTTGTCTAAACTTAATAAGCTGAGTTATGGCACAAGAGACTAGAACATGTAAATTTCAAAGATCTGTCAAAATTAAGTGAACACATTAAAGGACTGCCCAAGATAAGTAGATTAGCTCAAACATTTTTTGATGAGTGTCAAAAGGGTAAACAAGTGAGAGCAGCCCATAAGAAAGTTAATGTTGTGACTACCACTAGACCTCTTGAGCTTCTACATATGGATTTAGTTGGACCAACCCAGAATATGAGTGTAGGAGGAAAGATGTATTTCATGGTTATTGTTGATGACTACACTAGATACACATGGGTAGGTTATCTTAGAGAAAAATCAGATGCTTATCATGAATTTAAAACTATTGCAAAACGCATTGTGATTGAAAAATAAACACCCATAAATAGAATTAGAAGTGATCATGGGAGTGAATTTGAAAATCGCCGTTTCCAAAAATATTGTGAAAAACACTGTATACATCATGAGTTCTCAGCTCCTAAGACACCCCAACAAAATGAGGTGGCCAACAGGAAAAATAGGGTTCTCCAAGATATGGCCACGGTCATGCTAGACAGTAAAAAATTACTGAAAATTTTGTGGGCTGAGGCTGTAAATGCCGCTTGTTATATCATAAATAGAGTTTATCTAAGAGCTAGCCTAGATAAAACAGCATTTGAATTGTGAACCGGTAGGAATCCAAATTGTAAATATCTCAAGGTTTTCGGTAGTAAATGTCATATTCTTAGAGATCGTGAAAGCTTGGAAAAATTCGATGCAAAAAGTGATAAGGAATTTTTCTAGGATATTCTAACACTAGCCGAGCCTATAGAGTTGAAAATCTTAGAACCAGTCTTCTCTTGTACATGAAACCGTAGATGAGGTGGATCAATCTTCAAATCAAATTGACAATCTTCCTTCGTGGTCTTCGACATCCATTGAAGTTAAATCAAATAAAAAACATCCTATGTCGAACATAATTGGGGATGTAACACCCCGGATTTTCAAGCTATGGATATATATGGAAATTGTCCATTTAATTTGTAAATTAATGGAGATGGACCTTAGATGGGTAAGGAGTTGGGTCAATTGGTCAATTAAGACCCAACGGATTATGAATAAGGTTCAATTGAAATAAATGGGTAAGATTTATTTAATTGGGTCAAGGTTGGCAATTGGGTCAAAAGTCCAATTGGGACCCAATGGATCATATATGAGCTAGTTAGAAGTAAATGGGTAAGATTTGATAATTGGGTCTAATAACCAATTAAGATACAAGACATGAGATCCACCTCATCAAGTGAGGTGGCATGTAAATGAAATGGCTAAGTGGGACCCTAAATACTATATGGTTCATAGTCGGCTAAGCCATGGTTGACTTGGTCAACCATGGGTGAGTTCAATAGAGTTGAGTTAATGAATGAGCTCTAGTGGGATAAATAATACTTGAGTTGGAAAGTGAATTCACATGAGTTGAGAATTTATTAATGTGAGTTCAAGTGCTTAAGTTGGAAAATGAGTTCACTTAAGTTGAGTTGAATTAAAATGAGTGGAGTGGGAAGATGGAGGGTTTCCATCTCAAAGGAGGAAACCCAAAGGCACAATTAAGGTGTACACGTTGGAGGTGGAAGTTTCATCTCATTGGATTGAAACTCCAAAAGGATCATTATGAGGAGATGAAGGGTTTTTGGAGGTTACTCAAGGCATACCCATAGCATACGTTGGAAACATGTAGGGTTTCCATCTCAAGATGGAAACCAAATGGTCAAACGGTGGGAGTGTTTTCATCTCATGGATGAAACCTCCAATAGGAACATTAAGGAGGGAGGTGAAGGGGCATGGGAGTTACAAAAGGGCATCACCAAAGGACACCACCTTTGGCCGACCCTCATTGATCAAGATGAGGAAGTTGGAGAGTTGTGTTGTTACACAAAGACACACAAGGCTACACGTTGGAACATGGAAGCCCAAGGGGCATAAGATTGGGAGTTTCATCCCATGGGATGAAAACCCCAAAGTAAGTATCAATGGGAAGGTGAAAGGTCATAGGAGTTACAAAAGGGGTATCAACCAAAGGATACCACCCTTGGCTGAATTATATTGGACAAACAAAGAGGATTCTTTGCTTCATCTCACTCTCAAGCTCTCACACAATGCCGACCCTCTCTCATTGACAAAAGACAAAGGATTTAGAGTATTTTCTATCCCAAGTTTCCCTCTCTCTCTCAAACCTACACTCTCTTGGCCGAACCCTCTCCTTGAAGTTTCATCTCAAGACCTTTCAAGTTCACACTTGGCCAAGGATCAAGGAGGAAGAAGAGGCTAAGGAAGAAGAAGATCAAGGAACAAGAAGGAGTGAAAGAAACCAGAGGAGGTCGCGGAATCGGTAAGTACTCCATGAGATTTTATAAAGTAAAATGGTCAAGGACATGGCCGAACCCTAATTCTTATGGCTAAGGACTTTATGCATGAACCATGTATGGAATGGTGAATGACCAAGGATCATGGTTTGGCCCTTGCATGGCCAAACCCTAAATTGTATGTATAAGAACCATCAAGGACAAAAAGGGTATTGATGAGGTTCGGCCATGGTGTATGGCCGAATCCCATCAAAGGAATATAATCTTGGATGCATGATTTTTAAGTGGAAATGATGAACCATAGCGTTCGGCCATAGTGTATGGCCGAACCCATGGAAGGTTATTAATGATTTTAAAGGTTTTACATGGAGGTATATTGTTGATGTTTAAAGGGTTTTAAAGATGAGAATGATGGATGGATGTTGGTAAATGTTAATGGGTGGTAAATGGGTCTAAATGATGTAAAAGGGTGGAGAACCATGGACCATGGGTTCGGCCATGTTGTATGGCCGAACCCATGGAGAAATATTGAATTAGTTACATGTATTTAGATCATGGAAGTAAGGAGGAATGCTATTGATCTTTGAATGGCCTCAAAGGTTATAATGGTGAAGAACCATGGACCATGGGTTCAGCCATGTGTATGGCCGAACCCCATGGGGAGATATTGTTGGAGTTACATATATCTAGACCATGAAGATGATGGAGAAATGTGGTCACCTCAATAGGTCTTTAAATATGGTTAATGATGATCTAAAAGATGAACCCTAAGTGTATGGTTAAATCCCTATGGAGGGACTTGTTTATGAATCTAAAATTGTGAATGATTTAAAAGGGGAAGATGGAAAAGAAAATACATCATGGGTTCGGCCATGGTGTATGGCCGAACCCCATGGACCATTTTTAGTGGGCCATTTAGAGATTAAAGCATGATTAGAAATCATTAATGGTTTTATGTTTGTGGATCAGTTTTGGACTTAGACATGTTTAAATGAATGAGAGTTTAGTCATGACCCTATGTTTTTGGACCTAAACATCAAGGTGATGGAAATAATGGCCCAAGACAGTAATATGGGTAAAAATGAAAGATCATGGGTTCGGCCCTGATGTATGGCCGAACCCCATGAGGAATGTTTTTTGTGGACTTAAGTGGTTCTTAATGTTAAATGATTAATCTATAGTGATTAGATTAATGAAACAAAGATGGCATGATCTTGGATTTAATTTAAAAGATCAAAGGATTGAAAAGAAGGGCACAAAACCAAGGGAGTGAGGTTCGGCCATGTTGTATGGAATATTGTGGCTTAGGGTTTCTTAGATGGTTGAACTTATGGAATTGGTTAATACACTAAAAGAGGGACCCAAATTCAAGTGGGTGAGATTCGGCCATGTTGTATGGCCGAACCCCACTAAGGCATGGTTTATGGACTTAAACATGGGTGGAAATAAAAAGGGATCATTGTTTTAATGTATTGATATGTAATACGGTAACAGGACCTCACAAGCGGTTGTACGATTCGGTGATCGGTTTCAGGACAAAAATGCAAGGACGCGTTTAGTTGATCATTGGTAGGATTCCACCTCTTTGAACCATGGGACATATAATATGACTTTAGTTCATGTTATTGATGAGTTATTTTGTATCAAATGTTATGTTTCAAATATGAAAGTTTTATGCTATGATTTATACTATTACATAGCATGTGGACATTTGCATTCTCATGCATGGCATGGGAGGGATGATTTGTTACGGAGGCCACGCTCCGTCGGGCGTCCGTAAGGCATTCATGGGAAGACCTTGATGTGCATTATCCATCAAGAGTAACCGGAGAACACACTCCATCGGGGCATCCGTAAGGTAACTGTGGGGATACCTTGATGAGGAGTTTTCCATCAAGAGGATACTATGTTTTGTGAGGATACCTTGATGAGGAGCTTTCCATCAAGAGGATGTTTGTGATTGTGTTATGGTTGATGGGTGGGACTCATGGCATATGACACTCATGGCATGGCATTGATTCAACATGATTAAGATCTCTATTATCATGTACTGTTTCTGGCTTTATCTGTATGATTGGATCTCTATTATCATACAATGTTTTGGATACAATGCTTTAAAAGTACGGTATGATATTATATCTGGATTTTTGGTACTAGCCCATGTGTTTGACCCTAATTGGAATACCTACTGGGCGCATTATCTAACGCCCTACTTCTACCCTAGTTGATGACACAAGAAATTGAACGGAACGATGGACGTGATCGGAGCCAAGCTTAGGAGCTTGGATGATGAAGCTTTATTTTGTTTAAGTTACTCATGCTTAATGTAATTTGAGTAGCTAGTAACTGGAAATGTAATAACTTAGATTATTTGCTATGGTTTGAATGTTAACTTTGGATATGTTAACATAAGATAATTATTATTAAGTGATGGACTCCTTGCTATCTAAATTTGAATAGAATTATTATTCTATTATATTTCCGCATCTATGATTTATTCTGCATGTTAACTTGAGTACGTGTGAACCGTTTTAGTGGACTTGGTCCACGCACACGTATGGTTGGCCAATTAAGGGTTGGGCTTTGGAATCTCGAACTTAGCTCGCTTCGTGGCATCCCGCTCTCTCTCACTCTTTATTCAAAAGAAAAAAAAATAGACTCTGATTTTCGGTGAGTGAAAAAGGGCGGGGCATTATAGGGGATCCCATGACGGGAGTAAAAACTAGGAAGCAACTAGAAAATATATCTAGCTGTTTTTGCTTCACCTCACAATTAAAACCCAAGAATATTAATGAAGCATTGTTAGATGAAGATTGGGTAAATGCTATGCAAGAAGAGCTGATTCAATTTACAAGAAATGACGTACGGGATTTGGTACCAAGACCAAAAAATACAAATGTAATAGGTACCAAATGGATCTACAAAAGTAAAATGGATGAAAATGGGACAATAGTTCGTAATAAGGCCGTCTTGTTTGCTCAAG
>CM023532.1:69762431-69905176 GCA_013350335.1 Chimonanthus salicifolius | reverse complement strand
CTGCATCTGGCATTGGCAGAATCAATAGCAAAAATTGGCAGTGTTGCAAACTTGCAAGGAAATGGAAATGCCAACAGACGTCCTTCATAACCCTTCTCGTGCCAAGCCCTTTTGAGGATAAGCTTGCCCTTCACACGTGCCAGCTGATGTGCAAGCCTTTGCATGTGAGGGTACAGTGGGTGGTTTATTTGTTGCGTCAAGTCCTGCCCTCAACTCAGTACGATTAGCCAATGCCAAATTCGAGTAAATTAGGCCCTTTACCTGACCAGCCCAACATGGAGTGGGTCCTATCATGAGCTCAGTGCAAGGAGCTCTGCCTAACTCGTGTTGTCAGGCCCAAGGATTACCCAGTCCAACCTCATTTTTGGCCCAATTTCAGGGCCGGGGAGGAATGTGATCCTAAACCATTTGCAGCCAACTATGACGAGTCACACCTTTCTCCTCCTTCAACAGTTCCTCCCAACCCTTTGGACCATAGGAATGTTTTTGTCTCCTCCACTTGTCTAGCTCCTCCTTCCCATCCATCGCTTAACAAAGCCCAACAACAAGGTCCTCTCCCCCTCCCCCATCTTAAACCTCTCACCTCTCTAATTACCTTCACCCAAGAAGTCAGTCTCCAATCTCCTATCTCCACTTAAAGCCCTTTCCCCTATCCAAACATCAATCTACTATTGTCCTTGCAACACCCGGCCATCCACTTTCCAACTGACCTATTTTTGGAGTCAAGTATGACCCCTGGTCAATAGGAGAATGGTCCCACTCCTTGCTCTTGCCTTGCCACTCCTCAGCTCTGAGTGACGATCTCCCTTTTGGCCTTCATACCCTTACATCTCATTGTCTGGAACAAACTCTCAGACAGGTCTCCCATGCTTTCTTTGCCACCACCGACGACTGACATATCCTCAGGCCTCTCTAGACCTCTGGCCTCTTGCCCTTGGATGAAGTTACAACTTCCAAGAGTGACGCTCCAAACGAGAGTAGTCTGACGGTTCCTACAAATACTCCATGCTAGAATTAACAGCCGATATGGCTGAATTTCAACCTTAAGATGGATGGATCAATGATGCTTGAGGTTGGAAGGAAATTGGTTTGATCACCAATGGTCAGGAAAGTCTCCCTCTCTTACCTCGTTACTGGGACTTCGAATCCACTCCTATGAAGAACCAAAAAAAAAGAGATAGAACCGCTAGAGAATTAACTCATATGAGCTCCTCTATCAATTACTCATGCCACAAACAATGCGGATATGATACCCCTAGACGCAGATGAGGTGATAGTTAGGATCCATGTTTCCTGATCCCATCCTGAACAATGAAGTTTTTTGGTGTTACCGTTTTATGATTGTTAGCTTCGAGCTTCATAATCACAATTAGTCTAGTCTATCACAGGCAACATTTTGTTTTGTTAGCTTTGCTTCGGTTTTAGCCCGTTCTATTTTGTCTGGTTTTTCTTTTTGTTTGTGCTCTTTGTATTTGCACATTTGGTGCCTTTTTTCTATTAATGTGATTACCATCTCAAAAAAAATGGTTGTCTGTTGATTGGGAAAGAATAACCCATCATGTAACAAGAACCAAAACTGAACAAATAATGCTAGCAAAATCACATGCAAAAGACAACCACTAGATCAAAAGACCACAAAAAATATTATGGATGTAGACTAATTGCAGCACCCTCTTAAGGATCTATGAACAAAAGAAATTGAGATATTATGGAATTCCTCAGCGGACACTCCTCAAGATCCCACTTGAAACTTCACACTAAAGATGATGATGATGGTGAGTCATTTATACAATTTGCTTTGTCTTTAAAGTAAAAATCTATCAATGCATCTCTAAGCTAATGACATCCCAAGAATAGTTATAGCAAAATGCCTCACCAGTTCTTTTGACACACCATCACAATGGGACAAGCAATTATTATTTCTACATCGATCAATTTCTCATTCAACAGGAAACAAATAAAACCACACACATTTAACCTAAATAGTTACAAAAAAACCAAGCAGCAGTTGTGCTGCATAAATACAAATAATAATTCTCTAGAAGTGCAATATCATAGGCACTTACAGGTTAGAACCCAAAAGGTGACCATGAAGACTAACAAATGACCACCTTAAAGACAAATGGAAGCAACTATGACGATGATATGGTTCTCTTGTAGAAATCATCCAAAGTTTTCATTCTTCCTCCAAATCCATTCCATTTCTAGGAATCAATATGATTTGAGTCCATGCTGCTAGAGTTGGGATGACAAGCAATGGTTGTGGCTGACTCGTGATGGCTTTCTTCCCAAAAAGGTCCATACTCCACCTTAAATTTTAAAACAATGGTGGTAAACCCATGTCTCCGACATAAATCATTTGGAAAATGATTCTCAAGTCCAATGAGACCTATGCCCATTTTATGCCACCCTTAATAAAGGTAGGCTCCAAATTTCAATCAAAGCATAACACAATATGTTCCAGATAGCACAATTTATTTAATAAGCAGCCATCCTCTTATTTTGTTTCATGACCAAAATGCAAATTGTTAACCCCTAAAGTGATAAAGGAGTAGAAAACAATAAAATATTTTTGTTTGGAAAGTTGAACTTGGAATTATAATTAAGTAATGATAAAAGGTTTCACTTGATCATCCTAAATTCTGTAGAACTTCCAAACTTTCATTGATAAAAGTAGGTGGCTCTAATCAGAGCATATAATCAATAGTCAATATAACATCAAGATACATAGGATGATAGAAAATAAGAGTTTCTGAGCTTGAGTGCTTCTTTTATTCTTTGGTTTATGATACCAGACCATTATAGGCATATGTCAAGGGGATGGGGCACATCATTTGAGATTGGCAATTAATATGAACTTATACCAGACCTCCCATCAAAAACTACCGATGACTGAATCAACTCCACTGGATAACAAAGACATTGTAGATGAATTCTGAATCACAAATCATAGAATCATAAGATTTACAATTTTTTCTTTACAAGTATAGAAACATATGAAACAACAAAAAAGATATCTACAAAGTAATAATAAGAACAAGAAATAAGTATGTAAAGTGCCTTAATGCAATATAATTATTTTGTTGAGATTCAAGTTCCAAGAACAATGCTGCAAGTACAATATAATACAGTACCAGCAATGTTGCAAATGAAACAACCAATAAGCTAAAAAGCCCCCAACAACCAGAGCACCTACTAACAAATCCCCTAAGCCCCAAGCTAAAAAGAAACCTATTAGAACCAAAAGTTCCACACATCAAAATCCAAAAAGCTACAAAATTCTATCCATGAGATCTGTATGATTTTCAAAACCTATAGAAATCAATTATCTAGTGATATCATACAATTTTTATAACACACAGCAAGGTCCATTATCTACCAAATGAAATTTTCATAACACCGAATGTGGTAAACCATTTTCTCGT
The DNA here is from genome assembly GCA_013350335.1 of Chimonanthus salicifolius. Taxonomy (NCBI): domain Eukaryota; kingdom Viridiplantae; phylum Streptophyta; class Magnoliopsida; order Laurales; family Calycanthaceae; genus Chimonanthus; species Chimonanthus salicifolius. The sequence continues at coordinate 69,901,751 of CM023532.1, read as the reverse complement.
CACCACTGTCTAAAAAGTTATCCAATCTAAATGCAATTAGAACTCGTAATTAGATTTAACGTATTGTTTTACATGGTAGGCCTCCTATCCTTCACATTTCATATGACTTGAACATGCAACATTCATAGTTGCAATGACAAGCTGGTGTTTACCCATTTCTAATCTTCTTATTATTAAGAAAGGTTTCTTTTCCATAAGGCATTTTCATTCTACGGCTCAGTTATTTTCCAAAAAAGGCATTTCCATTCTGTGCATCCAAATGGAATGTCAGTGCATGCTTTTTGTCAGCAAATCACTCATTTAATAAGGAATTTCAATCGTGGCAGAAAAAAAGAAAGTATTAGATCATTAAAGTCCTAGTTTTTTTTTTTTTTTCAATCGAACGAAGAAGATGATGATCGTGATGATATCATGGATGATGAATCTATAATCTAAAAACATCCAATTTGAAAATGACGTTCTGGGACAGAACCGTATGCACTGATTAACAAGAAAATATATATCCCGAAAACAACCGCTATCTTTGCACTAAGTGGTCATAAATGGTTATTTCTTTTATAAAACGACTATTTTCCAGGAATGTGTTCAATGCATCCAACAGAGCCACGAAGATGATGCCATTGACTAATCCAGTTATACCGCAACCACCAATGCAACATATTCTCTGTATCATCAACAAATCACACATTTCCATTAAAGAAAATAAACCAAACCCTAGACCAAAAATTCAAGGATAGATAGTTCAAAGTTTTATTTTTGAATGAAAGAACAAGATTATACGAGAATGGATCTATCTGATAATCGTAAGGAGAGGATAAATTCGATGAAAATAATTAGGGTTCGAGAAGACAAACCATCTAAGGGTTTTAGGGTTTTGGTTTGGAAATCTCCGCCTCCTCTTCTGCTTGACCCTTTACGCTTTCCAACTAAGAAATGAGAGAACTCCAAAACCCTAGCTCCATGAAACATTTGTAGGGGCTCTTTTGTCTCGCAAAATTGCGAAAATATCCTTGTCATTGGTGAATAATTATCGTGGCTGGCCCCACGTCATCAACTATCCAAAGAATTGATTTGTTTTGAAAATAAGAGATATTGATTTATTATTTTATCCATTTCTCGTGATAAAGAAATATATTAATGTCATTTTTAGTTAAAAACACAATATTCCTATTAATCACTAATTTAAGATAAACTTATTATCTAATTATAATAGAAGTTGTTTGACTTAAGATCAATTTAGTCAAAATTTGAGAAGAATGATTATTTCTTAAAATAATCCGTAATTGCTTGGATGTCTAAGTTACTATAATGACTAAGTTAGTAGAAGAAAGTTTGCCTTGAGATTCAATTGAAGTAGAGTAAGAAGGTAAAAAGAACGGCAATGTCACACCCCGCCCCTCAGTGCCTCCTAAAATGTGAATTAATTTATTTATTTTTAACATTGAGCCTCTAATAATTGCAAGAATCATAATTTGACAAGAACTTAACATTACACGTGATCAAAAGTTCGGACATAGCATTTGATAGCTTCAGATCCAGTCATCACACAGTCGATTAAGTTCCCAAGCAAATAAAGGGGCACAATGGTCCCACTTAAACTTAAATCCTCAACATAACCCACTCGCCACCGTGGTATATGAACACACTACAAATCAACATGCAGTCTAACCACTTGATCCATTGATTGTTAAATCCAAGTAAAAAATGTCACACCCCATCTACCTAACATTTACTATAACCATTCCCATATACATTAGATACACACATAAGAAATGCAGTACTTTCATTACATATCTATTGTGCCTCACAACACACACATATAGAGTTTACAATACAGTGTTCATAAAAACAGTAGATAAAAACAACAGAAATTCCCAACATTTGGGAAGATGTAAGCTCTACTAGCCAAGCGAAGAGAAAACAACATATAATCCAATACATCACCAATTATAAACACGTTATCATACAACAGTTTAAACCACTCAGAAAATCATATAGTTTTCTATCAGAACAACGTCTAACATAATTATCTACGATGCATGCTCTTTATTTCCTCCAAAAATAATACCCCATCAATTGACGTCTACAACACCCAGTCGCGAAGATACGTGCCTATACCACCGGTAAATTCATGCTCAATGCTTCACCCAGTCCGTATATACATCTCATACCGATGCCCTCCACGAGCCCAAAACTTCATACTGTAACGCCCCTCCCTTTAACCACCGTCATTCAGAGTAATATATTAGGAATATTTTAGTGGAGAGAGAGGCGGGCATCAAGACGCGAGCCAAGTCCGAGTCTGAAGACCCGACCCTTGACTAACCCAACTAGTGTGTGCGTGATAACATTTGCACACACTAACATAAACCTGTAGAAATTTAAATATTTATTTCATTGCATGAATAACCAAACGATCTCAAAGCAAATATAAGGAAATTCCAAAGATAATACATGAGTCAAATACAAAATACTTAATTAAAGAGTTCCAAGTCATATTGCCACTACATTCCCCAAATATTACATAAACATTCTTAATACACATTGTCCTACTATTCCTAAAATACATAAGTCCGCTTCACTAGTCCCAGCTTCTTTCTTAATTCTTCATCTCGTCTACATTCGTCCATCGGTTGGTCCAATTTCATCTACATACTTCAAACCTGCATACACAATCTAAGGGGGGAATTTATGGGCTTAGTCAACGCGCCTAGTAGGAATTTCGATCACATAATATGCACTACTGAGTGTCATACTAAGACACTATACACATTTGTACTTTGAAAATAAAACACTTACATATTATATACCTTATATGTAAACCTCCAAGCATTTCTCAAAACTTATTTACTTATAATATCAAAGCTACATACTCACCTTGTACTTCTTTTCATACTAGAAATCTCATAATTGAAATCATCAATAATACTTTTCTCGAAACCTTTCACTTATCTTAGTCATATCATAATAATATAAGTATTTCAATACTTTTCCTCAAAATACTTATCATACTAAGAACTTCATTTTCAACTTATTATAGAAAGCTTATATTGGAAAACATAGTACATAATGATGTCAACCCAATACTTATAATAAAATCACATTCACTTGTCTTTTCAAAATACCATAGGCCAATCATGTAAATGCTCATCAATGTGCAATGTATTATACCATGGGTGCCATGATTCATGCATACCCTCATTATGCCTCATGCATAGGTATTTCAACAACTCATTTAGGACAACGAGACATTTTATCTTCTCGTATACTCATTTCATACTCATCTTTTGGGGTGTCGTAATACATATCATCATAATTTCAACTGGATCCATCGGTAAAGCATTTATTTCTTGGCCATACACTTACGACATCAAAGCATGTCCGGGTCAATTCATCACTTTGATTCGTCAATTCACTTTTCATAAATACAACACCAAAGCCCGTCCGGACATTCGATACTTTGGTTCGTTGACTGTACCCCATCACAATAATCATGACCTTAAGGTCCATTTGGACAAACTAGTCCTTTATTTTCACTCCATGTTTTTCCTATTCCATGCTTCATGCAGAGGAATATGAATATAATGATGTCAATGATCTCATGTCATGTATTGTCAATCATTCTCATAAACTTGAAAGTAATCTTTTCACAATACTTATGATAGACATATATATATCTCAAGATAATTTTAGCAACCCATTTAGTTGAAATCCACAACAACCCTTTAAGTAAAGAAAATATCATATATAACTCAGTTAATTCCAAAATCCTTTCAGGATAAGATACACCATCATACATTTAAAATGCGGAGAAATCATCATTATCAAGTGATATGAAACCATTCAAAAGTATCATTGTTATAATCATATCATAAATCAAGCACATATAATTTTCAAAGAACTCAGTTCATTTTGAACAACGAATATTAGATTCACACCCATAGCATTTCAACAAAGTAGGAAAACCTATTTGATATTTGGCCAATTAGCAAGCAAAAGCACTCCGCGAGTTAGCTAGCTCGATCCCGAGTTTACTCTTTGGCCATTTGTTCATTGTTCATGCATTGAAACATAACATACATCGCATTAGATTCTGAAAGTCCCGGTATGCTAGAAAGGATTGACTAGAGGAGGGGTGAATAGATCAATCCCAATGTTAATGGTCTTTTCAAAATTTTCTTGATTAATGAGAAATTGTGTGAAATTAAATCTTAGTTAATCAAGTGTGTGATTTTGGAGGTGTGCAAAATAATAATCAATCAATCACACAAAGAGACAATGCACACGATGTATAGTGGTTCGGCTCATTAACCTACATCCACTATTAGGACTCGCTCAACCTTGAGCTATCTCCAAATCCACTAAGTGGAAATTTATACCCTCACTATTAGAGTAGGACTTCCACCGTACTCAATTGGTCGGGAATTTCGCCCACCACATGTAAAGTAGGAATTCCATCTTACTCAATTGGCTGGGAATTCCACCCACCACGTGTGCCAGAGACTACGCTCTAGATTTTTTATAGTGGTTCTTGAGCTAAGCCTCCTTAATTCACTTTGCACTGATATGGTTTTTTAAAAGCAAAATTAAAACAAAGAAACATTTGCCTTGAAGCTCGATTCTGATGAAATGTGTTTTTTGAAAATCGACCCAATGTGTGCTAGCACAATCCCGACGTTCCACCTTGTTAACTAGTCGTGTAGAGTAATCACAGTCCTTGGGTGACTAGGAAATTGGGTCCTCCAATATCTATCATAGTTAAATATGCTTAATCCTTCTCTCTTAATCTCAATCTCAAGTGGATTGGATACTTGAATGATTTACTTATGATTTGCTAAGAGAGAATAAGCCTGGATGATTTGCCTTTGATCCTTGAGAGTTTTACCTTGAGAATGTGGTTATTTTTATGTTCAAAAGGTCTATCCTAAACTCACCAACAAAGAAGTATTTATAGCCAAATACAGAATTTTCGAACAGCAAACCACACAATCTGTTCTGACCACACAATCGATCGTTCGTGTTTAAATTTATGCTCACTAACCAGACCGTTGCGCATTAAATACACTGCAACGGCACAATAACGGTAACCATACGATCGGTCGTATACACTACTAATCGTCTGTGTTTCGGATAACAGATTGTGGGTTTGCGATCGAATCAGCCTGAGGCTATCCTATTATGACAGTTATTTGTCAAAACAGACCTCAAGGCGACAGGTCGTGTGCCCGATGTGATATTGCCCTGTCCTTGCGATTGGTCGTAGGACCGACGGCTCGTGCTATACCACACGAAGGGTCGTTGCCAGACGATTTGATCATCCCGAGCCTGACTGTGAATGACAGTCTATATCATGGCTGAGTCTCAACGACATATCGTTGCGACCGATGGGTCGGTGGACATGTAGCCTAGGGGTCGTATGACCACGACCGGTTGTACTCTGTCAATGGCGACGGGTTGCCTAGACAATGTGTTATCCCTGACAGTTTGTTTACACATTTCTAAGATGGGTTCCTCTTAGTGTCAAACACTTTTTAGGCTTGGTTACTTTTCCAGATATGATGTCTAAGCCAAGGGATGGTCCACTTATGGGTTTTGGTTCCACCTAAGGTCATCTATGACCAATTACCTTCCGTGATTGTCATAAATGTGTTGATCCGTTGAATCTTTATACTTCAACCAACACTTCAGTTTTGAGTCTTTAGCTTCTCTCTTCAAGGAAAACCTTCTCCTAAGTCACAAAATTGACAAACATGTGACTCGGCAAGCCAGGGCACTAACAGATTCTTTTCCACTAATCATTCTTAATTGAATTCAATGCCTTTAGACTCTGAATTTCATGTTTTATCTCTTAGTTGTTACACATGTAAAGGCCTTATAAAAATCCATGGGTCTATGTGTTGTCACTGAAATTTATAAGAAACATCTTACAAGTTTGGGGTCTTAAACAATATTTACATCCCCACAAACCTTGTTTAAGAAACATTCACTGAGGTTTACAAATTACATCTAGTAATAAGTCTAAGTGCTCTTTATAAATAATTGAATTCAGGTGTTTAGAAAATAAGAGAATCTGGCTATTGTCACTTCGGAACATCCCCAGGCCAGCTTCGGATCGTCCCAAGCTTCGGAACGTCCCCATGCCATCTTTGGATCGTCCCAAGCTTCGGAATGTCCCCATGCCATCATCGGATTGTCCCAAGTTTCGGAACGTCCCCAGACCAGCTTCGTATCGTCTCAAGCTTCAGCTCTAAAAATAATCACCTCGGACCATTCAAAGATCCTTCGGATTGTCCGAACTTCTTTTCGGGCCTTCTGAGACCTATTTTCCTCAATCACACAGTTGCAGAAGTTGAAGAAAACTGCAAAACGAGCTGGGTTTCTTGAACTCGAAAATGACTTAAGTGTGGGTCATTTGTCTTGATTTCTAAACCTAACCTCTTAGATTAATTCTACATGTGATTTGTCACATTTTAAAAGGTTAATACTCATGACTTGATCAATGAATACATGGATCTAAATCAAATTTCATGAGTTGTGAGAAAGCCCAAAAATCTCCAATTTTTCCAATTTTCATTTCTTTTAATTTATTTTGTCTTGGGTTGATTCTTAACCATCCTAATCCTCAAATTAGGTCCTAATGCTAAATACAGGGAGAAAAACTAACCTCTTGTGAATCTTTCCAAGATCTCTCTTCCTTATTTCTTCTTCATTTCTTCCTTATTCTTTTTTTTTTTCCCCCTTTCTTTTGTTTTCTTCTTCTATTGAGTTTCGAAATGGAGGAGAGAGGGAGAGAGAGGAAATGAAGATGTCACTGATTGGAGTGGAGTGGAAGGAGAGAGTGCCGCATGAGATGTAATACCTTGACCCAAGATTAAGGATAATTGTGTTATTTGTATTAATTAATTGTGTTTTGATCTGTTAATCATAAAGATTATGGATTGAGATTTTTAGAAATCCAGGATCGGCCCAATTAGAACTCGATAGCTCACAGATCCAATTCATTTAAGTTGGAAGGGCAAAATGGTAATTTACCATAAATATTATTATTTAGGTGATTTAATTATTATTATTATTATTAAAATATGTTGTTTGAAATAATTGGGTTGTCAAAGCTATGCATTGGTAGTGATCTTAAATGATGAATTCATAAGACTTTTAGTGTATGCTTTTGATTTCCAGAAATACTTATAATTGTGACCGTGGAAGGTCCCTATTTATGAAAAAAATTGTTTTAAATAATTATAGACCTTATAAAATTTCAGAAAAATAACCAGTATTTAATCTATGTTTTAACCAATTAGTTTATGTAACAGATTTACAAAATAAGATTTAAAAATACTTAAACAAATATTTTATTTTTGACAAAAATCTACATACGTGTCATTTTTACCTAGATCGAATGATTTTGAAAGTGTATTTTTCTCCAGATTTCAACAGTGTTTATGATTTTTAAGACCTGACATTTTGGACTGGATGGATTAATCTAATCAGACCATTTTTATATCTAATAAATGAAGATAAGATTTTAAAAAATGAAAATATTATAAAAATCATCCTTGCATGTGACACTTAAAGCCTTAAGCATGAGCTGTAGGCTTGCATGCATATGGTAATGCATGTAGCTAGCCAACTGGTGGCCATCCAAAGCATTTGATTTGTTATAAAAGGGGGAGAAATGAGGAAAGAAAGAAAGAAATTATAAAACTAAACTCCTCTCATGTCCCTTCCTTTCTTATTTTCCTTTACTGCATTCACTGTTCAGCCAAGCTTTGAGGTGAGTTTTTATTTTTATATTTATTTCAATCTATGGTTTTAGTTGGGTTTTTAAATGAAATGTTATATTTTTTGAAATTGTTTGTTTTTAACTTAAAATGAGTTCTCTTATTTTATGAAATAATGTGAAAGTTCTCTTATTTTCTGAAATAATGAGAAGTATTATTAGGAGTTGTTTTGAAAATAAGTTTCTAATTATTTAAGAATGAGATTGATTTTTTTACTATAAAGCTTTTAATATCTTTTAATGTATTTTAATCAAGTTATTGTTTTAATTGATGAAGTTTTGACTTAAAAATTTCAAATGGATTATTTGGGTATTTCTATATAAAAAATGCTTTAAAATTGTTAAGATAATGATTTAAACATTTTTGAGTAATTTTAAGAAAGGATATGGTTAAGTTGGTTTTCTTATATATCTTAGAAAATCTGAAACAATTATATATAAATCTTAGTTTTATTTAAAAATTAGTAAATTGACAAATTTTAATTTAGTCTTATTAATAAGTTTAAATTTAACAACTTAGAGACTTAAATTACTTTTAGACCAGTTAAATTAATTATTCATGATAATACTTTTTATATGTGTAATTTTTAAAATTTGTTTAAGATTAATAATTTGGGACTTGTGTTTTGATTATGTTGATGATTATCTAAGAGACCCTTATTCTCAATTAAAAATGATACTAACCCCCTTTCTCTTAAATACTATAGTGTACTACTTATTGTATTCACTTCTAGGCCGATACTCTCTATCTGTGGTTGACTTAGCCCGGTAGTTATCTATAACTGTGCGATTTACTTCGCCGCTCGGTAGAAAAGAATGGTTCGGGCACTAAGTAGCCTCTTGGCCTAACTCGCTATAAGAGTAGTGGCCTGAGCACCTTATACATCTAGGCCTAACTCAATAAGTCAATCTGGTCATGCCCAGAAGACAATATGAGAAGTGGCCTGAGTACCTATTTATTATATGCATTGCTGATTATTGTAAATTAAAATGGTTAGAACCAAATAGGAGACTCAATTTCATTTCCCCTGGAGATTTTTGAAAAAATAGGATCGATTTGAAATACTATAAGTATGTATTGCTTGTATGCTATGTATATTGACTGATTATTGATTGTATATCTGTTTGTATATTTGACAGAGACTTCGATACCACACATTTTCGGTGAGGAGACTTAACATTGCAGTATGGGTAAATTAGGTTAAAAAGATTAGATCTTGAGCAAGGAGTGGTTTCAAGAATCAGTGTTGATGAACCCACTCATATGCCTAGACATGATACACTATTGTGAAAAATGCTTATAAATATTTATGATGTTTATCATATATGATATGCTTATGAGATGTGATGATGTTGATACTGCTTCCATGTACCCTTTACTATTGAACCATCGCCGAGCTGAGTGTGTCGGTTACATCTACTGGACCATGTGGGTCGACAGTGATTGACAAGGTGTGTCATACCGGTTTTAGGTGAAAACCGGAGATATACTTGTAAGGAGTATTTTGACCGTGTCGGGACTTAATACAATTGGTGTTAGTATAGTATGTAGGGGTTACAGTGGATGGTGGCAGTTGTGGACGGATAATGAGATTTTGGCAAACTTTGAACTGTTATTTTGAAAATTTTGATTATTTGACTAACTTGATGTTCATTAGACTGTATTGTTATTTTTCTTTCACTGGGTTAGTTAGCTCATATAACTCACATTTTAGGAGATGTACCCGAGGAGGAGGAACCTCCATATCAAGCTTAGGATGGATAAGCTGTTGCGGTTTCTTGGGATTCCCACAGACGGGAATTTCTTTATTATTGACTTTTGGTTCATTTGAACCATATGTTTGTAAAGTACCTCATGTGGTACTTATTGTGTTAATCATGTATGAACCACTATGTTACCGCTAGTAACTCTGATAGGATTGAAGGATATCTTTTTATGATGGAAATATTTCTTTCTATGATATGTGCTTGTAAATGGGTAGACATGTGGTATATGTTTGAATCCACGTGAGAAGAGCACGTGTGACATTTTCTTTGATGTGGCTTTTGTTTTTGGGTCTAACTCTTGATTCAGCCCAACTAGAAATCTTTGAGATTAGTTTAAAAAAAATCAGTAGCGTTCCGGGCCCACTTCCGGGTCGAGGTATTACATGAGAGGAAGAGGTAGGGGTCAATGGAGAGGAGAAAGGGGTGAGAGGGTGTTAACGCTCCGGCTTTGCCGAGTCCCTAAGTTTGTCAATTCCATGACTCGGGAAGAAGAATTTGTTAGAACCTTAAATACTCAAGGTGATCAAGATTGAAGATCATGCTACCGGATTAATGCTCATCGTTATGGTAAGTACAAAACAGGTATTTGGCCATAGGTGACTTTAGATGGTACCCACACCTTAGGAGGACCATTCCTAGGCCTAGTTGAACAAATCGTAAAATCATTAAAAGTCTAGAGACGAATCTTGATAGTGAATTGGAAGAGAACATGGAAATATGAATACAAGTTCACTGTCAGCTCGACAAGTCGTTCTCACCGACCCCTCGGTGGAAACATGATCAACCCATCATGGTCAAAGACTAATTGGCCAGATTGAAAAAGGTTCTGCAACATTGAGTTGTCATTCTCGGTATGCCTCTGATCGAGAGTCTCATTTGTACCGACCCCTCGGTGATGAACTTAACGACCCTTCATGGTCAATGACTCGTTAATGATAACTTATGAGTTCTGGAACCTAGAACTCATGTGGACTCTCGAGAAAACATACATCTCGGTAATTCAAGACCGATTGAGAGTACCAGGACCGACCTCTCGGTAAAAAGCGATAAATCGTTCTAGGCATTACAAGTTTCGGGAGATGAAATCTTGTTTGCATGGTATTTCCCCAAATCATACCCTCGTATGGACCGACCTCTCAGTGCTATGACTGTGGACTTATCGACGACATAGACATGTCGGCAGGGTATAAAGTATATTGTTGGGAGTGCATTTAATGTCCAACGGTCGGGTGGTTGAATGAGAATATTCTTAGTCACTGACCCCTCGGTGAGCCCGACCTGCCGGTACATGACAATTTCTGAAACAGGTTGCCTTCTTTATAAATACCAATTCTTGTGCAACTGTTTCACATCCTTTGGCAAATCCGTTGGTCCCTCATAATTATTAGTGAGCTTAAACAAGGGTCAACAAAATGATCACTCTCTCTCCTGTGCTTACACTTGGAAAATCTAATACAACTAATCATAGTGATTGAGGTTGTGAAAAGAGAGAGATGGGAAATGATATACAACTACGAGGAGGAACATCATGATTAACTCGGGCACATATCGGGTGGATCTTTGAAAAGCACATATCTTCCAGAAAGAGCTACAAGGCAAGTGTAACGGCTCGTCCCGCTACGGGCGTTTTTATCTCCGAAAAATCTCAAAACATCACAAAAGAACATATATCGGGTATAATTTTTTTCAAAACGGGGCAACTACCTCCCGCTCAACAATTGATAATAAGTTTCAACAAACCAATAAAGTATGAAGCAATCATAGACTATTCGAACACAGTTACACATCATCGAAACAAACAATGTACAAACTGGGGGTCATATAAAATAAGGTCTCTCAACTAAGAACAACATGATTATAAAATGTCTAACCACTGCTTTAAGGACGCCTGCTCAAGAGGCTCCTCCTGGTCGCTCCGCAATCGAGGTACCTGATAGGTAAGGGGTGAGCTAATCATCCTAGTGAAGAGATAATACATATCACATGTAAGCAATATAAGTAGATATCATATGTATGAAAGCAAGAATATCGTAAAAAGAAGGGTGCTCATATGCATGAGATTCAACTGCACCACCAACCAATAATCCACCGACTAGTCTGCGACATCATCTCGGTGGACCACATCGGGTCCTCCAACAAACTCCTGAAGGGTAAGAGGTAAACTAACTAGACTAGTAAAGGGAACAACCATATCATATGTCAGCGACATGAATACATATATCACATGTATAGGAAATAATAGACATCATAATATAATGAATGTTTAAGTACAAGAGTACTCAACTACACAATTAACCAATGGTCCCACCGACCAATCTGAGACATCATCTCCATAGCTCCCAACGGTCCTCCAACGATCCCAATCTCTCTACCAATAAAAACGGGAGACCGCATGATACACAACTGCCTCAACCACCAGAATGCAACGAGGAAACCCGCATCCCTTATGGGGGTCTCGACCATTGGAGCATAACGGGGAAGCCAATCTCAAGGGAAGGCACCTCAACTGCCGGAACGCAATGGGGAAACCAGCATCTCCTATGGGGGTCTCGATCGCCAGAGCATAACCGGAAGTCCTCCAAACAACCAAACTCATCACATCATCATAAGCATGTACTCATGTAAACAACCTCCCCAACGAATGCACATGATATCATGATCATAAACAACAGTAAGACTATGTTTTGATGCAACTAACTCAAAATCAACAACATATTTCACCAGTCACCCATGTCTATGTTCCACATGATTCCAATAACATCTAGCGAATAAATGTTAAAAGTATCACCAGCAATTTTCCAAGTATCATATTCAATTCCAATTGTCTAATTAAAGTTCTCTACAAAGCATATAGTTGACAGGAGCACCCCCGAGCAGACCCTTTGCCACATATTTATTATGATAGTTTTGCCTTAACGAGTGGCTAAATAAATAGACGGTTACACTCGATCACTCCATGTCCAGAGATGACAGTTTAATATATACAAGTACATGCTAAAACAGTGATAAGTCCCCTCATAGTGTGTGGAGTCGAAAATTTGAAGCGAGTAGGCGGCGTGATGGGTTGAAAGGAGCTCAATCTATTCAAACAAGGAAGGACAAATAAGTAAATAAAGTAAAATAGGCTAAAACGAGAACGGACTAAAAACGGGCCTAAAACTGGGCTGGGTCCGAAAAGGGCCGAACTGGTTGGTCTGAAATAGACTCTGAGAAGGGTCGGGCCTAAAAACGGGCTCTGAAAATGGTTAGGCTGAAAACGGGAATGAAAAGGGCCGGGTCGATAAGCTGAGCCTGCCAGAACTGGGCCGGACCAGAGCTGGCTGGGCCGGACCTAAAAGGGCTAGGTTCAAACCAGTTAGCTGGGTCGGGTCTAGGCTAGTGGGCCGAGCAATTGGGTCTCACTCTAAGCCCAAGGGTTCAGTCAACCCAAGGCCCAACCGAGTCGACTCGAAACTAGGTGAGTCGACTCGGTCACTCGACTGAGTCAAAAAAGGGGAAAAGATAGGGAAAACTGTGAAAATCCGAGGAAAACTAGAAAAGCATGGAAAACTAAGAGGAAATGAGGGAAAACAGAGAAAAACAACGGAAAATCAAGGGAAATCTTGAGAGAGGAGAAAGGGGAAAAGAAGGAAGAAGAGGGTACCTAAAATCGGCGAGAAAAGGGCGAGAAAGAGTGGAAATCCGACGGTCGAAAGAGAAGGTCAGGGAGGCAAGGGCTGGCTGGGATCGATTGAACAACGACCATGAGTTGTAGAGGTTGAGGGAAGGAGGAGAAGAAGTAGAAGAAGAAGGAGCCGAGAGAGAGAAATTGAGAAGGGAGGATAGTACTACCGAGAGGGAGATGGAGAAGTGGGGTGCGGACACTGTAGCAGCTGCGGCTACAGTGTCGCACGGAAAAGAGTTTAAATAAGGGGGTTTTAGGGTTAGGGCTTTCAACTCCTTTTTTTTTTTTCAAAACTTCTCTTCAAAAAAAAAAAAAAAACAAGAAGATCGAAAACCCGATAATTTCTCGAATGCTGAAGATTGAGTGAGAAAACATGTGATTTTTTTTAAAAATTATTTTCATGACAATATATGTATCTATTACAAAATTATCAAAATGTCCCTTCGAGTTCTCGAACTCGAAGTTAGGCAAACCAGGGCCCACCGCGGAGCCACACTCTCTACATTGCCGCCAAAACACCAAAAACAATTCGAATATCCATAAAACTCTAAGTTCCTGAAGTATCTGGTCAGGTCATTACAACAAGTGCTTATTGGTTTTAATTTTGGTGTTAAAACCTTTGTCCTGTGAAAGTGGATTAAGGATGCTTGGCTCCGGAACCACTATAAAAAAAATCTAGAGGTAGTCTCTGACACACGTGGTGGGTGGAATTCACAGCCAATTCAAATAGGTGGAATTCCTATTTTACATGTGGTGGGTGAAATTCTCAGCTGATTGAGTAAGGTGGAATTCATACTCTAATTGTGAGGGTGTAAGTCTCCACTTAGTGAATTTGGGGATAACTAAAGATTGAGTTAGTTCTAACAGTGGATGTAAGTTGGCTAACCGAACGACTCTATATCTTGTGTCCTTTTGTTTGTGGTGTTAAAGTCAATTTCTTGTGTTGATTACATAATCACATTTGCTAACAAACACACACTTGGTTGAAGTATTCGCTGCACTCTAATTAATCAATCAAGGAATTTTAAAATGACCAACGCTTTTAAGATCGACTTATTCACCGCCCCCTCTAGGGTCAATCGTGTTCTAGCACCAAGGGAGAACTTTCAGAGGGGATGAGGGAACCAATGGAGAAGGGAGAGAAATGAGGAGGGTAGGGTGTAAGGTTAGCCTTGCATTTTTATTAATGCAAAGGGGAGGGTGGTTAGAGGTCATGTCATTTAATGTGACATGCCACCTTGTCACACCTCACCACGTCATTAATTAGTTTCTATTAATTAAAAAAATCCATTCCATCGAGTATTATCAAATTAAATTAGTAGCTTAATTAATTCACTCTTAATCCCTCTTAATTAACTAATCACCAAAATTTTCATCAATTAATTTAATTAATTTATTCCACTCCACTTTCAAAACTATTCAACTAAATCATCCCTTAATTTAGTCTTTCTTAAATCTCCCTTAATTACTTTATCATCCCTCTAATCTCATATTCTTACTTACTTATTTCTTTCCTCATTTGACTTAATACATAGTATTAGCCCTATTCATTCCTCATCATTAAGGGAAATTATATTGATGATGTGGTATTACGCCACATGGGCGACGACGTGGCACGCCACTTGGAAAGGTGTGGCCCAACACCACACTCCTAACTTAGAGCAACCAAAACGCAAAGAAAGAAAAAGCTTCCACTCACTGTATTTCTTACACTCACATGGCACACTCCCTCATTCCCTCTTTCTCCACACAGCAAACCCTCCTTATTCCACTTACCTCACATGGCAAGCACACCCCTTCACCATTCCTCATCACCGTGCACTCTCTTCTTCCACCGTTTCACACGATTTCCTTCTCCTCTATTCTCCGCCATTAGAGAAACTCAAGTAAGAGAAGAAATGAAGAAAGAAAGAAGAAAGAAGGAAGATAAATCCTTGGAAAAGCTTCACAAAAAGTTAGTTTTTCTCCCTAGACTTAGTATTAAGACTTAATTTGGGGATTAGGATGGTTTAGAATCAACCCAAGACAAATTTGGGTTAAGAAAATGGAAATTGAAAAATTTGATTTTTTTTGGGTTTTTCCACAACTCATGGAATTTGATTTAAGATCCATGAATTTATAAATCAAATCATGAGTATTAAGCTTCTACAATGTGACCAATCATATGTGAAATCAATCTAAGGGGTTAGGAGTAAGAATCAAGGCCAATGACCCACCCTTATGTAATTTTCAACTTCAAGAAACTCGACCCACATTGCAATTTTCTGCAAGTGACTGTCTCCAGAGGCAATATTGGTGGTTTGGACTTAAGAAAGATGTTGCAAACTTTGTCTCCAAATGTTTCACATGTCAACGAGTCAAAGTAGAACATATGAGACCACCCAGTTTAGTCCAGTCCATTTCCGTACCAGAATGGAAATGGGAACACATTTCCATGGACTTTGTGACAGGATTGCTCAGATCTTATAAGGGCAACTATGCAATTTGGGTTGTGATTGATCGCCTCACGAAGTCCGCACATTTCATACCTATCAAGGTAACTGACTCATCAGAAAGCTTGGGTAGGCGGTATATCAAGGACATTGTCAGATTGCATGGAATACCCAAGACTATCATATCGAACCGTGATGACAGATTCATAAGAAGAGTATGGCAAAGTTTACAAGCGGCCATGGGGACAAATTTATTATACAATACAGTTTTTCACCCATAGACAGATGGCCAGTCCAAGAGAATCATACAGATTTTGGAGGACATGTTGAGAGCTTGCATGATCGACTTTGAGGGTAGTTGGGAAGACCACCTCCCATTGGTGGAATTCTCATATAACAACAGCTACGAAGCAAGTCTACAGATGACACCTTTCAAGGCAATGTATACTAGGCCTTGTAGATCTTCTGTATGTTGGACTAAGGCATGTGATACCCTGCCCATTGTGAGCACCAATAACCGATGTGGGGAGTCCCACATCAGTAGTGGAGGAAAATGAGATGGGGTATATTTGAGGCCACAACTTGGTACTCAAGCAAGATGCGTTTTGGGCCTGGCCATGTGGGCTAGGGCCCAAGAGCAGAACTATGCGGGCTCGCGTTTGTGTGAGGCCTAGAGCAGACAATTTCTTGTTGAGTTGGACCCTAAGCCCTGTGTTCGGGTGGGGTCGTTACAAGGCAGGTGAAGCTGCAGTCATTGGACCAGAATTAGTCGTAGAGACTACAGAACATATCAAGATATCAGGCAACATCTTTTGACGGCACAAAGTAGACAGAAAAGCTATGCAGAAAAGAGAAGAATGCCTTTGACATTCGAAGTAGGAGACCAAGTGTTCTTGAAAGTCTCACCATGTAAGGGCCAAATGAGATTTAGAAAGAAAGAGAAGTTGTCGTCGAGATTTGTTGGGCCTTTTCCAATCCTCGAAAAGATTGGTGAAGTTGCATATCTCGTCGTACTTCCCCCATAACCGTCCAGTATGCACAATGTCTTCCATGTGTCGATGTTGAGGAAGTATAATCTAGACACATCACATGTCTTGGATGTGCAAGACTTGGATGTGCAAAGTGACGTGTCTTAAATCAAACGACCAACCAAGACCATGGATGCAGAACAGAGGGTAATACGGAATCGGACGATTCCTTTTGTCAAGGTAGTTTGGGAAAGACAAGGCAATGAAGAGTCAACTTAGGAACTAGAGTAAGAAATGAGGATGTACCAACCGAAACTTTTCACGTGAGTTATTTAAACTCTACCTCTATCCAATTTTCAGGACGAAAATTCGAAAATGTGTTAGTATTGTAACACCCTAGAATTTTTAATATTAATTAATGGGATTAAAAAGGGTAATTAATGATTAATTTAGATTAAGGAGACTTAATTTAGTAATTAATATGGGATTAAGTGGGGTTTGATGTGGAGATTAAAGTATAATTTAATGTCAAGTGATGTGGTGGGAAATTAGTTCATGAAATTTAATTAAATTGATGATATGGCATCACGCCACATGGGCGGCGATGTGGCACGCCACTTGGAAAGGTGTGGCCCAACACCACACTCCTAATTTAGGGCAACCAAAAACAAGGAAAGAAAAAGCCTCCACTCACTCTATTTCTTACACTCACATGACACACTCCCTCATTCCCCCATTCTCCACACGGCAAACCCTCCTTAGTCCACTTCCCTCGCATGGAGACACACCCCTTCTCCATTCCCCATCACCATGCACTCTCTTCTTCCACCCTTTGACATGATTTTCCTCTCCTCTCTTCTCCTCAATTAGAGAAACTCTAGTAAGAGAAGAAATGAAGAAAGAAAGAAGAAAGAAGGAAGAGACATCCTTCGAGAAGCTTCACAAAAGGTTCTTTTTTCTCTATAGACTTAGTATTAAGACTTAATTTGGGGATTAAGATGGTTTATAATCAACCCAAGACAAATTTGGGTTATGAAAATGGAAATTGAAAAATTTGAGATTTTTTGGGTTTTTCCACAACTCATGGAATTTGATTTAAGATCCATGAATTTATAAATCAAATCATGAGTATTAAGCTTCTAAAATGTGACCAATCATATGTGGAATCAATCTAAAGGGTTAGGAGTAAGAATCAAGGCCAATGACCCACCCTTATGTAATTTTCGAGTTCAAGGAACTCAGCCCGCACTGCAGTTTTCTGCAAGTGACTGTCTGAGGAAGACAGGTCTCGGAACCTCCTCGGGCGTTCAGAGACAAGTGTCGAAGGCCGAGTTTTGAGAACCATTAAAAGGTATGAGGTCTCAGAACCTGGCTCGGACGTTCTGAGGCCGAGTTTTGAGAAGACCAATGAAACCCCAGAAGGACTAAAGACTTATGAAAATTTGTTGAGTCCAAAAGATGAGCCGAGGCCTCAGAATCGAGAGAAGACCTAGAAGTTCGGAAGTCTCGGAACTTGGTTCGGAGGTTCTGAAATCAAGTTCCGAGCAGACCTATGTGTTGTATACTTCGGACGATCTGAGGGATGACCTGGATGTTTCGAAGCTTCGAGAGTACCGAACCGAGTGACCCAAGTTCCGAACTGACAGTGACCAGACTGTTTTAACCTTAACCCCACACCCTGATTTTGATCATTAATGTGGGATTAATAAGACAACAGTAACATTCTCCAAATCTGACCCACTCAATGATAATTAATAAAAGTAATAGGTATTAGATTTAGAAACTGAAGACATAAACTAATGATGTGATTATTGTGTCTTAATCATGGACATAACCGAAGGACTTGAAGGTGACTTAGAGGTGTGTGAGCCCATTTTGTGATTCGTCCTTCCCGACAACTTATCTCTAATCACTAGGTTTTCCTACCTACTTGAAGTACCATAGTGATATTATATATTTGTATTTGATTTAAAGTTCTATAAATTGATTTGAATGCATATTTTGATGATGATTTGATATAGTGTAGTTCCAAATATGGAAAATATGAATTATTTTGTATATTGTCAAATGGATTTAAGATCATTGCATGGACATGAACTTCATGCATTTGCATAGGATGGGAAAGCATGAGACTGAGGTAAAGGGATGACGTACTTTACTCGGAAAGATTTATATATATATGGAATGAATAATCATTGTATATGGCCGCGTCAATGGGTTACAAAAAATATGGCATTATAATTCGGCAGAATGCTCCAGGGTCAGAAGAAGTCCCGAAACCTGCGCAGGAGTATGGGTGTGTAGCGCTCCCCCGATATAACCGGTTAAATTGTTAGTATTGGGTAGTAGCTCTGAGCTGGTGCCCCAGGAAAGCTACGGACATAAATGACCAATGTTTATAACCATTGAATGATAAAGAAAGATTGACCAATGCATGGGGCATGAGAAGGGCTTGCATAGATTCATGTCACCATGGCATAATACTTCATATTGCTTTTAAGTACATTTGAAAGTATTATGATTCTTATTTGTATGAAATGATTATGAAGTGGATTTGAATGAGTTCTTAGTACTAGTATGAAATGGATTTTGAAATACAGGATGATGTATGATTTTTGAATAAGATGTATAGTATGCTTAATACATATGATTTGTTTTCTATTCTTATTACTTCAAATGTTGGTACCTACGTTGATGGGAATTTCTTCTGGGTGCGTTGACTAAGTCCACAATTCTTTCCCCTTTTTCGAATATAATGCATATAAGGAGAAAGGCGATGAAGCAGGGACAAGTAATAACCAAGCGTGAATAGAAAGAAGGCTTAAAGAAAGAGCTTGGGAAAATTACTCTTTTTGATATTTTGGAATTGAAGAAGACTTAGTTTATTTGGTTATTTTGTTTACATTTTGAGAGAATGTAATTTTGTAGGAGTTATGCATATGGAAATGTAATAACTTATGTTTAAACTCCTAGATTCTTGTGTTAGATTTGTTATTTGTAATTTGACTTATGTGGGATCCTGACACTTTGCTTTGAAATGGGAATGATTATCATTCAGATGCATCAAATGTTTTTATATGTTTCCGCATGTTTATATTAGTGTGTTGCAAATGTAATAATGGACTTCTGTCCGTGTGCACACATTAGACGGGATAGTCGAGGGTCGGGTCTTCAGACTCGGATTACGCTCGCGTCATGGCGCTTGCCAACCTCCCTCTCTCCACTCAAATATCTTTATTATATTACTCTGATGTCGGTGGTTAGCGGGAGGGACGCTACAAAATTTAACTGAGAATTTAACATTTTATAAAATTTGAAGGATGATTTTAATTTCTCCTGATTTTGAAAAAGACACAACTTTGGTTTTTATTGTTTATTTCAAAAAAAGAAAAAAATATAAATTTGAAATTTATTAAAGGAATTGGACATAAAACAATTGGTTTTAGTGTTTGAAAATAGACTTATGATTTAATAAACCTTGGACAAATTTATGAAAACTATCCTTGGCTTTATTGTCAAAATTCAAGTTTGAAAATGATTTGAGAAATTGGTTGTGATAAGACCAATTTGCCCATGTTTTGAGATAATTTTATGAAATAAATTAAAAATCAAATTTTTGGAATGCATGGTCCAAATTATCTTTGAAATTATTGTACATGTTTTTAACTTTAGTATGTCTAACAATTTTTGAAAATTTGATTTGATCCCTTGTTTAGATAAAAATCCAATTTCTATAAAATTAGAAAATCTTAAAATTCATAGTATTACACTATTTTTATTTCCCTGGTTTTGGTAGCAATTTTAGATAGAAATCAACACCTACTTGATGTGGACACTAGATGCTTTGGGCGTGTGGTGTAGTGGAATTCTTATCTTAAGTGTACTTTTAGAAAATCAAGTTGGAAAGCAATTAGGAGACCCAATTGGAAACTTCCCCAATTTTTTCTCTCCTTGGTCGAATTTCTCTAAGAGAAATTGTAGTGGCTTGGCTGACCCTCTCTCTTAAATTTACTTCAAAGATTTCATTGGTAGCAGGAGAGAATCCCATGCACGATTTTCCTAAGTGTATTTTGTAAGTTTATTCACCCATGGGCCCTACTTGCTTAGAAAGAAACTTCCAATTCTAAAAATCCTTGGCTGACTATAAAACTCTATAAAAGAGAGAAAATGCGTTCATCCCTTTTCTCTTTGTAACTTTCGCACTCTCTCCATTTTCCTTTTTGCTTTGGACATTCTTGTAATACCCTGCCCCGCTACGGGCGTGTTATCTTCGAAACAACTCTCTGAAATCTCTAAGTTAACTCGGGTGATTTTTTTTTTTTTTTTGAAAGGGGCAACACTCCTCCTAGTCAAACAAGAAAACAACATGAATTTCAAACCATAGCATGATCAACCCAAGTAAAACACACCAACAGATTAAACAAATAATCTCAAAGTTATACGGTTATCCATAGAACATGTGATATAAAATCTCAAATGCAGTAAATCCTCTCAAACACAAAACTAGAAAGCACAAGAGACAACTATCTATCACCAACACCATCAGCTCCCTCAAGCGTGATATTGGGACCCACTGGGTCCAGTCTCCATCGGAGCACCTGTAAGATAAGGGATGAGCTCATCATTCCGAGTGAGAGGAAATCATAAATATATCACATGCCATCAACATCTCACACATATAAATGAATGTAATGAGCATGCCCATGGCTAAGATTTTTATGAACACGACCAACCACGGCGTGCTAACACTAGGCACAAGACTCGACGTCTAATGTGCCTCTGACATAACATCAATCACTCTGGGGCCATAATGGTGACTCCAAAAAGCATCTCTAGCCTTTCAGCCTGACCATTCAAACCCAAGATGACAACAATCACAACTCACTGTGGACTAGTGAGTCGAACCATCCACAACCCCAACATCAGCGCGGGATTGTCAAAGTTGCGCCCTCACACTCAAGTCCTAACTAGAAGGTGGAGTCACATACGCTGCCTCCTTGCCAATACCAAGGCAGCCAAAGGTACACGCCTGATTGACCCCCAAGAGATCCAAACCGTCTAAACCTCGAGTCAATGTGCAGTGGTCGAAGCCATTCACACGCACATAAGTTGTGTTGTCAGTCCAAAGACAGACAAAACAATATCATCCAAGTATATCATTACATGACCAGCCCTGTGTGCCATGTCATCATCTCTACCATCATTGTAATGCATTACCAACCCAGTGGTAGTCGAAACGATGTCACCCTAGTGACATTGCCACATGGTCAGCCATGTGCGTCATGACATCACCTCTACTATAACTGCAATGCGCTACCAACTCGGTGGTAGTCAAAACAATGTCACCCTAGTGACACCACCACATGACCAGTCCTGTGCGTCATGTCATGGCATCTACTATAACTTCAATGCGCTACCAACTCGATGGTAGTCGAAACGATGTCATCCTAGTGGCACCGCCACATGACCAGTCCTGTGCGTCATGTCATCGCATCTACTATAACTGCAATGCGCTACCAACTCGGTGGTAGTTGAAACGATGTCATCCTAGTGGCACTGCCACATGACCAGTCATGTGTGTCATGCCATTGCCTCTACTATCATCCACATGCACTCAAGACCCTTGTAACTCTCTAGGGTTCTCTCAACCACTTCGGGTTCATATCCATCTCAACCTGTGGTGTCGAGTTGGTGACTGAGTCACGCCGAGTTGAGCATTGAGTCAGGTCCGAGTCGATATTAATTCGACCATGAGTAGCTACTGGAAGGTCGGGCTGAGATTTGTTGTTCGAAATAGGCACAACATGTGGCTGATATAAAAATCTGTGAAACTCGGGTATGGACTGAGTCAACTCGGTTGGGGTGAGTTGAGTGAATTGAGTTGGCACTATTTTAGTTCAATCGGAGAAAGGGGGGAGGGGAAAATCCAAGAGATGAAGGGGATAAAAGGGTTTCCAAAAATATAAACAATTTGGGCCTTGCCAAGTCCCAACTCAGTGGTGACTTGACTAAGTCAACTCAGTGTAACTCAGCCGAGTCAACTTGGTGAAGGATGGGTTAGAAATACTTCCAAAAATCTCAGAAAATAGAGAAAATAAGGAAAATACAAAGATAATTTTTATTTTTTGTAAAAGGATTGGGTCAAAAAACCAAAAAATGGAGGGTTTATTGGGTAGTTAAAGGGGGGGGGGGGGCAGCCATGGTGGTGGTCGATTGGAGTGGAGAATGGAATGAAGAGGGAGAGTAAAGAGAGAGCTTTGATAGAGGGGAAGACAGATAAGAAAATATAGGGAAAAATATGTGAAAGAGAGGGAGAAGAGAGGGATAAGGAAGAAGAAAAAAAAATGAAGATGAAAAAGAAGAGAAAGAAGATGACCAAATGGGGTTACGAAAGGGAGAAAGTGTGGTGGCGGCTAGAGTTTGTGGATTTTAGGCTTAGGCTTTGTGTAGGAAGAAAGAGATGAAGAAGAGAGGGAAGGAAAGAAAGATGAGTTAGGGTTTCTTTACAAAGAAGTGGGTTTGGGTGATGGAGTGCGGGTTTCATGGGGCCACACGATTTTTGGGGTATTTTGAAGATTTTTTTTTTTTTTTGAACTCCATCAAACCAATCATAAAATTGGGGGTTTTAGGTTAGAAACTTGGCTTTTATTTTATTTATTTTAAATAATAAAAATAATGGGAAAAGGGGTTAAGTTAAAATAAACTTGGGGATTTTAAAATTGGGTTTTCAAAATCTCTTTTGAAAACTGTAATTTTTTTATTAAATTCTTTAACAAAACATTGGCCTAAAAATATGATTTTTGAAAAAAATAAATACTAGAAAATGATATTAAATATTATTTTCAAAATCGAGAAATCTTGAGAAAAAATCAAAAACCAAACATTGAGTACTTTCAACATTCTATATGTGTATCTAATTGAGGAGAATGTTTGTTTATACTTTGGGGGATCTAATGGTGCAAATAAGTTTTTGTGTGATTTTTCAAACATTTTTTTTAGAAAATAACCAAAATAAAATAAAATTACCAAAATTGCCCTCGAGCTCCCAAGCTCGGATTTGGAAAACTTGGGCTTGTTAAAGATCCCACATGCTAACATCTGCTACCAAAACCCCGAAAACCATCCCGAAGGTCCACAGATCTCCCTAAAAACCCGAAAGCTAGAGTCGAGTCGTTACAATCTACCCTTATTTAAGAAATTTCGTCCTCGAAATTTACCTTAACCTCAACCTTAACAAGTCGAACTAGGATAAACACTGCTCAAGCACAGTCGAAACTCACACCAATGTAAGCTTTCCCACCACAAAGTAAAGCCACAACACCTGATCCAAGGTAACGGTCCTTCCACGAAGCATTTTGAGTGGTCAAACAATCTAGACGATGATATAGATAACCCTTGGAATCAAAACCTCTGTCTACTTAGCCTTTGCGGCTTAGTAGTCTCTTTCTGACCAAACTCGATCCCGATAAAACTGCATCAACGGTCTCCGCCCAAACTCTACCAAAAGTAATCAATCCTCCTACTCACCTCACGGTCTTTGGTACCAACATGGAACATATCCTTTAAGAATCTGAATAATCCTCTCCAACATGCCATCTATCTGAGGATGAAAGGCTGAACTGAAACACAATTGAATGCCCAACTCCCTCTACTAACTCTGCCAATATTACGAAACAAAACTTGAGTCTCGAGGTATGTACAAATATTATCCCTTCTTCTTATTATTTTCATGATATCTGACCATAGGAAAAAGAGATCTTTATTGTTTTTATGCTTAGATCTACATGCCTAGAATTCGACCATGGTTAACTAGATTTAAGACCTGTAATTAAAGTTTATAAGAACTATTTTATCATCTCTTAATTAAGATTAGAGAAACCTTAATTTTAGGGAAAGTAGGAAAATTCAGATTTTAGACTGAACTTATGGTTTTCTTTGCACTGTTGCGAGAAAATTCATAACCGAAGCTACAGGACTTCGTTTGCAACAAAAATTATATATTCAAAAACTGGACAGAGAGATTTACCTATGGTAAAAATTTAGAGCCATATGATTTGAATTGATGCCACAGATTTTATCTGTATGACAGATCAAAAATGAGTTTAAAGTCTGATTTCTAATTTTATAGCAGTCCACGAAATTATCTATATATGGACATGTAGCCTTTGTTTAATAAAAACATCTATATTTAAGTAGTGCACAACATGATGTATCTCCAGTAAAAAAATATTAGTAGTTAGACTTGATCTGATGGGCCAAATAAATTCTACAAGCTGAAATTCGTTCAGAGACTGCAAACAGTTGAGTATAATGTGACTATTGGATTAAATTGGCCATATCTTGATCTACCGATATCTGAACGATGCAAAATTTGTGCTTAATATCAAACCCACGAAGACCTAACTGCTATTAAAATTTAGGTATTGTTTGATCTGTATAGAGTGAGTCAAAAGTCATCCACAATCTGAACAGACGTTTTAGACTACAAACTGTTTGGTAGTTCGTAACAGTCTCAGTAAGACAACAATATCTCGGGCTAGGAAACTTAGTTTGAGCCAAATTGTAACGACCCATTCCGTTAACACAATATTGTCCTTTTGGGCCCACACACACAAGCCTGCATGACTTTCCTTTGGCAAGCCAACCCACTGTTGCTCCCAAAAGGCCTTGTGTTAGATGAAGGAATGCAACTACTTATATACCAGGGAATTTCCAATGCAACTAACAATGTGTGACTTTTTTCTCCATAGACACACTCCACATTATAGACCCCCTCTGGGGTGGAGTATTACAATCTACCCTCCTTAAAGCCAGAGCCATCCCCAGCTCTGCACATATAACAATCAAACCCACACCCTTAGGTAGAGAGTTGAGCCATTCTTTGATACCATTTGTGATAGTTCCCATTTTCAATGTGCTGGAACATCATATTGACCCTAGATGTGTGTGGGTGGGGGGGGGGGGGGGGGGGGTGATGAATAAGTCAATCTCATTTTTCATGGTGTTTACAAATTTCTTGATTATTTAAGGTGCAGCGGAATGTTTATCAAGAGATTTATTTAGTGTGATAATTTTTTTAAGCGATCACACTAAGATTATGACCCTTTGCATAAATTTTGATTATCGATGCTTGTGTGCAATGTGTATAATGAAATAATCAATATGCAAAGTGATGTGTGTTAAGAAGAGTACTTAAATACTAAATACAAACGCACATAGATCAAACACCATAAGACCAATTTAAAGTGGTTCGGTTTAGGACTCGCTCAACCTTGAGCTATCCCCAAAATCCACTAAGTGGGGACTTACACCCTCACAATTAGAATAAGAATTCCACCTCACTCAATTGGTTGAGAATTTACCCACCACTGTAGAATAGGAATTCCACATATCCATTTGGACAGGAGTTCCACCGACCTCTGTGCCAGAGACAACACTTTAGAATGTTTTATAGTGGTTCCGGGGTACCTCCTCTTAATCTACTTTCGGAACAAAGGTTTTAAAGAAAATTAAAACCAGGAAGCACTTGCCTTTGAAGCTCTTTCTTTTGATGTGTGCTTCTTCGAGATCCCACCCATGTAAGCCGATGCTCCGCCTCTTAGCCGTTGTTTAGCAATCACAATCTAGGGTGTCAAGGAAATTGGTTCTACCAAATGTTTTCTAGTTTATGGTTCTCTTCTTCTCACTTTCAAACTCAATCCTCAGATTGGTTGTTTATGAGTTTTCATCCTTCCTCTTTTTCTCACAACTCAATCCATTTGATTGGTTGTATTTAATTCCCCTAGTGTAAGCATGAGAGAAAGTGTGATCCTTCTGTTGGCCCTTGTTTAAGCTCACTGGTGAATATGAGGGTCCAACTGTTCCTTCCAAAGGATACCAACTAGTTGCATAAAGGTTGGTTTATATAGTGAAGGAAACCAATTAAAGTAACGGTAATATATCGACAGGTCAGTCGCACCGAGGGGTCGGTGACTAGAAATGTTACTGTTACAATTCCGACCGTTGTGCATTAAGTGCACTCCCAACGGTAATATTCTTTCCCGATCGACATGTCGTTGTCGCCGATGGGTCAACATTTATGGTACTGAGAGGTCGGTCCATATGAGAGGCTCGTTCTGGTGCAAAACATGCTTAACAGTAGTTTCCACTTTGGAAACCTGTTACCTAGAACAACCTGTCGTCCATTACCAAGGGATCGGTCCTAGTACTCTCGATCGATCTTTGATTGCCGATATGTTTGTTTCTTCAAGAGTCCAAATGAGTTCAAGGTTTTAGAACTCAAGATCTTGATTGATGAGTCGTTGACTACGAAGGGTCTTTTCAGCCTTTCACCAATGGTTCGATGCATACGAGACTTTCGATCAGAGGTAAACCCAGAATGACAATTTAATGTTTCAGAACTTAATGTCATTTGGGCCGACCAGTCTTTGACTACGATGGGTCGATCCTGACTGCACTAAGGGGTCGGTGAGATAGGATTAGTCGAGCTGACAGTGAAACCAAATACATATTTCCAAGTTGGGTTCCAATTCACTATCAACCTTCTTCACTAGGCTTCATATGTTTTAGGCATTTGTTTTTCTAAGCCCAGGGATAATCCTCTCTAAGGTGTGGGTACGACCTAAAGTCATCTATGTCCATTTTACCTGTTTTGTCAATGCCATAACGATGAGCTTCAATCCAGTAGAGCATGATCTTTTCTCTTTATCATCTTGGGTCTTCAAATTTCCAGCAAGTGCTTCTTTCCGAGTCATGGAATTGACAAACATAGGGGCTAGGCCAAGCCGAGGCACTAACAATTTGTAATGACTTGCCCCGACCTTCTAGCACAATATTGTCCGCTTTGGTCCCACACACACAAGTTTGCACGGCTTTGCTTTGGCGAGCCAACTCATTGTTGCACCCAAAATGCCTTGTGTTAGAAGAAGGAAGACTACCTTATATATTAGGGAATTTCCAATGCAACTAGCAATGTTTGACTTTTTTCTCCATAGACACGCTCCACATTATAGACCCCCTCTAGGGCGGGGTATTACACAAATGAAATATTTCTGGCTCTCATTTAGAGACCCATCTACTCTAAAAATCTCATAATTGTTTGATGTTCATACAGTTTCTAGAAAATTATGCAATATTATGAATTTTACATAGTTGGGTTGAGAAATTTCTTAAACTTAAATTCTAGTTTCTTAGCCGTGTGTTTTGGACTGATTAGTGGATAACTAGTACCCTGGAGACTTTAGACCAATAATAGAGTCTTTGTAATGCCTTACAAGCCTAAAACCATATTTTAGAATTCTGGTTTAACCCGTTGGTCATATTAAGGAAGTTACTCCAATGAAAGTAATTAAAATAGGCCAATATTAAGATTTTTTTAAAATATTATTTTAGTGAACTTTGGATTTTGATCGTTAAGGAACTCCAAGATTTATCACATACACTTCATGCAATATTAGGTGAGGGGAGTAATTCACTACATGCTATGGATTTTACATAATCTTTTATTTTGTTTGTGCAATGAAAAAGATTGCGAATTGTGAAGTGTGTGTGGAATGTAATCATTGGACCAGAAAGATAGACTGAGTGATTGGTAGAATAATGGTTGTAATAAATTGCAAAACTCACAGTAGTGTAAGGGGTATTTGGGCTACATTATTCTATTAGCCGTGAGGAGACTCATTCTACCTGGATTTATAGAAATTAACCATTAACCTAGTTGGAAGGTCCAGTGTTTAGATTCGATCAATTGCGGTCAAAATGACCTATGGTTTATGTGGTTTGCCTTGTTGGATGGAATTGAACAATTTGATATGTTCATTAGAATTTTTGAATTTGTTTAACATGTTACGGACCACTCGTAGTTTGATTGCATTGTTTTGAGTATTATTTTACAATTATGCCCTCTTTAGCTGTTGCTATGTTAGTTGAGAAATAATGATAACATTTTAGAATCGTTAATTCGGCTTTATGACCAGTTAACATGATAGAGTGCAGAGAGAGCTTCCTGAAATGATCAAATATGACCCAATTAGAGCTCGTTTACTTAATAATCCAGCCCGACGAAGTTCGGATGGTGTTTTAGACATTACATAATGTCTTTTGTTTTATATAAAAATCATGAATAATGTCCTTAAAACTTTCAGAGGGTATGAGACCACTCTATTGGCCAATTTGGAAATTAAAAATGTCACACACTCTATGTATTTGAGTACTCCACTCAGTGGTATTTCTAGAATTTTCTAACGTTTACCCGAAATACGAATTTTCGACGCGCTTTCTCTAAAATCCCCGATTTGTCGTATACCCGGTGATTCAAAAATTTACAAACTTGAATCATAGTCAATCTATGTTTTAACTAAACTTTTGGTATTTTTAGAATATTGAATTAATATTTTAAAACATTAGAAAATGAGTTTCAAAGATTAGAAGAACTTAGGCCGTCTATTTTTGATGAAACGTAGATTTTGTAAAAATGGAGGATTTTTTGTTAGTGAAATGAAAATCTAATTTACCACACTAGCTAAAACCCTCGTTTTGAACGCGATAACATTGTCATATTTTGTCAAATTATTCTCTAAACACTTGCCAGTTAAAAGTGAGAAGATTGAACTACACTGTATTTATTAAATGCATTCATACTTCGCATTTAAACTTGAAATTTACAGCGTTAGTCCTACGGTAATGAGTGAAAATCCTCGACATCCCTTACACTCTATCGTTCACATTTCATATATAGAAACAATCATTCATCCCCTTACGTGTGATTAGTATCGGTAGGACTAACGCTGTAAATTTCCACTCATTACCGTAAGACTAACGCTAATGGGAGCACACGTAATGGAAATTTATAACATTAGTCCTACGGTAATGCAATCACACGTAAAGGGATGAATGATTGTTTCTATATATGAAATGTGAACGATAGAGTGTAAGGGATGTCGAGGTCTAGCCATTCTAAAAAGGAGAAGGGAAACCACTTATTCCTAGAGGCTGACTGGTTATCAGTTGGAGATCTCGAGATAGATCAAATTCCAACCGTGATTCCAATTGTAATACACGTATTTGTGCATTTAACAATTTGTTGCAGGAAACACATATTTACACAGTAAATGTAAGTAGAGGTTAGAAGTACCCGACCCTGAAGTACGGTAATCGATAGAACATATGTACATCACTTTGAATTTCAGTGAATATAAACTGTGTTTATTTTCATCATAAGATTGTTAAATACCAACTGCTGAAGTATTTATTATTCCTTGCGAGAAGGTTTAGGAATTCATGTTAGCTGAGTGATATTTCATTATGATCATATGAGAGATATTTATGTGGGTTAAATGGGGATTTAATCCATACTTATGTGCATTTAACTGGTATACTGTGCATATCGAATTACTTCACGCTGTTGTATGAAGTACCTAGCTCATGGAGGGAACTGGTATAAGGTGAATACACGGAGTATGTGAAGCATTGAGCATGAATTTTCCTGCGGTGTAGCCACGTATCTTTTCGGCTGGGTGCCGTAGACGTCGATTGACGGGGGTATTATTTTGGAAGAAAGAATGGGCATGTGTTATAAATAACTATGTTAGATACTGTTCTCATAGAAAACTAAATGATTTATGACTGTTTTTTAAACTGTTGTATGATAACATGTTTAATGATAAATGATATACTGCAATATCTGGTTTTTTTTATCTTCGCTGGGCTAGTAGATCTCACATCCCTTACTTTTCAAGAAATCAGAATGAGGAAGGACATGAAGATCTTCCACTACAGCAGGGGAAGAGGCCCTTTATCTATCTATTTTTCCACTGTCAGGAATTTATGTGTTTTCTTTATTACTGTTTGTATGAATCGTGTAATGTAATGAAAACCTTATGGTGTCCAGTTGAGGCATAATAGACATGTAATAAACCTTCTGCATTTATTTTGTGTATCTCTGATGAGTATGTGAATGGGTATGTGTTCTAGTTATGATGAATGTTAGGTAGAATGTATGTGACATTCCCTACTTGGATTTAATATAAGAGATTAAAGTTATAGAATAAATGTTGGTTAGTAGTGTGTCCACATACTGCGACAACTAGTTGGTTCTTCTGAGGTTTTAGGTTTCAAGCGAGACGATTGTGACCTTTCCATCTGCCTGTGAACTCTACCAGAGGCTGCCAAATGCAAAGTCCAAACTTATGATCGTGTGAATATTAAGTCCATGATGAGTTATGAATTCTGCAATTGTTAGAGGCTCAATGTTAAAAGAAAAAATTTAGTTCACGTCTTAGGAAGCCTTAAGGGGCGGGGTGTGACAACTGTTATCTGAGCTTTAGTTCAAATACTTCATACTGTATATGGAATTACATGTCTATGACTAGGTGAGAAAGACTTAGTGAGTGTTAGGATTTATTTGGGTATTGAAAAATCTTAGACTAAGACTAGACTTTGGGTAATATTTTTCTGCTTTGTGTTTGGACTTATCAGATTGTGTGCAATTTGCTTTATGTTTTTTTTTTTTTGGTAGATGATATCATTTTGTTTCTTGGTGGACTGATTTTTTTTGTTGAAACAAAAATGTCTAGTGCATTCAACCGTCGCAGTGGAAGCAATCCAAACTAGGGAGACCCGGATTGTGTTAGGACAATCACGAAAAGATTGATCAGGGATTTCAGTAATCCAAATCGTAAGTGGTATCGACCCAAGAATCACATATCAAACAACCAGGAGGACGTCACTGTTATTGAAATCTCGTTAGATAGTGACCTAGGATCTCCGAACTATACGCCATCAACGCCACCTCTTGGAACAGTAATAGATTATCGCTTTGACCCTTAGTATGAGATACCACCACTTTCACCAGAGGTTGAAGAAGTGTTTCTCCCAATTTACCAATTTGAACTTCAAGTGTTGAACCATGTTCCTCCAAAGACCAGTATTGCTGGATCTTCTAGGCTAGCGTTGTGCGATTTTAGTGCACAGTCGAGACATACCATGGACTCTTGCCCTTGCCCATCAGATCAGAAGTGTTCCAAGTGCAAGATTTTGGCCATGCTAAGAGTAATTGTCCTTTCTTCAAAGGCAATGGAAGTTACGAATGTCAGGCATGTGGTCAGTATGACCATGGAGTGAGAATGTGTCCAATAGAAGCAAGGTTAGGAGCAGAAATGGAAGATGAACGGTTTGGATAGTGTTGTTTCTAGAAGCTTTATTAGTTTCTTTGTAATTTTGTTTGGTGTGTATGGAGAAGTCAAGTTATAAGAACTTCTAATTATGTATATTTGATGTAAAAAAAAAAAATTATGCGTGTAATAGACTTAGTGCCTGTAACTGCTTTGTGTTTCGAATAAAAGTTTTGATTACCTCATGCGTCATATCTATATGGAATACTCTTATGATGGAATTCTTTATGATACTTTATGTTTATCAGGAGAAAATGCCACCAAGAAAGGTCATGAGAAATCAGGGAGAGGGATCAGCAGCACCACCACCTCCTCCTCCTCCACATAATGCGGAGCAGAAAGCTTTGTCTATGCGAGTTATTAAGGAGACTCCTGAAGAAGAACAATCTAACTCGGCTAGGACCGGCGGGGGAAGAACGACCATAGCTCTGAGGGGTTTCAGGCGATTGAGTCCTTTATCTTTCTCCAGGGGACCAGGCTCAGCGATGGTTGAGAACTGGCTTGCCCAAACAAACAGGATGTTTGATATGTTGGAGATAGCTGACGATCTGCAGTAGCTTTAACAACTTACCAACTCATAGGGAACGCCTATAAATGGTGGGAGATCAAGAATCTCGCCAGGCATAATGAGCCCATGACTTGGGCAAATTTTTCTAAGATGTTTCTAGCACGCTACTACCCTCTAGTTACAAAGGAGGCCAGGCAACAACAGTTTATGAATATTCAGTAGGGGAATAACACCATAGCTCAGTACTCTGGTAAGTTTGTTAACCTCTTACCATATGCACCCAAGATGCTAAAGGATGAGGAAGAGAAGATTTGACATTATGAATGGGGAATTCGCCAGTTTATCCGTCGTCAAGTGGTTCCCTAGCAACACACCAGTTTGGAAGAGGTAATGGGAAAAACCTCTTTTGTGGAAGCTGTAGATGGACCCGAGTCCAATTAGGTGTCATCTCAGAAGGGAAATTTTCAGAAACCACCACAGTCTGGAAACATGAAGATGAAGTTCAAGGGAAACCCTTTTAAGAACATTCAACCTTTAGCAGGGCAGTCAAGTGGATCAGGAGTGAGATAACAAGTCATA
Source organism: Chimonanthus salicifolius (assembly GCA_013350335.1). Lineage (NCBI taxonomy): Eukaryota > Viridiplantae > Streptophyta > Magnoliopsida > Laurales > Calycanthaceae > Chimonanthus > Chimonanthus salicifolius. Next base: position 69,868,883 of record CM023532.1, on the reverse strand, counting down.
TGCTTCTCTTGTGAACAGCCATGTCACACTTCGAGGTAGTGCCAGAACCCAAAGGTGTACGAAGAGCGACTGTGCTACACTTGTAGATAGCCAACGCATCTAGCAAGAGACTACCCAAATCCTGGTAATGCAAGTAGTGTGGGGTGAACTCAGAATAATAGGCCAACTTAGTTAGTCGTGCAACCAATGTTCAGAAGAAGTTCACCTCAGGCTTCGAGGGGGTCATCGGCGCCCAACTTTTCACAGTAGAGGTCCAATCAAGGGAGGGGACGTGGACATCCTCAACAAATGACTCGATGATGAGTCTACACCATCGGACCAGTAATGGACGAGCCTGTGGATCACTCAGTGATGGAAGATACTTTACCACTTTTTAGCTCTTTAGCCCATGTGCTGTTTGACACTGAGGCATCCCTTCTTTCATATCTGTCTTTTGTGCTTGGGTTTAGATCAGTGGTTGTTGATAAACCACTGAAAGAAAAGTCACCTTTAGGAAATGAAGTATTAATTAATCATGTGTGCAAGTCTTGTATGATAAATTTGGTAGGCAGAATTTAAGATTTGACTTGTTAGTGATAAGAATGATAGGTTTTGACGTTATTTTGGCTATGGATTGGCTTTCAAAATAGAGGATTGTGCTAGATTGCTACAATAGGACGGTGTTAGGGCATTCCCAGAGGGATCAATTTGTTGAGAAGTTGAAACCTTATCAAGGGCTTAATGTGAGAAATTCTAGTCTAGGTGGGCATCCAAATAATATGGTAGCTGGTATAGGTTGGGAAAACATAGGAGGTGTAGACTTAGTGATACCTCGAGTGGTGTGTGAGTTCATAAATGCTTTTCCTGACTAATTGAGTGGTTTACCGCCATACCGAGAGATAGAATTTGCGATTAATCTATAACTTGGAACATTATCTATTTCCATACCACCGTATAGGATGACACCGGCAGAGCAACAGGGAGTGCGGACCCAAGTGTATGAGCTACTAAAGATTGGTTTTGTACAACCAAGTACTTCACCTTGGGGAGCTCCAGCTCTTTCCGCTAAGAAAAACGATGGAACATTAAGAAGTGTATAGATTACCGGAAGCTAAATCAAGTAACTATCAAGAATAAGTATTTGTTGCCACGGATAGATGATTTATTGTAATATCCTAGATTTTTCAATATATCAATATTTACGAAAATGCCATCGGAGTTATGAATTAAAGGGTTATGATCATACATGAGAAAATGGTGGAACCCATTGTTCAAATAAGACTCAATGTTGGTGTTATATGGGATTAAATTAAATTAAATGGGTCAAGATTTCTAATTGGGTCAAAGTTTGTGAAATGGGTCAAAATGGCCAATTTGGACCCAATGGATCGGGTTTGACTTGGGTGATCATCAAGTGAGTCCAAGCTTGATTAAGTTGGGGCTGATTGGAGTTTGAAATGGAATTAAATAGTTGAGTTAAATGAGTGAGTTGGTTGGAAATAAATTATAAGTGAGTGAGTTGATTTGAAATAAATAATGAGTGAGTGAGTTGTTTGAAATAAATTATAAATGAGTGGAGTATGAGGTTGAAAGGCTGTTGTTTCATATTCAAATAAGATGGTCCACACGTTGGATGCATGGGAGGTCATCTTATGCATGAAACTCCAAGATAGGTAATAAATGGGAGGTGGCGTTTTGTGGAGTTACAAAATGGGTTCACACTTGGAGGGGGGGAGTTTTATCTCAAAAATGAAACTCTCACATGGGGCGTTGATGAGGATCAAAGGGAGCTGGATGGTTTGGTGGTCTAAAACAAGAGAAAACCGTTGGCTTGTGGGAGTTTCATCTCGTGGATGAAACCCCCACATGGGCAAGTAAATAAGGAATGGCGGTTATAGGTTTCAAACTCATACATGCTGTTGGGGCACATGGGAGTTTCACATTTTTGATGAAACTCCAAGATGGAAGATGAATAGGGTCTGTGGAGGTATTATTCTATTATTTGCATGTTTTGATACTAACCTTGTGGTAGCCCTAATCGGAAACACCTACTGGGCGTGTTGATCTAACGCCCTATCTCTATCCTTAGTGGATGACGCAGGAAAGGGGAAGAACGAGGATTGTAAAGGTAACCAAGCATAGGAGCTTGGGCTTTGAATGGACTTTTATAGGATTGATTTATGGACTTTTTATATGGACAATGTAATTTGATAATTAGTTGATGTCGGCATGTAATAATGTAGTTAACTAGTTACTATTGTTTGGTTTATTTTGGATGGTTTGGAATGAATGTTAGTCTAAGGTTATTTTGGTAATTTTGGAGAATATGAATATGTACTTTGCTATCTAAAGATGTAAAATGAAGTAGTCTTAGGATCTATTATAACCCACAGTTAGATTAAGATTAAGTTTATTCCGCAAGTCTTATTCGTACCATGTGTGGATCGGTTCTTATGGACTTAGTTCATACGCACATGGGCTTGGCCAGTTAAGGGTCGGACTTTACAAGTCCAAACTTAACTCGCGTCGTGACATCCCGCCCTGATCATTTGTTTATTATTATTTTAAAAAAAATAAACTCTGATTATTAGAGTGAAAAGGGCGGGGTGTTACATTTATTTGATCAATTGAAGGGATTAAAGTGTTTTTCAAAGATAGATTTGGGATCAAGTTACCATCAGTTAAGAGTTAGAGATGAAGGTATCTCTAAAACTGCGTTTAAGACTCAGTACGGTCATTATGAATTTCTAGTGATGCTGTTTGGAGTAACGAGTGCACCGCCACATTCATGGATCTTATGAATAGAGTTTTCTAGCCATAGTTAGGAATTTTTGTAGTAGTATTCATTGACGATATTTTGATATTTTTGCCAACTGAAGAACATGAGCAACACTTGATGATAGTTGTAAGTGCCCCTGCTTGCCGAGTCCCTAAGTTTGTCAATTTCATGACACATGAAGAAGTGCTTGCTAGATGCTTGATGACCCAAGGTGATCAAGATTGAAGATCATGCTCCACAGGATTAAAGCTCATCGTTATGGTAATAACAAAATAAGTATTTGGTCATGATGACTTTAGGTGGTACCCACACCTTTGGATGACCATTCTTAGGCTTAGTTGAACAAAAGGTAAAATCATAAAAAACTTAGATAGGAAGCTTGACAGTGAATTGGAAGCGGACTTGGAAATAAGAATTAAGTTCATTGTCAGCTCGACCAGTCGTTCTTACTGACCCCTCGATGGAGACAGGATTGACCCATCGTGGTCAAAGACTGGTCGGCCAGATTGACAAAGGTTCTGGATCATAGAATTGTTATTCTGGGTATGTCTTTGATCGAGAGTCTCGTATGCAACGACTCCTCGGTGATGAACTTAACGACCCCTTGCGGTCAACGAGTCGTCGATGATAACTTATGAGTTTTGGAACTTAGAACTCAAGTGGACTCTCAAGAAAACAGATATCTCGATAATTCAAGGCTGATCGAGAGTACCAGGACCGACCCCTCGGTAAAGGGCTACAGGTCATTCTGGACAGGACGAGTTTCGGGACATGAAACTATGTCTACATAGTGTTGCCCCAGATCAAGACCCTCCTATGGATAGACCTCTTGGTGCCATGACTATTGAGGCATCGGTGACACCGACCTGTCGACCGAGAATTAATTATGCCATTGGGAGTGCATTTAATGTGCAAAAGTTGGGTGATTGAATGATAATAAATATGAACACCGACCCATCGGTGCCTCCGACCTGTCGGTACTAGACAATTTGAAAAAACAATGTTGACTCCTCTTTAAATATGAAGTTCTGTGATCATTTAATTATCTTCCTTGAACTGAGAAAATTCACACACTCTAAGGAACGATCAAATCTCTTGTGCCTACACCTGAGAATCAAATACAACCAATCAATTGATTGAGTTAGTGAAAGAGAGAAAGAGAGGAGAAAAGAAAAAGATACAACTAGAATAAGAACTTGTTTCCTAGTTACCCTGAAATTGTGATTGCTCAACGATGGCTACAAGGCGGAGCGTCGGGATTAACTCGGGCACCATTGGGTGGATCTTTGAGATGCACACATCTTCGTGAAAGAGCAATAAGGCAAGTGCTTCGTGGTTTTAATTTTGTTTAAAACCTTTATCTTGAAAATGTGGATTAAGGAGGCTTGGCTCCTGAACCACTAAAAAAAATCTAAAGAGTAGTCTCTAATATACGTGGTGGGTGGAATTCCCAGCCAATTCAAATAGGTGAAATTCCTATTTTACATGTTGTGGGTGAAATTCCCAGCCGATTGAGTTAGGTAGAATTCTTACTCTAATTGTGAGGGTGGAAGTCCTCATTTAGTAAATTTGGGGATAACTCAAGGTTGAGCTAGTCCTAACAGTGGATGTAGGTTGGCTAACCGAACCACTATATATCTTGTGTCCTTGTGCTTGTGGTGTTAGAATTAATTCCATGTGTTAATTTCTTAATCACATTTGCTAACATACACACACACACTTGATTGTTATATCCGCTGCACTTAATTAATCAATCAAGTAATTTTTAAAGGACCAACGATTTTTAGATTGACCTATTCACCCCCCCCTCTAGGGTCAATCGTGTTCTAGTACCAAAGAGAGAACTCTCAATTGGTATCAGAGCCTGAGTGCTCTTCATAAAGGATTTAACCATCTGAGTTGATCCGTGCTAGAACACCTTCATAGGTACTCCAAAATTTTCTCACTATTCTCTATTGTTTGTTTACTCTTATTTGAAAACAAAAATATAAAATAAACTTGCATCCCATGATGAAGAAAAATGGACCTCTATCGTAGATGAGTTTATTGAAAAATATTATACATCTTTTGATAGCTCAATGGAAGACTCCACCTCTCATAACAAATTGGAGAATCATAAGAGATGTGAAAATTTGAAATGTGTTATTGCCTCCATTGTACCCAACCAAGAGGGTTTCTCAAGTGAAGATGAGGATAGTGTTGAGGATCTTGATGAGGATGATGATGAACTCCAAGAATCCTATAGTGCCCTATACTTTGAGAGTTTGAGATTAGCAAAGAATCTTGAAAAGGTAAAAATTGAGAATGCCAAACTCTCTAGCCAACTTCAATGTGTTAATATGGAAAATGATCTTCTCTCATCAAATTTGAAAAATGCAAATGATGAAATTGTGAATTTGAGAGAAAATCAAAATTTGCTTCAAGAAAAACTAAAAGTTTTTGAAAATGAAAACTTGAAGTTCAAGGAAGTTGGAAAACGTCTTGGAGATAAGAATGTTAAGAAATCTCAAGACATGGTTACTCAAAGAAATAAAAAATTGGAAGAATCCATTTTGGGTAAGCCTCATAATGATTGGCATGGTTTTGGTAATTCTCAAAACCTTAAGAGACCCATGAACAATTCCATACTAGGAAGAAGCCACACCACACACACTTTTATAGTAAAATGTTTCTATTGTGGTTTGGCATCTCAAATGTTTCTATTGTGGTTTGGCATCTCAAGCATGAGTGCAAGATAAGGAGAATGCAGGTTAAATCAAAAGTGGTTGATGGTCTTCCTCAAGGAGCAAGGAAGAGAAAAAAACGAGGTGATTGGAAATTCACAATATGCAAAGAAGAAAAAGGTAAATTAATTTGTGAATGTTCCTAGGAAACACTTTTCACCTCACATGTCACATCGTCCCTTCATTGGGAAATCAAAAAGGGATAGACCAAGATCTCCTCATACTATGGTTAGAAATATGAGAAGGAGAGTCTTGTCTCAATTCATTGAATGTGGGCCAAATGTTCGTGATGGTAGAAACAAATTGTAACACCCTGAATTTTCATCACTTTGAGATCCAATGCATAAATCCACCTCATCAAGTGAGGTGGCATGTATAAGAGGTGCCATTGCCATGTGGCACGCATGGAAGACAACTAGGCAAGGTGCCACATATAAATGACATGGCAAGGATAAGACCCACGTGCCATGTGGTGACCATGTTACCACATGCATGGTTGGCTAAGTCATGGTTGACTTTGTCAACCATGAATGAGTGAGCTCAACTGAGTTCCAATTAAATTGAGTCCAAGTGTTAAGTTTAAAAGAATGAAGTTGCTTGAGTTAAGTGAGTTCAAATGAATGAGTTCAAGTGAGTAAATAAGGTTTGAATTGGAAATGAGTTAAGATTGAAGTTGAGAAGACTTCCATCTCAAGTGACTTGAATGGGAAGATGGAGGGTTTCCATCTCATGAGAGAGGAAACCTAGGTACACGTTGGGAAGGTGGAAGACCCCTTAGCTTAAACCAAGTGTCTCCTTGGTTTAGCTAAGGAACACCATGACTAAACAAAGACATAATGAGAGAAGATGGAAAGATATGGGCTGTTACAAAGGGGCACAACCAAGGGGCACTTCACACCCCTTGGCCGACCACTATTTCCAAAACAAAGAAATCCCTCATCTTCTTCTCTATCTCTCTTCCACTTACACCATCAACACTTAGAGGATCAATGAAACATCAAGCAAGGAGAAGGATTAAGGAGGAAAGACAGAGCAAAAGGAAGAAGGAGACGGGGAAAAATGTATGTTTAAGTATGAGAATAATATGGAAGTAAGATTAAGAGTAATCCATAGTCTTGACCATGTTGTGGCCGAATCTATGGATTCCATAATGGATGAAATGGAATGGCCAAAATGTATTAAGGCCATAGAATGGAAATTCATTAAGGATCAATTTCGATTTGAAACGAAAGAAAGGTGACATTCGAATCTATGTGTTAACACAAAGATTGAATAGTTATGAAAAGATTCTAGCTTTGGCTAAAGGGTAGAGGAAATCCACTAGGAGTAATACAAATAATAATATGCATGTTTAAAAAGGATGAGGGGTGGATTCCATGAAGAAAGGATTTACAAAATAATCAAACAAAAGATACTGACAAACAGTCAGTCGACTGAATTGGTATTGGACGAATCTGAAATAAATTTGTGGGAGTTTCAGCCGACTGAATCTTGTGATTCAGTCGACTAAACATGAACATGAGTAAAATATATAAGGTATATTGGTGTTCCAGCCGACTAAATCAGGGATTCAGTCGATTGAACACAGACGTAACAATAAGAAAAATGATCTGGCGTGTTAGATTTAGTCGATTGAATGATTACTTGTCAAACACGAAAATTGTTGGTTGAGGATTCAGCCGACTGAATCTATACTGGCCGAACACACAGTTAATCTGATCCAAATTCAGTCGACTGAATCTGTGATTCAGTCGACTAAAAGAGGGTTGACCGAGAATACAAAGGGTTTGACTTAGAGTCAGCCGATTGAATCTGTGATTCAGTCGACTGAAAGGTTAGCGAGTCAAGGAATAACATCACTGAGTTGGTTTTCAGCCGACTGAATGTGTATTTCAGTCGACTGAAAATCTGCGATAAGGCAGAGAACTGTAGCTGAGCGTGATTCAGTCGACTGAAATGAAAAGTCGATTTTATTTGATGTTTCTAGAAATCTCAGTCTAACTGGAAGGATGAAAGGCATGATTTAAATTATATGGATAATCAAATTGACATAAGTATGTGATTAAATTCATTAAGGTAAAGAGATTTCTCAAAAGGGTTAGCGATTTGTTGTGACGTGATCGTCGTACGGAATCTTCACAAAACAGCAAGGATATTACTGGGATTTGGTAGGATTCCTACCTTATTGAAATACATGTGGATCTTATATATATACTTTTGTGTTACTGATTTGTATTTCCAAAGATGTTGACTTACTTTGATTAAATAAATGTAAATGATTATGAAACTATTTTCGATGGTAACATGTGATTTGAATTAAAAAGGCATTACTGCATTCAATATCTCATGCATGGCATGGGAGGGAGTATATGGGACAGCAAGCCAAGTTATGAGCTATCCGGACATGACTTGGGGCTTGAAAACTAGCTTGGAAGAAACTATGTGAACCATTGATATGTTGCCCTTGTCCGGGATTGCTAGATAGGGGTAAGGCGTAATTTGGGCCAAAGAGCTCCGAGGTAACCAGTGCAAAAATCTTGCGCAGAGGGAGAGTCCACGATCCATCTGTAATTTCGATTAACACACGTGGAGAGGTATAACAGTGAGATGGTGGTGCCGTCACAAAACATTGCAGACATAAATGGCCAAGGGAACACATTGATATGGTTTCATTATATCAACGAAACTGTTGTTATGATTTGTATGGTGTTGGATATGGAGATTGGGTGGGGATCATTGGCATATGACACCCATGACATGACACATATATTAGCATGATTTGGATATGATTATCATGCGCTGTTTTTGGTACTATGATATGTTTACAGATTTGATATGATATACTTTTTCTGATTTTTATATTGATCCTATGTATACATAACCCTATTTGGAATTCCTACTGGGCGCGTTGACTAACGCCCTATTTCTATCCTTTAGATGATGGAACAGGAAATGGAAAGGACATGGGACGTGAAGGAAACCAAGCTTAGGAGCTTGGGCAGTTTTATGTTTATTTTACTTAATTGATTTTGGAAAAATGTATTGAAATAATTGGCATTTTGGGAATGTAATAACTTAGTTTATTTTGCTATGGTTTGATGACATATTTGGATACTTAAACTTTAGTTAATTTTATGTGATTGACTTCTTTGCTTAAAAATTGATGTCATGGTTATGGATGAAATTTATCCATATGTTTATTCCGCAATCATTTGTAAGCGTGTGAACTATTTTAGTGGACTTGGTCCACGTACATGTATTGGTGGCCAGTTAATGGTCAGATTTTGGAAACTCGGACTTAGCTCGTGTCGTGACGTTTACCTGCTCTCTCACTCTTCATTTATTTTTTATTTTTAAAAAATATATACTCTGATTTTCGGCAAGTGAAACAGAGCAGAGCGTTACACAAATTGCCCAAAGTTCAAAGATTTGAGAGGAAAGGTCCAGATTTAAAATTTGTATGGATCCCAAAGGGATAGGACCTTACACATGCCCTACATTGGTCTAAGACTTGAGCTTAATTTGTGTGTCTCTAGACCAATTGTAGTTGAACTCAAACTTGGCATAAGTGAGTTCAAACGACCAAGTGTTATGGCATGGCACATTTGACCTCTTGCAAGCACCTGATTTCATTTTTCCTGGCTATAGTGTTTATCATGTTTGAAGGGTCATAGAGTTGTGGACTTAGATTCCAAGTCCCACAATGTTTGTCCAAATGTGTTATGTTCTTTGTATGGTTAACACATTTGAATCATGTTTTGGAATCATCCTTGGTGTCTTGCCTTCATTCCATGTTCTTGTTTGATTGTTGGAATGATCATGTGTAAGATGCTTGTGTGGCATATAAGCTCTTAATTTATAGAATGAAAATTTTCATATGCCATAGGTGTCTCATACTTGATTTCCATGCCTGTTATTGGTATATCATTTATGAAATGAATGTATGGTTGTGCGCTTGGTCTTCATTCCTATACTCATCATTGGTATACGTTATGAAGAATGATCTCGGTTCATAAGCACCAAGTTTTTGCTAAACTTTGAATGCGTTATCAAATGACATCACACACATGGGCAATGAATTCCAAATTGGAAAATTAAAAGGCCCAAACTCATTGGATTGGATTGGATTAAAATATAAAAATTGCCTAACAAGAAGTCTAGAATGTACTCTTCCTAACTATAGTACATATTCTACTTGGAAAGCCATACATTCCATTCAAAGTATTTTGAACTTTATGTGTTTTGGAATGTAAATTTTGATCTTGTGCTTGGTTTAATGATTTGATGAATTATTTTTGGCATATCTGTGTTTTATCGTATTGGTATAAATCTGTGTATGACATGCTTAGAAAATGATTTCATCTAGGTACACAAATCAGGGATGATTGCTCTGCTATCTAAATCTCTCGGTATAGTCGACATGTTGGTGAATAGACTAGTCGGTGTGACAGACATGTCGGTACTGTGCTAAATCGAGCACTATTGAAGAGGGTGAAAATTATCGAAAGGTTCGACCTGTCGATAGAAACGATATGTCGGTGAGACAGAATATTTAAATTAAAAGGGACCTTTTCTGCGAACATAACAATTCATTTGAATTTGTCGTCTCCTCTCCCGTGAAGGTCTGATGATCTCCCTTTCGCCTTCCGTGCCCTAGACCAATTGACGTGACCTCTCGGAGTGATTTCTAGTCGGAAAACCATAGGGTTTTTGTTCCTCCCGTCTCTAGAAGCCTGAAAATCATAGTTTTTGTGACTTTCTTAGATCAGTTTAGGTCAGTCTTCACCTCATCCACGTCCAAGCCACTGCTTGAAGATCTCCTCTTGGAAAAACCATGGCCAGAAAGATGGCAGCCCAGTCACGCCCTCAGACCTCTAAAAAACGAAGTGAAACCAGTCAGTGGTCCAAAAGAACCAAAAGATTAGCCCTTCGATCTTGCCCTGGCCCTAACCCTGGAAATCCTACGCCTGTTCGGACTGGTAAGTTCACTCTTTCTCCCCACAGACCAGAATCCAGTTCTCAATTGAAAACCCAACCAGAGGTTGAAATATGTGCTGTTTAGCACGTGTCACTAGTCATGATAGTGTAGAGAGAAAGGATGATGCAAGCTTGAAAGAAAAGCTTGGAGAAAAATAAACTTAGAGGCAGCTAAATTTATGGGGGAGTTAAGTTAAAACAGCTTGAAAAAATAGCTTGGAGAATGAGGGAGAAGACTCTAAAAAGGGAAGCTAGGTAAGTTAGCTTGACCCCATTAGGAGAACACCTTCAAGACAACACAACTCTTAAAGGGGAAGAAGAAGAAAAACAATAATGCAATGGCAATTTGCATTGTACTGTGGGGGAGATCAATGCTTGAATGCATGAGAAACATGCATTGATCAATGGAAAGATTAAATGAGTTGGAAGTGAACTTATGGAAGCACTAAAGCAAGAAGCATGGGGGAGTGCTTGAAATCCAATTACTTCAAAATGAAAGGAAAATCCATGCCTGTCTACTAAATCTTTGTCAATTGTATGACAAAATGTGGGAGAAATTAGTAGAAGCTGTTAGATATCAAATCCAATTATGGGGGAGTAATTGGTAAGATGGGAAGAACCCTAAGTGCTTGGGCCTCTAGAAAGAGAGAGACATGAAGGGGAGGAATATTCAAAATCCAATGGACATGGGAGAATGTCTATACTTGGATTTTGGGACTTCAAATTCAAAGAAGATTGGGGGAGAAAATCTTCTCAACACTGATAGCTTTGATATTCTATGGATAGTGTTGGTTTCTAGGAAATCTTGGTGTATGGGGAAGCATGAATACAAATCTAGTCTAGTCCATGGATACATAATTATGTTTTGGACTAACCCCTCTAATGATTTTTTAGTGTTACTTGATTATGTGCTTGAATAGGAAAACATGAAATGAAGCAAGTTGAACAAGAATATGCGAAGATCATAGTCTTGATTTTCCATTTGAATATGTACATCTAATCTGTGTAATTTTTTTTTTGTATTCAAATGTGATGTAATAAGGGTGTGCTTATAACTAGGTTAGCTTCTAGGTTGTGTCATGAAATTGATAAAGATGGAGATTGTTAGTGCCCCAATTTGCCGAGTCCCTAAGTTTGTCAATTCCATGAATCAGGAAGAAGTACTTGCTAGAGCTTGAAAACTCAAGGTGATCAAGATTGAACATCATGCTCCACCAAATTAAAGCTCATTGTTATGGCAAGCACAAAAGAAGTATTTGGCCATAGATGACTTTAGGTGGTACCCGCACTTTTGGAGGACCATTCCTAGGCCTAGTTGAACAAATGGTAAAATAATAAAAAAGCCAAGAGAGGAAGCTTCACAGTGAATTGGAAGCGAACTTGGAAATATGAATTAAGTTCACTGTTAGCTCGACCAGTCATTCTCACCGACTCCTCGCTGGAGACAGGATCGACCCATCGTGGTCGAAAACTGGTTGGCCAGATTGACAAAGGTTCTGGATCATAGAACTGTTATTCTGGGTATGTCTTTGATTGAGAGTCTCGTATGCACCGATCCCTTGGTGATGAACTTAACGACCCCATGCGGTCAACGAGTCGTCGATGATAACTTATGAGTTCTGGAACTTAAAACTCAAGTGGACTCTCGAGAAAACAGATATCTTGATAATTAAAGACTGATCGAGAGTACCAGGACCAACCCCTCGTTAAAGGGCGACAGGTCGTTCTGGACAGGATGAGTTTCGGGACATGAAACTATGTCTACATAGTGTTTCTCCAGATCAAGACCCTCGTATGGATAGACCTCTTGGTGCCATGACTGTTGAGCCATCGATGACACTGACCTGTCGACCGGGAATTAATTATTCCGTTGGGAGTGCATTTAATGTGTAAAGGTTGGGTGATTGAACGATAGTAAATATGAACATCGACCCATTGGTGCCTCCGACCTATCGGTACTAGACAATTTGAAAAAATAGTCTTTACTCCTCTTTAAATATGAGAGTTATGTGATCATTTAATTATCTTCCGTGAACTGAGAAAATTCACACTCTCTAAGGAACGATCAAATCTCTTGTGCCTACACCTGAGAATCAAATACAACCAATCTATTTATTGAGTTAGTGAAATAGAGAAAGAGAGGAGAAAAAAAAAGATACAACTATGATAAAAACCTATTTCCTAGTCACCCTGAAATTGTGATTGCTCAAAGACGGCTACAAGGCGGAGCATCGGGATTAACTCGGGCACCATTGGGTGGATCTTTGAGATGCACACATCTTCGTGAAAGAGCTATAAGGTAAGTGCTTCGTGGTTTTAATTTTGTTTAAAACCTTTATCTTGTGAAAGTGGATTAAGGAGGCTTGGCTCCGGAACCACTGTAAAAAATGTAGAGCATAGTCTCTGGCACATGTGGTGGGTGGAATCCCTAGCCAATTCAAATAGGTGGAATTCCTATTTTACATATGGTGGGTAAAATTCCCAGCCGATTGAGTTAGATGGAATTCCTACTCTAGTTGTGAGAGTGTAATTCCCAACTTCGTGAATATGGGGATAGCTCAAGGTTGGGCTAGTCCTAACAGTGGATGTAGGTTGTCTAATCGAACAACTATATATCTTGTGTCCTTGTGCTTGTGGTGCTAGCTTTAATTCCTTGTGTTGATTGCTTAATCACATTTGCTAACACATACACACTTGATTGTTATATCCGTTGTACTTAATTTATCAATCAAATAATTTTTAAAAGGACCAACGATTTTTAGATTGACCTATTCACCCCCCTATAGGGTCAATCGTGTTTTAGCACCAATGGGAGAACTCTCAATAGTGTTACAGACTTTAGGAGATAATCAGTTATACGTGAAGTTCAGCAAGTGTGAATTTTGGTTGACACAGGTCCAGTTCTTAGGACATGTAGTGACTCTTGAAGGAATCACAGTAGCCAAGGTTGAGGCAATGATTAATTGGAAAAACCGACGAACGTCTTTGACATAAGAAACTTTTTGGGATTAGCTAGGTATTACATGAGATTTATACCAAGTCTCTCCTAGACTGCTATTTCACTGACAAGGTTGACAAGGAAAGACGTGATGTTTGAAAGGAATGAGGAGTACGAGAAGGCATTTCAAGATTTGAAAGAAAAATATACCACCTCTCATGTATTGATTATACCGGAGCAAGGAAAAGAGTTTTCAGTGTATTGCGACGCTTCAAAGGATGGATTAGGATATGTCTTAATGCAAGAAGGTAGAATAGCAGCCTATGGCTTTAGACAATTGAAAGGACATGAGCAAAATTACCCGACTCATGATCTAAAACTAACAGCGGTGGTATTCGCATTAAAACTCTGGAGACATCATTTGTTTGGAGAGAGATTTAATGTTTCCTCTGATCACCACAGTCTCAAATATTTGTTCACTCAAAAAGATTTGAACATGAGACAAAGGATATGGATGGAGTATTTAAAGGACACTGATTTTGAACTCTCATACCATTTAAAAAAAACAAATGTAGTAACAGATGCTTTAAGTATGAAGACTCGTTGCAATTTGGCTTATATGACATCTCTACAATGGAACATGTTAAGTACAGTGGGTGAATTTGATCTACAGTTAGTAGACTACGATGAATCGGTTCATATCCAAATTTGGTAGAGTCTGCAGAAGGAGCTTGGTACGCAATCATGTTTTAGTACTGGCTTTCCACCCTCAGACCGACGGTCAGCCTGAGTGGACTATTCAGACTTTGGAAGATATGTTGAGAGCATGCGTGATGGATATGCAGGGCAGTTGGGAAGATCATCTCGCGTTGATAGAATTCATCTACGACTACAATTTTCAGTCCAGTATTCAGATGGCGCCATACGAAGCTCTCTATGGAAGATCATGCAGATCACCATTGTGTTGGGGTGAAGTTGGAGATAAGACGTTGTTGGGGCCATAAATTGTTAGAGAGACGTCAAAACAAGTCGAAGTTATCAGACAACGTCTCAAGACAGCGCAGAGTCGACAGAAGAGTTACGCCGACATAAGGTGTAGACCTCTCGAATTCTCAGTGGGTGAACATGTTTTCTTACGTGTTGCACCGTGTCATGGAGTTAGACAGTTTGGTTGTAAAAAAATGTTATCGCCAATGTACATTGGACCCTTCAAGATCTTGGATAAGATTGTTGGAGTGGCTTATCGTTTGACTTTACCTCCAAGCTTGGCCAGAGTACACAACGTATTTCATGTGTCAATGCTGAGGAAATACGAACCAGATTCGTCACATGTGTTGAATTGAATGACATTGACATCACAGAGGACTTGACTTTCGATGAGGGGCCAGTAGAAATCCAGGGCACTGGAACTCTACAACTCAAGAGGAAGACGATACCTCAAGTGAAAGTACTATGGAGGCATCGTGGAGAGGAAATCACGACATGGGCGCGTGAGTCAACGATGCGGGAGCTATATCACGAACTATTTTTTGAGAAATGTATAATTGTTGATTTAAAATTCGAGACGAATTTTATTTAAGGGGAGTATGATGTAAGGACTCGACCCTTAATTAGAATAATGACAAAATTTTATAACCGTTAATTCGGCTTTGTGACCAGTTAACATGATAGAGTGCAGAGAGACCTTCCTGAAAAGATCAAATATGACCCATCAGAGCTCGGTTACTTAATGATCCAGTCCGACGAAGTTCGGAGGGTGTTTTAGACATTACATAATGTCTTTTGTTTTACTTAAAAATCATGAATAATGTTTAAAACTATCAGAGGGTATGAGACCACTATTGGCCAATTTGGAAACGAAAAATTTCACACACTCTATGTATTTGAGTACTTCACTCAGCAGTATTTATGAAATTTTCTAACGTTTACTCGAAATACGAATTTGAGACGCGCTTTATCTAAAAGCCCTGATTTATCGTATATTCGGTGATTCAAAAATTTACAACCTTGAATCACAGTCAATTTGTGTTTTTAGTAAACTTTTGGTATTTTTAGAATATTGAGTTAATATTTTAAAACATTAGAAAATGTTTCAAAGATTAGAAGAACTTAGGCCGTCTATTTTAGTTGAAACGTAAATTTTGTAAAAAATGGAGGATTTTTTGTTAATGAAATGAAAATCTAATTTACCACCCTAACTAAAACCCGCGTTCTGAACGTGATAGCGGTGTCAGATTTTGTCAAATTATTCTCTAAACATGTCCATTTTACAAAACCTAATCTTGACATTTGGATAAGATTGAAAGTAGATATTTAGTAGATATTTATGAGATATTTTGGATTTAGATTTTTAGAAAATAAGAAAAAGGAAGAAA
Source organism: Chimonanthus salicifolius (assembly GCA_013350335.1). Classification (NCBI taxonomy): domain Eukaryota; kingdom Viridiplantae; phylum Streptophyta; class Magnoliopsida; order Laurales; family Calycanthaceae; genus Chimonanthus; species Chimonanthus salicifolius. The sequence goes on along the minus strand of CM023532.1, from coordinate 69,853,112 downwards.
ATTTTGAATTGAGTTGTGACTCACCCTCTACCTCATCACCAAGATGAGTGGATGGGGTTCACCCATTTGATGTTTTGAAACAATATAAATATGGGTGCTTGATTTTAGAAAAAAAATCACAAATTTCCATCTTTGTTCTTCTTCTCTCTTAGTTTCCATTTTCTTCTTTTGCAACTGGTTTTCAAGGAACACTTTTGGCTTCAGAGGATTTCGATAAGTTTTCTCTCCAAGTTATTATTTTTCATTGGTAGATCTTACTTAGTAGAACTCTGCTTAAATCTTGGTAGAAAAATACTTTGTAGATTTTTCTTGGAAAACCAGAGAAAACCAATGCTCGAAAACGGAAATCTGCTTGAACTACAGTTGACACATCGACTTAGTCAACACATCGATTGGGCGACATATCGACGTACTCGTATATCGAGCAATCGACATATCGACAGTGGCAACGTGTCGAAATTCAGAGCAGACAATTTTTGAAAATATTTTCATGAAGAATGGTGGGTTATTTAAACCTCTTTAAATTGTATGAATTATTTACTCAGTTTTAGTTTTGACAGTTTCACTCAAAACACTCTCTAGTTAAAGGTGAGGAGATTCAACCACACTATATTTATTAAATGCATTCATACTTTTCATTTAAACTTGAAATTTACAGCGTTAGTCCCACCGTAATGGGTGGAAATCCGTGATCATCTTATAGATGGAAGGAATGTAATCGGACCAGAACGCGATACCGACACTGATCACTCGTAAGGGGATGAATGATTGTTTCTACATATGAAACGTGAACGATAGAGCGTACTAGATGTCTAGGTCTATCCATTCTAAAATGGAGAGCGAAAACCACTTATTCCTAGAGGCTGACTGGTTATCAATTGGAGATCTCGAGATAGATCAAATTCCAACAGTCATTTCGATTGGAATACACATATTTGTACGTTTAACGATGTGTTGTAGGAAATACACATTTACATGGTAAATGGTAGGTAGAGGGTAAATGTACCTACCCAAGAGTACGGTAACTGATAGAACTTGTGTACATCACTTTGAATTTCAGTCAATATAAATTGTGTTTATTTTCATCATAGTATTGTTAAATACCAACTGCTGATGTATGTATGATTCCATGCGGGAGGGCTTAGGAATCCATGTTAGTTGAGTAAAAATTCATTATGATCATATGAGAGATATTTATGTGGGTTAAATAGGGATTTCTTCCATACTTGATGTGCATTTGACTGGTGTACTGTGCATATCAAATTACCTGACGCTGTTGTATGAAATACCTAGCTCGTGGAGGGCACTGGTATGAGGTGTATATATGGACTATGTGAAGCATTGAGCATAAATTTCCCGGCAGTGTAGCCATGTGTCTTCACGGCTGGGTGCCGTAGACGTCGATTGACATGGTTATTATTTTTGAAGAAAGAATGGGCATGTGTTGTAGATAACTATGTTAGATACTATTCTCATTAGAAAACTAAATGATTTTTGAATGTTTTTAAACTGTTGAATGATAACATGTTTAATGATAGATGATATACTGCAATATCTATTGTTTCTCTTCGCTGGGCTAGTAGAGCTCACATCCTTTACTTTTCAGGAAATCTGAATGAGGAAGGATAGGAACCATGTAGGGGCAGAGGCCCTCTATCTATCTATTTCCCCGCTGTCAGGAATTTATGTGTTTTCTTTATTACTGTCAGTATGAACCGTGTAATGTAATGAAAACCTTATTGTGTCCAGTTGAGGCATAGTAGACATGTAATAAACCTTATGCGTTTCTTATGTGTATCTCAGATGAGAAATGGAATGGGTATTTATTGTTGTTATGGTGAATGTTAGGTAGAATGTATTTGACATTCTCAACTTGGATTTAATATAAAAGATTAAAGTTATAGACTACATGTTGGTTAGTAGTTTGTCAACATATTGCGGCAATTGGTGGGTTCTGCCGAGGTTTTGGGTTTTAAGTGGGACCATGTATGGCTGGATCCATCTAGTGCACGAGACATCGTCGGTATAGGGGTGATCCATCTCGATCACGACTAATCGGTTGAGAATTCTAAAGTTCTGGTTTGGACACACACCGTCAAACTCAGTTGGCCCTATAACGATAGTTGTAACACCCTTGATTTTCCTTAGCTTATAAATTTATTGGATGGGCCCATTTGGATTGCAATTTAATTGAATTTTAAATCAAAAAGTTGAGTTGGACATTAGATGGGCAAGGAAATGGGTCAATTACCCAATTAAGACCCAATGGGTCATGGATGATCTTGAATTAAAGAAATAATTGATGAATTAGATGATCATACATAAATTACGTAATAAGAGGGGATAATGGAATTAAAATAATGAAATGAAATGATATATGGAAGTGTGAAAATAATTGGGTAAATTTAGTTAGGTTAGTTGAAATTGGATAAGTTAGTGCATTTAATGCTAAAGTCCACATCATCAAGTGAGGTGGCATGTGGGTGATGTGGCATTCATGTCATCACATGGAAGCCAACTAAGCAAGGACGCTGTAACGCCCCGCCCTTTTTCACTCGTCGAAAATCAAAGTCTATTTTTTTTTTTTTTAATAAAGAGTGAGAGAGAGCAGGAACGTCACGATGGGAGCTAAGTCCTAGCTTCCAAAGCCTGACCCTTAACTGGCCAACCATACCCGTGAGTGGACCAAGTCCACTGAAACGGTTCACACGTACTAAGGCTATACATGCAGAATAAATCGTAGATGTGGAATTATAATAGAATAACTATCCTATTCTATTTTAGATAGCAAGGAAGTCCATTACTTAACAATAATTATCTTGAGTTAAAATATCTAAAATTAACATTCCAAACCATAGCAAATAATCTACGTTATTACAGTCCCAACTACTAGCTACTCAAATTACATTGCCCATGAATAACTTAAATAAAATCAAACTAAATCATCCAAGCTCCTAAGCTTGGCTCCGATCACATCCTTCGTTCCGTCCATTCCCTGTGTCATCAACTAAGGTAAAAGTAGGGCGTTAGACAACGCACCCAGTAGGTACTGCGAGTAGGGTCAACACATGGGTTAATATAAAAATCACATAGATAACATAAAATCAAAACCATGTAAAACAATGCCATGCCATGGTTGTCATATGCAATGAGTCCCACCCATCATCCATATCACAATCACATAGTGTTCCTCTTGATGGAAAACTCCTCATCAAGGTATCCCCATGAATGCCTTACGGACGCCCCGACGGAGCGTGGATCTCCGGTTACAAGTCAATCATACATCCCTCCTAATGGATAATGCACATCAAGGTACCCTCATGAATGCCTTACGGACGCCCCGACGGAGCGTGGGTCTCCGGTTACATTTCATCCCTCCCATGCGATGCATGAGATGTAAATGCTAACATGCTATGTAATAATACAAATCTGTAACGCCCACCTCTTTTTCACTCGCTTTTCGAAAATCAGAGTCTATTTTTTTTTTTTTTGAAATGGAGAGTGAGAGAGGGCGCGGACGCCACGACGCGAGTTAAGTCCGAGCTTCTAAAGCCCGACCCTTAACTGGCCAACCCCACGCGTGCGTGGAACTAAGTCCAGGGGAACGGTTCACGCATAGGAAGTAAGCTCGTGGAATATAATTACGTGCGGAACGTAATAATAGAGACTATCCTACCTGTTTTAGATAGAAGGGAAGATCCAACACTAAATTACCAAAATACCCCTATGTTCACACTTATGCCTTAAAACGATATTGTCCATAATGCAGTCCAAACCATAGCAAGAAGTATAAATTATACAGTCCGACGAGCTAAGCTACTTTAAATTACATCTCCAAAATGCAACTGAAATAAAACTAGATATCCGCTTCCCAAGCTCCTAAGCTTGACTCCCGGCGTGTCCACCACTTTCGCTATCTCCTGCGTCATCGGCTAGGATAGAAGTAGGGCGTTAGTCAACGTGCCCAGTAGGATTTCGAGTAGGGCTAGCACATGGGTTAGTGATAACATGCATACCGACAATAATATAATAAACATATGATGAATGCCATGCCATGGGTGCCTATGTCATGTGTCCCACCCATCCACCATATCATCATAAAATATCGTATCCCCCTTGACGGCAAAGCCTCGTCAAGGTGTCCCTATGTTTGCTTCTCGGTCGCCCTGACGGAGCATGGACTCCGGTTATAGCATAAGAGCTATCCCCATGTCTGATTCTCGGTCGCCCCGACGGAGCATGGACTCCGGTTATAGCCCCTCAGGCTATCCCCATGTTTGCTTCTCGGTCACCCCGACGGAGCATGGACTCCGGTTTCATTATTTTCCCGCCCATGCCATGCATGAGATGTAAGTGCATTATGCTATGTAATATATATATAATCCATATAAAATCCATATCATCTAAGTATAGTCCAGTCTTAAAAAATATTATCCATAGCATTAAATCATAATCCACAGTACTTAAACATATAATTCATAATTCGAAATCCCATCATAAGATAAATCATATAATTATCAAATTAAAGAACCATCACATATCCAAGGCTTACAAAAAGGTAGGAATCCTACCGAATACCGTTTAGCGTCCCGTTATGTTTCCGTTCGATAATCCGGTCGCCGATCGCGTACCGTTTGCGACGTCCCGGTACCTTATTACATATTTACTGAATTAGTCCATATGTTATCCATGATTAAGTCCTTAACTTATTACAACCTTAGGTTCTTAATTACGTTATCCGTTTACCAAAATCAGCCCCTAACTTAGCCTCGTTTTCCGTGGTTTAAAACACATCCATAAATCCAATTTTGGCCATTTTAAATATTCCAATTTGCGAGCCTAAGACGCAGCATCTATCCGTTTCATTTAATCATTCGCAATGTATCCAATTTTATGTCTAACATACATAGCATGGCCGAACCCATGGTTCTTCAATGTGGCCACTAATTACGGTTTTGCCACTAGACCTCCATGGTTTAATATTTCCTCATTCATGCATATTTTTAAGTAAAAAAATTCATCCATAACTTAGATCCATTAGGCATTCATTGACTATGCCCTAATATCCATAAAAATAGCCACCTACTTTGATTAAATTTGAAAACATTTAATCCCATAATTCATTCCACATTTGGCCTAAGATGTGGCCCACATAAGGGGTCATGGGTTCATTTTATCCCCTTTTAATCCCACCTCCAATGAAATTAAATCATTCATTTAAATCCCCATTTAAATTTATCATCTCTTTCCATTATTTTCCATTCTTTTTACCTTCATTAAAAATCACTAAATCATCACCATAGGGTTCGGCCATGGTGATGGCTCACCTTCATGGGTGCCCTTTTAAGACCAATGTTTTGTCCAAAAACAATCCATTTTTAAAATCAATAACCTTCATTCATTTTGGCCCTTTAAAAACTTCCAAAATATTAACATATTAATCCATCATTTCCATCCTTTAAAGCCATTTAAAAAAAATTCACTTTTCAACACCATAGGGTTCATGGTCCATCTTATCCATTCCATCTTTAAAACTAAAATACCTATTTACATTCCTCATGGTTTTCTCATTAAAACTCCTTAAAAATCAACAACTTTTCAATCACTTAAAACCTCAACATCATTAAACCTTCTCCATAATTTTAGACCTCAAACCCTAATTAAAAATCATCCATCATTTACCATGGGGTTCGGCCATGCTACATGGCCGAACCCTATGGCCTATGAATCCATTAAAAAATCTAAATTCTCTATGCTTAATAAAGACTTGAAATTCCATTAAAAATTCCATTCTTCCATTTCATCCATTTCTTAATCCATTCCTCCATTTTTATCCATTTCTTATCCTACCATTTGATGGATCTTAGATCCATGGCCCACAACATTTTTGGCCATATTAAATCTAAGAAATGGATTCCATATCCTATCTAGAAAACATAAATTCTTGTTTTAAGAAAATCTTACTATCCGATGACTCCTCAGGTCCTTCTTTCCTCTTTGCTCTCCTTAGCCTTCTATTCTCTTCTTCTCCTTGATGTACGGTCAAGATGAGCTTGATCAAATGGTGAGGCTCTCCAAGCTTAGGATCGGCCAAGATTGAGTGGGTTTGCTTGAGAGAGGGAGAGGGGAAGGTGATGAGAAAGGTGTCTCAAGTGTTTACCTTGAGGTGGTGGGTCAACACTTAGCCTTTTCCTTTTCTTTTCTTCTCTTTTGCTTCTAAGTTTTCTTCTTTCTTCCTCTTGTGACGGTAGGGGACGGTTTTGAGAGTGCAAAGAGATGGAGAGAGTGTAGTGGTTACATGGAAATGAGATGGGAAGTCATCTCATCTTTTTTTTTTTGGTTGTCATTCATTCCTCCCACCAACCAACATGGCATTAATGGTGGTGGTTGGGGTAAAACCACCATTTAAACCCATGGTTTCAATCTTGTGTTTCTTCAAAGTGGTTTGTGTTTGTTTGGGGTGGTTTGTGTTTGTTGGAATGGTTTTGACCATTTGACCATAATTAACTTAATCAATCTAATTCAATTGATCCTTAGGTTAAGTTAATTAATTAATTCCTACTTAATTTTAATCCCATTAATTGCCCTCTATGAAATCCACCCATGGTTGACCAAGTCAACCATGGTGGTCGGCCCCACCACCCTTGGGTCCACACGCCACCTCAATTGGTGAGGTGAAGGTGGGCCCCACTTGGTCATGCCATTTCATTTCATTACTAACTTAGAGGGTTTAATTCCAATTCACCCCTTTTTAAATCAATTGGGCCACCATTGGGCCAACGGCCCAACCAAATTATTTTCTACCCTTTACCTTAGAGTTTGGACCCATTTTGATCCTTTGGGTCCCACATGATGATCGGGCCCACTTTGACCATCGTTGACCCTTCCGACGAATTCCATTCACTATATGGTCCATTGGGTCCTTCTTGGGCCTTTGTCCCAAAATTTGATCCATTTGGCATTTCATCACATCAAAATTCAAATTAAAGTAAATAAATGCCAAATATATATTGATTTAAAATTTTGGGCTATTACACAAATCATAGCATTAAAATCCCATCATTAAGATATAAAATTTGATACAAAATAATTCAAGTCAAACATTCACATATACATAATCCATGGTTTTCAATAAGGTAGGAATCCTACCAATGACCAACCGATGTGTCCTTGCGTTTTCTTCTGAAAACTGCTTACCGATCCCGTCAAACCGATCGTACACCGCTTGCGAGATCCCGTTACCTTATTACATATAAATAAGTCAAGCCAATGATCCCTTTGATTTCCAACCATGTTTAAGTCCACAAACATGCCTTAGTGTGGTTCGACCATAAAACATTTCTCACTTGGTTTTGGGTCTCTCTTTTTATTTATTAACCCATCACACACAAGTTATTCATTTAAAAACATTAAGTCCACAAAACATTCCCCATGGGGTTCGGCCATACACCATGGCCGAACCCATGGTCCTTTCATTTTCACCATTTTCCATCTTAGCCATTTATTCTTTCCATAACTAATCACTCCTTTTATCTATACATACTTAGGTCCATAACTGATCCATAAATATAGATCCACAAATGATTCATTAATCATGACATAAATCCCTAACAAATCCCTCCATTCCGTGGCTTGATCCTTCATTCATTTAAACATGCATAGATCCATAAATGACCCATTAAAATGGTTCATGGAGTTCGGCCATACAACATGTCCGAACCCATGATGTTCATCTTCATCCTCCCTTTGCATCATTTACAACATTTAGACCCATAAATAAAGTCCCTCCATGGGGGCTTTAATCATACACTTAGGTCATCATTTTAAAACCCAAAGTCCATCAACATGTCTCCATCATTTTCATGGTCCAAATGCATCTAAGTCCATCAACATCCCTCCATGGGGTTCGGCCATACAACATGGCCTAACCCATGGTCCATGGTTCTTTACCATTTACAACATTTTAGATCATGCTTTGCAATATTTAAGACCCACTTAGAATCACCAATAATCTCCCATCATTATCATCCTTTAAAACCTTTAAAATGACTAACATACATCTATGATTTTCATCTTTTAAACCCACTAAAAATCACTAATATCCTTCCATGGGCTTCGGCTATACAACATGGCCGAACCCTATGGTTCATCATTTCCTTTTAAAAAACCATACATCCAAGATTTGATCCTTTGATGCGGTTCGGCCATACATCATGGCCGAACCTCATCCAACCCCTTTTTGTCTTTGATGGTTCTCATACATAAAACTTACGGTTTGGCCATGCAAGGGCCAAACCATGATTCTTGATCATTCACCATTTCCTACATGGGACATGCATGAGGTCCTTAGCCATAACAAGATTAAGGTTCGGCCATGCAATGGCCGAACCATGTTCCTTGGCCATCTTTTCTTACTTAATAAAATCTCATCAAGTACTTACCGATTCCGCGACTCCTCCGGTTTCTTTCGTTCTGACTTGCTCCTCCATTCTTTTCCTTCCTTAGTCTTTCTTCTTTCTTCCTCCTTGATCTTTGTGAGAGGGTCGGCCCTAGGGTTCTTGTGAGAGGGAGAGGAGCTTCAGATGGAAAACTCTAAGTCCTTTCTCCTTTGTCTTTGAGAGAGGGTCGGCCTTGAGTGAGAGAGAGAGAGAGAGAGAGTGAGATGCAGAAACGAACTCCCTTTGTTGTGCAATGTAATTCGGCCAAGGGTGGTGTCCTTTGGATGATGCCCCTTTGTAACAACTATAACTCTTCACCTTCCTCATTAATATTTCCTTTGGAGCTTTCATCCCATGAGATGAAATTCCAACCGTGTGCTTCTTGGGTTCCCATCATGAGATGGAAACCCTCCATCTCCCTAACGTGTGCTCTTGGATATGGCTTGTGTAACAACAAAACCCTTCACCTCCCTCATTAATGGTCCCTTTTGGAGTTTCATCCCATGAGATGAAACTCCCACCTCTCCAACGTGTGTACACCTTGGGTTTGGTCTTATGAGATGCAACTCTCCATCTACTCTCCTAACTCACTTAAGATGAAAGTCCCATTAACTTCCCTACCAACTCACCTTAACTCAATTATTTTTAATTCTTTTAAACTCAAGACTTGTACTCATTCATTAACTCAATTCCTTGATTCGATTTCCAATTAATTTAGCCACACCTTAATTGAACTTGAACTCATTTGGTGGTCAACCAAGTCAACCATGACCCATTGGGTCCCAATTGGGCATTTGACCCAATTGACAACCTTGACCCAATTAAATAAATCTTACCCATTTATTTCAATTGAACCTTATCCATAATCTGTTGGGTCTTAATTGGGCAATTGATACAACTCATTACCCATCTAAGGTCCATCTCCATTAATTCACAAATTAAATGGACAATTTCCATATATTCATGAATTGAAAATCCGAGGTGTTACAATACTACCCTTTTTTGAACATTTTCGTCCCGAAAATCGAGCGAAGTAGGGTTTCAAACAAATTACATAAATAGCTCAGGATGAGCTATTCTCATTTCACCCCGGAACTGGTAAGGGTTTGAGTAAACCTGGTGGCTTTTGATGTTCCGTCTTAACCTGCTGACAAGTTAAGTAGTGAGCAACAAACTCTGCCACATCTCTCTTGAGTCAATGCCACCAATAATGCCTCTTTAGATCATGATACATCTTGGTGCTGCCCGGATGAATAGAGAGTTTATTCTGGTGTGCCTCGATCAATAACTCTCTTCTGCAGCTCTTAGGTACATATGTCCTACCTCGAAATACAATACCCTGTCCCGGTCGTAATTCCCATTCCGGTATGACCTCACCAGTAGACATCTTGGCCCATATCTCCTCCACTTCTGGATCTGTCCGTTGCTCCTGTTCAATCTTGGAGACCATGTTGGATTGTATGATCAGATTATACATGCTCCCATGGTTATTGATATATAGTTTGAACTCTCGAATGGTATTCAACATCTCCCATTCTTTCCTGATCAAACTGGCCATTGTTGCATGTGATATGCGGCTGAGGGCATCTGCCACTTTGTTCGCCTTGCCAGGATGATATTTAAGCGCAAACTCATAATCTTGCAGATATTCCATCCATCTGCGCTGCCTCATGTTGAGTTCTTTCTAATCAAACAAGTATTCCAAGTCTTATGATCTAAAAACACTTCAAACTTCTCGCCATAGAGATAGTGTCTCCAGCTTTTGAGAGCGAAGACCACTGCGGCTGGGTCCAGATCATGCGTGGGATAGAGGCGTTCATGAATTTTCAACTATCTTGAACCATAAGCCACCACACGATGATTTTGACTGAGAGCACACCCAAGTCCCTCTCCTGAAGCATCGCAATGTACCTCATAGCCCTTGCCTTTTTCCGGTAAAATCAGGATAGGAGCAGTTGTAAGTCTCTCATTCAGTTCCTCAAATCTCCAGTTACATACATCCAACCACTCAAATTTGACTCTTTTCTGAGTGAGTCGGGTAAGTGGAGATGCAATCTTGGAGAAGTCCATGATAAACTTCCTATAGTAACCCGCCAATCCTAAGAAGCTACGGATCTCGGTCACACTCTTCGGTGCTTTCCATTCTCTCACTGCTACCACCTTAGCATGGTCCACGGCTATACCTTCTGCTGATATAACATGCCCCAAGAAGTTAACCTCAGATAGCCAAAATTCACACTTGTTTTCTTTGGCATACAACTGGTTCTTCCTCAGGGTGTTTAGGACTATCCGCAAATGCTCAACATGTTCCTCCTGACTTTTGGAATAGATCAGGATGTCATCAATAAAACCAATCACAAAATTGTCCAAGAAAGGACGGAAGATCCTGTTCATTAGATCCATGAACACAGCCGGTGCATTGGTGAGTCCAAACGACATGACTACATACTCATATAGTCCATACTGCGTCCTGAAGGCTATCTTCTCTATGTTCTCATCCCTAACCCTGATTTGATGGTAGCCGGACATCATATCAATCTTTGAGAAGTGGCTGGAACCCCTAAGTTGATTGAATAGATCATCGATCCTGGGTAGAGGGTACTTGTTCCTGTCAGTCAGCTGGTTCAATTTTCGGTAATCCACACACATCCGAAGTGTACCATCCTTTTTCTTCACAAATAACACTGGGGCTCCCCAAGAGGATGTACGGTTCCTGATGCATCCCAGTCTGAGCAGTTCATCAATCTGTTTCTTTAGCTCGGACATCTCAGCTGGTGCCATCCGATAATGTGGCAATGACACTGGAGCAGTGCCAGGGTACAACTTGATCTCAAAATTAATCTCCTTCTTAGGTGGCAAACCAGAGAGTTCTGTTGGGAATACCTCCGCGTAGTCTTTCACTACCGCCGAAAGTTCAGCCACTGGTGCCTTGTCTAACCTGATACTGTTCAATAACAGGTGATTCAACCCTTCATGCAGTCTTCTAGTTATAGGGATGCTCTGTTTGTCAGCATGTACCACATATCGCTTTTTCTCAGGTGACCAAAATATCACCCTGCGGAGATGGCAATCAATGTTGGCAATCAATGTTGGCAATCAATGTTGGCCTGAAAGCTAGCCAATCAGTCCATGCCAAAGATGATATCGTACTTAGTCATATCGAGTACCAGATAGTTGAACTCAAATCTGAATCCAGCGAGTTCAGTATTCACTGCTGTGCATATAAGCCCCAATGATGTGTCTCCTACGGGGGGATACAATAGTAAGTGATGTGGATAGTTTTTGTACTAATGTACCAGTAGCGGATACGAATGCAGCAGATACAAAGGAGTAGGATGCTCTAGAATCAAATAATGCAAAGGCATATGAACTACCAACTACTACCATACCTTGAATCACGGAGTGATCCACTGTTACAGGAGGAGCTAAGGTATACAGCTGTCCAGATCCTGTAGGGGTAGGCGCCCGTCCCGCCTGGTTGTATGCCCTGATTCCTCGTGAATGAGCTGGTCTGGCTGGAGGGCGAAAGGAACCCCTGAAGTGAGAGGGTCTGCTAAGCTGTGGACAATAAAATGGCCCAGCTAGTCATAATGGAAACAGGTGCCCACACCTCGGGGAACTTGAGAGACTGATGCTGATGGGGAGGGCTGGTTGGGACGAAAGCCCCCTGTTGATCCAGTGGAAGGTGAGGGTCTCCCAAGGTTAGGTCGGAACCTCTTGTTGGGACGAAATGTACTTCCCCCACTCTGACCTCGGCGGTTGTCCACAAACCGCACTGTCTTGGTCATCTCCTGCTCCGCTATAGTGGCTCTGTTGGTCACTTCTGCTAGTGTAGGTGCCTTGAAGATGGTCACCTTGGCCCGAATGCTCGGTCGAAGGCCCCGCTCAAACTTAGGAGACCTTCAGTACTCCGTATCCACCATGTATAGGGCATAACAGGACAGACGGAGGAACTCCTGATGGTACTCGCCATCGTCATGGTGCCTTGCACCAAAGATAGGAACAATTGGGTGTGGTGCTCCTTCTCCTCCTCGGGGAAGTACTGGTCCAAAAACATAGCTGAGAACTGCTCCCATGTCATTGCAGTCCTTTCCCTTTCCCGAATGAGTGCCTGCTGTTGCTCTATTACCTCCCACCATTTTCCGGCCTCGTCAATTAGTTGTGAGGTAGCTAGCAATATCTTGTCTTCATGACTCGAGATTTTAGTAGTGTCAAGATCTGAGTAATTCTCCTCAACCAATTATCTGCTCCGACAGGCCCTTTTTTCCCTTTGAAGTAAGGGGGGCGCTGCTGCTGGAAATCCTTGACCATCTTCCAGTCATTGGCCTCGCTGGTGGTCACATTTCCGTTCATGAGCTGCTGAAGAACAGAAGTGACCACCGCTTGGACCAAGTTTTGTAGTTCGGAAGGCACCACGGGTATGTTCACGCTATTTTGTTCCTCTTCCTAATGAGGTTGTTGCACCTCGTCATCCACATGCGGATTTTGTCGGGTTCTTCTTCTCGGAGGCATTTTTCCTAAGTCATTGAAAACATCGTTGACTTAGCTTCTTCATAAAGTTTGCGTTTTCACATTTTGGGAAAATTACCAAATGAGCACTCTTTGTATTTCTTTGTTTTTGGGGACTTCCTAAGTATCAAGCGTTGTTTCTCTTTTTGGGAAAATCGGCGAAATATCTCTTATTTTGCTGTGGTTGATAAATCCAATTTATAGTGACTGTACTTTCTTTGCTATCATTCCTTTTTCGTCAAGTGCTGCTCTCAGATTGAATGTTTCAGTCTGAGTCTAACGAAGTAAATTAATCCGGCCCCCGTGCAGCGAACTCCGAAGAATCAGTCAGTTGGGATTCTTATCTATCAGTGAGACATGATACCGTCTTAATCTTACTTCGAAAGATTCATTCTTTCTGTTTCGCTCTGATACCAACTGTAATGCCCCGCCCTTTTTCACTCGCCGAAAATCAGAGTCTATTTTTTTTTTATAAAGAGTGAGAGAGCGGGAACGTCACGACGCGAGCTAAGTCCGAGCTTCCAAAGCCCGACCCTTAATTGGCCAACCATACATGTGAGTGGACCAAGTCCACTTAAACGGTTCATACGTACTAAGGCTATACATGCGGAATAAATTGTAGATGCAGAATTATAATAGAATAACTATCCTATTCCATTTTAGATAGTAACGAAGTCCATTACTTAACAATAATTATCTTGAGTTAAAATATCTAAAATTAACATTCCAAACCATAGCAAATAATCTACGTTATTACAGTCCCAAATACTAGCTACACAAATTACATTGTCCATGAATAACTTAAATAAAATGAAACTAAATAATCCAAGCTCCTAAACTTGGCTCCGATCACATCCTTCGTTCCGTCCATTCCCTCTGTCATCAACTAAGGTAGAAGTAGGGCGTTAGACACCGCGCCCAGTAGGTACTCCGAGTAGGGTAAGCACATGGGTTAATATAAAAATCACATAGATAACATAAAATCAAAACCGTGTAAAACAATGCCATGCCATGGTTGTCATATGCAATGAGTCCCACCCATCATCCATATCACAATCACATAGTATTCCTCTTGATGGAAAACTCCTCATCAAGGTATCCCCACGAATGCCTTACGGACTCCCCGACAGAGCGTGGATCTCCTGTTACAAATCAATCATACATCCCTCTTGATGGATAATGCACATCAAGGTACCCTCACGAATGCCTTATGGACGCCCCGACGGAGCGTGGGTCTCCTGTTACATTTCATCCCTCACATGCCATGCATGAGATGCAAATGCCAACATGATATGTAATAATACAAATCATAGCATTAAAATCCCATAATTAAGATATAACATTTGATACAAAATAATTCAAGTCAAACACATTCACATATACATAATCCATGGTTTTCAATAAGGTAGGAATCCTACCAATGACCAACCGATGTGTCCTTGCGTTTTCTTCTGAAAACTGCTTACCGATCCCGTCAAACCAATCGTACACCGCTTGCGAGATCTCGTTACCTTATTACATATAAATAAGTCAAGCCAATGATCCCTTTGATTTCCAACCATGTTTAAGTCCACAAACATGCCTTAGTGTGGTTCGACCATAAAACATTTCTCACTTGGTTTTGGGTCCCTCTTTTTATTTATTAACCCATCACACACAAGTTATTCATTTAAAAACATTAAGTCCACAAAACATTCCCCAAGGGGTTCGGCCATACACCATGGCCGAACCCATGGTCCTTTCATTTTCACCATTTTTCCATCTTAGCCATTTATTCTTTCCATAACTAATCACTCTTTTGTCTATACATACTTAGGTCCATAACTGATCCATAAACATAGATCCACAAATGATTCATTAATCATGACATAAATCCCTAACAAATCCCTCCATTCTGTGGCTTGATCCTTCATTCATTTAAACATGCATAGATCCATAAATGACCCATTAAAATGGTTCATGGGGTTCGGCCATACAACATGTCCGAACCCATGATGTTCATCTTCATCATCCTTTTGCATCATTTACAACATTTAGACCCATAAATAAAGTCCCTCCATGGGGGCTTTAATCATACACTGAGGTCATCATTTTAAAACCCAAAGTCCATCAACATGTCTCCATCATTTTCATGGTCCAAATGCATCTAAGTCCATCAACATCCCTCCATGGGGTTCGGCCATACAACATGGCCTAACCCATGGTCCATGGTTCTTTACCATTTACAACATTTTAGATCATGCTTTGCAATATTTAAGACCCACTTAGAATCACCAATAATCTCCCATCATTATCATCCTTTAAAACCTTTAAAATGACTAACATACATCTATGATTTTCATCTTTTAAACCCACTAAAAATCACTAATATCCTTCCATGGGCTTCGGCTATACAACATGGCCGAACCCTATGGTTCATCATTTCCTTTTAAAAAACCATACATCCAAGATTTGATCCTTTGATGCGGTTCGGCCATACATCATGGCCGAACCTCATCCAACCCCTTTTTGTCTTTGATGGTTCTCATACATAAAACTTACGGTTTGGCCATGCAAGGGCCAAACCATGATTCTTGATCATTCACCATTTCCTACATGGGACATGCATGAGGTCCTTAGCCATAACAAGATTAAGGTTCGGCCATGCAATGGCCGAACCATGTTCCTTGGCCATCTTTTCTTACTTAATAAAATCTCATCAAGTACTTACCGATTCCGCGACTCCTCCGGTTTCTTTCGTTCTGACTTGCTCCTCCATTCTTTTCCTTCCTTAGTCTTTCTTCTTTCTTCCTCCTTGATCTTTGTGAGAGGGTCGGCCCTAGGGTTCTTGTGAGAGGGAGAGGAGCTTCAGATGGAAAACTCTAAGTCCTTTCTCCTTTGTCTTTGAGAGAGGGTCGGCCTTGAGTGAGAGAGAGAGAAGCTTGAGATAGAAAACACTCTAAGTGTTTCTTGTCTTGAGAGGGGGATCAACCAAGAGAGAGAGAGAGAGAGAGAGAGAGAGAGATGAAGAGAAGAGCTCCCTTTGTTGTGCAATGTAATTTGGCGAAAGGTGGTGTCCTTTGGATGATCCCCCTTTGTAACAACTATAACTCTTCACCTTCCTCATTAATATTTCCTTTGGAGGTTTCATCCCATGAGATGAAACTCAAACCGTGTGCCTCTTGGGTTCCCATCATGAGATGGAAACCCTCCATCTCTCCAACGTGTGCTCTTCTATATGGCTTGTGTAACAACAAAACCCTTCACCTCCTTCATTAATGATCCCTTTGGAGTTTCATCCCTTTAGATGAAACTCCCACCTCTCCAATGTGTGTACACCTTGGGTTTGGTCTTATGAGATGCAACTCTCCATCTACTCTCCTAACTCACTTAAGATGAAAGTCCCATTAACTTCCCATCCAATTCACCTTAACTCAAATATTTTTAATTCTTTTAAACTCAAGACTTGTACTCTTTCATTAACTCAATTCCTTGATTCCATTTCCAATTTAATTCAGCCACACCTTAATTGAACTTGAACTCATTTGGTGGTCGACCAAGTCAACCATGACCCGTTGGGTCCCAATTGGGCATTTAACCCAATTGATAACCTTGACCCAATTAAATAAATCTTACCCATTTATTTCAATTGAATCTTATCCATAATCCGTTGGGTCTTAATTGGGCGATTGGCCCAACTCCTTACCCATCTAAGGTCCATGTCCATTAATTCACAAATTAAATGGACAATTTCCATATATAATTGATGAATTGAAAATCCGAGGTGTTACAGATGCCATGTGATCGAGTGAGGTGGAAAATAGAACTGAGGTGGCATACAAGTGGAGGTGACATACCAAGTGACATGGCCAAAGTGGGACCCAAGTGCCATGTGGTGACCAACAACTTGCATGGTCGACCATGGCATGGGTTGACTTGGTCAATCACTTTTGAGTTTAAGTCTTGAATTAAGGTCTTGCTTAAGTTGGAAAGATGAAGGGATAGGATGGAAGGCTAGGATTTCATCTAAGGAAAGATGAAGGGTGGAGATTAAAAGTTGGGTTATCTTGTCGAAGTACATTGTACTTAGACACTTGGGAACCCAAGGGTTTTCACCTCAAAATCAATGAAGCCACCCTTGGGAAACCAAGGGCCTCCATTGGTTAGACCAAGCTATTATGAGAGGGAGAGAAGAGTTTAAGGCTTTAATATAAAAACCCAAACCAAAGGGCATTCCAAACCCCTTGGCCGACCCCTCCTCCCTTAAGCAAGGATTTTCTCTCCACTCCTCTCCTCTCTCTCCCACCTCTAGCTCCATACACTTGAAGACTTTGAATAACAAAGAAAAGAGAAGAAGAATTAAGGAAGAAGAGACAGACCAAAAGAAAAGAAGGAGATTGAAGGAAGGTATGTCTAGACTTAATAAAATGGGGATTAATCTAAGGAAACCATAGGTTCAGCCATGGTGTGGCCGAACCCATGGGTTTCATGATTGGTTGGAATGAATGGTTAAAATTGTTATAAGGCCATGGAGTTGGAAATCCACACATGGGATCTGGTTGTGTTTCAGCTGACTGAATCATATGATTCAGTCGACTGAAAGTATAATGGCCAAGCACACATGGGATCTGGTTGTGTTTCAGCCAACTAAATCTTATGATTCAATCGACTGAAAGTATACTAGCCAAGCACACATGGGATTTGGTTGTGTTTTAGCATAAGATTCAGTCGACTGAAAGTATACTGGCCAAGCACGCATGAGATCTGGTTTTGTTTTAGTCGACTGAATCTTATGATTCAGTCAATTGAAAGTATACTGGCCAAACACATATGGGATCTGGTTGTGTTTCAGCTGACTGAATCTTATGATTCAGTCGACTAAAAGTATAGTGACCAAGCACGCATGGGATCTGGTTGTGTTTCAACCGACTGAATCTTATGATTCAGTCGACTGAAAGTATACTGGCCAAGCACATATGGGATCTGGTTGTGTTTCAGCAGACTGAATCTTATGATTCAGTCGACTGAAAGTGTACTGGCCAAACGCCATTGAAGGTCTTAAACGGTTTAAGGACGAGGAATGCGTAAATACGTTGAGAAATGAACATGTAACTTAGATGGAGATAGGGATGATGAAATTGAAATGGAAAATCGAACTAATATGAATGTTTGAATTTGATGAGGTAAAGAGGTTCGCAAAGGGATTGCGATTCATCTCACGTGACCGATAGCGTTATCGTTGCAAGACAAGAAAGGATAGTATATCGGACATTAGTAGGATTCCTACCTCATTGAGAACACTATGGAGTATAATATGCCACTTGTTTTACTCTAAATATGATGAATGCATTGGCTAAATAAATTGTATATGATTATGAGTTGATTTTCAATGATATTATGTATTTTAAATGAAATGGCATTCTTGCATAGAATACCTCATGCATGGCATGGGAGGGAACACATATGACCAACAAGCCAAGTTCTGAGCGGTCCGGACATAACTTGGGCTTGAGATTAGCTTATATGAAGCTATATGAACTGTTGAGATTTGGCCGCGTCCGGTTGATAGAAAAATACGGCGTAATTGGGCTAAAAAGCTCTTGGGTAGTTAGTCCCCAAACCCTGCGCATAGGGAGAAGTCCACACTCCATGGGTAATCCCGATTAATTTGTGAATGGGTATTCAGTGCTGTTGTGGTTGCCGCCTCAAACACTATGGACATAATTGGCCAAGGAAACCATTGATTGATTTACGATGTGATTGGATATGGACATTGGTAGGATTTTATTTGGCATTGACACCCATGACATGACACTTATGTTAGCATGATTATGATATGGACATCATGCATTGTTTTGTTACTTACAGGATGTTCTTACAAATATGCCATTAATGATGTATAAACCCTTGATTTATGCTATTCTAATATTACTCCTGTGTGTACCCAAACCCTAATTGGAATACCTACTGGGCATGTTGAATAATGCCCTATTTGTACCCTATCGATGATGGAACAGGAAATGCTAAGGATAAGGACGTGGGACCGGAAGGGAGCCAAGCGTAGGAGCTTGGGAAGATTTAAGTTTAAGTCACTAAGTTTTGATTCTAATGATGTATTCGGAGGACTTATATTTTGGGTTGAAATAATTTAGACTATTTGGGACACCTTAGAACTTATTTGCTATGTTTCGATAATCTTTAAGTTTTATTGGAATTTTATGGTGATTGGCCTTCCTTGCCTAATGATGACAAGAGAATGAATAACATCTTATTCATATAAATTATTCTGCAAATAATAAGATAAGCGTGTGTAAATGTTTTAGTGGATTTAATCCACGCACACATAATGGTGGCCAGTCAAGGATCGGGTTTTGGAATTTCTGACTTGACTCGCGTCGTAACTGCCCATTCTCTCTCACTTATAAAAAAAACATACTCTGATTTATGCATGTCACGCCCCGAACCCAGATGTGGGCCCGGAACGCGACTAAATTTTTTTTTTTTACAATAAACTCTAATCACCCATCGTCATAACTAGGCTGGATCTTCAAGTTTACCCAAAACCCGATCCTAGAAAATGTCACACGTGCTTTTCACACATGGACTCAAACATATACCATATGTCCCATATACAATCCATATCACACAACGGATATTTTTATCCATCAGCGTTACGCACGAAAACATAGTGGATATAATGTATACGACATTAAAACAACGACATTAAAACTTACAGACATAAGTTTCTTATGCCACATGAGGCATATTTATTACAAACACTCAAATATATTTAAGCAAACAAATGGTTTCCATGTGCTGAAAACCTTAGGAACTTCTAAGTTCCTACTTTCAACGAGGCACCACTGGTCCCTCCAATCCCTCCTCTGGTTCAGATCCTGCATTGTAAGGGACGTGAGCAACAGCCCAGTGGGGAGAACTCACCATAAAATCCAATATACAATATTCATGGAATAAATAACAATGCATATTCCATAAATGAAACGCAGTTAATCCACTTAACTCATTTCACCATAACATCCAACATATTATATGAAACAATAAATAATGCATGTTTCATGAATGCAATGCGGTTAATCCACTTAACCCATTTTCACCCTAGGATCATCTTCTAAGGTTTTTACTCAGATTGTATTGTTAACACCGGGGTCGGTCCCCAGCCATGTTACAACACCGGGGTCAGCCCCCATTTAAAGTTCCAACCAGAACTAATATTAATTCCTCCACGGAAATAATATAGCAACTTGCAAATGCATACGGTCTCCACGACCCAGTCTACTAGCCCATCCAACACCAACGGTTGATGGCGGTCGACCACAGCCTACTAACACGTCCAACCCAGCGGTTCGCAAACGGTGTTCGGCTAATCTCAGCAATTATAGCCCAACGGCAAATATCAAACTTTACAAAGTTATTATCTTCCACGGATTTAACTTATAAACATAATTATCACATGCAAATGTCAAATGCATGATAATGCATGATTTCCAGTGCCCTCCTTACACAGGGACTTATTCTGAGAGAACCACCATATTTCAGCCTTACCATTTGGTGTATCAAATACCAATATAAGAGATCAATAGAATAATCAATATCACATAACATATAAAACTGGATTTAATAACACGAATGCCTTCACCCAGTTTTTTACCCGACAATTCCCAGACACTCCATGGGTCCATACTGCGTTAGAGACTACAAGTCCTCGACTCCCCGACACCATTTTAACGCCTACGTTCTAAACAGTTAGAACATCTACATCCCTTACATGTAGGCAGTGTCAGGTCTCGTATTCTGGACCTATATAGCCTTTTCCATCTTTAATTGACCATGGGTCCCATTTCAGTCTGGTGTTAGTGGGTTTAACATATAACACAATACAAGTGTTGGTTCGAGTCTCCTCACCTTCTCCGGTTGAGTTTTTCACAGAAAATCTGTAAGATAGAGTAAAATGTATAAATTTTCTATTTGTCAGTATATACGCATAATAATTTCCCAAACCCCGTGCTATTTTTTTCCAGAAAACATGATATGTGTAATGAGTCACCTAGGCTCTTTCTATTCCTTTAAATTATGTCAGAAAGTTAGTTGTCAGCCATCCAAAACATTACAATAAAATGAAAAATATAAAGTACTCAGTGCCTTCTCTTGTCTTCTGGAGAAAGGACCATGGAGACGTATTGTGAGAGGCCCAGAGGGTACAGAGACAGTAAAGTAAATAAAAGTACTCAGTGCCCTATCCTCGTATTGTCTTCTAGAAGAAGGACGTATTGAGAATATGGCCCAGAGGGTACAGAGACAGTAAAGTAAATAAAAGTACTCAGTGCCCTATCCTCGTATTGTCTTCTAGAAGAAGGACGTATTGAGAATATGGTCCAGAGGGTACAGTACAGGAATTTAAACACACAAGACGGAAAAATAAACACACAATAGTCAGCTGGGGTTAATCTTTTCCCCGATTTTACTTAGGGTCAAAAATTATATTTTGAACGTGAAATAATACAAATCTTGAGGGTAAAATTTATATTTTAAGAGGAAATCTATTTTTCCTCCATTTAAAAAATCTCATTGTTTGAACCCCAATACTAAGCTATTTTACTCTTAATTTGCTATGGAGTTAATAAAAATAAAAATAGAATTATTTCGATACCTTGGGTGCAAAATTCTGTATAAGATTGACTAAATTTGAAAACCTTTAAAAGAATACGGGAAACCCGAACGTTCGGCTGCTGCTGGTATGGCCAAAGCAGGAGAAAGAAGAAGAAAGAAAAGAAAATAGGAGAGAGAGGGCTTGCTGTTTTTGAAAGAGGGAGAGGGAGCAAAACGGCAGAAGAGTTTTTTTTTTTTTTCTTTACTTTCTGGTTTCCTCGCCGATTACACCTATTTATAGGCAACCGTATGCATTTTTTTAATCATACAGGTTGCCTAAGCTATTCGTAGGTTTATAAGTTTTTTAATAACTCTGCATTTATTGTTATATATTTTATAATTACTATTCCAACTACCACCAACCGCATAGGCAATTGGCGGTGTTATAATCTTCCAACACAGCTATAAGTTACATCCGTAGCTTTAAACTCATCTTTCACATGTTTCTGATATTATTTTATAATATAATATTAGTTTATTCTTTTTACTATTTACATCTATGTCCTTTCTTTTATCGGGGTATTTCAGGGTCTCACTAAATTGATACAATTAGTTCAGTAGGTCAGGTATTAAAAACTGAGCATGGTATTAAAATTTGGAGTGAAATCTATCTCAAAAACCCAGTGTTTTTGCTAAAAATCACCGTTTTAACAAAATCTCCTAATCTTCAAGATTCTTTTTGAAAGTATCCAACCTTATAGTTTGATAGAGTAAATTTGTCTGATAAAAACATTCTAAAGTTTCAAAGGGTTTTGAAGTCAAAAACCACATTTTCTAAGTGAAAGAATATTCAACGGCCCATATTTCATGGCTTAAAATAAATATAAGAAAACTAACTATTTTAGAGTGTAAAGAAATAAACAACTTAGTTATAATACAGATTGAGTACTGACTCTCTCTGTATATTTTTAGGACTTCCTCTACCCTGTCAAATTGGGGTTTTACCACTTTAAAACTTAGGGGTAAAATAAATTAGCGAAATTATAGCGAGATTGGCATGTCATTAGGTCCGGAATTTAAAAATAATGCATAACCTAAAATTTGAAGTTCAAACTAAGTCAAATGACTGATTTTATACAGCAGCTAAGGTTTAAGCCTAAAATAATATTATTATTATATTCATAACTCACCCATATACCTTTGGAATTTAATTAAAAGAGTTATCGGATTCGGATCAAGTCAAACTTAGATCCGTTGAAAAACTTATTTGATACACTTTACGATTAGAGGAAAATATTTCATAATTAACGGATAAAAAATATTTAATTAATCATAATTAATCATAATTAATTCTTAAATTGGGCTAGGGTATTACATCCCACCCCCCTTAAAAAAATTTCGTCCCGAAATTTTAAAAGAAATTGCGTACCTTTAATTGCCGGAAAATTATGATACAACTTTTACTTTTCTGATTCTATTTCTCGTGGGGTATTCTACATCCCACCATGCTGCCATCATATCGAGATCACCTGTATGACCTTCTCCGCAACGTATTAGATTTGAAAATCCTGAATTTTCACATGTATTTTCTCAATAATCAAACCTTTTAGGATATCAATATCCCTGTATGCTTGAGACACCAGCGTGCAACATGTGCTCAAGTACTCAAAAACATATTACCTGAAATCCACTTTTAGCAATACTTGAGTTTTCACAATTTTTTTTTTTTTTTCACAATCATTTAATTAAAATCAGAACATAATACTGAGATCTTATCAATTTATATCATAAACATGGCATTTGCTTACCTGACCACAGTTGAAATTTAGGAGTAGCTTACTCTCTTTCCCTCTCTTTCACTTTAAGGACAACATGTGTCCGTTCTTAATTGAACTTATCATCTAAACTGACTAATTTCACCGATAGTCTGTTAGACAATATCAATTGCAGTAAAATGTCGCACGCATA
Source organism: Chimonanthus salicifolius (assembly GCA_013350335.1). Classification (NCBI taxonomy): domain Eukaryota; kingdom Viridiplantae; phylum Streptophyta; class Magnoliopsida; order Laurales; family Calycanthaceae; genus Chimonanthus; species Chimonanthus salicifolius. The sequence goes on along the minus strand of CM023532.1, from coordinate 69,829,611 downwards.
TATTTTGATCCTATTACAAACAATTTCCAAGTTTCTCTATTTAGTCAGTTTCTTAGCTCAATTCTGGTTTGATCATTCTCTTCAACTAATTACGTCTTTGAAATGTGCGGCCATACACACATCTTCAAAGTGCAATAATCAGGGAAAGTTTTCACCATGGGCGTGAAGAAATTTTTTTTTTTTCTTGCTTTCAAAATTCTACTTATCAATAAAAACAGATTGCCTACGCCCCTGCTTAATCTTTAAATCTCTTACCCATTGAAGGATTCGATTTCTATATATGGTAATCATCTAGGTGTTTGTACATTGTTCGTCTAATATATCGTATATCTGATTACCGTGCTCGCATATCCTACTTTGGTTTATGTATACATTCATGCATAATATTATACAATATTCTCATGTGAATAAATCTTACCGATTTGTCGTGTCCGATTAAGCTCATAAAGCACACCATATTCATGCCCAAATTTCAGAACTGGTAGGGATCATTAGCCATGTTCAAGTCATAATATGACATTCCAGTTATACTAGCAGTACTGTACACATCCAACAACTTATTAACATGCAACAGTAATATATCACCTTCATGGAGATAAATACCTCAGTAGGAATCACTATTATTTAAAGATAAATCAAACATCGAGCAAGGTATTTCTCATATATTTTTTTTCTAATTCACACCAACCACTTGACTGTGTAAGTTCACATTGTAGTCGGAATCATAGGTCAAGAAATAAGTTTGTTATACTTACCAATTTAATAGACATTTCATGACCAATCAACATTCAGAGCGATTTATCAGGTTTAATTTGTTCAACCTCTATTAGCTCAACATTGGCAAAATAAATTTAACTTGGTTTTTACAGTTATCTACTCCGGTTGTTCATCCCTTAAGATGTCTTTATCTCTCATTTAACAAATAAAAACCCACATCTCACTTTTAATAATCCAATTTAATTTGACAAAATTATGTCAATACATTCTAAGTTAAGTTTCCTTCGACGTATACACTAGTTTGGACAAGAATCATTCCAGAGTTGTAATACTCCTTTTAATTTTACCAATACTAACTTGTAGAGGTAAGTAGCACCTAATGTCTTAGTGTGGAGGCAGTTAATAGCTGTCTGACTAATATCTACAAACCTCAAGTCTTCTTAACCAAGATTAGCCATCTTACTATACCAGCCCATATTCTGGTTAGACACTTCCAAACTTCACAATCACCTAAGTTTCCTAATAGCTTATCATTAATTTAAAACAATATATAGGGTAATCACCCGATTTTTACTAAAAATGACGTCAAAATTTTTTTTATATAGAAATTTGTGCAAATCTCTAATGTCGGCATAGTGTCGTACACAGATAACTTATTATGACCTGTCGTATTTGGCCTTCACGTCGCTGCTTATCTTGTAGAACACTCATCGTTACCCAAACTGATGGGCATTTTTTTTTTTTTTCAAAATCATTTTTCACAAATAATTAATTCATTTTCCAAGACTATCCACATGATCTATAATGTCTATGCATCACTCACATATGTGTTTCGGAGAAGAAAAATGTATTTTCAAATAATACTTCTGGCATTGGGTCCCACAAGCCGTCGCCGTATTTCTCTCTCTCTACTTCTCTCTTTTCCTTTTTTTTTTTTTCTTCTCTTATACCCCTTCTCCTTCCCCTTTTCACCTTCACCCAAACCCTCTCTCGCCGAAACCCTAATTCCCAAAACCGTCGATCAATTCCTCCATGGCAAATTCCGTCTTTCAATCCATCATCTTTGCCTTCTCCCTCATTTTTTCTGCAATCTTCTTCATCTTCACTGTAATCACTCTTCATCATCACGGTCCCTTGGCGGAAGAAGGCATTGTCCTCATCCTCACCGCCCCCCTTTGCCTCTTGGTTTTCGGATGGTCCATCCTTTACTTTCTCGGTTTGGTGCTAGCCGATCGGACATCAATTCCCGGCGAATCATCATCTAAGAACGACAATGGCGATGATCACTTGAAGGCTTCTTAATTTCAAGCTTTTTTTTTTTTTTCTTTCCTTAGCAAAATCTATGTATTTCTGATATTTCTTGATGTACTATGAATTTCGCATGGAATGAAATTTGAATTTTCGGTTCTTTAGCTTCTCAAAACAAGATGGGTATTTATAGAGAATATTCAAACGGCTAGTTATCCAAGATCTCGAAAGCCATTCTCGAGCTTTCAAAACATAGGTTTAATATTTCGGTAGTACTGCTCATCCAACGGTAAAAAAAAAGTTAGCTTTAAGACGATTAACTATTCAAGGTCTCGAAACCCATTGCCGAGGTCTCTGATTTCTGAGAGCAAACAAGACTTTATAGAATATTTTCAACTCTTAAGAACTCTCGATTTCCCGATTCCTAACGTTGTATTTTACTTCCCACCATTTATAAGCATTATCCTCTAGTTGGTAGGTGGCCAAAGTTACCTTCAGATCTTTAAGAGTGGCTAAGGTGTCAAAGATTCGACTAACCTGAGTGATCCAATTTTCGGTCTCTACTGGGTCAGCATTTCCTGAGAAAGTTTGGGGGTTCCACTGCTTAAAATCTTTCAGAGCCGCAATAGCTCTTCCCTCTGGGATTCTAGCCCGAGGTCATCGCAAATCATCGACGATTCCTTGGAAAGCCTCCAGAATAATGTAAACAACGTCTAAGAGTTTATTTTAATTCCCTGAGGGGTGGAACAACATCCTCTCCCTAATTTCAAGAATCTCCTTGTGATCTTGATATTTTATATTAATCACACAAGTGATTAACATAAACTTATTTACGCAAGAATTTACTAAGTCACGCAAAATAAATCACACATATTACATATCATTTGGGGCTTCTATAATCCCCTGCATCCAAGTTCAAACAAATTTATACATTAATCACACAATAGTACACATATACATAATTATATCATTTTGTATTGATCTTCTTCATAGGTTCTCTTCCAAGTCTAATCGATGTTAGAGCCTCTCAGTACTCCCAATACCTTTTAATTCCAATCCACAAGATATTCTCACATCCAAATATTGGGTTTAAAGTATCAACTTTGATACTAAAATCACACCACTTATCAAAATAAAGGGGATTTAATCTCATTCTAACTCAAGGTTCCATCTACCCAACTTTAAAAACTAAGGAATGAACCTAAACTCAAACAATCATTCTACTAATTCCCATACACACAGTCTGAGATTTGAACCATGCTCTGATACCACCTTGTCACGCCCCGAACCCAGATGTGGGCCCGGAACGCGACTAAATTTTTTTTTTTTACAATAAACTCTAATCACCCATCGTCATAACTAGGCTGGATCTTCAAGTTTACCCAAAACCCGATCCTAGAAAATGTCACACGTGCTTTTCACACATGGACTCAAACATATACCATATGTCCCATATACAATCCATATCACACAACGGATATTTTTATCCATCAGCGTTACGCACGAAACATAGTGGATATAATGTATACGACATTAAAACAACGACATTAAAACTTACAGACATAAGTTTCTTATGCCACATGAGGCATATTTATTACAAACACTCAAATATATTTAAGCAAACAAATGGTTTCCATGTGCTGAAAACCTTAGGAACTTCTAAGTTCCTACTTTCAACGAGGCACCACTGGTCCCTCCAATCCCTCCTCTGGTTCAGATCCTGCATTGTAAGGGACGTGAGCAACAGCCCAGTGGGGAGAACTCACCATAAAATCCAATATACAATATTCATGGAATAAATAACAATGCATATTCCATAAATGAAACGCAGTTAATCCACTTAACTCATTTCACCATAACATCCAACATATTATATGAAACAATAAATAATGCATGTTTCATGAATGCAATGCGGTTAATCCACTTAACCCATTTTCACCCTAGGATCATCTTCTAAGGTTTTTACTCAGATTGTATTGTTAACACCGGGGTCGGTCCCCAGCCATGTTACAACACCGGGGTCAGCCCCCATTTAAAGTTCCAACCAGAACTAATATTAATTCCTCCACGGAAATAATATAGCAACTTGCAAATGCATACGGTCTCCACGACCCAGTCTACTAGCCCATCCAACACCAACGGTTGATGGCGGTCGACCACAGCCTACTAACACGTCCAACCCAGCGGTTCGCAAACGGTGTTCGGCTAATCTCAGCAATTATAGCCCAACGGCAAATATCAAACTTTACAAAGTTATTATCTTCCACGGATTTAACTTATAAACATAATTATCACATGCAAATGTCAAATGCATGATAATGCATGATTTCCAGTGCCCTCCTTACACAGGGACTTATTCTGAGAGAACCACCATATTTCAGCCTTACCATTTGGTGTATCAAATACCAATATAAGAGATCAATAGAATAATCAATATCACATAACATATAAAACTGGATTTAATAACACGAATGCCTTCACCCAGTTTTTTACCCGACAATTCCCAGACACTCCATGGGTCCATACTGCGTTAGAGACTACAAGTCCTCGACTCCCCGACACCATTTTAACGCCTACGTTCTAAACAGTTAGAACATCTACATCCCTTACATGTAGGCAGTGTCAGGTCTCGTATTCTGGACCTATATAGCCTTTTCCATCTTTAATTGACCATGGGTCCCATTTCAGTCTGGTGTTAGTGGGTTTAACATATAACACAATACAAGTGTTGGTTCGAGTCTCCTCACCTTCTCCGGTTGAGTTTTTCACAGAAAATCTGTAAGATAGAGTAAAATGTATAAATTTTCTATTTGTCAGTATATACGCATAATAATTTCCCAAACCCCGTGCTATTTTTTTCCAGAAAACATGATATGTGTAATGAGTCACCTAGGCTCTTTCTATTCCTTTAAATTATGTCAGAAAGTTAGTTGTCAGCCATCCAAAACATTACAATAAAATGAAAAATATAAAGTACTCAGTGCCTTCTCTTGTCTTCTGGAGAAAGGACCATGGAGACGTATTGTGAGAGGCCCAGAGGGTACAGAGACAGTAAAGTAAATAAAAGTACTCAGTGCCCTATCCTCGTATTGTCTTCTAGAAGAAGGACGTATTGAGAATATGGCCCAGAGGGTACAGAGACAGTAAAGTAAATAAAAGTACTCAGTGCCCTATCCTCGTATTGTCTTCTAGAAGAAGGACGTATTGAGAATATGGTCCAGAGGGTACAGTACAGGAATTTAAACACACAAGACGGAAAAATAAACACACAATAGTCAGCTGGGGTTAATCTTTTCCCCGATTTTACTTAGGGTCAAAAATTATATTTTGAACGTGAAATAATACAAATCTTGAGGGTAAAATTTATATTTTAAGAGGAAATCTATTTTTCCTCCATTTAAAAAATCTCATTGTTTGAACCCCAATACTAAGCTATTTTACTCTTAATTTGCTATGGAGTTAATAAAAATAAAAATAGAATTATTTCGATACCTTGGGTGCAAAATTCTGTATAAGATTGACTAAATTTGAAAACCTTTAAAAGAATACGGGAAACCCGAACGTTCGGCTGCTGCTGGTATGGCCAAAGCAGGAGAAAGAAGAAGAAAGAAAAGAAAATAGGAGAGAGAGGGCTTGCTGTTTTTGAAAGAGGGAGAGGGAGCAAAACGGCAGAAGAGTTTTTTTTTTTTTTCTTTACTTTCTGGTTTCCTCGCCGATTACACCTATTTATAGGCAACCGTATGCATTTTTTTAATCATACAGGTTGCCTAAGCTATTCGTAGGTTTATAAGTTTTTTAATAACTCTGCATTTATTGTTATATATTTTATAATTACTATTCCAACTACCACCAACCGCATAGGCAATTGGCGGTGTTATAATCTTCCAACACAGCTATAAGTTACATCCGTAGCTTTAAACTCATCTTTCACATGTTTCTGATATTATTTTATAATATAATATTAGTTTATTCTTTTTACTATTTACATCTATGTCCTTTCTTTTATCGGGGTATTTCAGGGTCTCACTAAATTGATACAATTAGTTCAGTAGGTCAGGTATTAAAAACTGAGCATGGTATTAAAATTTGGAGTGAAATCTATCTCAAAAACCCAGTGTTTTTGCTAAAAATCACCGTTTTAACAAAATCTCCTAATCTTCAAGATTCTTTTTGAAAGTATCCAACCTTATAGTTTGATAGAGTAAATTTGTCTGATAAAAACATTCTAAAGTTTCAAAGGGTTTTGAAGTCAAAAACCACATTTTCTAAGTGAAAGAATATTCAACGGCCCATATTTCATGGCTTAAAATAAATATAAGAAAACTAACTATTTTAGAGTGTAAAGAAATAAACAACTTAGTTATAATACAGATTGAGTACTGACTCTCTCTGTATATTTTTAGGACTTCCTCTACCCTGTCAAATTGGGGTTTTACCACTTTAAAACTTAGGGGTAAAATAAATTAGCGAAATTATAGCGAGATTGGCATGTCATTAGGTCCGGAATTTAAAAATAATGCATAACCTAAAATTTGAAGTTCAAACTAAGTCAAATGACTGATTTTATACAGCAGCTAAGGTTTAAGCCTAAAATAATATTATTATTATATTCATAACTCACCCATATACCTTTGGAATTTAATTAAAAGAGTTATCGGATTCGGATCAAGTCAAACTTAGATCCGTTGAAAAACTTATTTGATACACTTTACGATTAGAGGAAAATATTTCATAATTAACGGATAAAAAATATTTAATTAATCATAATTAATCATAATTAATTCTTAAATTGGGCTAGGGTATTACAATGCAAGTGAAAAAGGGCGGGGCATTATAACAGTATTGTCAGACCACGACCAATCGGCACACAGAGGGCACGACCAATCGTGCGTGACCATTTTCTAACCGTTGAGATTGCATTAAATGCATAACAGTCACATTTTCAATGGCACAAATTTAAGTCACGATTGATCGTGGTGGCGACCCATCGTTGTGTTAGTTCGGGACTTTTATGGATGCCTATTTAAACTCCAATCCTTTGATGAATTTGGTTGTGACCTTGAACCACTTGAATAAAAAAATCTAAGAGGCATTCCCAGAAGTCTCAAACCTCTCCCAACTCCTCTCCAAGAACTTCACTTGGTGAATCATCTAAAATCTAATCATCTTTGATTGAGATTAAAAAATAGAGAGAGAGAGAGAGAGAGAGAGAGAGAGAGAACATATCTAGGATCAACTTGCAAATCCATATCCTAAAACCTTTTCCATAGATTGTGATTGCTCTACACACAGCGCATATTTGTCTTCATACGACATCACATTGGGAAGGACATCTTAAAGAAGCACATTACATGTTGTGAGCTCAAACAAGGCAAGTGTTTCTTTGTTTGATTTACTTTAAAATCAATTCATCTTGTGAAATGGGCTAAGGCAAGGTGTAACACCCCGAAATCTTAACCCAATGAATTAACGTAAATCCCCTCTTAATGAGTGGATTAGGATGTAAAGACCTGGCATTAAGATTAAAGGAATGGATTGGAAATAGGAATTGGGGTTGAACAAAGTAAGAAAAGAAATGAGAAGAAAGAGACAGAAGAAACTGAAGATTTCCTGGAGGACATATCGACCTGGTCAATATGTCGAATTGCTATATGCATTGACCTTGGTACATGTATATGAAACAGACCCGAAGCTTGAAATTTTATGTGGCACATGTCGTATTCTGTCGATGCATACAAGTCTCCAAAAATACGATATATCGACCCATGAACATGTATTAGGACAGGTCCCATGGCTCAAGTCTGAGATCTAACAGCTGTAACTGTCTTATCACCCACTACCACACCTACCACCATTCTGGAAGACCAATACATGACCTCCACGTGTCTGGTGTGTTTACTGGAGAAGAGAAAGAGACTCCAGATATATATATATCGACAGATGTCTATGTATCGAGAAGTATACATGTCGACTTGGTCGACATGTGTGATAAAGAACCCGAAGCCTTCATTTTCAGACGATACATATCGTATTCGGTCGATACATATGATTTTCCAGAAAATGTACCTATCGACTTGGTCGATGTATCAGCGTGTCCAATATCTTGAGTTTGAAACACGCAGCTGTCATTTCATGTTCCATCATTCACCAACCACCGCCCATGTCAGCTAATGGAGACTTGCCACGTGTAAAGCGCGTTGACTAGAGGGATGGGAGGAGACCAAAGAGAGTGAAAAGATCTGGTTCTCATTTCTCTCTCCCCATTTTCATCTGTAATAGCAAACCGAAGGGGAGAAGAAGAAAAAAGAGAAAAGAGAGAGGACAGAAGAGAAAAGAGAAAATAAAGAAGATAGAGGGAGAAAACTTCTCCCAATCGGTGGTACACCGCATCTCCTCCACCCATCTTCCAACTGTGGACCTCAGGGAGGAGAAAGAAATAAAGAAAGAGGAAGAAACCGAGTAGAGAAAGCAAGGGTCGAACAAGGAAGAAAGAAAGAGGAAAACACGAAGCTTAAGTTCAATGCCCTGTTGGTCATTGAAATCCACAAGGATTTCCCAAGGTATGCAATATCTATGATGTTTACAATGATTTAGAGTAAGATAATCACAATAGAATGTGTGATAGGACCTTTAAATGAGATTGGGAGAGGATAAAACAAAGTAGAGAAACATGCAACCCGAAACAAAGGAGTTGAAGAAATCTCAAGGGTACATATCGACGTTGGTAGATATGTATGTCCCGGGACGAAAATGAAAGAGGAAGAAGGAAAAGAGAATCGGATCGGGCGATGTATACATATTTTGTATCTTAGGATGTATCGATTGAAGTCGATGTATATCCTGGTGTATGTATCGACCTGTGTCGATATGTACACTAGAGAAAATATCAGTCTTGTAAATATTATTGAGAAACAGACTGATTGACGGGTAGACCTCTTCCAGGGGACACATTTCAGTGTGTCTTTCTGATGAACAAATCTAAGAAATGAAAGAGGAAGTTTTAATTGAAACCATGTGAAAGTATTAAGACAAACACTGTGTACAAAACCTAGAAAAAGAGGGAAGAAAATAAGTGTTTGAGCAGAAGTCCAGGAACTGGACACATCGACTGGAGTCGATGTGTCGGTTCGATGTTTCAGGATACATCGACTTTTGTCGATGTGTCGGCCAGAGACATGGCCAGTTTTGTGGAGTTAGTTTAAAAGGGACAAAATGTTTTATGGAATCACCTTGGCTATGTTAGCCTTCACCCAAGGGACCTATAAGACTTAATGAGACCTTAAATATGGAGAAATGAAATATGTAAGGATTAGAGGATTGAGATTAATTAGTAGAAAAAAATTCTAATAACGTGTATGTTAGTTTGCTATGCATGAACAATGAACAAAGGGTCAAAGTGTGAACTCGAGAGCGAACAAACTAGTTCGTAGATTACCTTCATTCACCGATCGGCTAGGATCAGGTAGGTTTTCTTACTTCGTTGAAATGCAATTGGGTGTGGACTTATGTTTATTTTGAAAATAAATGAGAAAAGAAATGATGAATTGATTTCCTTGGAAATTATGTATTTTGATTTATGAATTACGACCTTATATGTAATGGCCCAAAATTTTTTAAATCAATAAATATGTGGCTATTATTTATTTTTCATGGTGGAAATTGGAAATTTGATGGAATAAATGGTGAATGGATCAAAATATGGACAAAGGCCCAAGTATGGCCCAATGGACTATGGATTGGATTTAAATTCATTTAAAGGGTCAATGATGGTCAATTAGGCCAATGATGGTCAAATTGGGCCCAATACCCATTTGGGACCCAATGGATCAAGATAATGTAAGCTCTAAGGTAAATGGGTAAGGGTGAATGTAATTGGGCCATGGGTCCAATGGTGATCCAATTAGTTGGAATGGATTTAATTAAAATTAAATCACCTAAGTTGGTGATGAATTGACCAAGGTGACATGGCCGATTGGGACCCACCTCCACCTCACCAAATGAGGTGGCGTGTGGACCAAGGATTGGTGGGGCCGGCCACCATAGTTGACTTGATCAACCATGGGTGGAATAACGGAATTTGGTTAAGTGGGAATTAATTAACCTAAAGTAATTATCTAGTTAATTAAATGATTAAACTATCCAAAAGGTGGTCAAAGGGGTCAAAAGGTAGAAGACCAAACCACCTTATCCTTAAAGCCAAGAACGTTGGGCTTGGTGGTGGTTTATTCCAACCACCACCATAAAGCATAAAAAAGATCTCATGTTGGTTGGTGGGGAAATTAAATGGTGGAGTGTGGGTCACTCCACCAAATGAGATGAACCTTATCTCTTTTCCTCATCTTTTTCCATCGAGCTCTTTCACTCTCTCCCTCTCTTCATCTCTCTCAAAACCGTCCACACCAAGGAAAGAAGGAAGAAGAAAGCTAAGAAGAGAAGAAGAGAAGAAAGAAGAGGAAAGTGTAAGCATAAGCCACCACTCCAAAATCAAGACCTAGCATCTTCTTCCTCACCATCTCCTCCTTTCCCTCTCTCAAAACACACTCCATGGTGGCTGAACCCAAGTGTTGATGTTTTCATCTTGATCAAGCATCTTGACCAAAGAACAAAGGAGAAGAAGAAGAAAGAAGGCCAAGGAGTCCAAGAGGAGAAAGAAAAGCCGGAGGAGTCGTCGGATTGTAAGTAATTCTTAAACAAGAATTTTGCATTTTAAGGGTTAAGAGGTAATTATGGAATTCATTTTCTTTGGATTGGTTGGTGGCCAAATTATCATGGGCCTTGGATCTCAAATCCATCCAATAAAAAGAGGAAGAATGGGCAAACCCTAAATGGGTAAATTAGGTGAAAAAAAAAATAATAATAAAGGAGGCACTAAGGACATTATGTATTTAAATTAATTGAGCATGGATGTATGTGGATTTTTGAAGGATGCATTAAGGATTTTATGTATTAAAAATTTACTTAAGCATGGTAGGTGATTAAATGATTTTATTAGGGTTTTAAAGAATGGAAGCCATGGAGGACAATTTATGATTTTTAAGATTTTAATAATTAAATGTTGGTAATTTCAAAGGGGTTTAAATGAGGAAATGCATGGAAGATGTGAATGATGTTGATGGCCTTAAAAGGCATGAATGAATAATGGACCATGAACTTATGGTGATGGTGTTAGAATTTTAACGGGATTAGAGAATGGAGGCTATGTTAAGTGGTTAATGATTTTTAAAGTTTTAAATGAAAGAATGGTAGAAATTTTGAAAGGAGTTTTTAAATGAGGGAATCCATGGAGGAAGGTTAATGTTTTTATGTCTTAAATGTCACCAATGAATGATGAATCAAGTATTTTGGAACCATGAAGAATGAATGGGAATAGGGCTAAGTTAATGGACTCAAATATGGTTAAGAATGATGGTTTAAATATGTGATTTAAACCCCTTCAAGGAAGGACTTATGGTGGAGCTAATGATGTATATAGACCCAAGTAAAAATGGGAAAAATAAATCATGGGTTTGGCCATGGTGTATGGCCGAACCCATGACCCAATTATAGGTCATCTTATGGGGAAAAATTGGTATTATGCATGTGTTTAAAATTAATGGGGATTAAGTGAACTTAAGGGCTGATTTTTTTAATGTGTTCATGTCATGATTGATGAATCACTAATGGATCTAAATTGTGAATCAAGTATGGACAAAGAAATGTACATGGTTAAGTGGATGTTTAACCATGCGAGAGGTAGTGGCAAAACCGTAAATAATGGCCAAATTCAAGAACTTAATGGGAGATAATCATGGACCTGAATGTGTTTAAAGATGACCTTATGTGTGGTTAAATGAAGCCTAGGGTGGCTGGTTTTTAGACTCATGGAATTTAAATATTTGATAGATTAAATGGGACCCACAGAACTACATAGTGAGGTTCGGCCATGGTATATGGCCGAACCCCACTAAGGCTTGGATAATGGACTTAGATGTGATAAAACATGGACTGATTATTAATATTTAATAAGGTATCGGACGTCGCAAGAGGTGCGCGTATCGGTGACCGAATTATTGGACGGAAACGAAAAAGGACGCTAGTCGGTATTCGGTAGGATTCCTACCTTTTTGTAAGCCATGGATTATGTGTTATGTATGGGTTTTTCCTTGATTTATTTTGGCAAGCATATGATTGTTTTAAGATGGGTTTTAAGGCTATGATGTGTATATTGATGCTTTGTTTGATCTATTTTGATAATCAAATTATATGTTTTATTGATGGGATTTTAAATGCCATGGTTTGTGCTATCATATATATTACATGGCATATGGCATCTACATCTCATGCATGACATGGGAGAGATATAGCATGGGAAGGATGAAAATAAAGAAACCGGAGTCCATGCTCCGTCGGGGCGACCGAGAATCAAACATGGGGACACCTTGACGAGGCCTTGCCGTCAAGGGGGATGATTTGTGATTGTTTATATCTTGAAGAGGTTTTGCCGTCAAGGGGAATGATTTGTGATTGTTTATATCTTGACGAGGTTTTGCCGTCAAGGGAGATGATTTGTGATTGTTTATATCTTGACGAGGTTTTGTCGTCAAGGGGGAGGATTTGTGATTGCTTATATCTTGACGAGGTTTTGCCGTCAAGGGGGATGATTTGTGATTTTTTATATCTTGACGAGGTTTTGCCGTCAAGGGGGATGATTTGTGATTGTTTATATCTTGACGAGGTTTTGCCGTCAAGGGGGATGATGTGTGACTATTTATATCTTGACGAGGTTTTGCTGTCAAGGGGGATGATTTGTGATTGTTTATATCTTGACGAGGTTTTTCCGTCAAGGGGGATATGGCGTCATGATGGTATGGATGATGGGTGGGACACATGACATAAAACACCCATGACATGGCATTTATTTTATGGTTTTCATTATATTATACCTATGTGCTTGTTATCACTAATCCATGTGTTAGCCCTACTCGGAGTCCTACTGGGCGCGTTGTCTAACGCCCTACTTCTACCCTAGCTGATGACGTAGGAGATGGCGGACACGAAGGAAGAGACGGAGGCCAAACTTAGGAGTTTGGGAAGGCGGACTACTTAGTTTATTTAATTTATTTTGGAAATGTAATTTGAATAGCTTAGCTCGTCGGAATGTAATAATTTAGATTACTTATTGTGGTTTGGATTTTATTTTGGACATTATCATTTTGAAGTAATTTAGTAATTTAAATGATGTAATCTTCCCTGCTATCTAGAAATTGTTAGGATAGTCTCTATTATATTTCCGCACTTCGTTTAATATTCCGCAAGCTTTCTTCTACGTGTGAACCGTTCTTCGTGGACTTAATTTCCACGCACATGTAGGGTTGGCCAGTTAAGGGCTGGGCTTTAGAAGCTCAAACTTAACTCGCGTCGTGGCGTCTGGCGCCCTTTGTCACTCTTCATTTAAAAAAAAAAATGGACTCTTATTATCAGTGAAAAGGGGCGGGCGTTACATTATAAGTGTCAAACAATATGATTATAAAAGTAGCATTTCGAATGATTTTATATCGCATGAAAATAGATGTTTTGAGATAATTTGAATATGAGATAGTATGAGAATATGATTAGATTCCAACTATATGGAGTTTTATACTACTTTGAGATTTGTAAATTATGTATAAAGCATCTATATGATAATCATGAATAAAGTCAATGTGTTGGAATTATGGCATAATGAGAATCAAAAGGTGTGATCATAAAAGTATTGCTTTGAATGATTTTGTATCATATGAAAATGAAAAGTTGTGATATTTTGAATATTATGTATAAAGTCTCTATATGGTATGATGAATAAAGTTGATGCGTTAGAATGTATAAGGTATTTATGATAAAAAGAGTATTTGTAAGATCAAAAGAATAAATTGATAACACATAGCATGAATCATGGACATCAAATACATTCATATTCCTCATGCATGAAGAATGGGATGGGAAAGGCATGACATGAGAATAAATGGACCTTAGGGTCCGGGTCATAGTTATGGGGTTGAGTGGACGAACCAAAGTGTTGAATGTTCGGACAGACTTTGTGGTCGTATTATGATTTGACGAATCAAAATGTTGAACTGACCTGGGCAGACTTTGACGTCGTACGCGCGCTTGATGGATTGAAAGAAATGATGTTACATCGATAGAACCGGTGGTGTTTTAATAATGAGTATTATGACTCCCCCAGGAAAATGTTAATGTGAAATGTGTATACGGGATGGTAAAATACCCCGTGGTTTCATGAAATAATGTATATGGGATGGGAAATGCACCGTTGTTTCAAATGAGATATTGAGGTACCTTACATGGGCCATGATAAGGGTATGCATATATCATGGCACCCATGGCATGGCATTTTACATATTAATAACCATTCATCTGAATTAAAAATGGTATTTAAGTAATGAAGAGAGAATGTCTTTGTGAAAGGTTTTGAGAATGAGTTTCTGATGAGGCATTTTCATAATAAAACTATTAAGGCTTTGCCTTGAGTTTTCTATCTTGATTTAGAAATACATCTTGAGAAATGTATTATGATACATGGTTGACATGTAAGTATTTTGAAGAGATAAGTGAATATGATTTCCTTATAAGTATTGTTTTGACTATACCTTTGAGAGTGAAAGTATTAAGTATATCTTGAATAAAATTGGTTGTGAATAGATATGGATTATGGCCTAGATATATTTTCGTATAATATGAAGTCCGATATGATCGGGATTTGATAAAAGTATAAGTGTATGTAGTGTCTAGATATGACACACCGTAGGCGTACTATGTGATCGGAATTCCTACTGGGCAAGTCGACTAAGCCCATAAATTCGCCCACCAGTTTTGTATGTAGGTTTTGGGAAGATATAGATGATATCAGACCAAGTGATGGTCGAGCATGGATGACACAGAGATTAAAGAACAAAGTCTTGTGGACTTGGAATTATTTTGATGTTGTGAGAGATTTGAGATCAATGTACTTTTGTGTCAGAATGTTGTAATTTTAGGGAAATTTAATATTATGATTTTGGAATTATTGCAATTGAAGTTTATTTGTAATGGACTCATTGTAAAATCTATCTTTTAGGAATTTCTTATTTTGCCATGAAATGTGATACCCCTATCCCTCCCTCTCTTGAAGTCCCACATCGGTGGGAGAGAAAGGAGGGAGTGGGTTTATAGAAAGCCACCCATGTGTAACTTAGTGTGAGGCCTTTTAGGCAGGGCCAGGTGGGTCTGGGCCCAAATGTAAAACCGTGCGGGTTGGAGCTAGTGTGCGAGGCCCAAAACGGACAATATCACACTGAGTCAAGCCCTAAGCCCTGTGTGTTCGGGTCGGTTCATTACAAATGGTATCAGAGCCGAGTTCAACACTCAGACTGTGTGGGCTTTCCTCTTTCCCTGCAGTTGTTGAGCTGGACCGGATTGAGCCGGGGACGGCTCGAGACTTTAGGGGGGTGATTGTGATACCTCTATCCCTCCCTCTCTTGAAGTCCCACATCGGTGGGAGAGAAAGGAGGGAGTGGGTTTATAGAAAGCCACCCATGTGTAACTTAGTGTGAGGCCTTTTGGGCCGGGCCAGGTGGGTTTGGGCCCAAATGCAAAACCGTGCGGGTTCGAGCTTGTGTACGAGGCCCAAAGCAGACAATATCACACTGAGTCAAGCCCTAAGCCCTGTGTGTTCGGGTCGGGTCATTACATGAAATGTGATTGGCTATTCATGAAATGTATAAATTGTTTAAATTCCACAGGATTATCAGGTGTGTGCAAATGTTATCCTGCACACCCTAGTTGGGCCAGTCAAGTGTTGGGTCTTCGGACCTGGACTTGGCTTGCGTCGTGACACTCGCCTCCCTCTCCACTAAATATTCTTGTTATCTTACTCTGATGAAGGTGGCCAGAGGGAGGGGCGTTACACAAGGAAGCTTGAACCACTATAAAAAATAGAGGAATAAGGAAGTAGACCGAAATAAAGATTCAAATTTATAAGATGAAATTAAGGAATGAGAAACATGCAGTTGGAAATAAAGAAGTTGTAGAGAAACCCAGAGGTACACATTGACCTGGTCGATGTGTACTCTGAGTGCAAACCTCAAACGTTGGAAAACTCATGATTTTTGAGCGCGATCCAGATATATGTATCGACCAAAGTTGACATATATATCTGGTTAAAAAGAGAAGAAAATGAGGAAAGACATGATTTTCGAACCAAACTCAGGAGTATACGTTGACCAAAGTCGATGTGTATTCCTAGGAGTAAGAACAAAGGAAGGAAAAAAGAAATTAGCTAAGGCATATCTGTTCCAGACGAAAGTCGATGTGTCCAGAATCTGTCCTACATGACATATCGACTAAGGTCGATATGTACTGCAGGACTGTTAGCAGTTTTGGGACTTTAGCTTAAGTAATGAAATTTATATATCTGGGGTTCAATTAGTTCCCCAATGACATTCACAAATTAATCCCTAAGCCTTAATTTAGACCTGTATGAATGGAATTAAGGGATTGTACATTATAATAATTAGAGGCTTATGTTTTTGATGAATGTCAATAAACAAGAGTGTAGGAAATGTACACATCGACTGTAGTCGATGTGTATGTTCTGTCCTGGTGTACATATCGACTGGGTCGATGTGTACACCAGAGAAATGGTCAGTTTTTATGAGATTGCTTCAAGTGGACCAAAATCAATGGTGGGACCACTTAGGCTACATTAGCCTTCAACAAATTGAACTATGAGACTTAATGAGACATAAGATATTGAGACACATTGCAAATGCTAGGAAATTGAAAACAATTAGTGAGAAGAAAATGTTATTGATGTATATTTAATGTTTTGGATGCATGTATAATGAATGAAGGGTCAAGAGGGAACCCGGGATCTGAAGAACAAGTTCGTGGACTGTTTTCATTCACTGATCAACTGAGATCAGGTAGGTTTTTCTACTTTGTTGAAGAACTTAGGTGCAATCCTATGCTATTATGATATTCCGTTATAACCATTAAGATGAATTATATGAATTGATAGTTTTCATATACGAATGATTACCAAATGAAGAATGAGAATTTCATGACTTGCACTATGATATATAAAAGTATTTTGTATATATGAATCATAGATTGAAGATGGGGTTTTGTGAAGATGGTCACTAAGGTAGATTCCATGACTATGATATTTTCAATATATGCTATATGAAATATGAATAGAATTTTTTTATGTGAAAATTAGTATATGAAAAAAATCATGAGTTTTGTTATATTGAATGGAGCTTTATGATAGTTGAGAACACGAGTAGTAAAAAGGAATGTGAAGAAATTATATGAACTATATGATATATGAATGGTATTAAGTTAATACGAGTCTTGAAGGCAACACTCCACCGGTACGCCGGTAAAATTGTTGGTAACTTGAGCACAACCATATGTAATATAAATATGACTCCTGGAGGCAATACTCCACCGTTACACCAGTTAAATTGTTGGTATGAGGTTGGTAACTTGAGCACAACCATATGTAATATAAATATGAGTCTTGGAGGCAATACTCCACCGGCATGCCGGTTAAATTATTGATTACACGAAAGGAGGATGGAAATAAGAGTGGATGGTTTTGAACGCCAAAGTTCTAGGTTGAGATAGATATGATTTGAGTAGGAGAGTTGTGATAAAGGAGTCGGTTGTATGAATATGGAGTATGATGAGTACTACCATGTTTATGAAGTGAATGTGTGAATCTCTATGAAGGGGATATTAATTAACTATGTAGGATGAGATTAATGACATACAAAATTGAATATGAAACTTGAAATGAGAGAGTAAGTGTGAGCTAAAATGTACGAATGGTATAATGATATAATTGAGAAAGTAGGAGAGGTGTATAGTAAGGTAGATATGAGTTATTTATAGTGTATTGAATATGAAAAACGTATAAGTTAAGTCTTCCATAGAGTAAAGAGAGTTGAAGAAAGGTATTAAGTATTTTCTTTATAATGTGAAAGTTTCCTTAGGAGCTAGAACATGATTGACCCCAGAGAATGAAAGGGGTTTTGGGGGAGGGAGGGGAGGGGGGGGGGGGGGGGGGGGGGGGGTGGTTGTATAGGTCAATCTAAAATCGTTGGTCCTTTTTAAAATTACTTTATTGATTAGTTTAAGAGCAGCGGATACAATAATCAAGTGAGTGTGTGTTAGCAAATGTGATCAAACAATCAGCACAAGAAAATAACTCTAACACCACAAACACAAGGACACAAGATATATAATAGTTCGGTTCGCCAACCTACATGCATTGTTAGGACTCGTTCAACCTTGAGCTATCCCCAAATTTACTATGTGGGGACTTACTCTAACACCCCGGATTTTCAATTCATGAATATATATATGTGGAAATTGTCCATTTAATTTGTGAATTAATGGAGATGGACCTTAGATGGGTAAGGAGTTGGGCCAATTGCCCAATTAAGACCCAACGGATTATGGATAAGGTTCAATTGAAATAAATGGGTAAGATTTATTTAATTGGGTCAAGGTGGTCAATTGGGTCAAATGCCCAATTATGACCCAATGGGTCATAGATGAGCTACTTAGAAGTAAATGGGTAAGGTTTGATAATTGGGTCTAATAACCAATTAAGATACAAGGCATGAGATCCACCTCATCAAGTGAGATGGCATGTATGTGACATGGCTAAGTGGGAACCCAAGTACCATGGGTCATGGTTGAGTTGGTCGACCACCAAATGAGTTCAAGCTTAATTAAAGTGTGGCTGAATTAAATTGGAAATGGAATCAAGGAATTGAGTTGATTTTAAGTGAGTTAAATAGAGTTGAATTAAAGATATGAGTTGAGTTGAAGAGATGAGTTGAATAAGGAGATGGAGAGTTCCATCTCAAAGGACACCATCATGTACACACGTTGGGGAGGTGGGAGTTTCATCTCATGGGATGAAACTCCAAAGGGAACATTAATGAGGAGGTGAAGGGTTTTGTTGTTACACAAAGCATATCCAAGAGCACACGTTGGGGAGATGGAAGGTTTCCATCTCATGATGGAAACCCACGAGGCACACAGATGGAGTTTCATCTCATGGGATGAAACATCGAAAGGAAGTATTGATGAGGGAGGTGAAGATTCATAGTTGTTACAAAGGGGCATCACCCAAAAGACATTACCCTTGGCCAAATTACATTGCACAACAAAGAGAGTTATTTGCTTCATCTCACTCTCTCCCTCTCTCTCTTGGCCGATTCCCCTCTCAACACAAGAAACACTTAGAGTATTTTCTATCTCAAGCTTCTCTCTCTTACTCAACGCTGACCCTCTCTCAAAGACAAAGGAGAAACGACTTAGAGTTTTCCATCTCAAGCTCCTCTCCTTCTCACAAGAACCCTAGGGCCGACCCTCTCACAAAGATCAAGGAGGAAGAAAGAAGAAAGACTAAGGAAGGAAAAGAGCGGAGGAGCAAGTCGGAATGAAAGAAACCGGAGGAGTCGCGGAATTGGTATGTATGGTTTATTAATTAAAGAGAGGCTAAGGGAGCACTCCATAGAAATTGGAAATGGTTGGCCAAAATATTAGAGGCTATGGATTTAAGATCCATTCAAAGAAAGGCAAAATGAGGTTCGGCCATGTTATATAGCCGAACCCCATCAAGTGATTTAACTATGGGTTTATGATTTTTTACAAGAAATTGATGAACGATAGGGTTCGGCCATGTTGTATGGCCGAACCCCATGGAAGAAGATCATTGGTTTAAATGGGTTTTAAAGGATGAGGTGATGAAAGTATATTATTAATTTTAATAGGTTTTAAAGGATGAAAAGGGATGGATGTATGTTGGTGATTTTAAAGGGATTGTAAATGTTGTAAATAATGAAGAACCATGGACCATGGGTTCGGCCATGTTGTATGGCCGAACCCCATGGAGAAATGTTAATGGTTTTAAAGGTGGTTAGACCATGGAAGGATGTTGTTAAATGTTAATGAGTGGGAAAGGATGAAAATCATGCAAATATGTTAGTGATTTTAAATAAGGTTTGAATGTTGTAAATGATAAACTTGAAATGATGAAATCAGAAAGAACCAAGGACCATGGGTTCGACCATGTTGTATGGCCGAATCCCATGGAGAAATATTAATGGATTTATTATGGATCTTTGGGTTTTAAATGATGAATCTAAGTGGATGATTAACCCCCCCCCATGGAGGGACTTTGTTTATGGACCTAAGATTGCTAAGATTATGACCCTTTACATAAAGTTTGATTATCGATGCTTGTGTAAAATGTGTAAAATAAGATAATCAATATGCAAAGTGATGTTTGTTGAGAAGTGTACTTAAATAGTAAATACTAACACACATAGATCAAATACCATAAGACCAATTTTAAAGTGGTTCGCCTAGCCAACCTACATCCACTGTTAGGACTCGCTCAACCTTGAGCTATCCCCAAAATCCACTAAATGGGGGACTTATACCCTCACAATTATAGTAGAAATTCCACCTCACTCAATCGGCTGAGAATTTCATCCACCATTGTCGAATAGGAATTCCACCTATCCATTCGACCGGGAGTTCCACCCACCTCTATACCGGAGACACGCTCCAGAATTTTTTATAGTGGTTCCGGGGTACCTCCCTTGAATCCACTTCGGAACAAAGGTTTTAAATAAAATTAAAACCGAGAAGCAATTGTCTTTAAAGCTCTTTCTTTTGATGTGTGCTTCTTCGAGATCCCACCCATGTATGCCGACGCTCCCCCTTGTTGCCTTCATTTAGCAATCACAGTCCAGGGTGTCAAAGAAACTGGTTCTACCAAAGGTTTCCTAGTTTATGGTTCTCTCCTTCTCACTTTCAAACTCAATCCTCATATTGGTTGTTTATGCGTTTTCTCCTTCCTCTCTCTCTCTCATAACTCAATCCATTTGATTGGTTGTATTTGATTCCCCTAGTGTAAGCACGATAGAGAGAGTGATCCTTCTGTTGGCCCTTGTTAAGCTCACTGATAAAGATGATAGTCCTACTGATCCGTCTGAAGGATACCAACTGGTTGCATAAAGGTTGGTTTATATAGCGAAGGCAACCAATTGTAGTAACGGTAATTTATCGATAGGTAAGTCACACCGAGGGATCAGTGACTAGAAATGTTACTGTTACAATTCCAACCGTTAAGCAGTAAGTGCACTCCCAACGGTAATATTCTTTCTTCGTCGACATGTCATTTGTCGCCGATGGGTCGACACTTATGGTACTGAGGGGTCGGTACTTACGAGAGGCTCGTTCTGGTGCAAAACATGCTTGACAGTAGTTTCAACTTAGAAACCTGTTACCCAGAATGACATGTCGCCCATTACCGAGGGGTCCATCCTACTACTCTCGATCGGTCTTTGATTACCAATATGTCTGTTTCTTCGAGAGTCCACATGAGTTCAAAGTTTCAGAACTCAAGATCTTGATCGAGGTGTCATTGACCAAGAGGGGTCATTTCAATCTTTCACCGAGGGTCAGTGCATACAAAACTCGCAATCAGAGGTAGACCTAGGATGAAAGTTCAATGTTCCAGAACCTATGTCATTCGAGCCGACCAGTCTGTTACCAAGATGGGTCGATCCTGACTACACCGAGGGGTCGGTGAGATAGACTCATCGTGCTGACAGTGAACATACTTCATATTTCCAAGTTTTCTTCCATTTCACTGTCAAGCATCCTCAATAGGCTTTTTATGATTTAACCATTTGTTCTTCTAAACCTAGATACAGTCCTCTCTCAGGTGTGGTACCACCTAAAGTCATCTATGGCCATAATACCTATTTTGTGATTGCCATAATGATGAGCTTCAATCCGGTGGAGCATGATCTTGGCTCTTGATCATCTTGGGTCTTCAAGCTTCCGGCAAGTGCTTCTTTCCAAGTCATGGAATTGACAAACATAGGGTCTTGGCCAAGCCGAAGCACTAACAGAGAGGACGGTGGATAGGAAAATACAAACCTTATTGGAGCGGCTGGCAGCACCTCTTCCGCCTCTGCCTCCACCACCACCTCCGTCACCACCTCCACCTGGCGAGGTCTACTATGAGACTATAGAGACTATTGCATTGAGGGATTTTAAACGCCAATAGCCCTGTGTGTTCAGAGGAAGGCCTGACCCGATCGCAGTAGAGGACTGGATAGATGAGACAGGCAATCTCCTAGATACCCTTACCGTCAAGGAGGGAGACATGTGGGTGACCTTGGCCGCACATCACCTCATGGGAGAGGCAACCCGTTGGTGGCCCCAGGAGCCCCTCTGAGCAACAACCTTGAGGGATTGGGACATTTTTCGCTAAGTGTTTCTGGCTAAGTATTTTCCATCAGTAGTTAAGGAAGCCAAGAGCATTGAGTTCGCCAACCTAGTACAGGGTGATAACACTGTTATTTAGTATGAGGCCAAGTTCTCAGAGTTGTGTCGCTTCGTCCCAGAGATGATTGCGACTGATCTATTGAAAGCACGCCATTTTGAGCACGGGCTACATCCAATGATTGCTCATGTGGTGGTCATTGCGAGGAGCACTACTTATGCTGAAATGGTGCAGAGGGCGATCTTGGCAAAGAGCACCTCCCTTCGGAGCAGCGGGATGGTTCATCAGCCGACATCAATTTGTGCCCCCAGGTAGAGCAGAGGTTTTGATAAGAAGATAAAAAAGCAACCCATCCACACGAGTTAGAGGTTACCTTTGGGTCCACAGCAAGTTTGGACTGTACCAGTGTCAAGTGGCGAGCCCAGGCAGTATGTGTGCTTCCACTGTCAGCAGGCAGGCCACACTAGAAGGGACTGTCCTCAGCTTTAGAGACAGGTTCAGTGCCAGGCTTGAGGCCTTCAGTGCTACACTTGTCATGGGGCAGGGCATTTCGCCAGAGACTATCCTCAGGGCAGAGGTCAGGCCGTAGCGGTGGTACCCCAGCGAGGATCATGCCAGCCCCCACCCATGTGCAGGTGACACCAGGCGCCCCTACGGGCCGGGGTGTAGCACCTCCTCAGAGAGGCAAAGGTCGTGGCAGACCCTTACCAGTGACCCATGACGGAGCTTGTGCCATTGCCCAGTAGCAAGAGGAGTACACACCACCGGCAGTGATGCAAAGTACATTAGTTCTTCAGGGTGCGTGGGTAGAGTTTTATTTGATTTTGGTGCTTCACACTCATTTATTTCCTTGAGTTTTGCTGTTATTTCTGGTTTAGTAGTAGAGCTGGCAAGGAGCCCTATCTCGATCAGTACACCGTTGGAGGTGACGGACGTCGTAGATTAGATTTGTCGGTCTTGTGCTTTGACCATTGAAGGCTTAGTGTTGGAGTTTGATCTGTGAGTTTTAGAGATGTCAGGTTTTGACGTCATCTTGGAGATGGACTGGTTGTCTTGCCATTAAGTCACCTTGGACTATTATCATAGGCGAGTAGCGCGTCGTACTCTCATAGGTGATGTGTTTGTTGAAAAGCTTAGCCCAGAATTCTGTTTGAAAGTTGAGGAGTTGTGCAGTTTGGTAGCTAGTTTGAGTTGGGAAGTTAGGGGCTAGCAGGTGTCGAGCTCCCTGGATTACTAGTACGCCGAGAGGTGGAGTTCATTATTGACCTGTTACTCGGTACGTCACCTATCTCTATCACTCCTTATCGAATGGCACCGGTAGAGACTTTGGAGTTGGAGAGACAGCTCAGGGAGTTAGAGACCCTTGGCGTCAATTGGCATAAAACTTCATCTTGGGGTGCACCGGCGTTGTTTTCCAAGAAGAAAGATGGCCCCATGAGACTGTGCATCGACTATCGACAGTTGAACAAAGTTACAGTGAAGAACAAGTCTCATTTTCCAAGAATTGGTGACCTGTTTGAGTAGTTGAGATGGTCTAAGTGCTTCTCCAAGATAGATCTTCATTCAGGTTACCATCAGGTGAGGGTGTGGGAGTCTGACATTGAGAAGACCGCCTTCCACACTCATTTTGGACTCTTTGAGTTTGTGGTGATGCCATTTGGGGTGACAAATGCCCCGACGACGTTCATGACCCTAATGAACAGGATTTTCAGGTCGTATCTGCATCGGTTTGTAGTGGTGTTCATCGACGACATCTTGATATATTCAACATCAGAGGAGGACCATGAGTAACATCAAAGGATTGTACTTCAAGTCTTGAGGGATCACAAGCTTTATATGAACTACAACAAGTGTGAGTTTTAGTTACCAGAGGTTCAGTTTCTTGGGCACGTGATGTCAGCTGATGGTGTGGCCGTGGATCCAGCAAAGGTTGAGGCTGTTCTGAGTTGGGAGCGACAACGAAGTATCACTGAAATCCACGGTTTTTTGGGTCTTGCGGGTTACTACAGGCGGTTTATCAAGGATTTCTCCAAGATCGCCACACCCATGACAAGGTTGACCCACAAGGATGTGCAGTTCGTTTGGGATGAGACTTGTGAGGCGGCCTTCCGGAGGCTGAAGGAGAGTTTGACTTCCGTTCCGGTATTGATAATACCAGAGAGAGGCCGTGACTATGGAGTCTATTGTGATGCTTCCGGTGATGGTTTGGGTTGTGTTTGGATGCAGGATGGAAAAGTGGTAGCTAATGGTTTAAGACAACTTAAGACCCATGAACAGAACTATCCTACTCACGACTTGGAGTTAGCGGCTGTAGTTTTTGCGCTTAAGGTCTAGAGACATTACTTATATGGGGAGAGGTTCGAGGATTTCTCAGATCACCATAGCCTAAAGTATTTGTTCACACAAAAGGAGTTGAATATGAGGCAAAGACGGTGGATAGAATACCTGGTGACTACGACTTCGTGTTGTCTTACCCCCCCGGTAAGGCAAACATAGTTGTAGACGCCTTGAGTCGCAAAATGAGGGCAGCCTTATCAAGTCTGATCAGCGAATATAGAGCATCTAGACTTTGCAACATGGTTGTGCAGCCAGGGATCTATGATAGCGTTTTGAGAGCTCAGCAGACTGATGAGAGTGCATCTCATTGAGGAATGTTGTGGCCAGTGGCAATGGACCTTTTGGATGGACTGTTAAACAAGATGGTGGTTTGACCTTTCAGGGCAGGCTATTTGTACCCCTATCCGGGAAGTGTTACGACGAGGTATTACGACACTTTCACCACTCTAGATTCTCCGTACATCCGAGTCGTACAAAGATGTATCACGACTTGCATCAACAGTTCTGGTGGAGGAGTATGAAGAAAGCAGTTGCCGAGTTTGTGACCCACTGTTTAACTTGTTAGCAGGTCAAAGTAGAACACTTGAGACCCGCTGGCAAGTTGCAGCCTCTCTAGGTCCCTGATTGGAAGTGGGAACACATTACTATGGACTTCGTGACTGGTTTACAGAAGTCTCCTCGAAGACATGATGCATTGTGGGTCATAGTGGATCGATTGACTAAATCGGCCCATTTTATTGGTATAAAGACAACAGATCCTCTTGAGACTTTGAGTCAGATATATTTGACGGACATTATCAGACTATATGGTGTGCCTAAGTCAATTGTTTCAGACTGGGACCCGAGGTTTGTCTCTCGGTTCTTGCAGAGCTTGCAGAAAGAGTTGGGCACTCAATTCCGTTTCAATACGGCTTTCCACCCCCAGACAGATGGTCAGTCTGAGCAGACCATTCAGATCTTAAAGAATATGCTCCGAGCTTGTGTTTTGGACTATGGCGGTGGCTGGGGGAGCCATTTACATCTGGTTGAGTTCGTTTGTAACAACAACTTTCAATCCAGTATCAAGATGGCACAACATTAGGCCTTGTATGGCAGGCTGTGCAAATCACCCTTGTGTTGGGCAGAGACTAGTGGTACAGTGATGTCAAGACCAGAGATGGTCAGGGAGACTACTAAGCAGGTGAGGTAGATCAGACAGAGGTTGTTGACTGTCCAGAGTCGACAGAAGAGTTATGCCGATTGTCGGAGCAGGGCGCTTGAGTTTGTTGTTCAAGATCTCATTTTCCTTCGGGTTTCCGCCCCATCATGGGATTCAGAGGTTTGACGTGCTGGAGAGGATCGGGGAAGTGACTTATAGACTTGTACTTCCTCCGAGTCTCGTACGAGTGCACAACGTCTTCCATGTTTCAATGTTTTAGAAGTATCATCAAGATCCGTCGCATGTGATTAACCTAGAAGATGTGGAGCT
The DNA here is from genome assembly GCA_013350335.1 of Chimonanthus salicifolius. Taxonomy (NCBI): domain Eukaryota; kingdom Viridiplantae; phylum Streptophyta; class Magnoliopsida; order Laurales; family Calycanthaceae; genus Chimonanthus; species Chimonanthus salicifolius. Next base: position 69,803,503 of record CM023532.1, on the reverse strand, counting down.
CAACGAGGATGTTACCTATGAGGAAAGATAAGTGCGGATCGAGGGTTCCAGAGAGCAAAGGCTTCGTGGCAAGACCATCCGATTAGTTTTAGTGGTTTGGCAGCGCAAAGGCAGGGAGACTCAGTGTTGTAAAGGCTTCTTTAAAGGGGGTAGTGTTGTAATAACCCGTTCTGAGTTTTTCTGATTTTTTGGGGGAGATTTTTAGATCTCTAAGTTGTTTTAGGGACCATGGTAGTAGTGAGGAGTGTGGACGCGATGGTGGGCTCAGTTTGCCTATTTTCGAGTTCGAGAACTCGAAGGGCATTTTGGTAACTTTGGAATTTTTATTTAATTGTCATGTAAAATATTTAAAAATCACACATTTTCTCACTTGATTCTCAACATTCGATATTTTTCTTGTCGTCATTCTTGCTGTATTTTATTTTTAGAGAGTGGTTTTGTAAAACTCTGATTTTTATTTATTTGAAAAAAAAAACCCCAAAACCTTAACCCTAGAATCCCCTTATTTAAACCCCACTTCCGCATGACACTGTAGCCGCAGCTGCTACTGTGTTCGCACCTCTCCTCTTCCTCTCTCCTCCTCTCTTCCCAATCTCTCTTTCTCTTTCTCTCTCTCTCTCCCTCCCTTCTTCTTCTACTTCTCCTTCTTCTTTCCTCTTCTCTCTCTCGGTTGAGAGAACAACCTTGAGCTCGACGCCGTCCGGATTTGAGATCTTCGCTCGCCGCCGCCTGATTTCCTCCCTCTTCTCTCCTTTTCCCGAGTACACTCTTCTACTCCCATTTCTCTTCTTCTTCTTCTTCTTCGTCGAGTTTTCCTCTTTGGTTTTTCAGTGATTTTCCTGGACTTCCACTGATTCTTCTTTGGTTTTCCGTGGTTTTCCTTGATTTTTCTCTGTTCTCCCTGATTTCCCGAATTTTCCTCTCCTTCCCCCTTTCCTTCATGACTCGGCTAGTGACTGAGTCGCTTGGCCAAGTGCTGAATCGACTCAGGTAAGACTCTTGAGTTAACTCAGTCCATGGGTTGGGTTGTACCTGACCCAACTGCGAGGCCCAAACTTGGCCTAGCCAGATCTGGCCTTTCCGGACCTGTAACGCCCCTCCCTTTTTCACTCGCAGAAAATCAGAGTTTATTTTTTTTAAAAAAAAATAAAGAGTGAGAGAGAGCGGGAATGTCATGACGGGAGCTAAGCCTGAGCTTCCAAAGCCCGGCCCTTAACTGCCCAACCATATGTGTGCGTGGACTAAGCCACTAAAACGGTTCACACGTACAAAGGCTAAACATGTGGAATAAATATAATTGCGGAATTATAATAGAGATCTATCCTATCCAATTTTTAAATAGCAAGGAAGTCCATCATTTAATAATAATTACCTTAAGTTAAAATATCCGAAATCAACATCCAAACTATAGCAAATAATCTAAGCTATTACATCCCAACAAGCTAATTACTCAAACTACATTGTCCATGAATAACTTAAATAAAATGAAACTAGATTATCCAAGCTCCTAAGCTTGGCTCCGATCGCGTCCTTCGTTCCATCCATTTCCTGTGTCATCGACTAAGGTAGAAGTAGGGCGTTAGACAACGCGCCCAGTAGGTACTCCGAGTAGGGTCAACACATGGATTAGTATAAACAAAATCACATAGATATAAATAAGATCAAAACCATGCAAGTCAATGCCATGCCATGGATGCCATGAGTCCCACCCATCATCCATATCACAATCACATAGTATTCCTCTTGATGGATAATCCACATCAAATTATCCCCACGAATGCCTTATTGGTAGCCCCGAACGGAGCATGGACTCCGGTTACTTTTCAAACACAGTATATCCCCACGAATACCTTATCGGTCGCCCCAAACTGAGCGTGGACTCTGGTTACAATTCAATCATATATCCCTTGGAATCAGTGTGGATTCCTCCCCACAGTTGCTTTATCGAAAATCCGAATGGAGCGTGGACTCCTCAAACATCACAATCATCATAACCCGGAATCAGTGTGGATTCCTCCCCACAATTATTTATCGGAAAACCGAATGGAGCGTGGACTCCCCTCATTTGATCCCTTCCATGCCATGCATGAGATGCAAGTGCCAACATGCTATGTAATAATAAACATCATAGCATTAAAATCCCATAGTTGAAACATAACATTTGATACCAAAATAAATCATCAAAACATGAAGTAAAATCATCACATATACATATTCCATGGTTTTCATTAAGGTAGGAATCCTACCAACGTCCAAATATCTGGTCCTTCTGTTTCCGTCCAAAAACCGATCACTGATCGCGTCAAGCCGATCGTACACCGTTTGTGAAATCCCATTACCTTATTACATTTAACACATATACATACATCAATTTGGCGATCTATTTAATTCCATAAAATAACCAAATTAATTATTCCAATTGATTTAAACCATTCCCTTCACCCTTCCAATTTAACCTAACCATTTGGAGAATCATATAAATATTTCATTTTTAAAATCAACTGGTTACCCGCTGTCCACTACCCATCGTCCGTTGTCCACTATCCACTGTCCACTACCCACTGCCCATTGTCCACTGCCCACTACCCACTGCCCACTACCCACTGTCCACTGTCCACTGTCCACTGTCCACTACCCACTGTCCACTGTCCACTGTCCACCAAAACTCACTTGTGGGGTTCGGCCATACAACATGGCCGAACCTCACTCTTTGGTTTTGACTCCCTTTTTAACCCTTGTTTTATTTTACACAAAATGGGTCCAACACCATCCATTCTTTGATTACCCAATCTACTAACATAAGTTAATCATTTTTACATTAATAAAAATCCTAAGTCCATAAAATATTCTCCATGGGGTTCGGCCATACAACATGGCCGAACCCATGGTCCTTTATTTTCACCATGTTCCCATCATAGCTATCACTTTTTTCATAGCTAAACACTTAACTCATTTACATATAACTTAGGTCCATACATGATTCATTAACATAACATAGATCCATAATAAATCCCTCCATTCCTTAGCTTGATCATTCCATCCTTTAAACATGCATATATCTACCAAAAGATCCATCAAAATGGTTCATGGGGGTTTAATCATACACTTAGGTCCATCATTTTAAAACCAAAATCCATCAACTTTTCTTCCATCGTTTCATCCTTTAAAACCCATTAAAACCAATGATATTCTTCCATGGGGTTCGGCCATACAACATGGCCGAACCCTATGGTTCATCAATTTCTTCTTAAAAATCACCTCTATGATTAGATCACTTGATGGGTTCGGCCATACATCATGGCCGAACCTCATCCAATCCTTTTTTTGTCCTTAATGGTCCATGCATAAAATCTAGGGTTTGGCCATGCAAGGCCAAACCATGATCTTTGATCATAATCCTTATATTGGACATGCATGAAGTCCTTAGCCATATATACATATTGTCCTTAATAATCTATCTTACCCATTAGGGTTTTGTCCATTTTTCCATCTCATTTCTTAGATGGATTTCAAATCCATGGCCATTAACATTTTTTGTAACGCCCCGCCCTTTTTCACTCTCTTAGCTTTCCGAAAATCAGAGTCTATTTTTTTTTAAAACAAAGAGTCATAAAGAGCGGGACGTCACGACGCGAGCTAAGTCCGAACTTCTAAAGTCTGACCCTTAACTGGCCAACCCTATGTGTGCATGGACTAAGTCCATGAAAACAGTTCACACATAACAATATAAACATGCAGAATTAAAATCATAAGTGCGGAATTATAATAGAACCTAGTTCTATTCCATTTTAGATAGCAAAGTACGTTACGTCCTTATTCATATTTATCATAACATGATTATCCAAATAAACATCCAACCATAGCAAATCATCTAAGTTATTACATGTCCGAAATCTAGTTACTCAAAATACAAGTCCATAAGTAACTTAATTAAAATATAAACGAAAAGCATCCAAGCTCCTATGCTTGGCCCTCCTCGTGTTCATCGTTCTCCTTGTTTCCTGTATCATCCACTAGGGTAGAAGTAGGGCGTTAGAACAACGTGCCCAGTAGGTATTCCAGTTAGGGCTAACACATGGTTAGTAAAAAACATATATAATAATATCATAATGTCAAAAACCATATAAACCATGCCATGTCATGATGTGAAATGCAATGAGTCCCACCCATCACAAGTACATATAAGTACCCCCACATAGGTCTTTCGGACGCCCCGACGGAGTGTGGCCCCTCCAGTTTCTTCCTGATAGAAAAGCACATCAAGGTATCCCACATAGGTTTTTTGGACGCCCCGACGGAGTTTGACCCTTCGGTTACATATCCTTCACCCCATGCCATGCATGAGATGCCAATGAAACACATGTTATTTTATGTAATAACCATAGCATTAAAACTCACATTTGAAGCATACCCTTTACAACATAAATTCATCAAAATAAGATAAAAACATTGTACATAAACCCATAGTTTCAAAAAGGTGGAATCCTACTAAAGACCACTACGTGTCCTTGCACTTTTGTCCTGTAACCGCTCATAATCGTGCACACCTTGTCAGGTCCCGTTACCTTATAATACATCAATCAATTAAAACCATGTTCCATTTGATTTCCTATTATGTTTAAGTCCATAAACCATTCCTCATGGGGTTCAGCCATACACCATGGCCGAACCCATGATTCATCACTTTCACCCTTTATTACAACTTTCCCATTGGTCTAATCCTTAGTTACCATTTCATTCGTTTTAATCTACCATACATAGTTCTTTAATTCAAACACATGATCCATAAAATAGTTCATGGAGTTCGGCCATACACCATGGCCGAACCCTATGTCCATTATTTTCACCTATTTACAACATTGCCATCCATGGCTACCATAACCAAAAACCCATAATCCAATAGCATAATTCATAAGCATAAATTTGTATCCTCCAATTAATTCTCCATTTAATCAATCACTATGTTAAGTCCATAACCGATCCATAATACAGCTCCATAAATGATCCATTAACCGTGACATAAAAAAAATCCCAAGTCCACCAAATAATTCTTCATGGGGTTCGGCCATGTGGTTCATAGTTCTTCACCATTTCCAATGTTTAAGACCATTTAAATCATTAACCTTCATCTATTATTTTCATCCATTAAAATTATTAAAACAGTCCACTTAAATTCAATATCTAAAACCCTAAGTCCATATATACTCCTTGGTGGGGTTCGGCCATACCACATGGCCGAACCTCACCCTTTGATTTTGTGCCCTTTTTTCCTTAGGTAATCTCTCATACCACAAATGTTTAACAGGGTTAACAAATTAAATCCATAAAAGACCTCATGAGGTTCGGCCATACACCATGGCCGAACCCATGATCTTTCATTTTGGCTTATATTTACAACTTTGCCATCCATAAACATAACCAATTTTCTCCATGGGGTTCGGCCCTTCATCATGGCCGAAAACAACTTCTCTTAAGCCATTTAAACCCTTTTTAAAAATCATAAGCATACATCTATAATTTTCATACTTTGAAACCCAATAAAATTATTAACCACTTCCATGGTTTTCATCCCTCAAAAACCCATAAATTAAACCATGTCTTTCCATGGGGTTCGGCCATGGTGGTCCATCATTTCCATTAAAATACTATATTCATTCCCTCAATTCCCTTCCATGGGGTTCGGCCACACACCATGGCCGAACCCTATGGTTCCTTATCTTAAACAAAATTATCAAAACTACTTACCGATTCCGCGACTCCTTTGGTTTTCCTTCTCTTGTTCTTGCTCTTCCAATCTTCTCCTTTCCTTAGCCTTGATCTTTCACACAGCCGAGAACACTTTTTGCTAAAGCACACCAACGTCAAGACCCTTGTTGATTTGGATGTGCCGTGCGCCCCTTGTATCTCTCCTTTCATTAATTCCAATTGGTCCTATCTATAATTAAAAAGTGCCATGCGCTCCTTTCTTATTTTGTGAATGCCGTTTTTAACCAAGGAAAGGACACCTTTCCAAGATACACTTAGCGCGTAATCTTGGATATGCAAATCTCATATACACGGCCATGCAATCTTCATTTAATCTTAGACATCTTCTAAAGATATTGTAGCATAACAACATGGATGCGCATACATATCTCTCATGGATATGCATATCTTCTATACAGAAGCCACCTATTTTTAATTTTTGACATATTGCATTATTATTTAATTCAGCCCATTAACCATGACCTATTGGGTCCCAATTGAGCATTTTAACCTAAATAACAACCTTAACCCAATTAAACACATCTTACCCATTTACTTTAAATTGAACCTTATAACATATCCGTCAGATCTTAATTGGGCAATTGACCCAACACCTTACCTATCTAAGGTCCATATCCGTTAGTTCACAATTTAAATGGCAAATTCCGTAAATATTTATAACTTGAAAATCCAGGGTGTTACATTTTTGGCAAACTTTCCAATCCGAAATGGAATGTTCCCTTAACCTCCTTTTAATTTATAAATCTTGTCAAGTACTACTTACTGATTCCGCGACTCCTCCATTTTCTTTCGTTCCGCCTTGCTCCTCCGATATTTTTCCTCCTTAGTCTCTTATTTCTTCTCCTTGATCTTCGGCCAAAGAGTGGTGCTTGATTAAGATGAAAACCCTAAGAGTGGGTTCGGCCAAGGAGAAGGTTTGAGAGAGGGAGAGGAGGAGAGAATGGGAGAAAACTCTAAGTGTTTTCTTTTCTTGTGAGAGGGTCGACCAAGGGAGAGCTTGAGATAGGGAGAGAGATGAGATGAAGAAAAGAAATCTCTTGGTTGTGAAGAGATGGATAGGCCAAGGTGTGTGCCTCTTGGCTTATGCCCTTTTGAAACAACCAAAACCCTTTACCTCCCTCATTAATGTTTCCTTTGGGGTTTCATCCCATGAGATGGAGCTCTCCACCTTCCCAATGTGTATCCCTTGGGGTTTCATCCATAAGATGGAACTCTCCACCTCCCAAAGTGTGTACACCTTGGGTTTGGTCTAATGAGATGAAACTCTCCATCTACCTTCTTAACTCACTTAAGATGAAAGTCCCATTAACTTCTCATTCAACTCACCTTAACTCAAATACTTTTAATTCTTTTAAACTCAAGACTTGTACTCATTCATTAACTCAATTCCTTGATTCCATTTTGAACTCACTGAATTGAACTTAATCCAATTTAATTCAGCCACACCTTAATTAAACTTGAACTGATTTGGTGGTCGACCAAGTCAACCATGGCTTAGCTGACCATGAACCACATGGTATTTAGGGCCCCACTTAGCCATTTCATTTACATGCCACCTCACTTGATGTGCTGGACCTACACTTGAATCTTAATTGGGTATTTTGACCCAATTAAATTAATCTTACCCATTTGTTTCAATTGAACCTTATCCATAACCCACTGGGTCTTAATTTGGCAATTGACCCAACTCCTTACCCATCTAAGGTCCATCTCCATTATTTAATTTCAAATTTCATTAATTCACAAATTAAATGGACAGTTTCCATATATATTCATGAAATGAAAATCCTGGGTGTTACAGGACCCAAGTCCAGTCTAGGCCAGCCAGGCTCAGGCTTTGTCTGGCCCAGTCCATGCCTAATGGACTGGTTTGGGTCCGACCCAGCTTGATCTGGCCCATTTGCCAGACCCAACTTGGCCTGGCCCACTTCTGGCAGGCCCGGTCCTTCGGCCTGGCCCACTTCTGGCAGGCCCGGTCCTTCGGCCTGGCCCATTTTCAAGATCGGCCCAGTTCGGCCCGTTTTGGCCCCGGCCCAGTTTTTGGTTTGTTTTCTCCCCGACCTCATTTGAACCCATTTATTCTTAATTAGTCATTTGTTTTTCCTCGTTTCAACAGATTGAGCTCCTTTACACCCCTCAAGCCACTTACTAGCGTTAGACTTTCGACTCCACCTACACTGTGAGGGGACTAAGTACTTGTTAGTGCCCCGGCTTTGCCGAGTCCCTAAGCTTGTCAATTCCATGAATCGGGAAGAAACATTTGCTAGAAGCTTGAAGAACTCAAGGTGATCAAGAAAGAAGATCATCCCCACCGGATTGAAGCACATCGTTATGGCAATCACAAAAACAGGTATGTGGCCATAGATGACTTTAGGTGGAACCCACACCTTAGGAGCACATTGCCTAGGCTTAGTTGAAAAAATGATCAAATCATTAAAATCCTAGAGATGAAACTTGACAGTGAATTGGAAGAGAACTTGGAAATATGAATACAAGTTCATTGTCAACTCGGCCAGTCGTTCTCACCGACCCCTCGGTGGAGACATGATCAATCAATCATGGTCAAAGACTGGTCGGCCAGATTGACAAAGATTCTGGAACATTGAACTGTCATTTTGGGTATACCTCTGATCAAGAGTCTCATATGCACCGACCCCTCGGTGATGAACTTAACGACCCCTCGTGGTCAACGACTCGTCGATGATAACTTATGAGTTTTAGAACCTAGAACTCATGTGGACTCTCAAGAAAACAGACATCTTGGTAATTCAATACCGATGGAGAGTATTAGAACCGACCCCTCGATAAAAGGTGACAAGTCGTTCTAGGCAGGACAAGTATCGGGACATGAAACTCTGTTTACATGGTGTTTCCCCAGATCGAGACCCTAATATGGACTGACCTCTCGGTGCCGTGACTGTCGACCCATCGGCGACACAGACATGTCAGACGGGTATAAATTATGTCGTTGGGAGTGCATTTAATGTGCAACGGTCAGGTAGTTGAACGGTAATATTTTTAGTCACCGACCCCTTGGTGCACCTGACATGTCGGTACATGACAGTTTCTGAAACAATTTTCCTTCTGTATAAATACCAATCCTTGTGCAACCGTTTCACGTCCTTTGGTAAATCCGTTGGACTCTCGTCATTATCAGTGAGCCTAAACAAGGGCCAACAAAAGGATCACTCTCTCTCTTGTGCTTACACTAGGGAAATCTAATACAACCAATCATAGTGATTGAGATTGTGAAATATAGAGAGGGGAAAGGATATACAACTAGGATAGATATTGGTAGAAGCAATTTCCTAGTCACACTAAGATTTGATTGCTCAACAACGGCTACAAGGCGGAACGTCGGGATTAACTCGGGCACACATTGGGTGGATCTTTGAGAAGCACACATCTTCGAGAAAGAGCTATAAGGCAAGTGCTTTTTAGTTTTAATTTTGGTGTTAAAACCTTTATCCTGTGGAAGTGGATTAAGGAGGCTTGGCTCCAGAACAACTATAAAGAAATCTAGAGCGTAGTCTATGTCACACGTGGTGGGTGGAATTCTGGGCCAATTTAAATAGGTGGAATTCATATTTTACATGTGGTGGGTGAAATTCCCAGCCGATTGAGTGACGTGGAATTCCTACTCTGATTATGAGGGTGTAAGTCCTCAGTTAGTGAATTAGGGGATAGCTCAAGGTTGAGCTAGTCGTAACAGTGGATGTAGGTTGGCTATCAGAACCACTCTATATCTTGTGTCCTTTTGTTTGTGGTGTTAGAGTCAATTTCTTGTGTTGATTAAATAATCAAATTTGCTAACACACACACACACACACACACTCGATTAAAGTGCCCGCTGCACTCTAATTAATCAATCAAGGAATTTTAAAAGGACCAACGTTTTTAAGATTGGCTTATTTAACACCCCCCACACCCCCCCCCCCCCTCCCTCCTCTGGGGTCAATCATGTTCTAGCACCAAGGGACAACTTTCAATTGGTATCAGAGTTTCGTGCTCTTCATAAAGGATTTAACCATCCGAGTTGATCCGTGCTAGAATAATGACTATGAGAGAAAGCCATGATATTTCCAAACCTCCATTTGTGATGAAAATTGAAAAACAAAAATGAGAAATGTTAATTGTTTTCATCAATAAATATGTTTGAAAATAGGTGAATTGAAAGTGGTTTAAACATGTGGAAGAGGTATTTGATTAACCCTCTTCTAGCACAATGGATGAAATCACCTATCCAGACCAATTAATGAACCAAGAAGAAAAGGTGACTGATCAAGTTCATCCATTGAAGAAATCCAAGTTGAATCTTCTAAAGAAGAAGATGATGGAGTTAAGGAACTTGATGAAGGTCATGACCTCCAAGTATCCTATAAGGCTGTGTACCAAGAAAGTTTAAAATAGGCTAAGGACCTTCACACTGCAAATTTTATGATTGCCTAACTCTCTAATCAACTTCAAAATGGCAAATGAAGTTGGAAATTTGGGATCAAATTTGACGTTGTCTCAAGACATGGGTGCCCAAAGTGAAAGTCTTTTCATGTTGGGATAACCTCAAGGTACAAAATCTGGTGTTTTGATTCACAAAGTTAAGTGGGAAGGCATCCAAGATCAAAACCAGATTTGAAACAAGGCCATCATGGTGTTGTGGACTTAGATTCCAAGTCCCACAATGTTTGTTCAAATGTGTGGAGGCATACCATTGTTGGTATCACATTTGAAACATGCTTTGGAATCACCATTGTATCTTGCCTTCAATCCATGTTCTTGTTTGATTGTTGGATTGATCTTGTGCAAGTTACTCGTGTGTACATATAGGTTGGCACCATAGTATTGGATTATACTTGTCTCATTTCATTTCATATGCCATGTGACTTGAGCATCTTTAGGAAATGAATATGTCTGTGCAGTACCTCATGTATAGGGTGTGTATGGTACACATACACAGTGTCGTTTCATTCCAGGTCCATAAAATTATAAATCTCTTATGGAATGAAACTTGCTCCATGCCTTTAAATGGATTTTTCAACTTGGTATGACTTACCAAAGGTGTTGATCAAAGTGATCAAATGTGCTTATCTGTAATCCATTTATGTACCAACTCTTTCAAAGGAAGGGTTATGTTTGAAAGAATGGTAGAATTGTTTATCATGTTTGAGTGATAACATGATAACATGCATGAGATCTGTATGGGTTGCATCATATTTCATTGCCATATGCATGGTAATCGTATTCAAAACGAGAAATGAATGTATGGTTTATGTGCTTAGTGTTTCATTCCAATATTCGTTATTTTATACATTATGTGGAATGGTTTATGTTCATAGACATCTAATCCTTGTTAAAGCCAGGAGATGCTGCATCTTGTGACATCGCACACTTGGACAATATGTTTGAATTAGTAAAATTAAATGTGCCCAAGTCCTAAGATTGGATTGTCATTGGATCCAGGTGAAAGTGATCCATGATCCATGTTTTGTGCTTACCTTTAGAGGAATGTATGTATCTACACTGGCATCGAAAGGCGTATTGTAACATCCCAATTTCTCAATGAAGTGGATAATTATGAAAATGCCCCTGACGTGTTAAATTAATCATTTTGAGATGTCAAATAAGGAAATGGTGGGGCCCATTGCTCAAATTAAGATCATATGAGCACATTATAAATGTCAAGTTTGATTGGATGGGTAATGAACATCAATTGGGTCGAAAATGGCTAAATGGGTCAAAGGGCCCAATTGGACCCAATGGGTCATAATGGATGATTTGACCATTGTGTAAGCTCAAATTAAATGGGGTCAAGCTGAACTGATTGGAAATCAAGTATAGCAAAAATGGGTAGGCTTGAAACACAAGTGAAAACCAATTAAAAATGGCAAAAATCAGCCCATGAATGGGTCATGTTGTCAAAACGGGTCAAGGGGCTGATTGGGGACCTAATGGGTCGGGTTGACTAGGTTGACCATGGATGACCGTGTGGGCCCTCAAAGGAGCTCAAGTGTGAGTTAGTTCAGCTTGAGTTGGATTGATTTGGAGTGAGTTTGATTTAAGAAAAGAGTTGACTCAAACTTGGTGTATTAAATGTGATGAGTTGGATGAGTTGGTTTAGAATATAAATATCTTGAGTTAGGTGAGTCAAGAGGAAGTGGAAAGGTATTGTTAATCACACATAACTCTTGGAGAATCAATCCCAGCCGTTGAGAGTGAAAAGGTGCCTTGGCAAAGCCAAAGGACACCAAGCTTGGGCGGCATCATCTCATCCCATGAGATGCATGTGTTTAAACATGAAAGGTTGCAACGTTTGGTGAAGGGGTGTCTTGGTTGACACCCAATACCCCATCGGTTTTGGCAAGATTAAATGAGGGAAATGAATGGAAATTGGGACTGAAACTACAAAAGGAAAAGGTTACCTTTCTTGGCCGATTTTGTCATTGCAAATCCAAGAAATTCCCATCTCTCTCTCCCTCTCTTCAAACTCATTTTTCTTGGCTGAAAAGCAGAGGTTTTGGCACCAGTTAATCAAGCATAAACCAACAAAGAATTAAGGAAGAAAGAAAGAAATAAAAGGGAGAAGGCAAGGATCCTAGGCAAAGGAAATTTGGTAAGATTTCTTAAGTGTTCAAGCCAAATAAGTTGTAAGAAAAGGGTGTGTATTGGGCCATGGTTATGGCCGATTGCACCAAGGTTTTAACCTTGAGTAATAGAGGTTTTAAAATGGTAAAAATCACCATTGGGTTCGGCCACCATGGAGGGCCGAACCCCATGTAAAAGATTGGTCGGTTTTGATGTTTTTGAAACATAGAAACCATGAGGTTTTGAGGACTGGTTTTTGATGTTTCTTTAAGATTCAAATGCATGTTTTAAAGAGGATTAAAAACATGGACTTGAATGACATAAGGATTGAAGTTATCATGGGTCTAAACAGTGGATTAAAATTGATGAAATGGACCATTGGGATCGGCCATCTTGGATGGCCGAATCCCATGAAGTAATATGGTCATTTGGACAAGTTGATGAATTTATTCGGATGTTTTAAGAGGGAAAAAAATGCAGTAATGTTATGCTGTTTATTACTTGTCTAAATGAGATCTAAAACATATTAAAGAGGACAAAAACATGGACATAGGGCTCGGCCACTTTCGATGGCCGAACCCCATGAAAATATTAGATGATTTTGTGTGATAAAAACCATGTAAGAGTATGATGTTTTATGGGAATTAAATGAGGATACGGTTACTGTTTTTGGCTGGCTGGTATAGGGCTGAACCATATCAATGTTAGGGTTAAGTTATTGATTCAAATCATGGGTAGATGATGGACAAAATAAATCAAGAGAACCATTGGGTTCGGCCATGTGCATGGCCGAACCCCATGGGCTGTTTTTGGAATAAATGGACTAAGTTCATGGGTTGTGTTTGATATTATTTCCATGATTTTATAAAGGGTTTAAAGTATTTCAATGGAGAACCATTTGGTGATGGAAAAGTGGGAATACAAGGTTCGGCCAGGTATAGGGCCGAACCCCATAAAAGGATAATTGTTTTGATATGGTTTAGCCTAGTGGCAAAGTTGTAAATAAGGATGATAATGGATAGAGAAAGGTCATGAAAGGAGATTAAATCCTAAGTTGATGATGTTCGCCCAAGGGCATGGCCGAACCCCACATGATGTGGTTGGGTCTTAGATATGAATGAACAAGTAAGTGATAGTATGATTTACTGATTGTTATATGGACAAGGTACCGGAAGTTGAACGACTTGCGAGTCGTGACTGGGTGACGCTAAAGAAAGATCAAGTACTGAAGTGAATCTTCAGTAGGTTTCCTACCTACTTGTAACCACAATTATGATTTGGTTTTATCATGTTTTTATGAGATATGTTATATTTGATATTATGTTTCAAATATGTTTTTGAATGATGAGATATGTATTTACAAAATGACATACATATACATTGACATCTCATGCATGGACATGGGATGATGACTGAGGTTATGCAGTGTTGCAATTATGAGTTATCGTCCTCCTTAGGCGATGAGAGTCCCACCTGGAGGAGTAACATGATGATCATAGTCACATTGATCTCCTTAGGCGATGAGAGTCCCGCCGGAGGACTAATATGTGATATGAATCAACTCAATGATGAAGCGTCTTTCCACAGGTAATAAGGATTACTGTGGATTACCTTATCATGTGAGACCCAGATGGAAGTGTATTGTGATTTACCTTGACGGTGAGAGTCCCATCAAGTGATGACTATGTATATGTGATGGGGTGGGGCTCATTACAATTGCATACATACATAGCATGGTTTTATATGTTTTTGATGATCATGTACTAAGATATATATATATATATATGCATGTTTTATATGCTAACCATGTGGTAGCCCTGATCGGGAACCTACTGGGCGCGTTGATCTAACGCCCTAATTCTATCCTCAGAGGAGAATGCAGGTACAAGGAAAGGGAAAGAGAAAGTCGATGACCGGGAGGGGAGCCAAGCCTAAGCGCTTGAATGTTGAACTGGACTTCTTTATTACTGTTATTTGAATTTATAGTTTGTGGACATGTAATAAGTTATTAATTTGCTATGGTTTGATTAGGTTACTAACTATGGATGGTTATTTATGTTAATTAATATTTGAGACTGATACTTGCTATCTAGACATTCTATTCCGCAAATAGTCTAGTTTATTCCGCAAGTTATTGTGTAGTTCCATGTGTGTATTATCTTTCATGGTCTAGTCCATGTACACATGGGTGGCCAGTTAAGGTTCAGACTTGAGTAGTCTGAACTTAACTCGTGTCATGGCGCCCCCACTCTCTTTCAATCTGTGTTTCTTTCAAAAGAAATTTTCAGACTCTGATTTTCGGAAGGGTGGAAAAAGGGCGGGGCGTTACACGTATAAGCAAAGCATGATGTATCATGAACCTCTCAAGCACACACACACACACACACACCTTCGTCCTAAAATTTTCAATTCATAGTGAAGGATAGACTAGTCGGAGGAATAGACATGTCGTTACTGTTCTAAATCAGAACACTGTCTGAAAGAGGGAAAATATAAAGGATAGACATGTCGATATTTCTCGACATGTCGATGCAGACCGGTCGTTGGTCACCACCTATCGGTGAGACAGAAAGATTAAGTTAAAAGGTCTCTTTCTGCGAAAATGACAGATCATTTCAAAATCGCCGTTTTTCCTCCTGGTAAGCTCTGGTGATTTCCCTTCGCCTTCCATTCCCTAGACCATTCGATAGGACATCTCGGAGTGAAATCTTGCTGGAGAATCATAGGGATTTTACTTCTCTCGCTCCTGGAAGCTATTGTGTTACGGATTTTGGGAATCTTCATGTTCGGATAAGCCTTAGTCATCTCATTTTTGTTTCTGATCACTGTCTGAAGAGCTCTTCCCAAGCAATCATGCCAACAAAGATGATTGCTAAGTCTCGGCCTTCGACCTCTGGTGATAACCCTGAGTCCAGTTCTCATCATCTCAGATGATCCTCTAGGTTCGTACAGGGTGTACCTGGACCAAGCTCTGTTGGCTCTGTTCCTAAGAAGACCTCTCAAAGAGAGAGGCCTAGCTCAAAACCTGAATCCAGCCGACGGTATCATTTAAGGTCTCGAACCACATCTGACAATGTCCCTGGATCTTGATGAGAATCTCCTTCCCCTCTAGCATCACACCCCCCCGAATGGCTCTGTTTAGGATAGTATTTCACATTGTTTTGAAAAACTTTGTTTTTGGTATTTTATCTAAGCATCCATTATGCCCCCTCTGCAAAACCCTGAATGAAAATTTTGATTATCAATGATATGATATGGTCTGTTATGGTTTGATGTGTCTACTGTTGTATTTGAGTCCCTTCAACCTTATGTCTATGAATTTTGTTAAATAGACTAACATGCAGTGATTGGTTTTGTATTGGCATGTTAGAGAGATAGGGATTGGGGCTGTGATGTTGCACACACCTTTGGAGTTTGGGGGAACACAAAATATATACTGATTAGCACCCGTCACTAATCATGACAGATAGAAGGAGGAAAATCGATGCAAGCTTGAAAGGAAACTTGGAGAAAAATAAACTTAGAGGCAGCTAAGTTTATGGGGAAGATAATCTAGAGAAGATAGAAAAAATAGCTTACTCCATGGGGGAGATGAGTCGAAGAAGCTAGAGATGATAGCTTTGAGTATGAGGGAGAAGATTCAAAGGAAGCTAGGTAAATTAACTTGACCTATGAAGAAATCAGCTGAGCTGGAATTTAGCTTTTGCAGGGGCAGGTAAAATTGGATGCATAAGAAGCATGCATTGGTCCATGGGAGAGATTTAATGAGTTTGGATATAAACTCAAGGAAGCACTAAATGCAAGAAGCATGGGGGAGTGGTTGAAATCCAATTCCTTCAAAATGAAGGGGAACTCGATGTTTGCCTACTAATCTTTGTCAATTCTATGACAAAATGGGGGAGAAATTAGTAGAAGCTATTAGACATCAAAGCCAATTATGGGGGAGTAATTGGTAAAATTGGAAGAAACCTAAGTATTTGGACCCCTTGGAGAATAGAGGAGAAATAGGGAGAAGCAATGGACATGGGAGAATGTCTATGCATGGAGTTTGGGAGTTCAAACTCAAAGAAGATTGGGGGAGAAAATCTTCTCAACACTGATAGCTTGGATATGCTATAGGTAGTGTTGGTTTCTAAGAAATCATGGTGTATGGGGAAGCATGAATATAAATCTAGTTTAGTCCATGGATGCATATTTATATTTTGGACTAACCCCTCTATTGATTTTCTAATGTTACTTACTTATGTGCTTGAACAAGAAAACATGAAATGAAGCAAGCTGAACAAGAATAGATGAAGATCATAGTTTTGTTTTTCCATTTGAATATGTACATGTAATTGATGTAATATTTTTGTATTCAACTGTGATGTAATAAGGGTGGGTTTGTAATTGGGTTAGCTTCTAAGTTTTGTCATGAAATTGAAAAGGGGGAGATTGTTAGTACCCCGGCTTTGCCGAACCCCTAAGTTTGTCAATTCCATGACTCAGGAAGAAGCACTTGCTAAAAGCTTGAAGAACTTAAGCTGATCAAGAAATAAGATCATGCTCCACCAGATTGAAGCTCATCATTATGGTAATCACACAAAACAGGTATGTGGCCATAGATGACTTTAGGTACAACCCACACTTTAAAAGGACCTTGCCTAGGCTTAGTTGAACAAATGATCAAATCATTAAAATCTTATAGAGGAAACTTGATAGTGAATTGGAAGAGAACTCAGAAATATGAATAAAAGTTCACTGTCAGCTCGACCGGTCATTCTTACCGACCCCTCGGTGGAGACAGGATCGATCCATAGTGGTCAAAGACTGGTCAGCCATATTGACAAAGGTTCTTGAACATTGAAATGGCATTTTGGGTATACCTCTGATCGAGAGTCTCGTATGCACCGATCCCTCGGTGATGAACTTAACGACCCCTCGTGGTCAACAACTCGTCGATGATAACTTATGAGTTCTGGAACTTAGAACTCATGTTCCAGAACTCATGTGGACTCTCGATAAAACAGACATCTTGATAATTCAAGACCGATCGAGAGTATCAGGATAGACCCCTCGGTAAAAGGCGACAGGTCGTTTTGGGCAAGACAAGTTTCGGGACATGAAACTTTGTCTGCATGGTGTTGCCTAGATCGAGACCCTCGTATGGACTGACCTCTCAGTGCCATGACCGTCGACCCATCGACAACACAAACATGTCGGCTGGGTATAAATTATACGGATGGGAGTGCATTTAATGAGCAACGGTCGGGTGGTTGAACGGTAATATTCTTAGTTACTGACCTCTCAATGCGCCTGACCTGTCAGTACATGATAGTTTCTGAAACAGGTTGCCTTCTCTGTAAATATCAATCCTTGTGCAACCGTTTCACATCCTTTGGGAAATCCGTTGGACCCTCATCATTATCAGTGAGCTTAAACAATGGCCAACAAAATGATCTCTCTCTCTCTTGTGCTTACACTTTGGAAATCTAATACAACCAATCATAGTGATTGAGGTTATGAAAAGAGAGAGAGGGGAAGGATATACAACTAGGATAGATATTGGTAGAACCAATTTCCTAGTCACCCTGAGATTGTGATTGCTCAACGACGGCTACGAGGCGGAACGTAAGGATTAATTGGGACACAGATTTGGTGGATTTTTGAGAAGCACATATCTTCGAGAAAGATCTACAAGGCAAGTGTTTCTTGTTTTTATTTTTTTTGTTAAAGTCTTTGTCTTGTGAAAGTGGATTATAGGAGGCTTGGCTCCGGAACCACTATAAAAAAATCTATAGCGTAGTCTTTGTCACACGTGGTGGGTGGAATTCCCAGCCAATTCAAATAGGTGGAATTCCTATTTTACATGTGGTGGATGAAATTCTCAGCCGATTGAGTGAGGTGGAATTACTACTCTAATTATGAGGGTGTAAGTCCCCACTTAGTGAATTTGGGGATAGCTCAAGGTTGAGCTAGTCCTAACAGTGGATGTAGGTTGGCTAACCGAATCACTCTATATCTTGTGTTCTTTTGTTTGTGATGTTACATTCAATTTCTTGTGTTGATTACATAATCACATTTTCTAACACACATACACTGGATTGAAGTACCCGCTGCACTCTAATTAATCAATCAGGGAATTTTAAAAGGATCAACGTTTTTAAGATTGACCTATTTAGCTTCTCCACCTCTAGGGTCAATCGTGTTCTAGCACCAACGGAGAACTTTCACTACTATTTTAGCATGCACTTGCATATATTAACCCGCTATTTTTTGACATGGAGTGACCCGATTGTAACCCTCTATCTATATAGTTACTCGGTAAGGGAAAACTGTTGAACTATGTATGTGGCAGAGGGTCCGCTAGGGTGTACTTCTATTAGCTATATGCACTTGTGGAGAATTTTAATTAGACAACCTGATAATTGAATGTAATACTTGAAAATGGTTGATGATGCTTGGAGTTCTTATTCACTAGATACTAGTGATGCCATGTTGAGTGTAGACATGTGTAACTAAGTAATTCATTATATACTTTTGACTCGCATGATGAACTATGTTGTTGATTTTGAATTGGCTGTATAATGATGTATCCTCATTGTTATACATGATCCTATCACCATGTGCATGCATTGGAAAGACAATTCACATGTTTACATGCTTTTTGATGATGTGATTAGTTGGTTGTCGGGAGGACTTCCCCGTTATGCTCCGGTGGTCGAGACCCCATAGGGGATGTGGGTTTCCCCATTGCATTCTGGCGGTTGAGGTGCCTACCCTTGAGATTGACTTCTCCATTATGCTCTGGCGGTCGAGACCCCCATAGGAGATGCGGGTTTCCCCGTTGCATTCCGGCGATTGAGACATTGTATATTGTATGGTCTCCCATTTGTACTAGTGGAGAGACCAGAGTTATTAGAAGACCATTGAGAGTTATGGGGATGGGGTCTTGGACTGGTCAGTGGGACCATTGATTAATAGTACAGTTGAGTATCCATGGAGAGGGATCTTCATTCACTTATGTTGTTTATTACATCTTATACATGTGATATATATAACTATGTTGCTAATATGTGGTATGTTTTATCCCTTCAGTGGGCTGGTTGTTCACCCTTACCTTTCAGGTACCCCGATCGTGGAGGGTTCAGGAGGGTCCCTTGAATAAGTACCTGGGGAGGAGTAGTAGTGAATAGAAGTCTATGTTCATGTTATGTTTTAAATTTGAGAAATCTTAGTTGTATGGACTCCTTATCATATGTTTGTTTGAATAACTGTATAACCACTTTTGATTAATTTATACTTGTGGTTGGTTATGTTTCTTAGTTCTAGACTTGTGGTTTGTTGAGCGGGAGGTAGTTACCATTTCAAAAAAATATATTTATACCCGAGATCCTTCTTTTGTGATGTTTTGAGAAATTTTGGAGATAACGTGCCCGTAACGGGATGGGGCGTTACAATTTGTGAATCTTTTGTGGAATGAAACTTGCTCCATGCTTGTGAATGGTATTGTTGATTCAAATGTGGTCAAATGTTTTTATTGGTAATCCATTCACATACCATTCAAATATTTAGAACCTCATTGGAATATTCTTGAGTGAATGGTAAAAGGGGTTGAAAGCATGGGAGCTAAACTTGTTTGGCAAACACTTGTATGCTTTACATGGTAATCATTCCCTTGATCTAGTATTGGTATATCTTGGTGCATTTGAAAATGTTTTTGCAAGTGTTTGTGTTTATGATATCTAATGTGGTCTTACCATTGCTGCATGCCATATTTTTTTCCCATACTTCGTTTCTATGCTTCATATTGGTATTTAAAATGTGAAGTGAATGTATGATTTGTGTGCTTTTGGTTTTCATTCTTATTTCCATCATTGGTATACATCATGGGAATGATTTCGGTTCAAAAGCATCAAGCTTTTGCTAAACCTAAGAATGCCTTATTATATGACATCACACATGGGCAATGTTGATTGAATTGGTAAATTTAAAATGCCCAAGGTTATTTGATTGGATTGGATCAAATTTTTAAGTTGTACTCATAGACAAATTGATCCAAGATCCAAGTTTTTGTGCATGGATTAGTGAAATGGTTTAAATTTTCAAATGAGACAAAATTGGATGAATGTATGGACATTCTTTGGCATTCAATGGATTGCAAAACTTGTTGTCTTCTGGACTTGCATGCATCACAAGCACACACTCTTCATCCCTCAAATAGGTAAATCTTATAGGGATGAATTCATGTCTTTCCAATGTTCTTTTAAAGCACTATCTTGAAAAACCATTAGACATTGGAAATGTCTTTTGGAGAATGTTCAAATAAAGAAAATTATCCTTTCACCAAAAATGTTTTTGGTTTGCATTCATGGTTTAAACCTTCAAATGTATATTAAGGTTTGAATGCAAGCTAGTGTATGCACTTAGAGGCATGACTTTCAGAGAACTCTCAAAGGTAAATCTAAATGCCAAAAATCTAGATGATTGGCACTGTGAAAGTCAACATGGTTATGTGGTCCAAATGTTAATGGACGTGGTGCATTGTGCTCTCAAAAGTTGAGCAAAGGAGAGCACACCTTGGAATGTCTTAAAGGGAAGAAATAAGCTTCCATGTGCATAATGGATTTCCAAGGATAGGATGTTTTGTTCATTCATTGACTATTTATTGGTGTATGTTTTGATGAATGAACTTGTTTTCATTGGTTGATGCACTTGTGCTTTTATAGGTATATGTTTTTGCATCATCTCATTTTTCATGAACTATGTGCCTAATTGGTGTATTCTTGTTTAGTTCATGATGTTTTCACTCATATGTTCTTCTAATGGAAAATTCCTTATATGAGTGATTCCCTCCTCTTTGCATGCATAGTTGTTTTTCAAAATTGGTATAATTTTTGAAAAAGCATGTGCCCCTCCTTCTCCATCTCCGGTCCAACAATTGGGACTTGTTGAAGACAACAAATTTGGTAAATTAGTGCTTAGCATCCTTTGTCAATTTATGAAAAAAAGAGGGAGAAAAATTTAGAAGCTTGTAGTAAGCTTTGGGAGAATTTAGAAGCTTAAAATTAGCTTAGAGGAGGTGAGTCTATGATTAATGGGGAGATTAATCATTGACTCAAGGGGTATTAGTCCATATACTAAGGGGGAGTAATATTGTTTACATTACTAATGTTTGAGGGGGAGATCTATGCTTCCACCTAGCTTGCATTGTTTGTGTGCACATGTATATTGTACAGGACCATAAAGAAGATGGCCAACTGAGCAAGAAGATGAAAATGCATCTTGAAGCATAAAGTCTAGGAGTCATTTGAATATGTACTTTAAATTGTTGTATCAATTTGTATTCAAATGTATTTATATTTGGTTGGGGTAAGTCATCGAGTCTGTAATTCATTAGCTTCTACATTTTGTAATGGAAATTGACAAAGGGGGGGATTGTTAGTGCCCCGGCTTGCCGAGTCACCTATTTGTCAATTCCAACACTTAGGTGAAGCCCTGCCTCGAAAGATTGAAGCAAGAATACAAGACTCAATTGATGGTGAAAACTGAAGATCAAGTTAAGAATCAAGCATCACCAAGTGTATGGCAATCACACAAAGGTAAATTGGCCATAGATGACTTTAGGGTGAACCCAACACCTTAGGATGACCTGGCCTAGGCTTAGATCTCACATCTAGATAATCTAAGAAAGCCTAGTGGTTGTTTGACATCAAAATCAGAACATCGACTTAATGACTAAACCAGTGATTTTATTGTCATGACGATGCATCGTGTCGGCAATCCATCCCCATTAACAGAGGATGATACATCGTGGTATAACGATCAATCATCTGGAAAAACAAAGGTTCTGATTTGGAATGAACTGTCAAACAACTGTGTCTCAGGACGATGCAATCGTATATGCTATCCATCGCTAAGACAGGGCCGATCAATCGGGCATACAACCAATCGACTGGACTTAGCCAAAAAATTTGTGTTTGTCAAATATTGTCAAACTAGTCTATGATTAAGACAATTCATTCGTGTCTACAACCCATCGTGAGGACCATTTCACGATTAGTAAATCCACGACCCATCGTTTAGGACAGGGCCAATGCATCGGGATTACGATACATCGGCATGTCATACTTAGGTTCTGGTTTGACGAACTATGTCAAACTAGAACTGTCCCACGACAATCCATCTGGTGCAAGACACATCGTTTGGTACAGGGGCAATCCATCGCTATCATGACTAATCGGCTGAGAATTCTAAAGTTCTAGTTTGGACACACACTATCAAACTCAACTGGCCCCAAAACGATAGTATCGTCAGACCACGACCACTCAGCATACAGAGAGCACGATCAATCGTGCGTGACCATTTTCTAACTGTTGAGATTGCATTACATGCATGACAGTCACATTTTCTGTAACGCCTCGTCCCGCTACGGGTGCGTTATCTCCGAAATATCTCAAATCAACACAAATGACGGATATCGGGTATATATTTTTTTTTTTTTGAAATGGGTTAACTATCTCCCACTCAACAAAACACATGTCCATAATGCTAAGAAACATAACGAACACCCACAGACTGATAAAATATAGTTGTACTGTCATCCGAAATAAACATCACACAGAGAATTCATACCAAACAAGGTCTTTCAAACTAAATATAAGCATGATCATATAATCTCTACTAGTACTACTCCTCCCCGGGCGTCTACTCAAGGGACCCGCCTGCTCCTCCGCAATCGAAGTACCTGAAAGGTAAGGGGTGAGCTAACCAGCCCATTGATGAAATAATGCATATCACGTGCGAGCAACATAAATAAATATCATATACTTGAATACAAGAATATCATAGTAACCGAGGTTCTCATATGTATGAGATCCAACTACACCACCAACCATCAATCCACCAACCAAACCTGAGACATCATCTCGGTAATCCACATCGGGTCATCGAACAAACTCCGGTCTCCCTATCAATACAAACGGCAGACCACACAATACACAACTGCCGAAATGCAACATGGAAACCCTCATCCCCTATGGGGGTCTCAACCGCCGGAGCATGATGGGGAAGCCTATCTCAGGAGCAGGCACCTCAACCGCCGGAACGCAACAAGGAAACCCGCATCCCCTATGGGGGTCTCGACCGCTGGAGCGTAACGGGGAAGTCTTCCCAACAACCAAACTCATCTCATCATCATGAATGTATACACATAAACATGTCCTCCCATGCATGCACATGGTATCATAATCATGTATGACAACACAAACACGTTCTAACATAACACCAATATCAACAACATGCCTCATCATGCAGTCAACGACACATAACAGTGCTTAAACACATACATCTATATCCACCATGTGATTACATTTGCATCTTATGCGTAAACACGCAGTGCATCATAACATCTTCCAAGGATCGTGTTCAATATCCATCTAATACTTGTCTCATTCATCATAATATCATATATGTGTTATGATTAAACACAAACATGTTTTCAACAATTTCCATGCATCGATTACCATTCATTCAAATTAGAATTTTTCATTAATCGCATATAATTGACATGGAAGAACCCTAACGGATCCATTGCCACATATTCATTTCAATGGTTCCCTTGCCGAGTGGCTTAATAAAGGAAGGGCCTCATTCAGGTCACTCGATGTCCAAGGTTATAAGTTAAAAATGCGAATGCATGGTAAAACAGTGATAAGTCCCCTCATTGTGTGTGGAGCTGAAAATCCGAAGCGAGCAAGCAACTTGAAAGGTTGAAGGGTTGAAGGGTGCTCAATATGTTGAAACAAGGGAGAATGAATAAGTAAATAAGTTAAAAAGGGCTAAAACGAGACCGGACTGAAAACGGACCTAAACTGGGCTGGGTCTGAAACAGGTCGAAGTGGCCGGGCGGGGCCAGAAAATGGGCTCTAAAATTCGGCCGAGGTGGGCAGGATAAGAACTGGTTGGGCCAGGACTAGGCCAAGCAATCGGGTCAGTCCAAGCCCAAGGACTGGGTTAACCTAGGAGTCCAACCGAGTTCACTCAGAGGCTCAGCCGAGTCGACTCGGTCACCCACTCAGTCTGGAAAAAATGGGGAAAAGAGAGGAAAAACAAGAAAATAAAGAAATTAGAGGAAAGCAGAGGAAAACCCGAGAAAATCGAGGAAAAACAAGGGAAAACATTGGAAAAACTTATGAGGAAAATCAGTGGAAAATCAAAGGAAATCGCGGAAAAGAAAGAGGGAAAACTCGAGAGAGAAAAGGGGGGAAAAGAGAAAAGATGGTACTTGAAAGGAAGGCGAGAAGGGGAGGAAAAATCCAGTGGCAGAAAGTGGAGGTCGGGACGGCAAGGGTTGTGGCTGGGATCGGCTGAGAGAGAGAAATCCAAAGAGGGGAGGAGGGATCGCCGAGAGGAAGAAGAGGGATTGCCGAGAGAAGAAGAGGGATCACCTAGAGAGAGAGAGAGAGAGAGAGATGAAATGGTGGTTACGGCACTGTAGCTGAAATGCTACAGTGTCGCAGAAATAGAGGGTTTTAAGAGAATTAGGGTTTAGGAAACAAATCGGGTTTTAAGGGTTTTTTTTTTTTTTAATAACTAGAGGTGTGGGAAAAATGAGGTTTTCAAAACCTATTTAAAATAAAAAAAATTTCAAAAACCTGAGAAGGTTTTGAATGCCGAACATCGAGCGAGAACAAAAAATGTGTGACTTTTAAACAATTTTCTATGACAATATATATAATAATCCAAAATTACCAAAATGCCCCTTCGAGCCTCCGAGCTCGAAACTAGGTATACTGGGGCCTACCACGGAGCCCACACAATCTTCATTGCCCCCAAAACACTAAAAAAAATATCTCGAAGATCCACGAACTCTCCAAGACCCCGAAATGTCGGGTCGGGTCATTACATTTTCAAAGGCACAAATTTAAGTCACGATCGATCATGGTTGCGACCTATCGCCGTGTCAGTTCGGGATTTTTATGGATGCCTATTTAAACTCAAATCCTTTGATGATTTTGGTTGGAGACCTTAAGCCACTTGAATAGGAAAATCTAAGAGGCATTCCCAGTGTTAGTGCCCCGGCTTGACCGAGTCCCTGTTTGTCAATTACATGATTCGGGTAGAAGCACTTGCCTAAAAGGTTGAAGACTCAAGATGATCGAGGAAGAAGATCATGCTCCACCAAGCTCAAACTCGCCGTCATGGCAATTACAATAACAGGTATATGACCATAGATGACCCTAGGTGAAACCCACACCTGAGAGAGGACTACTAGGCTTAGTTGCATATGTTGGTGATAAACATAAAATGCCTAGAGAGGATGTTCTTCAATGAATTGGAAGTGAACTTGGAAATATGAATTATGTTCATTGTCAGCACAACTAGTATATCTGAATGACCTCTCGGTATAGTCAGGATCGATCCATCGTGGTCAAAGACTGGTCAACCAGATTGACATTGAATCTAGCAATTAGAATTGTTATTCTGGAAATACCTCTGACCGAGAGTCTCATATGCACCGACCCATCAGTGATGAACTTGAACGAACCCTCGTGGTGAACGACTCATCGGTATAAAAATTATAAGTTCTAGATTGGGAACTTGTAAGCGCTCTTTATAAAACAGATATATCGGCAAGCAAAGTCCGATCGAGAGATACATGACCAACCCTCAACAAAGGGCGACAGGTCATTCTGGGTAACAGGTTTCCAAAGTGGAAACTACTATCAAACATGTTTTTGCAACAAAACGAGTGACTCGTATGGACCGACCCCTCGGTGACATAAGTGTCAACCTATCGGTGACAACGACATGTCAGTCAGGAAGTAATAATGTCGTAGAGGGTGCATTTAATGCGCAACAGTCGAGTGATTGAACGGTAATAAATATGAACACCGACCCATTGGTGCCACCGACATGTCAGTCCTGGACAGTCAATATGACCGTTAAAACTCCTCTATATATATGAGTAATGTGTGATCGTTTTATTATTTTCCTTAGCTTAAAAGAATTATACACTCTAAGGAACGATCAACACTCTTGGGAAAAAGATCATAAACAACCAATCTTCGGATTGTGTTTGCAAGTGAGAAGAGAGGAGGAGAGAAATAACATAAACAACCAATCTTCAGCTTGAGTTTGCAAGTGAGAAATCTATAAACTAGGAAAGCTTTGGTTTAGTCAAGTTCCTTGTCACCCACAGACTGTGATTGCTACACGACGAATAGAAGAAGTAGCGTCGACATAACTCTAGTGGGATCTTCAAGAAGCACACATCAGCGAGAAAGAGCTTTAAGGCAAGTGCTTCTTGGTTTTTAATTTCCTTTTTAAAAACCTGTAACCCGAGAGTGGATTAAAGGGAGGTACCCTGGAACCATTATAAAAAATTCTAGAGCGTCGTCTTTGGCATAGTGGTGGGTGGAAGTCTCAACTGATTAAGTGAGGTGGAATTCCTACTCTAATTGTGTGGGTGTAAGTCCCCACATAGTGAATTTGGGGATAGATCAAGGTTAAGTGAGTCCTAACAGTGGATGTAGGTTGGCGAACCGAACCATTATATATCTTGTGTCCTTGTGTTTGTGGTGCTAGAGCCAAACTCTTGTATTGATTGTTTTTAATCACATTTGCTAACACACACACTCTTGATTGTTGTTTCCGCTGCATTTAAATTAATCAATCAAGTAAATTCAAATAGGACCAACGAATTTGGATTGACCTATTGACCTCGCCCCCCCCCCCCCCCCCTCTCTCTCTCTCTCTCTCTCTCTCTCTCTCTGGTCAATCAGGTTGCTCTAGCACCCTTCTAAAGGGTAATTTCACCCATAAGTTCCAAACCTCTCCCAACTCCTCTCCATGGACTTCACTTGGTGAATCATCTAAAATCTAATCATCTTTGATTGAGATTAAAAAATAGAGAGAGAGAGAGAGAACCCCTCTAGGATCGACTTGCAAATCCATATCCTAGAACCTTTCCCATAGATTGTGATTGCTTTATACGGTGCATCTCGTCTTCATACGATATCACATTGGGAAGGACATCTTCAAGAAGCACATTTATAAGTTGTGAGCTCAAACAATGCAAGTGCTTCTTATTTGGATTTACTTTAAAATCAATTCATCTTGTGAAGTGCAAGGAAGCTTGAACCACTATACATCTTGTGTTGTGGGTGTTTGGTCTTATTCTTGTGTGGTTGATCTTTTATTGGTGCACTATCTTTTCACGCAACACATTTATCTTGATTAATTTGTTTTATCTGCTGCAAATTATTTTAATTAATCAAGAAATTTGTCAAGACCATAAAAAGTTGTGATTGCCCTATTCTCTCTCTCCCCCCCCCCCCCTCCTCTCTTACGTCAATCTTGACTCGTGTTCTAGAACACCAGGAACTTTAAAGTTGTGTGTTCCTTGATTCGTCGTGACAGTTGTATATTCCTTGATTTGTCGGGATGGCCACTAAGTATTAGTAGATGTGCTTGTGGAGATGGATTGCATTGAGCTTTTAGCATTATGCATTTGCATTAAGCATGAAGCATGGTTAACTAATGAATATTGAATTTATTATATTTGGAGAATATGTTGTGTGATGGAATTTAAATGCATCATGTATATATATATATATGTGCTGTTGTTTTCTTCGTTGGGCTTAGAGCTCATACCTTTTACATTGCAAGGACCAGGTGGATTTAGGCATTGATGAAAATCAAGAACAAAACTAGAGAACAAGGAACTAGTTAGAGGCGAATTAGATATATTTGTTTAAGTAGAGACATGCACACTTTGATATTATGGTTTGGTTATGTGATTTGAGACTCATTAAGAGTTTATTATGTTTATTGGAATAATGAGACTTGGAAAATAAGTTTAAGAATTGAGAAATTTGAGGACACCAGTATATTTTATTTCTATAGTTTGGGAATGTGATCAAATTTGTGAGATTATTCAGATGTTAGAATTGGAATTTACAAGTTGTGGAATAATAATAATTTCCAGACTTTATAATTTATTTGATTTTAGAGGGCATGAAGAATTTGTTGGCTTTGTAAATGTTTATGTTATTTGTTTGAGAAAAAATTTCTAGTCACAAATTTGCAATGTAAGACCTGTTTATCTAAACAGTAAATGTTAGACTTCATTAGCGAATCACGCCCCGTTTAAGTGTTGGAAGGGCGGAGTGTGACATTAGGTTCTTATCACATCTCAGAAGTTTCTTTTTTAGTGAATGGAATGGTTAAATATTAAGTCCATCCGCATAAGCCATAATTAAAATAAAAAACAAAAAACAAATAAAAGAAAGTTAATTTCCTTTCAACTCAAAAGAATTATAGATAAAGTGGGGGCAAATTATAAGAAATTGGAGAAATTTAGGCATACAATCTTTCCAAAATAACCAAATCTTTTATATTAAAATCTCTCTACCTCATACTCAAGCTCGGAGATGATGAGTCCTTTAAAATTACAAGCAATGAAACCATAGATAGTTCAATTAAACCAAAATCTCTTCTTAAAAATAAAGATTCCCCCAAAAGGAGTAGCATTTCTTTATTTATTTCCCTCTAATCTCTTACTTCTCCCTTCCACTTTCACCCATTGTGCGCCTGTGTGCTGAACAACAACCAACATCCAACAGAACACCACAGTTCGGCCGACCACCACGGACCACCGCCTCCCAGTGAGCCCCTTTTTGTTATTTATTTTTTTAATTCATTTTATTTAGTTAGTTGATTTATGTTTTGTTAAATGGAAATAATAAAATGAGAAGTTATTTTAGTATTATTTTGATGTATTTTTAGAAAAAATAGATTTTTAAATTAAAATAAAGGACATATTATATTTGTTGTTATTTATTTTAGTCCAGTTAATAAACTTAGAAACTGTTATCTTATTTTATTTTATTCTACTTATTTATTTGATTTTGTGTTATTTTGAAATAAAATAAAATTAGGTGTTATTTTAATTTATTTCTTGTTGATTTGTCTTATTTTAAAAAATAAAATAAAATGAGAAATTTATCTATTTTTATTTAAATATAAAATAAAATGGGTTTTTACTTTTAGTTTAATAATTTTCTAAAGTATTTAGAAAAGATGCCTTTCAATCATTTTTCATTAAATCTTTGTTTTAATTATTATGGGAATATATTTCAAAAAGGTTTTAATACTGTAAAAATAAGACTTGATTTTATTGGAAAGGTGTTTAATTTCCAAAATTATTGTTTTAATGTTTAGTTTTATTTTCAAACCAGAGTTTAAAACCTCGATTTAAGTTGGGTTTTTACAAAGGGTTTCAAATTCTTTCTTCTTCTCTGTTTTCTGCCTCGTTTTTGGAATTTACAGCATTTTCTCGGACGATCCAATCCTAGTTATCAGACAGTCCGATTGTCGGTCGAACCAATCATGGTCATCGGTCAAACCGATCATCGGTCAAATCGATCTCACCCATGAGTCAAAATTATCATCGGATTGACCGATCCTGATCTGATCATCAGTAGACTGAGTCTATTATCAGTCGACTAATCGAATGTCACGCCCCACCTGCCAGCCTCGAAACGTGAGGGTAATTTTTTTTTTCTAACACTATGCACTTACCAAGGAGATACCTAAGGGTCTCCTTGTTCACCCTTCCATAACATACAGCAAAAACTTAACCATAAAATGTCACACATGCTCTATTCATGTGGACTCAAACATGTACTATATCTCTCTCGAAGAATACACAAGAACATCAGAACAATATTGGTTTTATTACAGGTCTAATTGTGCCTCAACCGAGCACAATAGTTTATTACATCACAAGAGTTTTTAAAGGAATACACAACCATACCAAAATTCCCATATATAGGGAATGATAGAGTCTCTGCTCCTACTATAACGGCGGTTCTTCCATCCCCTCCTCGTCCAGGCATCCTGCAAGGGATATGACACCGGAAGTTAAACACACATGAATAAAAAATAAACAAAGTTAACATAGATCCGAAAGCGGAGTGTTCTAAAAGAGTCGACAATCAAAACACATCAAAGAAGAAAATAACACTTAATGCACGGTGTTTCAAAACATAAAGTAAATAAATTACTCAGTGTCTGGTCCCGAATCAAAGATTTGAGATTTAAGCCCAGAGGGTATAGAAAGCGATAAATGACATAAAGTACTAAACACCCTAACATTCGACAAGTGTTTTGGTGCAGTTCTCAGGCGTATGTATATGCTTAACCTCCAATGAGCCAAGTCGAGCACTAAACACATGGCAAATGGGGTGATATTCTATATGTAGCCTTGGACTACTTCCAAGCGGCCGGTAGGTGACCAGAATTTGCTCTTCACTGAGATAGCGCACGGATCAGGAGGTCTGCAGATGGAGATGTTCTGCAAGTAATAGGTAGGGCTGCAACTCGGGTCGGGTTCTTTAAAACCCAACCCGAGTTGATATTTATGGAACCCAACCCAACTCGCCGCAACCCCGAATTCTCAACCCGACCCGACCCGAATTCTGACCAAATCAATCCGAATTCTAACTCGACCTGCATTTTGAACCCATTTTAGCCTAACTTTAGCCGGGTCAAGTTGAGTTAAGTTGGGTCGGGTCGAGTTAACTTGTAAAATCCTCAACCCGACCCGATCTGAATTCCATGCGGGTTTTTGTCTTCTCAACCCGACCCGACCCACCGACCTGAAATTCTTATCAAAACCGACCCGAGTTGCATCCCTATTAATAGCTGTTTAGGCCTCCAAGACATTTCGAACAGGTGTTTGGGATTCCTGAGCTTATACCTAGGAAAAGAATCTGAGAATGGACCCAATTTCACGAAGTACCTATGAAAACAGAGTGCTACAAGTTTTCCAAGAAAGATAGAATTTTGGCTTAAACGATGAGAAAATGAAAAAAACCGTACAGAAAAAATAATAAAAGGCCCTCACTCTAAACTAGTAAAGTTAGGCTCAGAGTGTGTTAGCCACTGCAATGCTCAAAATGAAACAACTAAGCGGTCAAAAACATGAATTTTCCACACAAAAAAACAATTTTCCAACAATTGTATCCTCGGGTTCGATCGGTCGAGAATTCTCAATCGATCCAGCAGATTTTTTTACTATTCATCTGCGGCTTTTGTTCCTCTAGTCGAAAAAGTTCGACCGGTCGAACACCCTGTTTATTTTTCTACTTTTTTTTTTAAGGATTTTTCTCGGGCACTTCCCATGGATATTTTTTTTTCTAAAAATTTGCGTAGGGCTTCGCCGTAAGGTAAATTAAAAATGGGAGAGAAGAAAAGGAGGAGAAATACACCTGGTTTCCCTCAGAAAATCAACAGCAGATCAACTTAGTGTTGGAACAAAATAAAGCCAAAAGAAAAAAAAAATATTAGAGAGAGAGTGATGGTTTTAATTTTTTTTCAAAGGCACATCATCTATTTATAGATGCACTTGACACTCCCCATCTGTTGGATGGAGGGGTGAGGTGGACGGCTTTGAGCAGTTGTCTTTTTTAATTTTCTTCCTCTTTTTATTTTATTTTTATTTAAATACTTTAAGTTATCAATAGTAACTCCATGTGGGGTTTGAGGAAATTGAGTTAACATAATCCGACACCATAGATGGGCTAAGAACGCATGATATACCTAGGTTCATAAAATCATCGACGTGTTTTGACATAAAAAAACCTGTCGATCCGAAGCAAAATGACGTTTTTAACAAACTCGACGGTTCACATTTTGAGAAGTTGACATCCAAGATTGGGCATCTAAAACCCCGAAATAAAATTATGGAAACACAGAAGGTTTGGATTAAATACAGACTAAACGCACGACAAACTTTTGCAATTTTTTTGGTTCACAAAGCATTTAAAAATGGAGGGTTTGTAAAATAGATCTTTTCTTGATGTCCAAAATATGTAATCCAGCAAGTCTTCGGTGAAATCTGTGAAATCCACTGAGTCTGATACCCAAAGACAATGCGTGTGTGTGAGTTTCAAAGTCTGATAATCTCAGATGAGTAGTTTTTACACACTGGAATAGTTTTAAAGTTACTATTCACTATTTTTCATATGAGACGAAAAGACATTAGTAAATGACTATTTTGCCCTTCCAACATCAACTAGTCAGATTACTAAGTTATTGAGCTCAGATCGGATCAATTCGAGGTTCTCGGAAAGTTTACACAATTATCTACATAATACACCATTCACAAAGCAGGATAAATGGTTCAAAACTCGTGACTTAGGCTTAAACCAGGGTCAGGGTCTTTCTTCTCCCTCATCGTTGACTCTCACTCCCACGTAGTGTTCTCGGCTCCTCAATGTTGCCACAACACTAGAGTTTTGGATTTCAATAGGTCCCTCATCGAAAGTCACATCCTCTGTGATATCGATGTATTTCCAATGCAACACATGCGACGGGTCCAGTTCGTATTTCCTGAGCATAGATACATGAAATATGTTCTGCACTCTAGCCAAACTCGAAGGTAAAGCTAATCGATAAACCACTCCACCGATCTTATCTAGGATCTCAAAGGATCTAATATATCTTGGCGACAACTTTCCTCTGCGACCAAAATCATCGAATAACATGTTGCGGTGCAACGCGCAAGAGAATATGGTCACCCACTGTAAATTCCAAAGGTGTAATGACTCAACCCGATTTTTCGGGGTTTTAGGGGTTCTGTAGGAGTAGGGAGAGTGTGGGCTCTGTGGTGGGGCCCAATTTGCTCGGTTTCAAGTTTGGAGATCCGAAGGGCGTTTTGGTAATTTTAATTATTGAATATTTTATCATGCAAAAAGTTTGAAAATTACGCATTTTTGTTATCATCTGGAAACTATTTTATAAAAGTGATTTTTTTTTTCAAAAAAAAAAAAAAACCCCTAGCTTCCAACCCTAACTCTCTCCACCTATATAATGTATTTTTTTTCCCTCTCAAATCCTAGAGTCCCAACCCCCCCCCCCCCCCCTCCTCTTCCCCCTCTAACCTTTCTCCCTTCCTCTCTTCCTAACCCTAAACCTAAGCTCTCTCATCCCCCTCCCTCAAGCCGCCACTGCCGCCGCCGCTTTTCTCTCTCTCTGTCTCTCGGCTTTTCCCTCTGCTCTTCTTCATCATCTTTCCTTCTTGCAGCCGCCGCCCACCCCTTGTGGGTCGATCCTCTCTCTTGCTCCATCTTCATCTCTTCTTCTCTTTTCCTCTTTTTCCCTCTCCACTTCTCACCTCCCCTATTCTCTTTCTCCTTCGTCAGACCGAAACCCTGGAGAGGTGCCGCCGCCCCTCACCTTTTCTCTTCCTCTTCTCTTGGTAGTTTTTCTCTCTCCATCTTTCCCCCTTTTACCGTCGCCCCCTCCCTCATCGGGTTTGCAGCAGCCCCATCCCCTATTTGGTCCCATTTTCCTCCGTCCTCTCTTCTTTTCTTCCTCTCATTTCCTTTCCCCAGCCGTCTGTACCCTCTCTGTTCTCAGACCTCAGGCCAGTTCGTTCCCAAGCCCAACCAACCCTCCTCAGACCCGTTGTGCAAGATCAGCTGCAGTTTTACCGTGTTTGAGTCAACTCGAGTATGAGCCCAGCAGACCTTGGTCGGACCACCCTAGGCCCAGTTTTGCAAGCTTAAGCCAGTCAAGCCCAGTTGGTTTGGTCTAACTCTTCTCGGCCTAGTTTTAGGCCCAACTAGCAAATCCGACCAAATAGATCAGGCCCAGTTCAGTTGAGCCAGCCCAACCCAGTTCAAGCCCGTCTCTTTCTACAGTGCCGCCGCAACCCATCTCCCTCTTTCGTCTCTTCCCTCTTTGGATATTCCTCATTCTAGAAAACCCTAGGAAAAACCCCCATTACCTCAACAGCTGTCGTACCACCTTCCCATTTCCTTCTCACTTCAGATCTCTCTCGCTTTTATTCTATTCTCCTTCTTCTTCCTCTCAGTCGCTTAAGCATGAACCATTGATCCCTGCTCCAGCAGATCGAAGCCAACCCTCCTCACCGCCCAAGATTTGTCAATCTCTGCCTTCTTTCGCCAACCCTACCGATCCTAGATCGAGCTCCCTTCAACCCATCAAGCCGCCTACTCACACCACACACAGGGTGAGGGGTTATCACGGTTTAGCATGCACTGGCATATACTAAATACTTATTCCTAGATATGAAGTGACCCGAACAGGACCCTTTATTTCCTAAGCCACTCGGTAAGGGAAAACTATTGGAAGTGATCATGTGGCAAAGCATTGGTTCGGGTGTACTCCTGTCAACTATGTGCAATCGTGGAAAATTCTATTTGGTAAATGGATATTGGATATGATAATTGGAAGATGTTGGTGATCCTTTATATATTTAATTATAAGATGCAAATACAATTTTGTCGGACATAGAGATGTGTGTTTAAGTAACTCATTATATACGTTTGATTCACACAATGAAGTAAGATGTGGATTTGGCTGTTTATATTGGGATATGTTTATATGGTTATACATGATCATGATATCGTGTACATGCATAAGAGAACCCACAACGGACAGCATGTGGTTGGGAGTTGAAATGGATGAACTATTTATATGTATATACGTTTATGATAATGTGATGATGTTGGTTATTGGGAAGACTTCCCCATTACACTCCGGCGGTTGAGGCCCCTATAGGAGATGCAGGTTTTCACGTTGCGTTCCGGCGGTTGAGGTGCCTGCCCTTGAGATTGGCTTCCCCGTTATGCTCCGGCAGTTGAGACCCCCATAGGGGATGCGAGCTTCTCCATTGCATTCTGGCGGTTGAGGCAGTTGTGTATTGTATGGTCTCTCATTTGTATTGATACGGAGACTAAAGTTGTTGGAGGACCGTTGTGAGTTATGGAGGTGATGTCTTGGACTGGTCAGTGGGACCATTGGTTAGTAGTATAGTTGAGCACTCGTATACATAGACATCCATTCTATTCTGATGTTCACTGCATTTCATATATGTGATATGTGTTTATGTTGCTCACATGTGATATGTTTTATCCCTCAACCAAGATAGTTGTATTGAGTAATCTCCCGATGGCATTGGTAGGGAGACCGAAGTTTGCTAGAGGACCCGGTGTGGGTTACCGAGATGATGTCTTGGATTTGGTCAGTGGATTATTAGTTGGTGACGTTGTTGGATTTTGCATACACATGAGAACCTTTGTTATCATGATGTTCTTGCATTTATGCATATGATATATATGTTGCTGAAATGTGATATACTTTATCTATTCACTGGACTGGTTAGCTCACCCCCTTACCTTTCAAGCACTCGATGGCGGAGGGGTCGGGCTAACCTCGAGCAGATGTTGGGAGCGAGCAGTAGTCGTATTCCATATTGCATTTTGATTGAGAGAACTATGTTTATCTGGTTATAATTACATATCTATTTGGGATGATTGTATAATTATATCTTTTTAACTGTCGTTGATCATATTGTTTTTTTTTTTCTTCAGTATGATGAGATTTGTTGTATGTTAGTTGAGCAAGAGCTAGTTATCCGTTGAAAAGAAGAAAAAAAAAATAGCCCAAAATCTGTTCCTTGGGAGCTTTTTTGAGATATTTCGGAGATAATGCACCCGTAGCGAAACGGAGCGTTACAAGGGATCCCATTCGGATGTATTCGTACCCTTAGCTCACAGGAGCATGTATGAGTTGTTTATTTGATCTCATGATGGATTGGCAATTTGATGACATGGTTCGTTGAAATGTGTGATAACCTGCGATGTTTGCAATTGATAGTTAATCAACATGTTGTAGAATCGCATGCGTTAGATAATAGATGGTATTGCCTACTATGCTTGTTTGGAACATGTTTTGGTTGATAACATGTTTGGATGTTAACATCCTAAAATGTGATAGTTAGTGATGTATACACCTGATAAATGAATGTGATATTATTCTGTATAACCACGTTTTGTTGTTTGATGATGATTGACTGATAACATGTTCGACTGCCAATATGTTAGTCTGCTAAAGATAACTTTGCACATACTTGATTATGATTCATTATTACCGTTTTTGGTAACATGCTTATAAACAACCGTGCATGCATGTAGTAATAATTGTGGGATGTCAATGGGCCATAAATACTAGGCTATACCAGGATTTAAAGACTCCCCCTAGCTTATCGGGTAGTTGGGGTTTGAATATTGTGTGAAACTGCACAGTGGAAGTCTGGTTGAGCTATGGACTACCCGGTGGTCAGACATGGGTGGATGTACACTTTAGTGAGGAATTGACTAGGTTTATCCTTGCGATCTTCGGACACACCTATGGGAGGTTAATCTATCCACTATCACCCAGATCAAATCATGTCCTCGGGTTGATTTTGGAAATCCAACCACGAAATCCATAGTAATATTCTCCCATCTCCAATTAGACACGAGGAGAGGCTATGACTTTCCACCAGGTCTTTGGTGCTTAGCTTTCACTTGCTGACAGGTCAAGCACCTAGATACAAATTGTGTCACTTCTCGCTTCATTCCACTCTAGCAAAACTGTCGGAGCAAGTCGTGATACATTTTCGTACCACCGGGATGTACTGCAAAACAGGAGTGATGAAAGTGGCGAAGCACTTCTTTTTTACAATCCTCTGTCTCAGGTACACATAGCCTATCTTTGAAAGTCAAATCTCCATCTTCAATTCCATCTTCCAACTGAGTTCGCAGTTTGATGGATTCTAAATCCTTCTGTTGTGTTTCCAACACTATTCTTATCAACTTTGGTTGTTTTACTTCATTCTAAACTTGTACTGATCCATTAATTCAGCCGGATGTAGGTCGTATTCACCCACTGTACTTAACAAATTCCATTATAGTGATGCCATTTGGGCCAAATTGCAATCAGACTTCCTACTCAAGGCATCAACTACTACATTTGTTTTTCCAAGATGGTAAGAGAGCTCAAAATCATTGTCTCCTAAATATTCCATCCATTTTCTTTTCCTCATATTTAACTCTTTCTG
The DNA here is from genome assembly GCA_013350335.1 of Chimonanthus salicifolius. Lineage (NCBI taxonomy): Eukaryota > Viridiplantae > Streptophyta > Magnoliopsida > Laurales > Calycanthaceae > Chimonanthus > Chimonanthus salicifolius. Next base: position 69,766,260 of record CM023532.1, on the reverse strand, counting down.
AGTAAACAGTTACTTGAGGCTATGATGATCAGAGAATACATTAAATATCTCACCATACAAGTGATGCCGCCAGAGTTTTAATGCAAAAACTATGACTGCTAACTCAAAATCATGAGTTAGGTAGTTCTGCTCATGTCCTTTCAACTACCAAGAGCCATAGGCTACAACTCTATCATCCTGCATCAGCACGCATCCTAAGCCATTCTTGGAAGCATCACAATACACTACAAAACCACGTCCTTGTTCCGCTACAACCAACATAGGAGAGGTGGTCAGCTTATCTTTTAAATCCAGGAATGCCTTCTCACGAGCCTCATTCCATTCAAATTTCACGTCTTTCCGAGTCAATCTTGTCATTGGAATAGTAGTCTGGGAGAAACTTGGTATTAATCTCCTGTAATACCCTATTAATCCCAAAAAGCTTCTTATCTCAAAGATGTTCGTCGGTCTTTACCAATTCATCACTGCCTCAACCTTGGCAGGATTCACTGTGATTCCATCCGGAGTCACCACATATCCTAGAAACTAGACTTGTGTTAACCAAAATTCACACTTGCTGAACTTGGCGTACAATTGATTCTCTCTCAAAGCTACAACACAATATTCAGGTACTGCTCATGCTCCTCTTCTATCGATGAAAATATCAAAATATCATCGATAAATACTACCAAGAATATTCCCAAATACAGCCGAAAGATTCTATTAAATAAATCCATAAATGTGGCCAGTGCATTTGTTACACCAAACGACATTAATAGGAACTCATAATGACCATATTGAGTCCTAAAAGCGGTCTTGGAGATATCATAATCTCTAACCCTTAACTGGTGGTAACCCGATCTCAAATATATCTTTGAGAAGCACTCAGATCCCTTCAAGTGATCGACATAAAGTTTAATTAATTCTAACAAGGTGTGTCCTTTTCTTTATTAATCATATTCAATGTTTTTTTTTTTGAAGAGAAGAATGAAAAATCGAAATGAATTTTTAGAAGAATAGAAGACATAAGACCCATACTTGAGAAGAGAGGAGCAAAGAACCCTGAGAGAGAGAGAGAGAAAGAGAGAGGAGATTTTCGCCCAAGGCTTGTGTCCTTTGTGAAATTCAACCAAGGCCCCCTCTCTAAGAGAATATTTATAATGTTCGTACAATTTCCAAGGTCCAAAAATACCCCTGCAATCTTTCTCAAAATTCGCCCAACCTTGGGGAAAGTAGGTCTTTTCTCTCCTAAATTTTAGAAACCATTTTGGAATTGTCCTCTAAAGTCAAATTCAAATTTTGAAAGGCATTTTCCTTGCAATTTTTTTTCTAGGGTGTTGGTCCCAAAGACCGACACGAATTTTGAAATAACTAAGGTTATTTATTTTATTTATTTGTGTAATGGCCCAAGTCAACAAAATGGTAGTGCAAATGAGGGAATAATAATAAATAGTATGAATCTTACGATTGTATGATTTTCGATTCACGATTCACACCCATAGACCAATTTTCGATACAATTCGAGTTTGACAACATTGGGTAAAATTGGGGATTTTGGCTATTTGAGCCATGGATGGTCTAATTCAAGAGTTTTAGACGATCAGTGCCTAATTATCCAAAATTTCGGACTCGGTAAACCTGAGATGAATGAGAAAATCCATTGGAAACCCAAATTGGGGAATGCCATACACTTTGAGCATTAGGAATATTTGTAAAATTCCATACTCACAACGTGTTTGATAATTTGTTTGAATGAATGTTGCTTTGTGCACATTCCAATGCATAGTTGGGTAAAGTTATGGTTTGACCTCCCTATGCTTAAGTGTGATTGATGTGAAATATAGGGCCTTGATAACTTCTCATACTTGCCTATAGTTATGAGTAATATATGCATCATATGAATTCTATGATTGTGAATGGAATTCTTAGATGGGTAATTCATATAATAGCATTATGAATGTGTTTTCATGTCATGCTTGCACTTTTGTTATGATATGTACATCACTTGTGAGTACCTATTTGGATAATGATTGTGGTGAATCAACCTAACCATGTGTAGAATAAATTTCTATGATTTGAAGAGGAACTTGATGAAGGGTTAGACTAAGTGAAATGGGTGAGTTTAAGTCAAGTATCTTTAACCCTGGGGTTAACTTGTGCTATAATAGGGATGGGCTAGCATGACTGAGAATGCATGAAATGCAATGTAAATGATAAGAAAGTCCTGTTTGATTTCTCCAAAGTACAAGTATGACCACTCCCCAATGTCAACCCAAATGTGAAAACAATGAACTACGGTTGATCAGATCCTATGTATGGTACATAGGCAACTGAGAGCATTGTGCCTCAGCTTGATCAAAAGATGCATGTTGTCTCATCCATTTGTGGGCCTAAAAGTTAAATTTACCTCTCCTGAGTCAAACTGAGTTGTCAATTCCATGACTTTGTTCGACTTAGTCATGACTTGTCAATTTCTTTGACTGAGTCGTGACCGTCTACGTGTACAAGACTGGCATCTCTGGAAGACATGTATAGTCAGATCAAGCTTGAAGCTAAGAACATGCAAAGATTGAAAGGCAGTGCATTGAAATCGGAAGATCCTCATGTTGCCAACTATCAACAGGTATATGGACCATAGGACTGACCTAGAAGCTTTAGAAGTCTTTTGGTTAAAATTGGAATAATACAAACAGGGTTTCTAAGTCCACTCTCTGCCCTATGGAGAGCTCTTGCTATCTACCAAATATCTCCATATTTTCATGTGTCCTTGTAATCTAAAATGTTCATTATAGTTAAATATAACTGATTGCAGAGAACACTCATGAGCTCTCTACCATGTCCACGTTTTTCACAAAATCTCAAGTTTCCAACATTTAGTGGAAACTGGTTTTTCTGGCAGCTCGGAACATCGAGAACATGATCTCGGAACGTCGAGAATATTCCTTCGAACGATCTGAGATGAGACAGTTCGGACGTTTCCGAACTCCGAATTCCAGGGTCTTCCAGACGTTCAGAACATAAATCTTCGGACGTTCCGAAGCATGTCCAAACAGTCAAACTATCTGTTGCAAGGTCAAAATAGTTGTTATAATGACCGTTGAGAATTCGACCGTTGTAACCTCGGAAGGTCTGCGACCCATCTTCAGAAGGTCCGAAGATAGATCTGTTGGAACTTTTCTAGCTTATAAAAGAATGGTTTCTTGGAGATGAAAAATTTGATGACTTGAGTCCAATTTTTCCATACACTCCTCCAAGCTTCCCAACAACTTCCAAAGCTTATATACTCCTTAGTAAAACACTTTAATCCTTTCAATCTTAATTTCAAACACATTCAAAGCTCTCATAGGCATATCTTGAGCATCTTATGCTCTGAGTTGAATGTATTAAGTGGAGATTCTCTCTAAGGTCTTAATCCTCATAGGAAAACCTTTATCTACCCTAGACCTCATTGTTACCATCTTAGTTGGACTTCATTGAAGCATCTACGTCAAGCCAAAAAGATGAGGACATTCAAGAACAAGCCCAAGTTATTTCAAGTAACTCAAGGCTAAGTTCTTGGTATATTTCAAAGCACAACTTTCTATTACTTATAAAATATTGTAAAGGGTTAATGTAACCCTATTGGATTTCAAAAGAGGTGTTTTCTTGGTGATTTGGTCGATCTACACCCGTGAAGTAGATCAAGCATTGTAATAGGTTTCTTCTTCAGCCATGAAGGAGAAGGTTAGTGAAATCCTCAAGTGGTGTGCTTGAAGCGTGGATGTAGGCAAGGTTGTCGAACCACGTAAAAATCATTGTGTTACTATTCTCCATCTCTTCTCATCTCCTTCACTTTATTTTGTGCACTTGC